>WOXC01007632.1:0-600000 GCA_011680675.1 Gymnobelideus leadbeateri | reverse complement strand
AACAACAAATAAACTTTCACAAGTGAAGGTGAATATTCCATTTAACTTTCCATCTGGAAGCCACAGATACACCCAACAGACACCATGCCACGCTAATTCTGAGAAGCAAAGGGGGTAGCTTCGAAACTACTACAGAAAGTAATCACTCTAGTAAAAATGGCAATATAGAATAACAACTGCCTCTTCAATGGTCTTGAATAAGAACAAAGGCCCTTAAGTTAAAATAGGAATAGGTTTTAAGTATTTTGTCAATTCAATGAATGGCAAAGAAGGTTTGTAAAAAAAAAAAAACAAAACAAAAACCTTATGTCTGCTCCAACCAATGCTATGACAAAAAAGAAACAGCTGGACAACATGGCAAGCCAAGCAGCCTTAACCAACCGTGTGTGTGTGTGTGTGTGTGTTGCTCTTCATTGGTGTGTTTTACACTGGTTAAGAAACTGCATTATTTAGTAATTCAAGGGCTTTTGTAAAAAGAAAAAAAAAGGTAACTGCTATTTGGGATTCAAATGCTGATATGTTTAAGATTTTTAACCTGTGTTCAAAAGGAAATTAAACAAAATGAAAGGAAAAACAAGACACAAGGTTTAATACAACTGTTTTCTAAAACATTCTGTTGAATGACTGATAATGTTGCTAAGTGGAGTGAATGGCTCAAAGAAAAAGACTGCCTTGCATACCTGGCAACGCAGTTCTGACTTGGTTGGCGTGGCGAGCAGGAACCGAACAAACTCTTTCCGAGAGATTGGAGAGTGGTCTTCCGGTGGTTGAGAATTCTGTAGAGAGAAAGCAGGAAATTGTCAGTCTTTTTTGAGCTAGCAGTGATCCTTTAATGGTGCTCTAAATCCTAATATGGTATAAGTAAATATTAAAAAGTACCTTGATTGCCACTTCAAGGTGTTCAATCAACGAGTCAATACCAAAAAATCTGGCTTCTTCTAACACACCTAACAAAGCAATGACAAAAAAAATGGGTGTTCACAAAAAAAAAAAAAAAAAGCAGCAGGCTCCAGTCATCTTTGATCCTTCATCATTTAATGCAAGATTTCTTAAAGGACATAACTTTAGCAAGCAGATAACTATTTAACATGGAAGAGAAACCAGTAATGTACCACATATCCCAAAATGAAATACTCACAAAGAGAGAATAAATCTTTGCAAGTTTTTACTTTGTACAAGGAAAAAACATAAAGCTAAATGATTACTAGACAGGATCTAAGTAAATATATATTTCAAACATATTTCTGATCATTTCTGTAATTATTAAACTAGAGGAAAGAAATCCTTATTAACAAATATGGGTACAATTATGTTAATTGCTTGACTGGGGTTCTAAGAAAAACATTCAATCACATAAAATCCTAAAACTCCATTAGCCTTCCAAATAGAATAGTTTCTCCCCCACTTCTTTCACATTTTTGAGATGATAGTAAAAAAGGATTCAAACTGTGATGGCCCTCAGAATGGTCAAATGTATGGTACTTTATCATATACTTTTCTTAAACTGATACAAATTACCTGAATCTCTTTGAAATGATTCAGGAAGTCTATTTCCTTATTTAACAACACCTTGTCATAGCATGGTAATGAACTAGAGCACTGTGGCCTTTCAAGTCAGTACTGTATGAGCCTCTTCCCTCATCCATCTCATATGAAGAAGGGATGCACCCAGGCAGGGTCCAAGGACAGAAAGATTGCAAAGGCAAAATCAAAGGGCCTGGGTCACAGATTGGACATGGGGGAGGAGACCCTGAGGAGGCAAGGATGATGCTCAGGCTTGGGGGCTGGGTGACTTGGGAAGATGGTGGTATCCTCCACAGTAATAAAGAAGTGAGGAAGAGTATGGGGTTTAGGGATATGGATAACAGTTCAGTGTGAGATGTCTGTGGGTCATCCATTTTGAGATGTCCAAAAGGCATCTGGAGATGTAAGCGAGGAGGTCAGCATAGAGGTTACAGCTGGAAACAGAGATTTAAGGGTCATCAGAATAGAAATGATAATTTAATTCTTGGGAAGTAATGAGAACACCAAATGCAAAAGTGGATAGCAAGAAGAGAAAGGGGCCTGGGATAGAGCCCTGGAAGTAACAGAGTTGACAGGCATGACCTAGATGAAGAACCAGTAAAGCATGAGCAGTCAGGTAGGAGAACCAACAGAGAGTAGGAAGTACCACAAAAACCTAAAGAGTGGAGAGTACTGAGAAGAGGGCCAAAGGCCCAAAGAGGTCAAGAAGAATGAAGAGTGACAAAAGGTCATTAGATATAGATTTCTATTACATCCTCAGGAGCAAATAGAAAGTCCTCTTTCTGATCTTTAAAACCCTTCCCCAACCAGGTCCCTTCCTACCCTCCCAGGCTTCTTAAACTTCCCTCCCCTCCATAAACATTTAGCAACACCAAGTGTCTGGTGGATCCCTAGGAACAACAGCATGGCTGGCCCCCATGCCTGGAATGCTCTCCCTCACTTCAGCCAGTAGGCTTCCTTCAAGATGCAGTTCCAATCTGTCCTTCCCTCTGAGATGACCTCTCTAGTCATCCTGATTGATCTCACCACTGGACCCAGCCCTTTCCGTTTACACTGTTTACAGCTAGTAGAACTGTTTGCATGTTTCCTCCCCTATAAGAATATGGCCTCAACTCTCCGTTCAGATTGGCTAAGATGACAAAAGAAAGTGACAAATGCTGGAGAGGATGTGGGCAAATTGGAACACTAATACATTGCTGGTAGAGTTGTGAACTTATCCAACCATTCTGGAGAGCAATCTGGAACTATGCCCAATGGGCTATAAATAATTTCATACCCTTTGACCCAGCAATACCACTTCTAGGGTTATATCCCAAAGAGAACATAGAAGTGGGAGGAAGACCCATATGTACAAAAATATTTGTAGCAGCTCTTTTTGTGGTAGCAAGGAGTTGGAAATTGAGGGGCTACCCATCAATTGGGGAATGGCTAAACAAGTTGTGGTATATGCATGTAATGGAATATTATTGTGCTGTAAGAAACGAGGAGGAGGCGGTTTTTATATTTACCTGGAGAGGCTTATACAAACTGATGCTGAGTGAGAATAGTAGAACCAGGAGAAATCTGTATACAATCACAGACACAACATATGTGTGACAACCAACTATGACAGACTGGACTCTTCTCAGCAATGCAGTGATATAAGTCAATCCCAAAAGACTCATGAAGGAGAGAGATGCGACATCCAGAGATATAACTAGAAAGAACTGAGCCTGAATCCTGATGGAAGCACACTAATTGATCTTTTTCTTTTCATTGTTTGGTTTTATTTCTTCTTTACCATCTTTCATCCCATCTAGTACAATACGCCTTTATAACTTGACTAATGTCTAATGTGAAAGTATTTGCAGATCCTATACTGGACTATATGCCATCGTGTGGGGTGGGGGGACGGAGGGAAGGGAAATTTGAAACTCAAGGAACTATGGAATTGAATCTTGTAAACTAAAAATAAACAAATAATTTTTTTAAAAAAGCATATGGCCTCAAGGGCAAGGACAGTGTTTTTTTGCCTCTCCGTATCCCAAGTATTTTGCACGGAGCCTTACAACAGTCAGCACAAATAAATGCCTGCAGACTTGATCTGTCAGTGACATTTGTTTCTGAAGGCTGTTGGACTGTAGACTACTTTCCTGTTTATACTAATTGGACCTATCGTGAGAGGAGAATACGACAAATAAATCCATCTGTACCTTGTTTTATACAACACAAATGTTCATGAAAAGCCTTATTTGGAAACTGAACCATATATGACCACTTGCTAATTTATCCTTTGTTTAAATGGGGGGAGAATAATCACTGGACAGGGCTGGTAGGAAGGTGATGAAAATTAGGAGGGCTCCAGTGACTGCTAAGTCATAGTAGGGCTGGAATGAGGGACACCTGCAAATGAACTCACCATCTTTATCTTGTGAGCCTTTAAAACAGCAGATTATCTAGCTTAATTCCCTTATTTTCAAAGATGAGAAAAATAGTCCATAGTCACATGGGCTTTTGTTTGTATTAATGTTATTATTAAAATCTTATGACTGTATTTTTGGGGAGAGGTAGACAGCTGTCAGAAAAAAAAGCAAACCACCTGTAACATTTTCTTCTCCTCATATGAATAACTGACTTGTTGTTCTGAACCATGTCTCTCTATGTCATGCAGGCTGGAAGTACAGCAGGCAGTCCTGGGCCCCCCTGGACCAGCCTGCCCTTAGTCCCAAAGGCTCCCCACAGGTAATGGAAATGCAAATTTAAAGATCTTCCCTGTCCCTAGGCCCTTTAATAGGCTTAAGAGACTCAGAGAACCTTCCTTGATTTGAAAATATACTATAGTCTGCCCCCTAATAGACTGAATGTGGTCACATGGAGCCTGTGGCTGGGGGCTTGGTTTTCAGGAATGCCCACACCTAGATGCTGTGTGATTGAGCAGTGGGTCAAGAGGGTGGTTACATTCTCTGACCCAAGAGAAGGCTATATAATCCCCGATGGGAGGCTTTGCTTTGGGGTTCACTTTGAGAAGTGTTGTGTGACTTGACCAGATGAGACTCTGGGCAGCCATTGAGAGCCCCCCAGCTTTGAAATCCCAGATATTGATGCTTCCCTCTCTGGTAACTGTGATTAGGTATGGATGTATGTAATGGTTGGACAGTATGGAAACCTGTCTGCTTGATCTGTTTCTCTGTCTTGTAACTTCTGTCTGTATACTCTGAAGTTCGGGGTGCTGACCTTTTCCCCCTGAACTAGGTAAACGATATATGTCTGATTGATTAAAGTAAGCTTGTTAACCCATTTTTGAGTTGCTTTCCTTTAGAAAAGCAGATCTAAGAACCTGTGTTGGCAGCCACCCTGGGGATGCTGGGGTGCTTGATGCTACACCACATTAGGCTGTACTAGGCGAAGATGCCTACACTCCACCCACCAACAACCTCAATCTCAGCCTCCACAGGAGGAGGGATTGAAGGCATGGCCCCTGGCCCAACAAATAACTAGGACTGCTAAGATGCTTTAAAAGTCTAGAAAGCACTTTACACATACTGTCTCATTTGAATAACCCTATGATGTAGGGGCCATGATCTTTTATTATGCTTATTTTATGGAGACAGGTTAAGCAGAAGGCAGTGTGATGCAAAGGAAGGACCCTGACTCTGGAAGCTGAGGATCTGGGTCTGAATCCTGTTTCTGCCATCTACTACCTCTGAGCCCATGAGCAAGCCTCAGTTTCCTCACCTGGTAGATGAGGGACTAAACCAGATGACTTCTAAGGTTTCTTCTACTCTAAATCAATTATCCCCTGACTTGCTCACATCCACACAGTGACTGTCAGAGGCAGGATTCAAACTGGATTTCTGCCTGAGTCTGACTGTCTAGGCATTCTACCTCCCATCTTCCAAGCACTTCTTGTGGAGCATCTTCCAGGGACAGGAGGGCACACAGTGGGGGAGGGAAGACAATGTTTTCTCTTTTCTACAACTGTTGACTTTGATTTGGAGAATTAAGTAGTGAGATAAGCATATGCTAGAATAGCTTTGGGTTTTTAACAGATGTTTAACTAGTAAAAAACAAAAGGTTTCCAAACTTTGTTGGTACATGACTAAAGAGAAGCCCTATCTTTCCCAAACGGAGCTGCTCCACAATGGTAAACTCAACCATGGTTTGTAGCTCTTGGGATATGTTGGCTGTGTTCCCACACCTTTCTCTGGTGAGTTGTCTGTTTACTAAATAATATCATATTCTGACTACTACTGAATGCTATGTGCATGGGCGTGTGTGTGTGTGTGGGGGGGGGGGGTTTAAAGGAATCATCTGGGTTCTTTTTTGGCCCAAGGGCAGAATCAAGTGCCATGGGTGAGTTCACTGAGACAAATTAAGGCTTGATTTCAGAGGAAATTTCCGCATAATTTCAGTTGCTCCAAAGCAGATTACGCTGACAAGAGCAGTGAGAGCTCTCCCCCCATTGGAAGCTTTCAAGCAAAGGCAGGATGACCTTTGGAGTATGTTCTTTAAGAAATGGGAGCTACAGTATGGCAGAAACTGGGCATAGATCACTATCTAACACCATATACCAAAATTAAGTCTAAATGGGTGCATGATCTAGGTGTAAAGGATGATACTGTAAGCAATTTGGGAAAGCAAGGAATAGTTTACCTGACAGATCTGTGGAGAGGGGAAGATTTTAGGACCAAACAAGAATTAGAGAGCATTATAAAATGCAAAATGGATAATTTTGATTACATTAAATTGAAAAGCTTCTGTACAAACAAAGCCAATGTAACCAAGATCAAGAGGGAGGTGGGAAATTGGGAAAGAATTTTTACAACTTGTGTCTCTGATAAAGGACTCATTTCTAAAATTTATAGAGAATTGAGCCAAATCCATATGAATACAAGTCATTCCCCAATTGAGAAATGGTCAAAGGATATGAATAGGAAGTTTTCAGAGAAAGAAATTAAAGATATCTATAAGCATATAAAGAAATGCTCTAAATCACTATTAATTAGAGAAATGCAAATCAAAACAACTCTGAGATACCACATCTCTCCAGTCAGATTGGCTAAGATGACAAAACAAGAAAGTGACAAATGCTGGAGAGGATGTGGGCAAATTGGAACGCTAATACATTGCTGGTGGAGTTGTGAACTTATCCAACCATTCTGGAGAGCAATCTGGAATTATGCCCAAAGGATTATAAATAATTTCATACCCTTTGACCCAGCCATACCACTCCTAGGGTTATATCCCAAAGAGATCATAGTAGTGGGAGGAAGAACCATATGTACAAAAATATTTTTAGCAGCCCTTTTTGTGGTTGCAAAGAATTGGAAACTAAAGGAGTGCCCATCAATTGGGGAATGGCTAAACAAGTTGTGGTATATGAATGTAATGGAATTTTATTGTGCTATAAGAAACGAGGAGGTGACGGATTTCATAATTACCTGGAGAGACTTATACAAACTGATGCTGAGCGAGAAGAGTAGAATCAGAAGAAATTTGTATACAATCACAGACATACCATATCTGTGACGACCAACTATGACAGACTGGACTCTTTTCAGCAATGCAGTGATATAAGTTAATCCCGAATGACTCAAGAAAGTGAGAAATGTGCCATCCAGAGATATAACTAGAAAGAACTGAGCCTGAATCCTGATGGAAGCAAACTAAATGATCTTGTTCTTCTCATTGTTTGGTTGTACTTCTTCCTTACCATCTTTCATCCCACCTAGTACAATATGCCTTTGTAATTGGAACAATGTTTAATATGAATGCATTTGCAGACCCTATACTGTACTATATGATGTCATGAGGGGAGGGGGGAGGGAAGTAAAGGAAATTTGAAAATCAAGGAACTATGGAATTGAATCTTGTCAACTGAAACTAAACTAATAAATTAATTTAAAAAAAAAAAAAAAGAAATGGGAGCATTCTTTTCAGGTATGGAAGCTTACCAGAAACTCATTTTCTAAATAATATTAAGAAATAAAAACTTCCCTTCTAGACCCATAGGAAGGTGAGGAGAAGGTTGAAGACAAAAGGTCTTTCTTAGGGAAATGGATTAAGGATGGAAACCAAGCTGAACAAAGAACCTTTTATTGGTGACTTCCTCCCTGGAGCCTCAAAGGAATCTGGCCTCTTCTAACCAGGCTCAGCCCTGGACTTTTTACAGTATTTTCCCACCTTCCTGGAGGGCAGGGGTTGTGCTTTTTCCTGGAGTTTGCATTCCCAGTACTTAGCACACAGTAACATCCATCCAGCTCTCCCTTATATTGGTCTCTCTCCCATCTCCAGAAAGGATAGGCCTCCCAAAGGGAAAAGTGCCTTTGGAAAAAGGTCTTTTCAATCCTCAAGGGCAGTGGTCAAGGAAAGAATTTGAGGAGTTCTAGTTGAAGATGAGGGAACTGTGATTCTGGAATGCTATCCCCAAACTGTGTCATGACATATTATGACATTTTCCTGGTTCAATATTCCTGCAGCTGTCATTTCAGTTTGCCTTGGGATAGAGAGATGTTTCAAGGCATGGGGAGACAATGGCCATTGGGATATTTCTCTCTCTGGGCTGGAAATGCTTGGCTTTAGCATAATGTTAAATAAATAAACATTGTTTCTGAAAGGTGTGCCTAAAATGTAGAGAATTTTATGAATGATTTTTTCTTCCATGGAAGTAGTATTGGAAAAGATTGTACTAGCAGTTGGAGGACCAGGAAATGCTTCATATCAAAGGTGGTGAAAAGTTCTCAAAAGTTAAAATCTTAAGACACAGAAAAGTTGTTAAAAAAAAAAAAGTCCCCTTTATGATGATGATACTAGAGAAATTTTCAAAAATGAAATTTATTGCTACTGTTTCTTTTCTTGATGGTGAAGTGGAAAAAGGTGAGATGAGAAATTAATTCTTTTACTCCTGAAGAATTGGAGAGTAATTTCTGATAGACAAGTTATTTGAATTTTATCCATATAGAAAATCATCTACTGGTGGTAACATGGGCACTTCAGGAAGAGAACAAGCTTTTCTCTGGCAGGAATGGTAGAACCACCCCACTTGCTGGATCTTCCTTTTGGACAGTGCCATAGGCCTGATGCGGTGTATTTATTTGCTCTTCCTTCTCAGGAGAAGCGGACTGGGGGTGAGGAGCCAGGAAGAGAGACTTCTAAACTACGAGATTTCCGCTCAACATAAGGAGTTTCCTTAGAGCTAAAATTGGGTTGGCCTTTGGGAGGTCAGAGCTCTTTAAACAAGGCTGGATGGGATTAGATGGCACCTGAGGCTTCTTGCCTGAAATCCCAGGCCCTCCTGCTCTCTGGAGGCCCCCATGGTTTCTGCCAGCTTGGGGATCTTTTCCCCAACCATTCTTTCCTCTCCTTGTTGGGTGCACCACCAGCTCCTCAACCTGTGACACCAGTAACTTGCGAGCTATCACAGGGCCCCTAATCCCCTATGATTAGCACTAGAGAGGACAAGGGGCATGATGTAGTCCAACCTTTCCATTTTGCAGACAGTGAAACTGAGGCCCCAGAGAGCAGATGCCTTGTAGCAAGACTACAGAGCCAAGAGGAAAAGAGATGGAGGACAGGGCGTCCAAGGCCTTCAGCTCCCAGCTCTCCTTCACTCATCCCTAAATCCTTCTGACCCCACCCCTAATACATCCTGCCTGGCTTCCTCCTCTCTATGGGTTATCCTGCAAAGTTTAAACTCTTGTGCCCGATATCCAGAGGCCTCTACACCCTCTGGGACCCTAGTTTGTCTTAAAGTGCCACCCACCACCCACTCTAGGCATGAATCAAACCACAGGAGGAAGAGGAGGAGGAAGGGGAAGAATAGGAGTTGGAATAGGGCAGCAGCAGCAGCTTTTGCTGACTCTTAATGACCCCATTTGGGGTTTTCTTGGCAGAGATACTGAAGTGGTTTGCCATTTCCTACTCCAGCTCATTTTACAGCTGAGGAAACTGAGGCAAGCAGGGTGAAGTGACTTCACCTGACTGCAGGGCTGGCATACTGTCCACTGTGCTACTGAGCTGTCCTAGTAAAAGCAGCAGCAGCTAGCACTTCGATAGAACTTTAAAGTTTGCCAAGGGCTACACAAATATAATCTCATTAGATCCTCACAATAACCTTGGGAGGTAGATACTATTACCATCACCCCCATTTTACAAAAGAGGAGACTGAGGCTGGCAGAGATGAAGTGACTTGCCTAGGGCCACACTGCTAGTAAGTGACTGAGGCCAGATTTCATGGGCTCTATCCACTGTGCACACAGCCACCACACAATGCTGTCTGCTGAAAATGTGTTTCATTTCCCAGTTCTGTGGCTCTGCTCATGCTGTCACCTCTGCCTGAATGGCCCCGCTCTCCCCTGTGCCATCCTTCAGAGCCCAACAAAGGAAGCACCACGCTCTCTGTGAAGTCTGTCTGATCACCTGGGAGGCGACAGCCCTCCCCACTCAGACCTCACAAGGCACACTTTTTATAACTCTCAAAGGCACTCAGAGAATATTGAGCATTTCAATGTGTTTGAGGAATTACACTGGAAGAAAGTACAAGGGATGTCATGAGGGAAATGTGTGCCCAGAAAAAAACAAGGAGCAAGGACATAGCAGCAGCTGAAGGGAGGCTCCCAGGCCCGGGGACACAGGGTCTATGGGCAAACAGGGACAAGAGCCCCCCAGTGCGGGCAGCCAGTGGAGGAATCCTCATCCCTGTGGATGAAATCACAGGTAGCCCAGAGTGCTGGAATGCTGCTTTCCAGATCAGAACCAAAGCAGACACCCTGATTTCATATTGCTTTGCTCCACGGCAGAAAGTATGGTATCTAGTAGAAGGATGAACTATGAGATAATAAAGGATCATACAATGATCCTGGGCTCTGTCCTTGTCATGAGTATGAGCACGGCCCATCCTGGCAGAGGGGGCCCACACCCCCGTCACACAGCCTGACTGGTGCAACACAGAGCCCCGGGGCCCATCTCCTGGCCCTTCCAGCTTCCCGGGCCAGGTCAGAGTCTACATTCTGTGGACAAAGCACATGCAAATACTATCCTCTTCTCAAATAAAAGGAAATTTTACCATTGAGGGAAAGAAACAGCACAGAGAACAAAAAAAGCTCCTCAACTATGAGGCTTTTGGAAAGAATTAACCCCTGAAAGACTTACCTAATAAATTAATGCCATCATTCACAATGAGCTGGCCATGACGCAGGTAGTTCAGAATGGGCTCAAAATACTCAGGACTGCGGTCAATCAGGAAAGCTCCCCGGTGATCCTGCTTATTTCCCCAGGCACCTATGGTCCCATTAAGACAAAAAAATAGATTTCAGAAAATAGAATGTATAGTACCATGACTTCTTCATTCTTACAAGAATTGCTCACATCATGAAATGGCAAAGAATAGCAGCGTTAGAAGCCATCACCCCAAGATCCCACAAAGGCTGGGGAGCTGAGTCGTCCTACTCACCTTTGTCCTTAAACATGTGGGCCAGCATGCTGTTGGGCTCTTTATTCACCAAAGTGCTCCTAAGAATTCAGGGGAGAAAAAGAAGATTTCTCCTTTGTCTTTATAAAGAAACATACTGAGTCAAGAGTCTAGTGGATCCCAACTATTCTCTCATAAAGGGCCACAATCTGACCTGACAGGACATAAGACCACTGAGCGGGCTGCCATTTCTGCAGGTCCTGACTGGCATCTCCTCCCACTGATCCTCCTGGGAGGCAATCACAGCCCAGTGTGGGAGATCACTGAGCCTATAACTTTCCCAGATGTTTCAGATAAGCAGTTGTATTCTATCCCTCTGTAAGTGATAAGGCCACTACCCTTTCTACCTATACTAAGTGGGATAGTGCATTTCGGAAGCATAATTCATGACCACAGAAAGCTTCCTGCCACACTTCTGACATTCTCTCTGAAAAAGGCTAGAGAGGAATCTTCCCTGGACCACAGGAAGTCTTTGATCATTTCTTCTTTGTGAGATCTTAGACAAGCTGTTTCACCCTCACAGCCTCAGTTTCCTCTTTGTAAAATGAATGGGACAGAACCAAGGCTCCCAAAGAATGGCCCTCTGGAGCCCAACCATTCCCAGAGTCAGTAAATTGGTTTCTGGCTACTATTTATTCAAAGAGCATTTGAAGGATTTGTGAAGCAGGGAATAATGTGAATTCAAAGAACCCTAGTAAATTTACTGCTTCTTAAAAAAAATTAGGAAGGTGTATTCCTACCGTGTGGTTGTAAAGTATCTTCCTCCTACATTTAGAGTCAGCCAGTCTGTGTGAGCTCCCGTTGGTCCTTCAGGTAGCTTCAGATCTGTCTGAGGATCTGCAGAGGGAAGAAAGAAGACATGATGGCCCTGGACTTGTCTGGTGGTTCCCTAAGGGATTCAGTGGGTCCTTACAGATGGGATCTAATTATCCTCAGCTCTAAGCAACAGGGAGAACCCCATAATTATCCCTAATCTGGAAATAAGAGAAGTGGGGGTTTGACTTCCTGAAGCCATGGAGAAAGTGGAGCATAGTGGAGGCACAAGGAGTTCCTAATTTGTAAATAGGCTGAGTTTCCAAAAGCTGTGGTTATTGTAATTGGAACAAGGACTGGACTTTCCCAAAGAAACAATGTTAGAAATATGGTGAAGTTTCCAGGCTACCCCATAAAAGTTGTTATAATCTACTATGGTTTTCAAAACTATGCTAAGAATAAGAGAAGCCAAGGAAAGTTTAGTCTTTCTTTCCCAAAGGCAGAGTTAGCTCAAGGCAAAATTTTGAAATCAACCAAACATATTTTCACTTCCCTTCCTCCCTCAATGCCTGCTGACCAGGTCCTTCAAACCTTATTCCTGGCTCCCCTAGCTCACTCCATAGCCGGCCCTTCTCCAAAATGCTCCCTGCTTTAAAGTGATCCATTCAATTGTTTTCTCAGCCATAACTGCTTACAATGAAACAAACAAAAGCTTTACTGAAATAACATCTTATTGCAGCCTTTAAATGTTTTGCTCAACAGACCAAATTCTATTTCTTTTGAACTTAAGAGAAACTTTTTTCCCAACAGATGATTTCTGTCATTAATTATACTGTCAGAAAGAAAACTCACATTAAGTAGAAATATCTAAAATGCTTAGCTTTTAAAAAATTACTTAATATTTTATTTTTTCCCCAATTATGTGTGAAAACAATTTAACATTTATTTTTAAAAATTTTGAGTTTCAAATCCTCTCCCTTCTTCCTTCCCCTTCCTCCTCATTCAGGCAAGCAATTTGATATAGGTTATCCATGTATAGTAATATAAAACATAAAATATGTAGTTAAAGAATATGGATATACTATCACTACCAAAGAAAATCTGAGGATTAAGTTAAACTTTCTAAAAACAGAATAACCTTATTTCTGATTTCTATGCCTATTCCCATCATTTTAAAACACATAAGAGAGTCATTACCAACAAAAATAAAAAAACGAACATCTCTCTTTGGTATGAAATATGCTGCTGAGTCAGAATGTTGACACAAGTATAAAAGGCCTACCACAAGACCCTTTTCACAGGCCAATTTTGCCCAATATCAACATTTTATTTTCCATTTATTCTCATTAACATTTCATCAGAAGAGAGATTAGGTCACTTACCAATAAATGGTTCTCCTTCACACACAAAGAGAACATCATCATCTCTGAGGAAAAAAAAAGATCCTGTTAGTACAATGTGGTTGGGCCTGGTTCTGAAATCACAGTAGTTAACTGGTTCTGTTGTGACGGCGGGGGTTCTTTGCCTTTTTTGTACGGATCTCTTCTCATAAGAATGTTTCAAATGCATAAAATAGATAGTACTACAAGGAAATCCAATTATGTCAAAATACAGTTTAAAAATGTTATTTTTAAGTTCATGGGCCCAAGGTAAGAACTCACATGTTAGATAATTCTTAGTCATATACTAATGCTGAGAGGTCAAATAAATTGCCCAAAACGTTAATACTTAGTTCGAATTTTGCCACCTGTTGGGCTTGAAATATAACCATCTGTTTGAATGTAAATTTCATCAACTTCAAAAAATACCAATGCATTCCAAAGACATGGTTAAAATCATAGTCACCTCTTAACTTTTTTTCCATGTTTCATTTTTAAAACATTTCATTTTAAAAATATTTCCCCCCCTTATTAACCATGTATGTATGTATGTATATTCCTGAATTATCCACACCAACAGTTAATGAAAAGCTAAGAAAAAAAAAAGGCAAGACAACAAATCTACTGCCCCTCTGCCCACTGCCGATCACCTAATGTTCCCCTGCCTCAAAGCTGGGTGACACAGGGATCACCACTGCTTGAGATGACCTCTGTCTAAGCCCTCTTCTACTACTGCCTAGCACTGAGGAAATCATACTACCTACAAAGCCTAGAGTTAGCAAATCTACTATGAGAAGGGCTCAGTTGAGACTTTCTGTTCTGGAAGAGCTTATATTTCTATTAATAAATCTTGTTTTGGGGATGATTGTAAACTCACTGGATACTATAGCACCTCCTAAAAATGAGAGCCAAAGTCACTGAAAGGAGGCTGGCCAGCCCACGAGCCAAAGGCTCAGCTCCTTAGAATTTAAAGGGATACAGTGACTTAGAGACCAGCTAGTTCAACCCCTCTCTCCTCCTCTGGATTCTTGCCACTTCACCAGATTACACACAAATAGTACAGGAATTACATTTTCACTCCAATGCTGATTTTTGAATAACTGAATTGTAAAACAATCAATGAACATTCATTAAGTGCCCCCTAAGTGACACTACTAGGTGATGTGGATACAAATACATATATATGTACACACACACACACACACACACACACACACACACATATCCCTACTTGCAAAGAGTTTACATTCTAACTTGAGAGACAGGTTATCTGCCAAATACTATAATGGCAAAGAAAACAACTACTACATAATCTCCCAGAGAAGTTGCAATGATTTGATTCATCTGTGACCTTGCTCAATGGATTGCCAAAAAGGCAATTTGCAGTTTTTAGGGGGACATAAAAAAAAAGAAAGTGGCCTCGAGGGTCACAAAGGTCCTTCTATGGCAGGGTCCACTCTTTAAGAGAATGGTAACGCAGCAAGGACAAATTGTGAATTGTCAGCACAATAAAAGTTAAATTTTATTGACCAAAATTACCTGATCAAGGCAATATCATCAATCAATCCACCTTTTCCATTATACACACTTGTTGCTTTGATTCCAAGTTTATTGCTGGCCACAGAAAGCAAGTCTGATAAAGTTCCATACACGGCAACCACCTGTAAAGACACCATTTTGTTAGATAACCAGAGTCATCAGCCATGAATAAAATCCATCTGGACCAGAATGAGAATCAGCTAACCAAATCTGTGTAAGAGTCATAACAGAAGCTCTATGAAGGGAGCCGGGTATCAGGAAACACCTAAATGAATGACTTGCTTTTCAGTCATTTCCAACTCTTTTTTTTTTTAAACAAATGCTTTATTAACATCTGTTTTACATCATTCATTTCTGCCAGATTTTGAGTTACAATCATTTTCCCCCCATTATTCCCCTACCCAACCTCCCAGAACAGTAATCCCACAAGATATCGCTTCCTCCAATCTGCTCTCTCCCATACCTTCTCCCATACCCCCATCGACTTTTCCATTAGAGGAAGGTGAGTCTTTGCATCCCAATGCCTGCACATCTGATCTCCCTATTACAAGCAAAAGAGTATTAATAATAGTATTTATATATATTTGAAACATTTAATGTTAAGACCTCGAATTTCAGATCCATTTCCTCCCTCCCTTGTCACCCATTCCCTCTGGGAGATAAGTAATTCAGTATATGTTGTACATGTCTAGCTATGCAAAACATTATCATAGTAGATATATTGTACAAGGCTGCTTATAATTCCCTCCCACTCATCCCACCCCCCACCTGGTCCATTCCCTACATGATCCTGTCCCTCTTTTATAGTGGTTACTTCCAACCTCCCCTCACCCCAAGGATGCCCTTCCATCCATCATCCCTCCTCCCATCCCCCTTCCCCCTATCCTGCTGCAGGTTGAGATATCCCATTTACTATGTATGTCATTTTCTCCCTGAACCAAATTCAATGTGAATGTGGTTTTGTCTTTTTAGCCTTCCTTATTCTCCCCCTCCTTTGCAACCACTTCCCCTTGCTTCTTCTACATGGGATAGTTTCTCCCCTTCTCCTCTTGCCACTTTCCTCTCTCACCTCATACTTTCATCCCTTGAGTATTCTCCCTTCCCGACAAATTCAACCTATGCCTTCTATCCATATATAACTGTAACACACACATTCACATATGTATTCATATGACCACACCCCCTTCTTCCATTATTTTCATAGTGAGAAAGATATCATCAGTCACAGTTATTGCTTTTCCATATAGGAATGTAAATAGTTCAACTTTGATAAGTTCCTTTTGATTTCTTTTCCCTGATTACCTTCTCAGGCATCTCTTCCTTCTTGTGTCTGGATGTCAAATTTTCTATTCAATTCTGGTTTTTTCCTCAAGAATGCTTGAAGGTCCTCTATTCCACTGAATGACCATATTTTCCCCTGAAACAAAATACTCAGTTTTGCTGGGTAGGTGACCCGTGGGTTCATTCCCAGTTCTTTTGCCCTCTGGAATATCATATTCCATGCCCTTCGATCCCTCAGTGTAGAAGCCGCCAGGTCCTGGGCTATTCAGATTGTGTTTCCACAATATTGAAATTGTTTCTTCCTGGCTGCTTGAAGTATTTTCTCCTTGATCTGGGGATTCTGGAACCTGGCTATAATATTCCTGGGAGTTTTCTTTTTGGGATCTTTTTCAGGAGGTGATCGGTGGATTCTTTCAACCTCTATTTTGCCCTCTGGATCTAAAACATCAGGGCAGTTTTCCTTGAGAATCTCTTGAAGGGTGATTTCTAGGTTCTTTCCTTGATCATGGCTTTCAGGTAGTCCAATAATTTTTAAATTGTCTCTCCTGGATCTATTTTCCAGGTCAGTGGTTTTTCCCATGAGATATTTCACATTGCCTTCTAATCTTTCATTTGTTTGGATCTGCTTAACAGCATCTTGATTTCTCATAAAGTCACTAGCTTCCATTTGCTCCAGTCTAACTCTGAAGGAATGAATCTCCTCAGTGAACTTTTGAGATTCTTTTTCCATCTGGCAAATTCGACTTTTTAAGGCATTCTTCTCCTCATTGGCCTTTTGGGCCTCCTTTGCCATTTGAGTTAGTCTATTTTTTAAGGTGTTGTTTTCCTCAGTCAGGCTGTTGACCCTCATTTCATACTTTTCCTTCATCCTTCTCATTTCTCTTTCCAATTTTTCCTCCACTTCTCTTATTTGATTTTTAAAGTCCTTCTGAAGGTCCTCTATGGCCTGCAACCCACTCATGTTTTCCCCTGGGGCTTTTGGAGCAGGACTTCTGACCTCACAGTCCTTTTCCTGTTCTATGCCCCCAAAATAGGAGTCTAGGGTTGCATTTTTCTGTTTCCTTTGCCTTGGCATGTTGCCACTTAATTGCTTGACTTTTGGGCTTGTTGCCACACTATGGCTTTAAGGCCAGCTAGAGGAATTTTCGTCCCGAACGTGTGGGGGGCAACTTCCGTTTCTGGCAAGCTGTAAACCCACCCACGACTTCCACCCTAGATCACAATCCAGATACAGGGAGGTTAAAGCAAGAGTGATTACCCCCCAAGACTGATCGCTGGATCTCCCTACAAATTTGCAGGCTGGGAGCGGGAGCTGCCTCTGAAAACTACAAAATGGCGTTTGTCCTCAGAGGCTTCTAGCCCCCAAGGGAGGGAGCCGACGCATTCCCTAATACCAGTCCCAAAGACCATAGGACACTAACCTCTTACTTTGTCCCAGGCAAGTCTATGTTGATAATTCTGGAGTTGCCACAGCCCCTGGTGTTCTGGGGTTCCTCCAGCTGGCTGCTGGCCCTGCCGCCCTGGAGCTAAAACCTCAGCTCATGCGGACCTGGGCTCGGCTCGGCTCGGCTCCTGCGCTCTGCGGCTGCACGCTGCCAGGTCCCAGACTGCTGCGCTGGTCCTTCCTGCAGGGCTGCTGGGCTGTCCTCAGCGGGAGGTTAGCTTCTCTGTGTCGTTCTGTGGGTGCTGGGGCTCCAGAAGTTGTTCAGAGTCCCCTTTTACATAGTTTGGGGGGAATGTGGGGGCAGAGTGGCTTGGATGAGCTGTTTCTACTCCGCCATCTTGGCTCCACCCCCCATTTCCAACTCTTTGTGACCCCACGTGGGGTTTTCTTGGTTTGCCATTTCCTTCTCCAGCTCATCTGACAGAGGAGGAAACTGAGGCAAACAGGCTGAAGTGACTTGACCAGGATTACATAGCTAGTAAAGCCAGATTTGAACTCAGGAAGAAAAGTCTTTCTGACTCTAGGCCAGGCACCCTATCCATTGTGTCACCTAGTTGGTCCAAATGAATGACTAAACCAGGGGTGGGTGCATGCAAGGAGCATCTTGTTATCCTTTTTAGACCTTATTTATCCGGATCCATGGCGATAGAAATATCTAGTTTCTAGGTGTTAGATAATAACCCCCAGAATAGCCCCAAGGATCCTAGATAGTAATTCCTAGAATCATAGTGATAGGCCTACAGAGGCTGTGCCATGAGATATGGGGTGACAGACATAGTGTGAAATTTACTACACTTGCACAGAATGACGATATTAAGTTAACCTGTGAGCTAAATGTTGGCAAGATGCCTTCATTGTTGCTCTATAAAGCAAGTGGGCACCAGTTAGTGAGTGGGGAATCCATAGGGGAACCCATTAGGATTTGGGTAATGCTTCAACCAGCCCCAATGAGGCTTGAGGGGATTTAGGGGAGTACACCAGCTGTACCTGTCTCGATTGCCCCATCGAGACGTAGGAGTAGTTGGCCCGCTGTGAGAAGGGTGATTAGGGAATGATGTAGGAGTTGGTGCTCCCATTATCAGCAACCCATTGAGAAGACTAGACTAGAATAAAGTAAGATTACTACCCCTCCAAAGCTATCTTCCTGTCTGACCAGATCAAGAGTGAACCTGTTAGAAGCTGGAGTTCACAAACTCCAGTACCTCCTGTATGTTATACATGAAACATCAGGGAACCTTCAGCCTCATGGCCATAGGTGGCCTTCTAGGTCCTTGGGTTCAGTCTTTTAAGTCCAAGTTTTACAGAACAGATACTTTTATTAAGGGAATTCGTTTTGTGAAGCTTGGATTCAAAAGGCCGCCCTTGAGGACCTAGAGTGCCACATGTGGCCTCAAGACCACAGGTTCCCTACCCCTGGACTAGACCTTTATTAAGTGCTTACTATATGTTAACCATGCCCTGGGCTAAGTGCTGGGAACAGAGACAGAAAAGTTCCAGCAGCTACTATCCTATCAGAGCAGATGACATAAGTTTGGCTGCAAGGCAGACCGAAAAGTTTAGTTGTCCTTATAAGGTCCAACAGTGGGGCAATTGGCAAGGCCCAAAGATCCAGAGGAAGCAGCACAAGGGTATGTGGGCCCACACGTTAGCAAGAACACTGTGGCCACCTCTGTGCTCATCTGATCAGGACCTGGGAAGGGCCACGTGGGAGGAAGGTCCTCAGCCCAGTGACTGCTGGAAAGGGGGAAATGGGCCTGAGAGGCGCAGCAGAAGTGGGTGTTTCTGGCCCTTTTCTGACCATTAACATCTCCTGTCCTACAGCTGTCCTCAGAATGCCTATTTTTAAGGAGGGTGCTTGCCCTAACCCAAGTCTTATTTTCTTTAAAACAGACCTGCACAGCTTGGCAGCGGTTTGGGGTCGCAGCAGGTTAGTTTTCTGCACACTGTTCTTTATTTCATTCTCTCCTTCAGATGAGTGATGTAGAACTCTTTGTTTTGAGACCCTCTCATTTGACTCTCAAATGAGGACTACATGGAAGGAGAAAGCAACTTAATTTCATTTGGGTATTTTTTATTCTCTCTTTTGAGTAGCAAACGTAAAGTACAGAAAGTGAAAAATCACCTTTGTATTGAAGAGAAGCACATATTTTGATGTGACAAAACAGTATTTTAAAGGAAATACCGTATGTAATGCCATATGTCAGTCAATGAAGGAATGGAAGGGATAAATGAAGAGATAGTCTAAAAGGGGAGAAAAATTAAGGGGGAAAAAAACTGCAGAGAGGCCAAAAGGTGCATATAAAAAAAAAAAAAGGAGGGAAAAGAAAGGAAGACAGACAGATTGTCAGGAGAACCATCTAGCCAGGAAGGAGAATGGAAAAAAAGGAATGACTAGGAAGGCTGGGGAAAACAGGAGACATATATAACCCTATAGCATCAACCAACCAACAAGTATCTGAGATGACTGAAAGCATCTACAAATACCTGGACCCAATTTTATCCTGAAAGCTAGGATATTCAATTCAATAAGCATTTATTAAGTGACTATTACATTCAGGTACTGTGCAGAGGCGGCTAGGTGGTACAGTGGATAGAGCACTGGCCCTGGAGTCAGGAGGACCTGGGTTCCAATCTGGCCTCAGACACTTAACACAAAAACCAGCCATGTGGCCTTGGGCAAGTCACTTAACCCCGACTGCCCTTCAAAAAGCAAAACAAAATAAATACATTCAGGTACTGTGCCAAGTATGAGACAAAAACCAAACTTTTTCTGTCCTAAGACTTTACCATTTGTCTTTGTGGGAGAAATGAGGAGCTATAAGATGGTGGAACCATGGCGAGAATGACTGGTAGCCGCTCACACAGTAGGATTAAAGCAGATGTGTGCACATCATACTGCACATGGGCTGCCCTGGGGCAGCCAAAGGATTTCAGGAGGCCCTCAAAAAATGCTGGGTTTCCACTCCCCACTCTCCGTTCTGTCACATGACCCGTAGCAACCAACCATCATCAGTCTTTCTCTAGTCTAACCTATTTGCGACCCAAACCTACTGCCAAGCTGCACAGGTTTGATTTAAAGAAAATAAAACTTGGGTTAGGGCAAGTACTCTCTTTAAAAATAGGCAGTCTGGGGTGGCTAGGTGGCGCAGTGAATAGAGCGCCGGCCCTGGAATCAGAAGGACCTGAGTTCGGAGCCGGCCTCCGACACCTAATCCGCACAGACAAAAACCTAGCCGTGTGACCTTGGGCAAGTTACTTAACCCCAATTGCCCTAAAGGGGCGGCTAGGTGGCGCAGTGAGTAAGAGCGCCAGCTTTGGAGTTGGGATGACCCGAGATCAGATCCGGCCTCAGAAAATGAGCACCCACGCATAAATAACGACTAGCCGTGTAACCTTGAGCAAGTTACTTAACCCCAATTGCTTAAAAAAAAAAAATAGGCAGTCTGAGGACAACTGTTGCACAGTAGATATTAGCTGGTCAGAAAAGGAAACAGGAGGGTCCGGAATGACACACTTCTGAAGGCTGTGAATGGCTGAACCACAGGAAGACTATGTAAGACTACACCAATATCTATTCAGAGGTGGTCAGGCCAAATCTTGGGAGAAGTAGGGATGGGCAGAATCAGGCGGTAGGAGGGAAGAAGCTTTAAAGGAGGAAAGCCAACACATTAGGGAGGCCCCAATTCCTTCTGGAACGGCAGGATGTTGGTCTGCTTCAAAACTTCCTGACCATCAATGTGTCTTCCTTCCTTTCTTTTTCCTTCTTTTTTTTTTTTTTTGTACCTTTTGGCCTCTCTGCAGTTTTTTTTTTTCCTCCTTAATTTTTCTCCCTTTTTGGCTGTCTCTTAATTTATTTCTTCCATTCCTTCACTGACTGACATATGGCATTACATACAGTATTTCCTTTAGAATATTATTTTGTCAAATCAAAATATGTGCTCCTCTTCAATAAAAAAGTCAATTTTTCGCTTTTTGTACTTTAAGTTTGCTACTCAAAAGAGAGAATAAAAAATACCCAAATGAAATTAAGTTGCTTTTTCCTTCCATGTAGTCCTCATTTGAGAGTCAGTGATTCTCAAAACAAAGAGTTCTACATCACTCCTCTAAAGGAGAGAATGAAATAAAGAACAGTATGCAGAAATAACCACATTAATTCTAGGTTCAAACCAGATGTCTTAGCAACTTGCATTATAAAACTGTTTAGTATAGACCTACAATAACAAGCTGCTGAAATCCACACAACCTTTTTCAAAACCAATTTGCTGGTTTGAGGTTTAGTGCTGAGCTGTTTCCATCTTCCTCCCATGTTCAAGTCAGATTAGTGCATGCAACAGAAATATCTATCATAAACCAAAGAACCCGTCCAACAGTAAAAGCTGATTCATTCCTAGGGAAATCAGAGCCCAAGAGGGGCCTTCCTATAGGGAGCAAAAGAGTTCAAAAACAAAGTCCAGAGTGAGAGTTGGGTCAGAACATCTCACTTAAGTCTCAGACTCACACACAAACATACCACACAATGCTATATTTATTAGTCCACAAAATATTTTCCATTCTGATTTCTATTGTAACTATGCAGCTAGTACTGAATGGGTCAACATTCTCTAGCTTTTGACTGTCATAAATCATTAGCTCTAAAGTACACAGGCAAATAGCTAAGGGCAAGGCTGATGTGCATGACTGAACAAGTATGTTCCAGAGTGTTATATTTAATTTAGCTTTATGTTCTCTATCAGCCCTTGAGATCTAGAAAATATCTTTGGAGTCATTGAAAATGGGAGGTTCAACTTGGCTAAATGTTAGTTTTAAAGTTTTATGAGCCAGTTTTAATGCTTGGGAAGCAACCAGCTTTTTAGCAGGGTCAGATATTTTTGATTAGTCTAAAATTCATCGGTTTCCCTAGGGCTTCTGATTTTGACAAATACATTAATTAAACGAAGCCTAGCAGTTGAGAATCTCCCATAAAATAAAATATACTGTGGACCACCAGCTCAAGAAAAGGGGTCTAAAACAGACACCAATCATAGCAGAGGCCTGCATGTTGACAAATTTCCCCAAAGCTAGGCCAATGGAGCCTTAACCCATACTGTTTTCCATAATTTTTCATTCTCAGTTTGATTTTTATGGATCAATTTAATTAATATCATGAGCCACATTTCTGACGGGCAATCTGTTTTAACAGGCATGCTCAAATTCTTCCCCTGACATTGAACACAAACTAAATGGTACATGAAAATTTTTTTAAAAATGAGTTCCTTCAGGTCAGCGCCAGTTTTTTTTTTCCTAACTTTTTCTGAATCCCTAGCACTTTGGCACAGTGCTGAGGATAGCACATAGTAGGCATTAATAAGCGTTTGCTGACTTCAAACTCTAGGACTTGGGGCTATGACACGTACAGAAAGTGCTTTTACAGAACAAGATAAAGCTGTTTCAAAGAGAAGGTTGTCCTTTTGATTCTAGAAGTATGTGATTCAGAAAGGAAAGCAATGGCATTCTAGATTGATCTTAAACATGCTGGAGTAAAAGCAAACAACAGAATGAGAACAGTAGTACTTCATTTCAAACTTTCACTAGAGAAAGTAGTCTTTGCACAGCTGGGTTGATGAGTTTCCTAGCATGTAGTGGCCAAAACAATTATTATCCTGGGAAAACAGCTAGCATTTCAGGTTAGGGTAGCTAAATGGCACAATGGATAGTGTGTAGGGCCTGGAGTAAGGAAGACTCCTGCTCCTAAATTCAAAAGTGATCTCAGACACTAGGCTGTGTGACTCTGGGCAAGTCACTTAACCTTGCTTGCCTCAGTTTCCTCACCTGTCACATGGGACATAGAAGAAAATGACAGACCAGTCCAATATCTTTTGCCAAGAAAAAACCCAAATGGGGTTGTGAAGAATCGGACATGACTGAACAACAATTTCAGATATACTTTAAGGTTTGCAAAGCATTCTATAAATATGATTTTATTTTATCCTCACAATAAGCCAGGAAGATAGAAGCTGTTATCATCATCCCCATTTTAAAGATAAGGAAACTGAGGCAGACAGAGGTGAGTGATTTGTTTCTGAGGCCACATCTGAATTCAGGTCTTTCTACTCCAGAACCAGTGTTCTAGCAGCTGTGCCACCTGGCTGCCTTGGGGGCTAAGCTCCTGATGACATGACTGTCCCTAGATAAGTTGGTCCCACAAGGCCAATCTATTGCAGGGCTCCTACCTGAATTCTTTTCAGAGCAAGCCAGAGTGCCCACTGAACCCTCTGAAGAGAATGACACTTTTATTCACCATACTTTGTCAAAGGGCTGTAACATGAATGAAACATCTGTGTGGAATAGAGGATGCCAGAGGCTCATGCTGAGCAACTGCAAAAACCAGGATGGAAATAACATGAACAGTTTAATGCTCAATCAATAACAGCATTTACATAGTGCTTTAAGGTTCACAAACTGCTTTAGAAATATGACCTCTTCTGACCTTCACAACATCCCTAGGAGGTAAGGGCTATTATTAGTCCCATTTTACAGATGAGAATCATCTTAGCATCTTAGAGAGGCTCAGTGACTTGCCTAGGGTCCCATAGCTAGCAGGAGGCCAGATCTTAACTCCAGTCTTCCTGATTCTAGCAAATGTAAACCTATAAACTTTTTTTGAGGTGGGGGAATGGGGGTAAATAGTCTCAGGGTATTCATAAAGTCCTTTTCCTGGGCAGGTCTGCTAGGATTAATTCCAACAAATATTTAGGAAACATTCAATAGATGCCTGGTAATGGAAAAAACATTAAGAGTAGTATATGACATCTGCTTGATTTTTAACTTTTAAACTTCAATAATTTAAGTTGTAAGATTTTTTTTTTAAGTAAAAAAGAAAAATGCTGAGCTTGGGAGTAAGGGAGATGAGGGGAGATCGTTCAGTCCTTTCATTTGCTGTACCCACACCCTGACTTACATTCTACTTTTCTCTATATACCTGGGGAGCAGGGATCTGGCCATTTGAAAACTGGATCTATCTCTAGCACTAAGCAAAGTGAAATTATATATGCAGAGTAGGCACTTTATCTGTGCAAAGGAATCTGTAGATTGTACTTCAAAGCTAATCTATTACAGTTTAAGAGGTTTCATTATGTAACTGACCAGAACACAGCCTTCTTTGGCTAAGCCAGCAGCCATGCCAGTTGGGACATTAAGGCATTTACAGACTGGATGTATCACACTTAAATCCCAAGTTACTGAAGTTGAAAAATGCATGTGGATATTATGAAGACTTTCTTCTTCTCTCTCATCAATTAGTATTCAGTAGCTCCTAGATCCAATGCTGGAAGGGTCATCAGGGGCCATGTTCCACAAACAGTTGTTGAAATAATGTTAACAAACTTACCCAACACAGGTTACGTTTACTAGCTATGTTAAGTCAATTTAACTTGGCTTCTGTAGTGAGCAAAATAAAGAAGTCTTAAGACCAAGTTCTCTCATAAAAAGGTGAACAGCTCAAAAGGACTGCAATGCTACAGCAGCCTTCTCTTTCTTTTGCCCAGTATTCAAGTGGAAAGAGCTCAATAATGTAGACCTTCAGGTTCTTCCTGTTTTGTGGAGTTCATAACTTCATGCTTACTAACACCAGCAATGAAATATGACCTGAACAGGAAATACTCCTTACTTGCCAGAAGGGATTTAGAAACCGTTAAAACAGTAGAGAACGAAGAGGATGCCTTTACTAAAGTGGAGTACTATGAAGTTAAAACACATTGAAAT
The DNA here is from genome assembly GCA_011680675.1 of Gymnobelideus leadbeateri. Taxonomy (NCBI): domain Eukaryota; kingdom Metazoa; phylum Chordata; class Mammalia; order Diprotodontia; family Petauridae; genus Gymnobelideus; species Gymnobelideus leadbeateri. The sequence goes on along the minus strand of WOXC01007632.1, from coordinate 574,892 downwards.
CTCCCTGAAATAGGAGCCACTCTCATGACCCAGAAGGACCCCAGTACTGGGGAGCAGCTCTGTGGGCCCACTGTTAGCAAAGCTAGTGGAAAACAGGGGCATAGCTGCCCCAATAGAGAGTGGTCAGACCTGGTAATGATCTTAAGCCAGTTTTGGAAACACCATGAGTCACAAGGCTTTCAGGTGATTCAACAGAGCAGATTTTTAAGGCTGTGGACGTGAAGCAAAAGGTGACCTTCGAAAAGGTAAGTGGGGGGGTGGGCAAGAGAAAAAGGAAAGGATGAAAATAATCCAACTACTATGTCTGAGGTAGAATAGGCCACTTTTTGTTCTCATATTCTCTCAGTGAACAATTTCTGTCATCTTAGAACACTAACTACATTTCAGCCCTTTCCTAGAGAACTGAGGCAGCATGGATTGGTGATGGACAGCCCTTGAATAAGAGGAGATGGAGTTGAGTCAGCTGAGAGCTCCACCTGACAATCAGGGCTAAGTGACTGATTTGACTATGGCATGTAACCCACTTAACCTCTGGATTTTCAGCCTCCTCCTAAGTCAGATGGGGATAAAACATATTCTATCAAACCTCACAGGGCTCTGCTGAGGATCACAAGCTACTATATGTAAAGTGACTGTAAAGCAATATTTAAATCTCCCAAGGCAATAGAGAGTAGCAGACACAGTGGCAGCCTTGGAGCCAGCAGCTCTGATGCACATAGGTAGGACAGCCATGGGAAAAGCTTTTGGTGCCCCAGGTAACATTCTAAAGCTGTGAGTCACTCATAAGTGGCCAATCTGCACCAGTGGAGGGAGTTTCCAAAAGGGGAGTTCCACTTATAAATAAAATCACAAGTCAATCAATAAACATTCATAAAGTGCCTACTGTGTGCTGCACATTTTTCTAAATGCTGGGGATACAAAGAAAGGCAAAAGTTATTCCTTGCCCTGGAGAAGCCCAGAACATGCAAATAACTGTACAAAGATAAATCCAGGATAAACTGAAGATAAGCAAGGAAAGGCCTGGCATAAAGGGGAGTCTTGCTGAGAGTGGGATTTTAACTGGAAGGGAGCCAAGATGAGGAGGGAGGGCATTCCAGGTCCTCCCATTCCATAAAAATGCCCAAAGCCATGAGATGGAGTGTCCTATTCATGCAACTGGCATGAGGCCAGCACCATTGGATCGACGGGTCCATGTCAAGGTAGTAAGGTGTAAGGTGGCTGGAAAGGTCAGAGAGCCTGTCAGGTTATAAAGGGCTCTGTTTCTTTTTGGGGTTTTGGGTGTCTTTTTGGAGGGGGGAAGGCAAAGCAATTGGGGCTAAATGAATTGCCCAAGGTCACACAGTTAGTAAGTATGTCAAGTATCTGAAGCCAGATCTGAACTCAGGTCCTCCTAGCTGTCCCTTATAAAGGCCTTTGTACACCAACCAGGAGATTTTATATTTGATCTTGGAGGTAAGAGGCGACACAGAAGCTTGTCGAGTAGGAGACAGATATGGTTAGACACAAGCTTTAGGAAGATCACAGGTGAGTAGAGAAGGGATTCGAGTGGGAAGAGATTTGGAAAAGTGAGACCAATGAGCAGGTTATTGAAGTAGACCACGCATATGGTGATGAGGGCCTGTACCAGGATGGGGGCAGTAGGAGAGGAGATGAGGTCAAGTATAAACAAGAGGTTAGGAAGGTAAAATTGACAGCACTTGACAATAGATTGGATATAGGAAATGAAAGTAAGGAGTCAAGGATGCCAGCTAAGTTTTAAGCCAGGGTGACTGAAAAGAGGGTAGCGCCCTTGAGTAAGGATGAGGAAAAGGTTGGAGGGGTGGGGAAGGATGAGTTCTGTTTTGGACATAGTGAGTTTTAGACCTGGACCAAAGCCATGCTCGCACAGATGTCAGCTGGATCTGTGGAAGAAGGCTAGGCAGTTTTTGGTCTCATTAAAAAAAGAACCTAGAATTTTCATTTGCCAATCGTTTCTCTTTTTTATTTAATTTTAATTTTTCTTCACAGAAAAAGTTTTGACATTCGTTTTTTTTTATTTTGAGTTGCAATTTGATACAGATTACACATGTGCAATCATGCAAAACATTTCCATAGTTCCAATCATTTTTTAAAAGAACAGATAAAATTTTCAAAAATATTTTTTCTGACAGAAGAAATTTTAAGATATTTTACAGAGAAGGCTTAACCAAGGTTTGTAGTGTGATTTCTTTCTGAGGCTCCATTACAATATCAGCTGTCCCCACCTTTTACTAGAGTAATCTCTCTGGAATAAATCTAGCCACATCTGGAAATATTCTACTACAAAACTTGAGAAATGCTGATTATTAACCTAAAATTCTCTTAAGATAAAAAGCGAAAAGCTTTTGTTCTTAATCCAAAATCTCAAAAGCTTCATGACCTTTTAAAAGAAAAGCAACACCCTTGAACAAATATACGTAGACAATGCCTCAATTTTGGTATTAAAAAAAATTAAAAACAAAACAAAACAAAACCTCTGTGATTCCATGGAGATGAAGAATATAGTTAAGTCTCCATGACCAGGCCTTTAGATTTTGGCTAGCCAGTTGGCATTTCACCAGCAGTAACATACCAGAGATGTTAGATAAGCAAAAGGTTGATCAGAGGCCTGTTTCTAGGGACAAAAATGTTTTGTGGTTCTGGATGTACCAAGTCATTTTTTCCAGTGACAATACAATAGTTTTATATTTGAATAACAGAAAAAGGCATCTGCAAAAAGCAGGTCGAAGAAGACGAAAACTTTAAACCAAATGAGAGTGGCACAGAATTGTCTTCAATGAGACATTTCATTCACATACTCAGGGAGCTGATGAACAATAATAACATTGGGGAAAAAAACCCCACCTCATTATCAGTTTGGTTTTATATTTGCATTTGGAAATATTAATGTAAAGGGAAACTTCAAAAAGAAAACAGGTTTGAAGAGAGAATGGTTAACTTTTGAACTATGTGTAGGTTTAATATTTATGAAAATCAAAGAATTTTCATTAATGCCCACAACTCTGTGTTTGAATTACACTAGATAATAATGTCAGTTCTAGTAGGAAACAAAACACAGCTTTTTAGTTAATGAACCAAGTTGTGGTTCAAACTGCAAATGCATTGCCCCCTACAAAGACTGGTTCTAAATCTAACCAGTTGTAAAAACACCCCTAGTTTTAGAAATGTTTCCTGGTTGTACATAGACAAGACAACTTCTAATAATCCAATTTCTTCTTTGTGCCATTCAGGGACCTAACAAATATATTCCTAAGCAAACATTCCTCCCAAAGACCAATAATTTCTAGTGATAGATAAGACCACTGCTGGATAGTAGAGGTTTGGGGAAAAAACTCTTAGATGTCACACCTTGACAAGAGGTACGGTTAATGAGAGGACGACAACCACACAAGCCATGCCCTCTAAAGGTATCAAAGGCTAATTCCTTCCCTCAACCCCCGCCCCCCCCCCCAGCCCTCCTGCCTAAGCTACCTTCAGGGTGATATTTACATACTGTGTCTGACTCAAATGTTCAGTTTCTATAATGTGCCAGATTTTGTTGGTAAAAACCTTCTCTTTATAACATCTCTCCTGCATTCCCTTCCCTTCCTTACATAACCACAACCCTAGGCTAAGGCCAGGAGCAAAGAAATAACGTTCTAACCAGTCTCTGCCTCAAGTCTCTCCCCACTCCAATCTAGCCTTCAGTCAATCATAGTTCTGACCTGGTCTCCTTCTCCACAACCTCCCCTCCACCCCCCATGAGTTCTGGTGACTCCCTGTTATCTCAAGGACCCAAGCTCCTCAATGCCTTCTAGGCACTCTACAATCCAGCTAAGAGATCTTGCTACAATTCTCCAAAGGCTCCATCTCCCAACTCAGAGCCTTTGCACTGGCTGTGCCCCAAGCCTAGAATGCTCCCTTGGATTCCTTCAAGACAGGCTCAAAGCCCACCTTAGGCAGGAGGCCTTTCCTGGTGTTTTGTATTACCTTTATCTACTCTGGGATAAACCTAGACAGTCACATGTTTCCAGAACTATAAAGTGAACACCTAGAAGTTAGGGCTGTCTTTATCTTCTCTTAGTATCCTCTGGGCTCACAGTAGCAGAATCTATAAAGAGCTAAATAAATACCTTTGGCTGCCATTTGATTTTAGGTTTAACTGAACTTATTTGGAGCACACTCCAAATTTTTCAAAAATTTAATGACAAAAAAACTATAAAAGAATCACTTTACCTTTGGTTTGTTAAGGGAAGGGAATTAAAGAAAAATCTTAAGAAAACCCTACAATGACAGTACTGATTTTGGACCTAGCATCCAACCACCTTCTTGCTATTTCCCTTTCCCCCCCTTGCTTCACCCTCTGGGCCCCAAGCCAGACCCACAGATACCTCCATCTCATCAATAAAGATACCCCCCCTTATCTACTGACCAAGATTTCAAACTAAACCAGCTACTGCACTGTACTGGTAAAAGCCAAGAGGGTCAGTGACAGATCAATGCTGGATACCCTAGCCCTGGATGATCAATAATGGACTCTTCCAACTGCATCTCCATTCTGTGGCCCTGAGGCGTTCATTTATTAGGCATCTCACTGCCAGAATCTCTTTCTGAGAATCCCCTGGGCCTCCACTGCCTTTGCCAACCTCATTTCCTAATCATAATCTAGAAAGAACACTGGATGGGAAGTCAGAATCCTGGTTCTGCAACCAGAACCAACTGTGTGACCCTGAGCAAGTCACTTCACTGAAGTGACTGAAATCTGTTCTCTGAAATCAGTTCTCCCAGCTGGAAAAGCAGTTTGAATGAGATGACACCTGGTATCCAAGGAAGACAGCTGGTACCCAATGCATGGAGCTCTGGACCTGGAGTCAGGAAGAACTAAATCCAAATCTGGCCTCAGACTCTTACTTAGTGTGATCTTGGCCAAGTCACTTCATCTCTCTCGACTTCAGTTTTCCCATTTGTAAAATGGGGATATAACAGCACGTGTTTCCCAAGGTGTTTGTGAGGATGCAGGGCCTGGCACACAGTAGGTATACACATGCTTATTCCCAATTGTAACTCTTAGGCACAGGATGACAGCCATCCCAGTTCACAGTGCATAGGGCTAATAAGATTTACAGTGGATTTACTTGGTCCAGTTCTGGGATTTTGTGGCAGGAGGCAATGCAATAGGAGAAAATTCCATCCCCCAAAGCAGATCAGTTACTGAAGACAGAGAGTTTCCAGAGGGCACTGAAAGATTCGGCCTCAGACACTTAAGTTACAGAACTTATTTTTCTGGGCCCTTGGTATCTCAATTTTAACAGGAACTATTTTAACAGGAGGTTAATAAAAACCTCCCCAGGGAATGAAAGCACAGTTAGAGGCCTCCCAACTCTCTGAGCCACACCCACCCCACCCTGCCCTCCCCTCCCCCAAGACTTTTCCTTTACTTTGTAAATGCTTAAAAGTGGATTCATTGTTTCCACTGCGGAAGAGAAGCTCCTTAAGAGCGGAGATGTTGGGTATCTTGGTATCACCGGTCAGGGGCAAAGTCTTTTAATTTCCCAAGGCCCAGCCAGCTCCCTAAATAACAGGCGAGGGGAGATACTATGTGTATAGGGATACAGTGTATGGCATGTAAATATCCAATACATAGTAACACGCAAAATAGATACAAGGTGATTCTGGAGGAACGAGGGAAAGCCGGGACAGAGCCATGGGCCTGGGGGCCAAGCCTTAAAGGAGATGATGAGGGAGGTCTTAGGTCAGTGCAGAGGCACCGCAAAGGAAAGGGAGAACCGCTTACTCTGCCTGGCTCTCCGCTCCGAACCTGCCAGACTGGGAAGGGGCGCGACTCTACCCTCCGACTGGCGAGTCCGGGGAGCTCTACATCTAGGACTCCGAGGCCAGGGCAGGAGCCAAGGACTTCTGTGTCATAAGCCTGAGAGGGCAGGTCTGAGCCATGCTGGGAAGGGTTTCTAAATGCCAGAGCGGTTTACATCTGTGGGGTAAGCTACTTCATTTCCCTGGGCCTCAGTTTCCTCATCAGTAAAATGAGGTGTGGGCGTGGTCTCCGAGACCCCTCCTAGTCAGACATTGGGGATCTCGAGTGCGCTGACCTTGCCAAGTCACTTCCCCTCCCCTCCCCTCCCCCCGCCTCAGTTTCCTCATCTGTAAAATGGGAGCATTGCTAGACTAGGCTATCTCTAAGGTCCCTCCAACCCTACCCCTAGCGTCCTATTAAGCCTCAGTTTCCCGATCTGTAAAATGGAGAAGACTACGCCTTGACAAGGGGGTGAGCCGCAGCACAGGAGGGAACTGCTACCATGGGTGTTCCCGGCCACCAGGAAATCCCGGGGGGAGGGGGGCGATAAAGGCACTGGAGGACTTTGCGGGAGCTCCAGGCGGGGGTCCTGACGCCCCGCCCCACACCTGCCAAACACCTGGACTCTGGCCCCCCCATCCCTCCCCCCACATTCCCTCCCTCCCCCCCTCCCCCCCTCCCCCCCTCACCTTGCCATTCTTGGGGCTGCCGTTCAGGAACAGGGTGACCCGCCTCATCGCGCTGCCCGCGCCGGGTCCCGAGGGAGCCGCCACCCCCCCGCCTTCCCCCTCCCTCCCGCCACCCACCCGGGACCCAGAGGCAGCCCTCAGCCTGACCCGCCTCCCGGGGGGGGGGGTCCTTCCGCCCCAGACCCCAACACTCACACACCCCCCGAGAGCCGTCCCCTCCCACTCTCCACACCCCACTACTCCGCCCGTTCCTGGCCTTTCCCCCTCACCCCGCCTTCGGAGAGACTGGCGGCGACCCAGACCAATCAGCGGGCAGGGCTGGAGGCCGCTCGCCCAACCGCGAGGAAGGGAGGGTGGGCCCGAATTTAACGTGACAGAGGGAGGAGACTCAAGTGGGACGAAGAAAAGGTCCAATTGAAAACTGAGGCAGGCTCGGGGCGGGAACCCGGCGGTGACGGCTCCAGCGTCCGTCCAATCGCGAAGCAGTGCGAGGGATGCCAGGGTGCGCAAGGAGGAGGAACAGCAACCCACTCCAGGGACAGCCTCACTGTCCCGCCCCTCTCCCCCCTCGGCCCACCAATCGCGGAAGCGCCACCCGTCCGGAATTGTTTATTGGCTACGATCGAACCCCGGCATCCGATCGTGATTGGTCCGAAGGCTACTTTTCGAAATCGCCGGAGCCAACCGAAGGGAGTGTGTGCAGCCGGCGGGAATAGTTGTCTCTCTCAGGTGAACTCGCCAAAAGATCACTCCGCCGAGAAGGCGAAGAAATCCTCGCGGCCCCGGAGCAGGTTCCGCTCACTGCGCAGGCGCGCGGCGAAGTGGCGGAGGGATATGCACATGCCGGAAGGTTGGCCGCGAGAGTCGACGTGCTGACGGAGGCGCCCGAGATGGGGCGGGGTACGCCTCTGGCCGTTTGAACCTGGCGGCGGGACATGGCAGCAGCGGCCGAAGGGAGGTGAGGGAGCCCGGGCACCGGAGGGAGACGGGGGAAGGGAGAGGGACTGGGGCGGTCGCCCGGCTCTTCTTAGCCTTCCCGAAGCCTGGCATGCAGTAGGCGCTCAATTAAGGTCTTTGGTGAGGCCGGCTCCGCTGAGCCCCTCCCCCCATTGATGCGGTCCTCGCTCGTCTCTGTTTACCTCCCCCTCTTCCTCCTCCCCCCTCCTCCTCTCCCCCCCCTCTCCTAACAGAGAATCTCTGTATCTGTGCGTCCAGCCCGGGCGCCTCCTTTCCTGCGCCCCCTGCCGCGTCTCTCTGGCTCAGGGGCTCCGTCTCCCTTCTTGCGTTGTTTGCCGAGGCCCGGGGCGCCGGGGGGGGGGGGGGGGGGGGAAGATGGCCGTGCTGAGGCCCCGGTCCTCGGGCTGCGGTGAGGGGCCGAGTCCGGGCCGAGGGGGCTCCGGCTCCGCTTCTGTGTCCGGCTCCAGCGCAGCCCGTGCGCAGGTGCCCGTGACTACGCGTGCCGTGGAGGTGTGTGCGGGTTTGTGTCCCGCCCTCGTCAGGCTCGCCCGACCCCTTCTCCGCCAGGCTGCGGCGCCGGGCTTGTCTCCCTGTCATGGCTGTGCCAGCTGTGTTTGCTGTAGCGCCTGTCCCCCGCAGCTGCCCAAGGGCTACCACTATCCGCTCCGGGCCCAGCGTGCTGTGTCCCATGGCGCATCCTCACCTGCTCCTTCAGTGTCACTTTGCTTGCTCTCCTGGGTGGAGGTCTCTTGTCTGTAAGACCATGGAAATATTTATAGTGTAAAATCACAGGGACCTGAGGCCCAGTCCCAGCTCAGAACTGAGCATCAGTCTCCTCGTTTGGATAATGGGATGTTGGTCATACTTGCTGTACTTACTCATTAGGTTGAGATGCTGAAATGAGATCTGTAAAGTGCTTCATAGTTGTAAAGCTCTTAGATGATGTCCAAGGTTGCTTCCAGCCCCTATTCCTGGGATCTTACATCCTATTCTGTTTAGTATCCTTCCAGAGCTCTTGGTAATGGTGCACAGTATAGTTAAGTCACAAAAACACCCACAACCTGGGTCCCTTGAAGTAGCAAAAGGCATGGGTACAATTTGCGGTATAAAATTTATGGGAGTACGAGGACTGGGTACCCTGTGAGAAAACAGATGGGTATGATTTGTAACATGGTAGAACGTTCATAAGGATTGAGATGGGCAATCAATTCATGATTATATATTGGCATATTATTTCTCTATCACAGCTTCATGAGGATGAGATCTTCACCTTAACTGAAATTTGTGTCTTATCCAAAAGCACTTTAGACATGACCTTGTATTTGTTGTGAGAAATTGTGAGAGAGGTGCCTTTGGAACCAAAGGACTTGGGTTAAATCCTAGCTCTGAGACTCCTGTTTTTGGGATCTTTACATTTCAGAGGTGGGATTCTCAAAGAATTTAGTGCTGAAAAGGACCTTCACAATCATTAGTCTAGCACTGTCATTTTACTATCATTTTCTTGGAGCAGCTAACATGGCACAGTGAACAGAGCACCAGGCCTAGAGTCAGGAAGTCAGGAATGCGATCTTTCTGAGATCAGATTTGTCTTCAGACACTTACTAGCTGTGTGACTCTGGGCAAGTCACTTCTACTGCGGACAGCTCAGTTGGTGGACCAGCAAGTGGCAAGAAAAAGGAAACAGGGATGTAATCAATAATCTTGTTTATTACAGGACCATTTCACACAGAGCCAAAGATGCAAGGGGCTCACAGAGTTTATATGCCCCCCAACAGAAGGTCTGCATGACCCAAAAGAATGTAGACACCCCAGAAGAATGCAATGTACAAGGACCCTCCCTTAATCTTGTTTGCTATTTACCCTTGCTTAAGGTTATTTATTAGGGTAATATCCTGGGAGCATATTCCCAGGCATAAACAACCACAAAAAAAGATTACATGCTTTCTTGCTTATCTGCCCTGAAACCTTGCATGTAACTGTATAGGGCAGGGGAATATTCCTTTAGCGGGGGCAAGGGTCCCCAAAAGTTCTCTACATCCAAACAAGTTTATACATCCTCCTGCTTATCTGCCCTGTAACCTTTCAGGTAATAATATAGGGGAGGGGAACATTTCATTAGTGGAGCCAGGGGACTCCTGAAAATTCTCTACACACTTCACCTTGTTTGCCTCAGTTTCCTCTGTAAAATGAACTGGAGAAGGAAATGACAAACCAGTGTAGTGTCTTTGCCAAGAAAACTCTAGATGGGGTCATGAAGAGTCAGACCTAATGAAAAGCCACTGACATAATTGTAACTGAGTCTGATGTTAGGTAGTGAGTGGTAGACGTGAAGTACTGCTGTATTCTAGCATTGGATCAGTTTTGGGGGATGCACAGAGGCAGATGTAATATAGAGATGGGGGAAATTGGCTGTAATGTAGAATTTCTAAAGAGAAATCATATGAAGCATAAACGCAAGTGACTTGATCAAAGTTACCAAAGCATTCAGTAACAGAGCTAAAATTTAAACCTATCTGGAAATTCAGTTTTTTTTATTCTAATTAGTTAAATTTTATCTTTTTAATTTAAAAAATTGCTTCCCCCTTCTTTTTCCATTTCTCCCCCAACCTCTCCTCTGCCCCCCCCCCCCCGACCTCACCCCCCCAAGCCATGGAGAAGGAAGAGAAACAAGGCTCCTGGGACAAATACGTATAATCAAGCAAAACAAATTCCCCCACTAGCCACGTCAAAAACTATGTCTCAGTCAGACCTCTTTGTCATATTACCTCTCTATCAGGAAGTGGGGAGCATGTTTCATGATGATCCTAGGCTATTGTAATTGATCTTTGCATTGATCAGAGATCTAAGTCTTTACAGTAATGTTGTATAAATTGTTCTGGCTCTGTTCAGCTCTGCATCAGTCATACATGTCTTTCCAGCTTTCTCCACTTTGTCATTTCTTATAGCACACTAGCATTCTGTCACCCACATATGCCATAACTTGTTTAGCTCTTCCTCAGTTGATGGGTACCCCCTTAGTTTTCAGCTCTCTGCAACCTCAAAAAGATCTGCTAGAAACAATTCAGTATTTCTATTAAACTACTGATATTTCTCATCAATATTGTGAATTCCTTTTTGACCTTTGGCATCTGTTTGAGCTCTATCTTTTTCATCCTAGCCTTTCTATTTTATATTCAAAACTTTCCTCAAGACTAAGGGCATATATTTATGTCCATTTAATCAGAAAGCCATTTTGAATTTTTTCCCATTAGCCATTGTGTTCTTTATTTTTTAGATGGATGTCATTTCAGAAGCCACAGATGGCCTTGAAATCAAGGAGCCTGTTATTAATGGTATTGGTATGTGGGAATCACTTTCCTTACTTTGGAATTTAGGGTTTGGGAATCTTTAAAATTTTTATGCCATAATTCATACTATACTGCACAATGTCTTACTTTGGGTTTCAGAAAATAGGTCTTCAGTTGACGAGAAACATTTAAGTAATCAAAAACAAGAATCGGTAGTGGACCCAGTCTTCAGGACACCAGATAAACTTAAGACCCCGATGAACTTTTCTACTGTAACAGTGGAGCAGCTTGGAATTACACCAGAGAGTTTTGTGAAGACTTCACCAGGTAAGAGCAGGAGATGAAATTCTAGTCCACTTTTTAAGAGTAGACCTTGAGAATGACAAGACCCTGGCCAGGGATGGAGTATACTTGGCAAGGGTTGGGGAAAAATGTATTTTCCTAGAGACTTCTAAATCTTAAAAAAAAAAAAAAAAAGATTTTTAGAAGAAGGAAAAAAGAGTAGATCTTGAAATACTGGGCAGCCTTTTTTTTCCCTCATCCATCTTGCCTATATAGCTATCTGGTTGGAATGACTTGTTTTGCTATTCAGATTCCCTTTCATAAGGAAACTTCTTCAGTCTTATCAGAGCAGAGTTTATCGTAATAAAAATTAACTCTTCACTGAACCAAATTTCTTCAGTTCCTTTCCTGTATAGGAGGGAAAAAATATCTTTTTAGGTTATGTGAATTTTCTTGTTTCAGACAATCTACAGTTTCATCATTTTGGATCCTCCCTCTTTTAATGTAGATCCTAGTACCTTGACAATTGAAGCTACAGCACTGTGCACCCTCTTTAACAATAGAAATAAGATGGGCATCTGGAAAAGGGAGTTGAGGGCAATACTGAATTTTTCCCAGACCTGTATAAATTCTCTCATAGATGCAGACAAAGTGATGATACATGTTTGTTTACTTATTTTCACATGTCCCAACTCTTCATGACTCCCTGTGGGCTTTTCTTGACAGAGATACTTGCCATTTCCTTCTCCAGCTCAATTTACAGATGAGAAAACAGGTTGAAGTGACTTGCCCAGGGTCACACAGCTAGGAAATGTCTGAGGCTGGATTTGAACTCAGGTCTTCTTGACTTTGGGCCCAATAGTCCTCTATCTACTGAGCACCTAGCTATTGATTATACTGGTAGACAGACTCAGAACTAGTCGACTAGTCACGCTGAAAGAGAAGTTGTTAACGGTTTGATGTCAGCGTGGCAGGAGGTCTCCTCATTAGCCTAACAGTCTGTGTTTGATCTTATTTCTGTAGCCACATGCTCCCCAGGTCTGCAGATAACACAAAACTGGGACCGGGAGGTACGACCCAAAAAGGTCTTGGTTACTAGAGCATTAGGTTGAATCGAATGCAGTTAGATAGCAGTTGTTCTGGAAAACACCTGGGCTTTTTAGAGACCTCAAAGCCCAGTATGAATTTGCTATTGTGCTAGTCTGAAAGGCAGTTTGAAGCTACACTGAGAAGCATGGCTTCCAAAGAAAGGAAACTGATTGGGCCACTGTGTTCTGCTGTCTTCATCCCTCTTCCAGAGCATAGTATTTTTCTGTGCCCTTTGGGGAAGTCAGTCAGGATGGCAGAGGGCTTTGTGCTCATGTCATCAGAGGACTGGCCAAAGCATGTTTGGCCTGAGGAAGAGAAGATTGGGGAGGAGTGATCAGTATCTGTTTGAAGGGAAATCATGCAGAGGATGAAAATGGAATTTTTCTGTATGACCTCAGAGGGCTGCACAGGAAGCAGGGAATGAAGACTGTAGAGAAAGCAGCTTTGGCTCCATCCTAACAGAACTGTCCCACAGTGCAGCAGACTGCCTGAGTGGGGAACCTTGGTGGTAATACCTTTTGTGATGGTTGGACTGGGTGGCCCCTGAAGCCCTTTCCAACTCAAATTATTCTGTGATTTTACGACCATTTTTCTTTGTTGTGGCTACAAGAACTTACAGCTAATTGGCCAACTTCGTGGTGGTATTTGGTCTCCAAACTTAGCTTATGGATTCATCCTCAGATGATAGTCTCATGAAACCTATACTGATTAGATCCAATCCATCATCACTTGCAGTCTTCCACAATGGTTTTAAAGATTCCGGGGAGGGGCGGCTAGGTGGCACAGTGAGTAAGAGCTCCGGCCTCGGAGTTGGGATGACCTGAGATTGAATCCGGCCTCAGAAAATGAGCACCCACACATAAATTATGACTAGCCATGTAACCTTGAGCAAGTTACTTAACCCCAATTGCTTTAAAAAAAAAAAAAAAGATTCCAGGGTCACTCCTATATTTCCTTGAAGCAGAAGATCAGGACTTTAGTGGATGTTGTATATTCTTATATGTGTCCAGATTCTAGGTTTGGTCAGTCTAGATAGGAGAGCATTCAAAGAATGTTACAAGTCAAAATGTATTTTTTCCCCAGGTGATATTTTGCAGAACAAAAAGACCAAGAGCAGGCAGGACCAGATTTAAAATACACATGCACACATGCACATTCCCCTATATCTTTGGGTGCATGTGATCCAAGCTTATCACCTGCTTAATCTGATTCTGTTTTTGTATGGCAAAATTCTCTAAAGAGGCCAAATAGAAATACTTAGGACAAAGGTGCCCACTCTTTCTCTTTTTGGTCTTGATAGCCATTGATTTGCATTAAACCTTTTCATGCCTTCTCTTCAGTATGGAAGGGAGTTTGAGAACTTACCACCCTCCTGCACATAAATGGAGCCTAGTATTCTTCCCCATAGCCTCTTTCCAAGTTTCTTGTACCAAAGTGGTCACTACACTACACCCTGCCATCTGAGGAGTTCACCAGCCATTTTGAAGCTCCGTCTTCTTCCCCTAGATCTTCATATATATATATATATATATTGTCAAAGGCTAGTTGGCCAGGACATTGAAGCTGTTGGGGTTGTATGGCCCCAGGCCTATCTTGTCAGGTCTTATTTTTCATCTTGGCTACAGGGACAATCTGAAGGTCTTTTGAGTATTTATGTTATGATTGGGAAGGGAAGATTATTTCCCAAAATATCCTAAAGGAGAGAAATCTCATTATCGTTTCTTACCCCATTCATCTAGTTACAATAGGATTATGCTATACTTGATTAACAAAGTAGAAAGACTGACCTCAAGGCTTCACCGGATAATTAATGCAGTCTTGTGATCCATGCACACAGAACACACACCAAGAATTTCTGGCTTGGAAGGGGTTTTAGAAGACACCCAGTCCCCAGCCCACCTCTGAAAGAAATCCTGAAGCTGTAAGACTATGAGAAGGAAGGAGTGCCCTGAGTCTTAAAGCAGCCTCTCGCCCGTGGGACAGCTCTGTCCCTGAGGAAACTCTGCCTGACCTCCAGGCTCAGTTTGTCTCTGCCTTTTCTACCCTGTGGTCCTGGTTCTGACCTCTGGCCAAGCAAAACAAGACTAATCCTCCAGAAGCTAACTGTGACCTGGCATGCTGCCTGGGAGTGGCCTCTTCAGGCTACCCTGCCCGTGCCTTCCCTGATTTTCCTCTGGCCCCTCATCATCCTTGTTGCACTCTGACTGTGGTCAGGAGCCAGCCATCACCTGCTTGGGGCAGAAAACCGCAGGACTGCCATACCGGATCTCTTGGGCTCTGCGCCCGAGCTGACATTCTCTTTCTTGATAGCCCACTCTCAATATGTAATTATTCATGGGAAGAAAAATGAAAGTAGGTGTCTTTGGTATGATAAAGTGATTGTCTCCTTGGAATTTCTTGTAAGTTTATTCGGTTTGTGTCAATTAGGTATTGGAAGACAAATTTTCATTTTGGAGGATGAGGATAAGGAAAGACAGTTGTGGCCAGTTCAAGGTTGCCACAAATCTGTGGTTTAGGAAAAAGCCTGATGCTAGTCTCTGGACTCAGGGCAGGACTGGTTTGGGATTTTGGCTCAGCTGCTCACTCTGGGAGTGATGCTTGGGCTAGATGTTCACCCCTTTGGACCTCTGTATTTGAAGAGGATTGAACTAGATGACAATGTCTAAATTCAACTGTCTAGCACTGTGCTGGGTCTAATGTGAAAAAACAAACAAGTATGCCAGTAAGTAAATGGAAAATATATACAAAACGAGGGTTGGTGATGGAGGGAGAGAGAAGTTGTAACTTGTGGGTCAGCAGAGGTTGTGTGTAGGAGAGGTACTTGACCTCATAAAGGACAGTTTTGATTCTAAGATCCTTTGAGACTACATGGAAGGTATCTCTAGGCTAGTCAGAGTATGGGAACCCAGACCTTTGCTGGATTGTTTGATGTTTTGCCCAGGGATGGGGAAGAGGTAGGGTGAATATGATGTATTTCCCTTCCTTTGCACCTTGCTGTCTTGCCCTACGCTGAACTTTCCTCTTTGCCTTAAATCCCCTAATTAGAAAGTCAGCTGGAGGGCCAGAACCCTCTAGCTTATCTCTATGTCCCTCCCTAGTGCTTCTCACCCCGTATGGCAGATTGTAAGCACTTAATAAGTCCTTTTTCATTCAGCCTCTGTGCAAGGAAGAACTTAAGTAATATTTAGAGTAATCTCAAAATGGAACGGATTGTCTTAGAATGTAGTGATTTCACTACAGGTGACATGCCAATAAGAATGTTTCTGTGGCAGTTGATAGATTTATTTAGACAAATTCAGAGTGTGCTAAGACTTTTGGGACATCCTGTATAATAATTGAGTGGATAGATATACCTCATCAGGATCTTAAAATCCAAGTAGATGCGTTTAATGTTTATTCTTTGAGCAGAAATTTACATGTGCCAAATAATTGATTTTTTTGGCCAGTGTACACATTTTCTGTACTGACTGGTCAATAAGTAGACTGAAGGAGAAAGCTTAAATTTTTTTTTTTACTTTTAAAAAATTACTAGCAAACAATAAAGCTTCTCTCCCTCTCCCTCTCTCTCTCTCTCTCTCTCTCTCCCTCTCTCCCTCTCTCTCCCTCTCTCTCCCTCGCCCCCTCTCTCTTCCTCTCTCTTCCCCTCTCCCTCTCTCTCCCCCTCTCTTCCCCTTCCTCCCCTCCCCCTTCCCCACTCCCTTTCCTTCTCTACCCCCCCCACACATATTAGAATGGGAAAAAGTTCCTGAAACCATGAACCTCTCCTGGGTATGACTTTTAGATATATAACAAATTCAATATATAACTCTGAAAGTTTTCCCACTTATCTGTGATTCTTTCTGGCCTTCTGTCCAACTGTTCTGTGCATTTAGAAAGAAATGCTTCACTGACCCATTTTTCTTTTCTTTTGGCTATTTTATCCTTAACTCCCCTCTCTTTTCCATCCTCCATTTGAGGGGAAAAACATTAATGAATGGTCAAACAAAACAATTTCCCACACATTCCCACATTCACTATGTTTCAAGAAAATGTATGTCTTAGTTTTATATCTTCTGTACATGTTCTCTCTCAGGAGATGGGGAGTGGCTGAAGCAGCCTAATATTGATTGTTGTTTGGGACAAGTGTAATGAGTAGGTGCATGTGTCTGAAAGGCTTATTGGTCTTGGAGTGAAACTAGAAAAGAAGTTCTTTTAGAGGGTCATACGGGACCATCCATGGTTCACATGTCTGCATCCGAGAACCCTGGCTTAAGTACCATCTTCTACATTTGATTTTTTCTGGTATCCACGGCTGCTAGTGCCTTCTCCCCATCCTCTGCTCAGGCGATGGACTGTCAGTGGAGCACATGCCTCTTCAAGGAATGTAAGGGCCTGGTGAACAAGAACTTAGTTTACTTCTCTCTATCCTCAGCACCAAACGTAAGCCCAGTATTCTTCACGTGTAGAAAATAGGGAAAGAAATGTCCGTTAAAATCAATATGTGTACTGATTGTATGCAGAAGTCTATTTTCTACTAGAACTTTAAACATTAATAAGTTTCATTAAACCATTAACTATTGAGTACTTTTTTCAGGGGATTTCCTAAATTGTAAGAAAATTTTCATTCTAGGAAAATCCTTGCTAAAAAAATCAAGGCGCCGTTCCACAATTGGAGTCAGAGGTTCTCCTGAAACAAATTTTCTCATTAAATACATTGCTCAGCAAAGGAATTTAAAAAATGCTAATGGCTCTCCTTTGGTAGAAGCTTCTTCAGTACAGGTATGTGTTTTTTAATAAGTTCTCGAAATGATCTTTTTTACTAATATAAATTGTCTCAGTTTTGTTCACTTCTTTCACACATTCTAGTTATGGGCAGAGACCACATTTCTCCTGTTCTGCAAATTCCCTAATGTATTTTATGTACTTGGTTGACCTTCAGTAAGTCTGTTTGTGTAAATGTGGCAGCCTTAATTCAGCAATTTTCTATGTATATCCAGAAAGGTATGTAATGATTGCCACATATAGGTAAAATGGTGGAGTATGTCCTACACAGATTCCCAGTGGAAGAAATAGGGACCCATTGATGCTTCCTGTGTCATGATCTAATCTATAAGCTCATCAATAGCAAAGACTGTTTGTTGGCCTCAGCTCTTGATGCTCCTAGTGTCTAGCACTGTGCCTGGCACATCTCAACATTTAATTAATGCTTATTGGTTTTTAGAACTGTTTGCCTCTCCTGAATACTTCTAAATGTCAATGGCACATGAGCACACCAGCAGTAAGAAACAACATTGCATCCCTACTGCCCACAGAGAATTCCCTCTTCCATTGGGAATCTGTGTAGGACATACTCCATGATCCTGACTGTATGTGACAGTCATTTCATGCCTTTCTGATTATCAGCAGAGAATTGTTGAATGAGAGACATTTGTACATGTTTATACACATTATATATGGACATGAATTAAGTACAAAATAGATTCAAAGCAGATGTAAGACAATGGCAGGGGGGGTATGCTGAGGGAGCAGTAGCAGCAGAGGGCATCAGGAAAGGCCTGACCTTTGAAGAGAGCCACATATCCTTCCAAAGAGGAATGAGTAGCGGAGATTAAAGGCATAAAGACAGGAGAGAAAATGGATAAGAACAAGCAGCTGATTAGGGGGCATAGAATGAAGAGTATGGGAAAGGGAGTAACTAGTAGGTAGGCTGGGGCCAGAGACCTTGGAATTTGTTTGCTATCCTCTGTAAGAACAGAGTGAAAGGGGGTATCTGGCTTTGCCACATAGCCAGAGGAATTTGTGGCAGGAAAGGGATAGAGAACATCATAAGCAGGGGATGTTGTGGTCAGAAGTGGGTTGTTGCTAGGTCTTTGGTGCCATGTGGTGGCTGGTTCGGGGGGCAGGGTGAAGACCAGGTAAGAAGCTATTGTGGTAGTTCAGATGAGAATGGATGAGGACCTGAAATAGTAGTAGAGAGAGTAGAGAAGTGGGAGCTATGTAAAGGGATCTGATTGGAGAAAGGAGTAGTGCTAATGGAGTTCCACTCCTGGTGGGCAGCCCACTGAGCTCGTGATGCTGTCATGCTGTCATCCCTGAGTCTTGGATACACACTGCAGGTGGCCCAGAAACCAACCAGAAACATTGATTAAATGGAAGAGAACACCCTTCACATTCCTTCCTGGGATCCTGGGATTGCTGTCCTCTAACATCTAAACTTGTCTTTAATTTCATATTTGATTTGAGACCTTTCATTGATAGTATGTTTCCAATTATAATTTTCCTACCTGTTAGACCATCCTTGGTAACCAAATAGAAAAAGTAAGTTAGGCAAAACTAATAAACACATCAACCTGATTTGCTGACAGATGCAGCAAATATTCCTATATTCCCCCACCTCTGCCAAGAATGGAGAAAGGTGCATTTTCTCTCTTTGGAGACAAGCTCAGTCTTTACAAGTACAGTATTCAGTTTCATGATTTTTAGTTTTGGTTCTTTTCATTTCTACTTATTATATATATTTTCTAAATTCTACTTAGTTTCACTCTGCATTATTAGTTCATAGAAAACTTACTGTTCTCACATTTTTTCTTATTCTTATGATACTGTAATATTTTCTTATATTCACGTATCACAATTTGTTTAGCCATTACCTGAGCAAAAGGCATCTACTTCATTTCTAGAAGTGCCCATAAAAAGTGCAGCTTGAATATTGGCGAGGTGGTAGTGAGCGCTGTAGGGTATCTGGGTCAAAGGGTAGGGACATTTTAGTCACAGTATCATTCTAAATTGCTTTCCAGAATGGTTGGGCCAATTAATAGCTCCACCAGAAGCTGTGTTTAGTGTTTCTTTCCCCCTCAAACATCATCTATTTGCCTACAACATACAACATATAAACATACCCTTATCTCCCCCATCCTCAAAAAAAAAAAAAGATCTTCACTCGATCTGTCTAGCTGTTGTCCTATATCTCCTTTCCCTTTTATTAGTAAACAACCCAAGAAGGCTGTCTATGATAGATGACTCCATTTCCTTTCATCCCACTCTTTTTCTTTGCTTTCTGGCTTCTGATGTCATTTAACCAAAGCTGCTCTCTCCAGATTTACCAATGATCTCGTAATTGCCAGATCTAATAGCCTTTCCTCAGTACTCTTCCTGATTCTCTCTTCTTGCTTATTATGACACTGTTCTCTCTCCCAGTTCTACTGCTTGGCACATAATAGAATATTCTTAGATGTATTTGTTCAGGCCTAGACTCTTCCTGATCTCTAATCTCATGTCATCTTTTGCCTTTTAGATACCTCAAACTGAATATCCCATAAACAGACCGTGTCAAAACCTTAACTCATGGCTTGCTTCCTAAACTCTCCCCTCTTCCTAACTTCCCTGTTCCTGAGGGGACCACCATTCTCATTGTCACCTGGACTGCCAATCTAGGTGTCATCCTTGATTACTCATTCTCACCACCCCACCCCCATACAGTCTTTTGCCAAGGCACATCAATTTTACCTTTATAATATTTCTTATGTGGACCCCCTTCTCTCCTTTATCTTCCACCATCCTGGTATAGGCCCTCCTCACCTCACACTCAGACTGTCACTACAATATTCTGCTACTTGGTCATCCAGCCTCCAGTCTTTCCCCACTCTAGTACATTCTCCATTCAGCTGTCAAATTAATCTTCCAAAAACATGTTTGACTACACCACCTAGTGCCCCCTCACCCGCTGTTCAATAAAATTTTGTGATTTCCCATTGATTTCAGAATCAGATATAAACTCCTTTGTTTGATTTGCAAAAACCCTTTATAACCTGGTCCCTTCCTATCATTCCAGTCTTTTTAACACCTTAAATCCCCTCCATCTACTCTATGATCCAGTGACACCAACCTCCTTGCTGTTCTTCACACAAGTTCTCCCATCTCCTCACTCCAGGAACTTCTATTGCTTGTTCCTCGTGTCTGGAAGGCTCTCCCTCATCTCTGCCTTTTGGCTTCCTTCAGGTCTCAACTAAAATCGAACTTGGTGCAAAAAACTTTTCCCAGTTTTCCTTCATTTTAATGCCCTTTCCTCTGATATCACCCCCAATTCATCTTGTTATGTATTTTGTTTATACAGTTGTTTGCATGTTGTTGCTCCATCAGAAGACTGAGCTCCTGTTTTTTGCCTTTCTTTGTATCCCAGCTTATAATACAGTGCCTGGCACACAGAACTTAATAAATGCTAGTTAGTCAGCTGGGTGATAGACTATTTGGCAGCTTGCAAGGTATAAGGTAAAGCCTTAGAATTAAAAAGTCTCTCATTTTAGTGTCATTTTTTAATGATGACATATAGCTATGAAACTTGAAACACTAATTTTTGAAGTACCAAATTACCCAATCAATACATATTTATTAAGGGCCAGGGTGCTAAGCATTGTGCTAGGCCCTTGCCAATGAACCAGAAAGCAATGGAAAGACATAAAGGCATAAGTAGGTTTCAGGACATTTATAATGGTGATTTGTCTGTAAGAAGTGGTTTAAAACACTACCCTTTCCCCCAAATTCAAGTCAAGGATGACCCTAAGGGCCCTGAAAAGGCAAATGTGATGGGTTTGTTGAAGTTGCAATATATTATAAGTAAGGAATTACTTAGTCACAATTCTGTTAAAGGTTGTGATCAGAAAAATCTGTGATTGAGCCACTAACATGGAATTGTCCTATGGGAAAGTTCTCCACTGGTATCCTTGCTATGTGGAGAATGTGAGAAAGGTCACCCCCACCCTGAAATCCCAGCACCTGGCTTAAATTTCTTCTGATCAGTTAGAAAGAGAACCTGGATGATAGTGGCATTGAGGTGCAGGCAAGGTTGGGTTATAAACCTGCATTTTTAATGGGTGTCTGAGCTAGGAAACATCCCAAAATCCAGTCACTCCAGAATGAGAGTAAGGAACCCCTTCCATGCTACCCTAGTGCCCATGGAATGTTAAAAGTCTAAAGAAAAGAAAGCCTCCAGCCCCTTGGCTATAGAGAGAGCTTCTGCCATCCACTCTTGAGAGGGAGTGGATAAAAATAACACAAGAAGAAGGAATTGGGGCTGGGGCACAGTCTGCCAGTGGACAGGAATCCCCATGTTAAGGGTATCGCTGACCTAGGCAGGCTTAGGACGTACACAATTCTAGAATAGAATCTTGGAGGTAGAAAGGATCATGGTAACCCACTGGACGTCTGAAGAGGCTTCTTAATCCCAAGCACCTTCACTACTGGGGAGGTAGGAAAAATTGGAAAGAAAATGGGAAGTGCTCAGGCTTCTCAGTATGGCCTTGAGAAGAGAAATCGCTGGTGTCCTTTTTCATTCTCTGATTTTGCTGTTTTGTTTAAAATGCTGTAAATTCCCAGAACATCAGAGTTATTCATAGTCAAATAGGAAAGCACATCAGAGTTGTGAACTAGTTCTGCTTGTTGCTCTCCATTAGTAAAAATAATTTAAGACTTGACTGAATACTGGCTTGTCTTTTTTTTTCTATTTAATATGTGTGTCATAAAGGTTTAGTTTACATCATAAATGTGCATGACCTTATTTGAATTTAAAACGCCCTACTGCTTTGGTAGCAGCAACCTTGCTTTATGAGCACATTTGACTAAAAGTAAAATTCAGTGTGTGAACAGATCACCAACAAACATGGCATCCAGATTTTAACTGTCTGCTCTTCCACTCTATAACCTAATGGGAGGTAATTTGAAAGCTTTACAGAATTTTTTATTTGTGGTATTTGCTGTAATTGGAAACATACTTACTGTTTATTTAGTGTTACTTTTGATAGAAATGGAAAATTAGAATAATTAGATTTTTTTTCAAAAGAATAGAAATCAAGGTTGAGGGGGAATGTTAGGGAAGTATTTTAATGCATTATGGAAGTTCACTTATTGAGATGAGAAGAGAAAATGTAAAAAAATTGTATATTGTTTAGATAATTTTTTCCCTCCATTACTCTACATAAATAATCTTTATTTGTTTTTGACTTAACATTGCAGGCAGAAACCTTGACAAAAAGAACTGAATATACAGTGTAAAAGTTTCAGATCTGTAAATAATTCTACTCATTCTTTTTTCTTTTGTGTATATTCTTCTTTTTTTTTTTTTAAAGCAATTGGGGTTAAGTAACTTGCTCAAGGTTACACGGCTAGTCATTTGATTTATGCGTGGGTGCTCATTTTCTGAGGCCGGATCTGATCTCGGGTCATCCAAACTCCGAGGCCGGTGCTCTTACTCACTGCGCCACCTAGCCGCCCCTTTAGGGCAATTGGGGTTAAGTAACTTGCCCAAGGTTACACGGCTAGGTTTTTGTTTGTGTGATTATGTCAGAGGCCGGCCTGAACCTCGGGTCCTTCTGACTCAGGGCCGCGCCTATTCACTGCGCCACCTAGCCGCCCCTTTAGGGCAATTGGGGTTAAGTAACTTGCCCAAGGTTACAGGGCTAGGTTTTTGTTTGTGTGGATTAAGTGTCAGAGGCCGGCTCTGAACTCAGGTCCTTCTGATTCCAGGGCCGGCACTCTATTCACTGCGCCACCTAGCCGCCCCTGTTTTGTGTATATTCTTTAGCTAAAATGGAAAATACCATGCAAATGGAATTGATGTCCATTTTTCCTAGTCTTTCCCACCTTTCTGTTTCACTGGGAGATAGCAAATCTGTTTCAGGGGTCCTGACTGGGCCTTCTGAGAGAACTCAGTTAAATGGTTTCTTCCAATTCCTCCTTGTTCCAGAGTTCTGTGATTCTTTTTTTGCTTTTTGGAGGGCAATTGGGGTTAAGTAACTTGCCCAAGGTTACATGGCTAGGTTTTTGTTTTGTGTGTGCGTTAAGTGTCTGAGGCTGGATCCAAACTCAGGTCCTTCTGACACCAGGGCCGGTGCTCTACTCACTGCGCCCCCTAGCCGCCCCTGAGTTCTGTGATTCTTAACAGATAATTATCCATACAGTGCAGAATGCCCCTGCTGGGGGCTTAACAAAAACAGAAAATGGTCTGGCTGACCTCAACTTGAATGGATCCTTAATAGTCTCCGAGGAAGAGATATGTTTTGCATGTATTTCATTTGTGTAAGCTTTGAAAACATTTGCTAACTCAGCTCAAGGCACTTCACCAAATTACTCTGCTTATCTTACTTATACTCTCTATCTTAAACTTGGAGGAAATATGATCCAGTGGCTAGAGAGTTAGCCTTCAAGCCAGGAGGACTTGGGTTCAAGTGTCACTTCTGGTACCAACTGGCATTGTGACTTTGGACAAGTCACTTAACCTTCCAGTTGTAGAACAGGGTAGTTCCCTGTAGAGGTCCCTGTCCAGCCCCTGTCACACCCCCAGATTGCTGCAGGAGCCTTGAGCACCTGAGCACTTGGACTTAGGATATAGAATAGAAGTTCCCCTTGGAGTGGGGGGATTCTTACATTATCTTGTTATCATAATCAGATACAGATACAGATGAAAACATGGGACGTGGACTGCAAGACTGAGAAAATCACAAGAAAAGGGCAACGTTCCTATCTTCTCTCCCCTTCTCCTTTAGCGATTTGCATCCTAAACTTAAATCTTTACTACTGTATATCATGTCTCCTCACTTCTACTGATGCACTTTTCTGTTTCTTAGCCATTACCAGAAAATTTTGATATTTACTGCCTTATAATGTAGTTTAAGATCTGGTACTGCTAAATCTCCTTCAAATACATTTTTTATTAGCTTCTTTGAAATTTTTTACATTTTGTTCTTCCAAATGACTTTTGTAATTATTTTTTTCTAACTTAGTAAAATGATTTTTTAGTAATTTAATTGGGATGTCATTGAATAAATAGGTTAGTTAGATAATGTCATTTTTATTATATTGGCTTCGCCCTCCCTACCCATGAACAATGAACATTTCTCCAATTATTTAAATCTGACTTTCTCTAAAGAGTGTTTTTTATAATTAATGTTCATGTAGTTCCTGGGTCTGTTTTGGCAGGTATCTTCTTGGGTATTTTGTACTATCTGTGGCTATTTTAAATGCTCTGAAACAATATTGAATAATACTGGTGACACGTAGTCTGGTTTCCCTGTTTATGTTGCATGCATTTTAACCTGAACTTTGAGATCTTGGTTTTGTGGTTTTTTGTTGTTGTTGTTTTTTTGTGTGTGTGTCAACTGATGCTAGAGGTTTTTTTTGTACTGTGTCATTGATGTCAAGTAAGTTATATCCCAACTTAGATGAAATCTGGGGTTTTTTAAAATGCTCTGGTTTAATTAAGTTGTATGTTACCAGTGATTTTTGTGTTCATCTTTAGCCCTTGGGTTCATGTGGAGGAGGGTTTTGTGTCTGGCTGCATGTAGGATATTTCAGATGTGCGCTTTTCAGGAAGGAAAGCATTCATCTACTTGTTCAACAAACTCTTATTTTTAATAGAGCCTCCTGAATTTAATATAGTTATTTATCATATGTATTTAAGTGGTTAATGCTTAAATGGTACAGTTTTAGGTATGGAATTTAGGATATGCATTTTGAACTGACTTCCTCTGTTCTTCTTATACTTTAGCAGGCCAGCCCTTTTCGATATAGAAATGGTGATTCCTTAAGAGAGCGAATTTCTGCCTTCCAATCTGCTTTTCACCAGGTAAAGGAAAACGAAGGAAAGTCTGGATATTCAGGGCCAGAGGGAGACTTTCAAGCTGTAGACTGCAGTAAGTAAACAAAGTCGATTTTTCCCAGAATTTTTATGCAGAACAGATTATAAACTTTGGTTCCTGGCATAAAAATGCGTTTGATGAATACCTGCAGAGTACTTTGAGTTGCCCTTCAGCTTCCTGCTGTGAAGCAATCCTGTTTGTCCATAAACTCAGCAAATATTTATTGAAACCTGAACTGCTTGTCTTTGTATTAAAAATATTTCTTTATAATAATTTATCATCCATCATCTCAGCTTTTAAACTCTGCTTAATAAACCGGTGGTCATCTTTAATTGTGGAATCACAAAAGCTGTGAAAAAGGAAAATTAGCTTGACATTACTGTGCCTGTTGTCATGGTGATATAGCCTTAGTAGGTTAGATTTCAACAATTGCTTGGAACCATCTTCAAATATAAAACATATAGCATTATGACTGATACTCTTTAATAGAAGTCAATAAGAATTGAGGCCTTTTCCTCCAGAGCATACATTCTGAGACAAACATTATCCATTCACATTTGTGATTTTAGTTTTTATCTTCCCAGCTGTAATGTTTTTCAGTGTTTTTGACCTAGTAGGTCATTTATGTCATAGAAGATATGCTGATGATAGAATTGCTTTAAGGTAAGAATAACTTAATTACAATGTAGTCTATCAAGGTTAATTAAATTAAGCAAAAAAAAAAAAAAACCCAACAACAACAAAACATTTTAAAATGCCTACTATTTTAGGAGATGCTAGAAATAAAAAGCTTGGCTAATATGATATCTGTTATCTAATTTATCATGAAGTAGGGGGATTCAGATAAAACAGAATTTTAATTTTCACATACATAGTAAAACATGAAACTAAGTGTTACATAGAGCTTGCTTTTCTTTTTAAGTATAAAATAAATTTAACAGGGAACTTTCAGAGCTGCCCCCCCAGTCTCGTCATACTTTCTGGCCTATCATCTGGTCTGTGCATTTTTTTTAAATGCTTACATGACCCTCTTGGGCTATTCTGTCTTTTCCCTCTCTCCTTGCCACTAATCCTCTTCTGCCCAATGCCCTTGTAACAAATAAACAGTCAAGGCAAATGAGACTGTTTTGACAGATTAGGGATGGCATTGTTGAGATTTCATGTGTTTAGGGCAGTAAAAATTGTATCAGAATTTAAAATGTTAAGACTGGGGAAGAAAGTGGGCCTGGGTGCTGGTGTCCATGATGATGAAAAGGCTGTTACTGTGTACATCATATTGAGGGAACTATTGGGACTGAGTCATGATGGTCTGTTTTGAGGTAAGACTGTACAGGGAATAAAGGTTCCAGTTTGTGGAAACTGACCCCAAGTGTGGACTGTTTGCTTGATGAAGAAACAAACCACTGAGCTTTTCTGAATTGAGGAATCAGCTCACCAGATAAATCTGCTTAAGAACCTTTCAGTAAAAGGCAGAACCAGTCTTAGAAACTTTTTGAGAAGTATAGCCTTGAATTACTGGATTTCGTTAAATTTTCATTTTATCTGTTTTAGTGTTTTTCTTTCCTTTTTTTTTAACAGTATTTCAAAATGACTTAATTTTCAAAAGAAATTTTTATTAATTTTGTTAATTTTATAAAAATATTCAGAATTATACATAGGATATTTAAAAAATTTCCAGGGTAAATTGTTTAAATGATTCTAAAGCTGTCTTTTTTACCCCCCCATCTGGAATTCAGCTAAGAACAAAAGCCCGAAACGTGACCAGCCCAAGCTGTGTGGAGAGGTACCATCCAAGCGTAGGCGAATATCTTACCAGAGAGACTTAAAAGAAAATATAGCTGATGATGAAAAAAAATTGACTGACATCCAGATATGCCATATTGCTTCTTTTCCTGATACAAACCAAACTTATACCTGTGAAACTTCTACGACAGATCATTCTAAGGTAATTACTTGAGAAAGAAAACATCAGAACTTAGTGGTTATCGATTTAAGTAGTGCTTGACTTCCTGCAGCAATTGTATATGGTGGTGGTAGAGGATAGGGGTGCGTTGTTGGGTGTGGCTGCCTTAGATTCTTATATGGTTCCATTGTTTTTGTTATGTCAGATGGCCCATCTGAAAGGAGGCCTTCTTTAATGAAGTAGGACTTTTCCTACTTTTATTTTACTTTATTGCTTTTTGGAAGGGGGAGGGCAGGGCAATTGGGGTTAAGTGACTTTCCCAAGGTCACATGGCTAAGTAAGTTTTAAGTGTCTGAGGCTGGATTTGAACTCGGGTCCCCCTGATTCCAGGGCCAGTGCTCTATTCACTGTGCCACCTAGCCGCCCCAAATTTTCCTACTTTTAAAAATTATTACGTTTAGCGAGAATAAGATTTTGGATCTTGATGAATTTTGAAGCATAAGACCACAGTTTAAGAATTCATTTCAGGGGCGGCTAGGTGGCGCAGTGAATAGAGCGCCGGCCCTGGAGTCAGAAGGACCTGAGTTCGGAGCCGGCCTCAGACACTTAATCCACACAAACAAAAACCTAGCCGTGTAACCTTGGGCAAGTTACTTAACCCCAATTGCTTTAAAAAAAAAAAAAATTAAAAAAAAAAAAGAATTCATTTCAGACTGTAGTTATGTTCTACTAAATAAAACATCTCCTAACATGAATCTTATCACGAGTAAAATCTGGCCAGTTCTAAGGTAATCAAAATCCTGCTTTGTAGAAATAGGGTGACTAGAAAACAGATATTTATCTTGTAAATTTGACCTAGGAAACTGAAAAGATCCCCTTTGGCTGTTTAGAGTATAAAGAATAGCTTAGTTATTACCGTGCCTGATATAAGATCAAACTGAAACCAGGGCTATTTTGACCAGATTGAACAAGAAATCAACATTTATTTACTTGGTGTTTTCCAGAAAGTTGACCTTAATCAGCACTTTTCCCCCTAGGAATCTTCTTGTGATCTGTCCATTGTTGCACAGTCTGGATGCTCAGTTTTAGAGAATACTTCACTGAAAAGTCTCTCAGGGGCTACAAGGGGTAATTATTACATTTTTATTGTGGTGACCTCATGTCCTATTTAAAATGCATTAATAATAGCTAGCATTTATCTGACGCCTTAAGGTTGTCAAAATGCTTTTCGTATTATCTCATTGGATATCCTCACTACCATCCTGGGAGGTAAGTAGTATTGTCATCCCCATTTCATAGATGAGGAAATGAGTCGAGCAGGGTAAAGTGACTTGCCCAGGGTCACATAAACTAGTCAGTATCTTGAGGCAAGATTTGTACTCGGATCTTCCTGACTCTAGGTCCATAACTCTGTGTGCTTTGTCATTATTTTAGAATTCCTATTCTGGGAGAATATTTTCTCCTTTTTTCTCCAGTTTCACTTTCAACCAAAGCTAATAAGGTATTTCCAAGTCCTATGGCATCTCTAACATGTATAAGACCCATCCATATGTTAAAGAGCATAATCTCTGTTAGGGACAAGATAGATAGCACAAATTGAATAGTAAGTATTTGACTAGAGGTTTCATGCCAGAGAACATAATCTATGAAACTAGCCTTTGATAATACTAGGCCCTCACTGCTTTGCACAGGAATCATATTTAATGAATGCTCATTGAATCCATGTCTCATGGTCTAATTAACTATTTGGAATTTTTCCTCTTTGTTTGGCCCCAAAGCTTCATTGCCTGACCCATTTCCCAGCAGTGCATCCTGATTCCTGTTCCTCAAAGATGATTTCCCTCGTTTCTCTTCTTAAAAACTCCCAGCCTCTTCACTCACTCCCTCCTTCCCTTTACTCTCTCCTTTTTACTAGGGCTAATCCCTGGTGTATCCATCATCTTCCTGTTGTCCCGTATTACCTTCATACTCTCTGTTATCTTCCTCTTCTGTGTATAAGCATGTTTAGGTCTCCTCAGACCTAAAAAACTCTCGGAACCAAATGGCATTTTCGCTCTCAACTTTAATAACTACCAGACTTTTCAATATTCTGGTGCATCTTACATACCTCCCTTTCCCTTTTTTTCCTGTACCTTTTGCTATCTGCTTTCTTTTCCTACCCTTGTACAGATATTATTGATTTTAGCTGTTGATTATTGTAGATAAAATCAGTTTAACTCCCTTTGCCTAAAAGACAGGGTATACTTGTGGTTCTCAAAATCAGAATAAATCTTGAATGTTTGTAAGGGAAGGTCCACCATGACAAACTGCCTCTACCACGCACAGTAACAGTGAGTAGCGGTTACATTTTGGATTTAGGTAAGAAATTAACTTCTTACTCATTCAGATTGTCCAGAAGTTCATTAAACTTCCTGAATTGGTAGCCAGTTACCCATCACTTTATGTGCTCAGGTCAAACCAGTCTCTGTGGCTGCTTGTCAGGGATGTGGCTGAGAAGCAGCTCATTGGGCTTTGTGAATTCAGCAAGTTGTCTCTTGAGAGAAAGCCCATTGATGGGAGGTTCCATGACCCTCATTGGCAGCCTCTGTGCCCTGAGGAGCCAGGCTCAGCCAACTTCTCCCAAAGGCATCATTTCTTTGTCACTTCTACACAGATGACATCCAAATATGTATTTTCATCTTCACCTTCCTCTTAGGCTCTAAATTTGCATCCAGTTAGCCAAGAAGACATCTGTACCATCACTTTGAATATAAATTTCCCAAACTAAGTTTATTATATTTACCCCAAAACAGTTTTCTGTTTCTGACTCTTTACTAATAAAGACATAACTTTTCAGCTGATTGGGTGGGTGCTCTCTTCTGATTTTTCCCTTCTCTCTCTCTCTCTTTTTCCGCTTTTTGGAGGGCAGTTAGGGTTAAGTGACTTGTCCAAGGTCACCCAGCTAGTTTTTGTGTTAAGTGTCTGGGGCCGGATTTGAACTCAGGTCCTCCTGACTCCATGGCTGGTGCTCTATTCACTTCACCACCTAGCTGCCCCAGTTTTCCCCTTCTCTTTACCTTTCATGGTTTCCTCCATGTTTAACCCCTGCTGTCTTTTCCCATAGCCAGCTTTCCAGTCCAGGACCTTCATGTTAGCTTTTCAAGTTTCCTAACCAATCATTCCCCCTGGATTTTCCTTGTGCATAGATCCAAACATATTATTTTGCTCAAAAATCCTTCTTCTATTCTGAATTAGACTGCTGAATAAAGATCACGCTACCTAGCCAAATTCAAGGTCCTCTTCCAATTTGGGGCCAACTCTTTACTCCCTTATTATGTACGATTTGGATCTCCCCCATTCAGAACACACACACCTCAACAGAGCAGAGACTGTTTTTGCCTTCTTTGTGTTATTCCCAGTACATTGGTTGGTACATAGTAGGTGTGTATGAACTGGTCTCCTCCTTGGCACTTATTGTTGTTCATTTGTGTCTAATTCTCTGTGACGGCAGGGATTACTCTGTCCCTGGGGTTTTCTTGGCAGTGATAATGGAGTGGTTTGCCATTTCTTTTTTTGCTTTTTTTTTTTTTTTTTTTTTTTTTGATAATTGCATGGCACTGTGGCCACAATACACGGCTAGGTTTTTATTTGTGTGTGTTAAGTGTCTGAGGCCGGAACCGAACTCAGGTCCTTCTGACTCCAGGGCCAACGCTCTACTCACTGCGCCATCTAGCTGCCCCGTTTGCCATTTCTTCTCCATTGGATTTGAGCAAGCAGAGGAGTAAGTAACTTTCCCAGGGTCACACAGCTAGTAAGTGTCTGAGGCCAAATTTGAACTCAGGTCTTCCTGACTCTTCTTGGCCACCTCACTGCCTCTTTGGTTTTTATATCTCATGTATTTTGTTGTTACAGTTATATATTGATTTCCAAATCCAAAGTTGGAGATGTCCCCTTGAATCTAAAAGGAATTGAGGGTTTTTTGGTGAAGGGAAGCATTCACATATGGAATCTATTATCCTAAGTAGTTGAGTAGACTGAAAACATTTAATAGGCTCAAGAAGGATTTACAGAAATTTTTGGAGAAATATGTTCATTACTAGCTATTAATGGAAAATCCGGGAGTTCTTTATAATTTCTATAATCTTTTGAGGCTGAGTTAAGGCTATGCCTGTCATGCTCTCCCACAAAACGGCCATTGGTAACAATCAGTGGAGTGCAGGATGGGGTCATTGATCTTTTTAATACCTTTTTCAAAACTTTCTAAGTTGTATTAGGGATATAGTTTTCTTTGATCTTAAGGTGCCCTTGCTTAATCTTGTTGCCCAATCCCACACTATTAGAGGAAAGTAATTTAGCTTGACAGAGATTTCATAAAGTATACTGTTAAAGAGAACATTATTGCTTTGTGTCTGGACTGCAAACAGTAGTGGAGCTTAAGTTTGGCGCCATTGGATGCACTCTCTGCTCTTCTCTGCATCAGCCCTCACAGCACTGAAGGGGGGGGACATGGGTGTACTTTGACTTCACTTTAGAGGTAGAGAGTGGACTTGGATTACATAAAATGGTCTTACTGTCAAACTGAACGTAGTGCATCGAATACAACAAGCTTATTCTTCAGGTGAAAAAAACTCAAGTGGTAAAGACAGGTGGAGTTACTTGTCCATCATCACCAGGTTAATTCCACTGTTGGCAGAAGCCAGGTCCTCAGACTCAAATCTAATGCTTCCCGCTGATTCCCTCTGGCAAGTCATTAATTCATAGGAGTTCGTTATGTAAAAATTCACACAGAGGCTGGAAAAGATAAAAATCTTTTTTTCTTCTTTGAACATGTGTCTCTTCCCTGTCTCTGGCCCAAGACCAGAAGCGCAGCATCAGCAGCCTGGGTCCATTCCCATCACTGATCAGCAGCTTTGACCCACATTTTCTGACCTGGGCCATTCTTCTCTCCTTAGGCAGCTTGCTCGTCCTCCATTCTCAGGGGCTCACCAGCTTTAAGCCACTGCAGCTCCAAACACCCAAAATCAGGGATTCTAATAGCCTTCACCTCCCCAATAGCAGATCATAGGTGTGCACCACCATGCTTGACCATGGATTCGAAGTGAACAATTTTTGAAGTTTTTTCACATTAATACTTCTGCCTGTAATGGCATTTTAGGTGGCATTTTAATGGCATTTTCATGCCAAGGTCCGCAGTGATAATTAACGTATCAGTTTCCTGTGTTTAACATGAACAAACCACTCAACTCTATATAGTTTCCTAGTCCTTTTAGGCCATGTTGCCAGACTTCAGAACCCTTCCAAGCAAGAAGTGATGGGCATATCAACACTAGGGACTTTAGGGATTTCCTTGGGGCTATTTCAGCCCCAGCAGCTACACTGAAATGGTAAGTGATGAGTAGCATCACCACTTTTGCTGCCTTATAGTGCATCTTTGATGAGAAAAGGCTTAAGACTAAGACCCTGCTCTTCTCCCCAGTGCGCTTCCACACCAGAATGCACTGTAAGAGAAGATGCTTCACTTAAAGAGTAGGAAAAATCCTCTCAGAAATTTGCTTTCTTTGTAAACATGGTTTTCTGGGTTGTTGGTTTGGTTTGTCTGTTTTTTAATCCAGATGGGCTTGACCTGCCCTTAAAATCTTAAGCTTTCCTGTGTCTCTTTTGAAGGGAAGGACATAGCTGGATGTGCAGAGGAAGAAATAGCAAGTAATGTTGCTTCAAGATACCGTGGAAGAAGAAGCAAAGTTGAGAAAGAACTAAGCACCAAAGCGTTCAGTGCAACCATGCCACCCACTGCACCTGTGTACAAGGGGGACCTTTCGTGTTGTGGGTCCTCCTTCCTTCGCTCCGTGCTGAAGAAGACCCCTGTGAAGCTGCTTCTGGAAAGCTTGCAGGTACCAGCCTTGCAAGTAGAGGCTTACATGGCTAAAAGAACTCTTCAGATGGCAATTGGAAGAGCACAACTCCAAAGCCTGTAGCAGTCTTAAGTGTTGTCTTCTCTCTCTGTGTCGATTGCAGTGTTTGACAGAAACGTCTGCCTTCCCTGTCAGTATATACTTGATGAGGTGCCTGTTTTGTCTCTTTGCTTGTCCTGTGAATTTCTCAGTACAGGAAGCTCCTTGTGAGGAAGCCTCTCTTAAATAGCTCAGGATTTCTACAATTTCTAATTTTCTAAAGTGACCTACAACACTGGACATCTTGCCTCAGTTCACCCAGAAGCAGGATTTGCTTGAGCTTGACCCTCGGTTCCATACTCTCTTCCAAGGTTGATTTTTATAATCATGAGAATGATTTTACTCAGTTGTTGGTACATAGTCATTGCACTTTAGATGGCAAAAGATCTGAGACATTACCTAGTACCACCTCCTCATTTGGTGGCAAGAGATGTTGATACTTCCCAAGACCATATAAAGAATTAGTGGCAAAACTGATGAGATTCTCACTCCGTTCTGTGACTTTTGCTTCATTGTGCTTTTTCAATATATCCTCCTTTCCCCAAAGCCCACACTAGTCTCCCTGTCCTCTTGCAGAATCTTGTACTAGGCCCCCTTTGGGACCTAGATAGATAGCTGATGGTTGCCCAGGGTCACGCAGACAATTGTCCTAGGAAGGATTCTAATCTGTCTTCCTGACTCCCAGGTCTAGCATTCTTTCTATTAAGCCATGCTGCTCTCTTGTGGAAGAAAGGATAAAATTTTTCCCAAGCTGAACAAAGTTTGAAGTATGCCTATTTATTTGTAGGCATTAATTAATTAAAAAGAAGTAATTTGAGTATTTAATGGATATCTGTTTTCACAAATACAGACATTTGATTGTGGGGGGAATTTCTATGTAGTTATTAGTATATTATAGCTAATGCTGAATAAATATTTGTTGAACAGAATGTGCATTTGTAGGGGTGCCAGTAGGTGCCTATTCAGGACCAAGTTGGTTTGAGAGGGATTGTGTGGTGTTGAAGGACTTTGTTAGGGAGAAATATTAAGGGAACTTGGGTCTGGGTGCTGTCTTTTATGGAGCCCACTTAGGAAATTTAGAATTGAAAATAGAAGAAAACCAGTTGTATGTTGAAGAGAGCTCTGAAATCCATGTGGTGCTGACTCCTAGGCTTCCCTTGGTCCTCCTCTTTGGGGTTTGTATAACTCTCGCTCTTCCGTCAAGTGCTGGCTTCCTCCGTAGTTGGAAGGCAGAGACCAAGGGCCGAGGTGGGGAGCATGGGTACCCCGCCAGTAATCGGAGTATGCAGAAAGAGATTACCAGCAGGAAGAGATTTCTACAAATAAATACAGTGGAGAGGACAGTGAATTTATATTTGGAAATCTTAAGCTCAACTTTCATTACCTATCTTTGGGTCTTCATGTCCTTGTAAAAAAGAGGGGCTTTTAAAGTATTCCTAGTTATCACTTGTCTGTTTAATTACTAAAATTAGGCCTGGAGTACAATTTCCAAGTTAATTCACCTCCAAGGTTTAGCACTGATACATTTCTTAATGGTTCTGTCACCTCGCTGTCAGAGACACTTTTCTAGACCCAAGATGAGAGGACATCTCCCAGGCTGGTCCTGGGGACTGGTGCAGGTCAGGAAACCTCCTTTTAGGCTAAGACTGCCCTCCATGTCCTGGGACCTTTTCCTTATTCAAGCTCTTCATGGTTCCCATGATAAATTTGGAGAGTTTTCAAAGCCTGAGGGTCCTTATGAAAATAGAAAAAGGAATAGGAATGTCATGGTGATAAAGGGAGGGTCAAGATAATGGGAACGAAGGAGGGACAGGTGTTAGAGAAGTGTACCTAGCAAGGAGATGCTTAGTCGGTTCTTGTAGTCTGATAGCGCCTCCTTTTAAGATGAGTGGCCCCATTTTAACCCTGCTCTGTCCGGCATAAAGCACTTCGTTCCAAATAAGGCACTGAGTAAGGCTGTGTGAGCATTGGCAGTAAGCGGTTTATCCTGTCCACGTCGAGTAAGGGGAGAATCCAGCCTCCCCGTGTGGTTCCCAGGCCACACCTGTTCTGAAGTCCAAGAAGACCTTAAACATTGATGATGTTCTGGCAGAACAAGTTTTGAGACTGCTGTCCTAAGTGACATTAGGGGTCTAACCTATGTCGTTGGGTTTTGTTTTTTTAGGAGCATTGTGACACCACTGGGTATGACGGAAAGCAGTCGTTCTCATTCTCAGATCTTTCAAAGGGCTGTGAAGAACTGCAGAATGGTAAGATGGTGCGTAGATGGGGGGAAGAAAATACAGTAAGACTGGACAGGCGGTGTCCGATGGCCAAGTAGCGGAGCTGGTGCTCGATCCTTGAAGCAGTGGGACTGGGGGAGAGGAGTGTGTACCCGCGTCTGACTGTGCTTTAGGAAGATTCCATCCTCCTGAGTAGAGGATGGAATGGGGCAGGGGTACAAGGGAGGTGAACATGAGAGTAGAGCTGGGGATAACGCCTTGGTTAGGAGCCTGAGTGACTGGGAGGAGGATGGTGCTGCCACCAGCGTAATAAGTTTGGGAGAAAAGGTAATGAGTTCAGTTTTGGATAAAATGAGCTGTCCTCTTCATGTGTCCAGTAGGCATTTGGTGATGCCATGTTGGAGGATGAGAGAGGTTGGGGCTGGACATCCAAAAATGTTGTGTGTAGAAGTAATCATTTTGTGTATGGGAGCTGAGGAGAGCACCTAATAAAATGGTATAGAGGGAGAAGAGGAGAGAGGGCCCAAGGCAGAGCCTCTGGGGAGGGAAGACTCACGAATTGTGGGTGTGAGCTGGATGAAGAGCCAGCCAAGGGGACTGAGAATGGGTAAAACAGGTGGGAAAAGAACCGGGAGAGAAAAGGGTATCAAGAAGAAGGTGACCCACTGTAGCAAGGACTGCCAGAGAGGTCAAGAAGGGTGAGGACCGAGAAAAGGCCTTTTAGCTTTACAGCTGGGAGATCACAAGGAACTAACTTCACAAGAGCTTTTTCGGTTGAATGATGACTGTAAGCCAAACCGCAGAGAATTAAGTGAGGGAGAGGAAAAGAATTGGAGGCAGCACATTGTAGACAGCCTTTTTAAAGTGTATAGGCACAAAAGATCCCTGAGACACTGGCCAGTAGGGGTGGTTAAGTTCAAATACAGGCGTGTTTGTAGGCAGGAGAGGAGCAGCCAGCAGACTGGGAGAGATGGAAGAGTGGGAATGCTAGAGGGGTCATCTTGTGGAGAAAACAGGGTGGAGCAGGACCACCTGTGCACATAGAAGTGTTTGCTGAGGCAGGGAGAAGGGTCTTCTCTTAGAGACGGGGTGAAGGCATGTGATGGTAGCAGAATGCAGCTGCGAGGTGATGGAGAAGAGGGAACTCTGAGAGGGGGCTCAGTCTTTTTAGTGAAAGCTGTGAGTATGGGGGAGGGAGGCCCGCGGGAGATTGGAGGAGGGGTGAAAAGGTTTGAAAGAGCAGCTGGGGAGAGTGGAAATAGTCAGATGTAAGCATTGCCTTGCTTCAGCCTCGGTCAGGGCCCAGTTTATGTAATAAAAATTAGGAGTAGAGCAACTAAGCACAATTTCAAGATTTCCTCCAGTTTTAAGAACATATAAGTAGGAGTAGGCAGCAGATGGTAGGAGTAGTCCACGGCTGAGGCTTTGCAGAACAATAGTCACAGGATAAGGGACAAGGGACAGGAGAAATGAAAGCATGGTTCACTAAGAGGTCAAGATGGGGAAAGGAAAGAGATAAGGACTTGGGGGATCAAGGATTAGAGATCTCACTTGAAGGTGAAGAACAAGGATTGGAGTAGCAAGGTTTAGGAAGAAGGGGAGTGGTAACAGGTTATTGTCAGATCAGTTCTTTGCCATGGACTGGAAATACTTGGGGAGGACCAGATCAAGAGACGTGACTGTCTTTGTGTGCAGTTGAGGGGTGGGGTGGAGGAGTAAGTCATGGGAAATGGATAAGCTTGGGATTGAGAGAGTGCCAGTGGGAATGCTCAGGTGTCCCAGTATGAAGTCAGGGGCTGGAAGAGAACTATGCCACAAACCAGGCTGCTGAACTTGGGAAACTCTGGCAGCCCAAGGCAACCTCCAGGGGAGAAAAGATTTAAGAAGAAAGCTGATTTGTTATTGTGTATCAGCTGGCTTTACTCAGAGCACAGTAGAAGGGGGTGGGTAGCTTTAGAATGGGACCTTGGGGTGATTTGGTTACTTTGTTTGAGAATAAGAGAATGCCCCATCGGGGGCAGAGCCAAGATGGCTGAGTAGAAACAGCACTTCCAAGGTGCTCTGCCCCACACCACTTCCAAACTATGTAAAAGGGGACTCTGAACAACTTCTGGAACCCCAGCACCCACAGAACAACACAGAGAAGCTAACCTCCCACTGAGAACAGCCCAGCAGCCCTGCAGGGAGGGCCAGTGCAGCATTCTGGGAGCCGACAGCCCAGTGTGCAGCCCAGGTCTGCATGAGCCACAGTTTTAGCCCCAGGGCGGCAGGGCCAGCAGCTGGCTGGAGGGACCCCAGAACACCAGCAGCTGTGGTAATTCCAGAATTATCAACACAGACATGCCTAGGACAAAGTGAGAGGTTAGTGCCCTATGGACTTTGGGACCAGTATTTGGGGAACGAATCGGCTTCCTCCCCTAGGGGCTAGAGACCGCTGAGGAGACACTCACCATTTTGCAGCTTCAGTGGCAGCATCAGCTCCTGGCCTGTGAACTGTAAGGGAGATCCAGCGATCAGTCTTCGAGGTTAATCGCTTTTGCTTTAACCTGCTTGGATCTTGATTGCAATCTGGGGGGAGGTCTGGGCTGGGTATCCAACTTGCCAGAACCGGAAGTTGTGAAGACCCCCCCAACATTCGGGACGGAAGCTCCCCTGTCTGGTGGCAGAGTCCTACTGTGGCAACAAGCCCAAAAGTCAAGTAATTAAGTGGCAACATGCCTAGGCAAAGGAAACAAAATAAACAGAAAAAATGCAACATTAGACTCCTTTTTGGGGGGCAAAGAGGATCGAAGCAGGGAACAGGAGGAAGACTGTGAGGTCAGAAATCCTGCTCAAAAAGCCCCAAAGGAAAATATGAGTGGGTTACAGGCCATAGAGGACCTTAAGAAGCAGATAAGAGAAGTGGAGGAAAAATTGGGAAGAGAAATGAGAAGGATGCAGGAAAAATATGAAATGAGAGTCAACAGCCTGACTGAGAGTCAACAGCCTAACACCCTAAAAAATAGACTAACTCAAATGGCAAAGGAGGCCCAAAAGGGCAATGAGGAGAAGAATGCCTTAAAAAGCCAAATTTGCCAGTCATGTCTGTGTTGATAATTCTGGAATCACCACAGCTGCTGGTGTTCTGGGGTCCCTCCAGCCAGCTGCTGGCCCAGCCACCCTGGGGCTAAAACTGCGGCTCATGCGGACCTGGGCTGCACACTGGGCTGTCAGCTCCCAGAGCGCTGCGCTGGCCTTCCCTGCAGGGCTGCTGGGCTGTCCTCAGCGGGAGGTTAGCTTCTCTGTGTTGAAAAAGAATCTCAAAAGCTCACTGAGGAGATTCATTCCTTCAGAATTAGACTAGAGCAAATGGAAGCTAATGACTTTATGAGAAATCAAGATGCTGTTAAACAGATCCAAACAAATGAAAGAATAGAAGGCAATGTGAAATATCTCATGGGAAAAACCACTGACCTGGAAAATAGATCCAGGAGAGATAATTTAAAAAATATTGGACTACCTGAAAGCCATGATCAAAGAAAGAACCTAGAAATCACCCTTCAAGAAATTCTCAAGGAAAATTGCCCTGATGTTTTAGAACCAGAGGGCAAAATAGAGGTTGAAAGAATCCACCAATTGCCTCCTGAAAAAGATTCCAAAAAGAAAACTCCCAGGAATATTATAGCCAGGTTCCAGAATTCCCAGATCAAGGAGAAAATACTCCAAGCAGCCAGGAAGAAACAATTTCAATATTGTGGAAACACAATCAGAATAGCACAGGACCTGGCAGCTTCTACACTAGAAAGAATATGATATTTCAGAGGGCAAAAGAGCCAGCATTGAAGCCAAGGGTCACCTACCCAGCAAAATCGAGTATTTTGTTTCAGGGGAAAATATGGTCATTCAGTGGAAAAGTTGAACTATTTACATTCCTACATGGAAAAACAACAACTGTGACTGATGAAACCTTTCTCAGTATGAAAATAATGGAAGAAGGGTATATGAATACATATGTGAATGTGTGTATATATGTTTACAGTTATACATGGATAGAGGGCACAGATTGAATTTGGTGGGAAGGGATGATACTTAAGGGGTGAAGTTATGAGGTGAGAGAGGAAAGTGGCAAGAGGAGATGGGGAGAGACAGGGTAGGGTAAACTATCCCATGTAGAAGAAGCAAGGGGAAGTGGCTGCAGAGTAGGGGAAGAAGAGGAAGGAAAAAAGGCAAAACCATATTTTCATTGAATCTGGCTCAGGGAGAGAATGACATACATACTAAATGGGATATCTCAACCTGCAGCAGAATGGGGGGAAGGGGGATGAGAAAAGGGATGATGGAGAGGAGGGCATTCTAGGGGGAGGGGAGGTTGGAAGTACCCACTTTCGAAGAGGGACAGAATCAAAGTAGGGAATGGACCAGGTGGGGGATGGGATGGGTGGGAGGGAATTATAAGCAGCCTTTTACAATATATCTACTATGGTAATGTTTTGCATAGCTATACATATGAATTGCTTATCTTCCCAAAGGGAATGGGTGACAAGGAAGGAAGGGAATGGATCTGAAATTCGAGGTTTTAAAATTAAATGTTTCAAATGTATATAAATACATTAGTACTATTAATATATTAATACTATTTTACATGTAATTGGGAGATAAGATGTTCAGGCATTGGGGCACAGAGACTCACCTCACCCTAATGGTAAAGTCGAAGGGGGTATGGGAGAAGATACAGGAGAGAGCACATTGGATGAGGGGATATTTTGTGGGACTGCTATTCTGGGGTGGTGGGTAGGGGAAAAAATTGTAACTCAAAATCTGGCGGAAATGAATGATGTAAACCAGAAATTAATAAAGCATTTGTTGAAAAAAAAAAAAGAACGCCCCAGCAAGAGGGGTTTGAATAATTGCAGAATCACTGGAGGGTTTGCTGCTGGGGAAGTGTGTTAATCACTGAGGAAAGATTTCAGGTGGGGTGGTAAAGTTCACAGGTGGCAGGGTTGGGGTGGAGTTGTCTCAGGAAGTCAGCTTGTTAGAAGCCTGAAATGGAGTGGTGGGAGCCTGGAGTTGGATGGACACTCTGAGAGGTTGCTAGGAAACTCCTATTCTTTCCAGGCAGGGGTGGGCTTACCCTGTGTTGTAATGATAACCAAGTCTGAAGGTTGACTTCCAACTTCTCCATTCACTCTGTGGCAGAATTTTAAATAGAATTTACATCTCATTTTATGCAAATTTAAAAACATTGGAGAAATTCCAAATTATCCTCATTGCTGTTCACTTTCTAATTGCTGCTGTTTTTTTCTGCAGCATTACATAGATTTCAAATCTAAGGCTTCAGAGTATAAGATTGTTTATATTTTTTTTGTCTGCTGCAGAACAAAAAACATGGCACAAAAAGAGAGTTACTTTTGGAGAAGAGCTAAGCCCAGAAGTGTTTGATGAATCATTGCCAGCAAATACCCCACTGCGGAAAGGTGGTACACCTGTTCGACAGCAAGATATGAGAAACATTCATCCTCCCTTTTGCCCACTACTGCCCATTTCAGAGGCAATATCTCAACCAAACTTTGAGGAGCCAGAACAGAATCTTGTAAGTGAGAACAAGGCTGTGCCAGGCTTGCCCTCAGAGCAGCCCTCAGCTCTCTTGGGCAAACAGGCTGATTTGAGTACTTGAGTCACAGATTTGTGCTTAAACTAATATGCTTCCTTGCCTGCCTCCTTTCAAGGATTGGGGGAGGGGTGTGTTGTTTGATTTAAATAGAATGGATTCAGATTGCTCTTGGGGGGAGGGGGGAACCAAGAGCCAAACATTGACTTAAGATAGGGCAGTTCAACCTAATTTTGTGTCACCCTTTGGCAGTTTGTGAAGCCTTTGAACCCTCTGCAGAAAAATATTTTTAAATGCACACAATAAAATACTTAGTGGGATTACAGAGGAAGCCAATTTTATTGAAATACTATTATCAGTTAAAAAGAAGTTCACAGATGCCAAATTAAGAACCCTTGGCTTAAAATATGAATGTATAGTGATGCAATATATTTTATATGGGGGTCCTGATGCTACCCATATTTGACTGTTTCTAATGAAACTATTCTCACAAAATCTTGTAGGAAAATTATTGAGAGTATTAAATGTATAGGTTCTGTTGTGAGCTAAAATGAGATATCTTTGGAACTTTTATGAATATATAACATACACTTAGAAATCATTACCTCTTCTCAGGAGGCAGATTTTTTTGGTGAAAGTTGAGCCTGTAATAGGACCAGTAAGATTTAAGATCACTGTATATGTAGTTTATTTTGTTCAAGAAGGACTTTTCCAATGTTTCTTGGGTATTAGGAAAGTGATTTTTCACAAATAAAGCCTAGTAGATTAGGCATATTGTCACTTGTAATTGTAAATTTTTTATTTTGATGTATTGCTGCATGTGTCAGTAAACTCAATTTGCTGACAAAGGTACCAGAAAATACGTTTTTCTCTCATAATAATAACTTTATATAGTGTTTTACTCTTTACTAAGAAAAAGGAGGTACAAATCTTATTTTATTTACTATTGTGTATTTGTGTATTATCTAGTATTTTATAGATAATGAGACTTCAAAACAGTGACATGCCTTCTCCTAGGTGGCCAGTGTGGAAGCAGCTGAGCTCTGGGCTCCTTCCCACTACTCTGCCTCTACTGCTTCTTTCTTCCTTTCTTAGAAAATTAATATTTACAGCCTCTCTTTTCTGACTTGATGTATATTGGGCATTAGGTTAAATAAATTTGGATCACTCCTCATCAAAGCCTCTTTATTTGTCAAGGGTTTTTCTCTTGATAATCTGCTGAATCTGAGTCTTTTTCCTCCCAATTTTCCTCCCAATCCTTTCAACTCCACTTCTTCCAGGTAAACATGGAACCACTTCAAGTGTCTTTTGCAGTTCTAGGACCTGCCACTAATTCTTCATCTTCTGAAACTCTTGAAGGTATGGTTTATGTTTTTTTAATGCTCTTTTTAGTGTCCTACTAAATGAGTAGTGAAGGATAAATCAAATACAACTCCCCTGTCAGAGAGGTGACTTCAGATGTTCTATTTAGGGATTTTTAAGAGGTTTAGTAAGAATTCTCTTAAAGAGACCCTTTTCAGTTGGACAGTAGGAAGTATTGACAGGTAATCTTGTTAGTTAAATAGTAGTTAAGTTTTAGAGTCAGTATAGGGCAAGTGAAGAAGATAGTCATCCAGCCAAAGTCTCTGAGATGCTCACAGTATACCCAGAAGCTAGCTCCAGACCCATTGAACAGCTAGCCC
Organism: Gymnobelideus leadbeateri; assembly: GCA_011680675.1. Lineage (NCBI taxonomy): Eukaryota > Metazoa > Chordata > Mammalia > Diprotodontia > Petauridae > Gymnobelideus > Gymnobelideus leadbeateri. The sequence continues at coordinate 532,847 of WOXC01007632.1, read as the reverse complement.
GGAGAATGATGGAGTTTCTCCTCAGTCTTTCCTCATGGCGACTCTCTGGTTCAGGTAGGAGCCATGACTCTCCTTTGTGGGCCTGACCTCAGAGAATTCTAGTTGTGTAAAGAGATCAGTGTAGGTACATAGGCACTAATCAGGGCAGCTTTTAACCAGATGTGCACAGAAAATGGAGGCAAGAACAGGTCATCCAGCCTTGGAGGACAATGTCAGCAGCACCTGGCCTCTGAGAACAATGTTAGGAGTCTGAGGAGGAAAACTGAGGGTCACGACAGTTGTTAGCTGTATTGGGGAAAGAAGGGGATTGATAGACCTCCTGTTCTGGGTGAATGACACAGTCATAGGACCAAAGAGAGAAGTGCCCCTATGTGGGAAAAGACAAAACCAAAGTTGGCTCCATGTAAAGAGCATTTAGCCATCTATGCATTTAATTAAGGTCCTGAATCCAGACTGCTGAAGACTGATAGATGTCAGTGCTGAGCCACTGTCAGGGCTCTTTCAAAGACTGGAGATTAGGAGAATTAGTGGAGTCTGTACATAGACCAGCCAGCACTAGATATTATTGGGCACACAGCTTCAGAAAGGGAACTGAACCTTCCTCTCCAGGAACTTTGATTCAGTTGGAATGAGGCAGTGCATATGCACCATAAAGATGAAAAGAGAGGACTAACCGTGGGGATCTGGGCAGGCTTTCTTCCAAAGCAGTGGTACTTGGGTCTGCATTGAGAAGCAGTGCATTCTAAGCCTTCAAGACATCTAGTGCAGAGGTGGGGAGACAGGTGATGGAGTGCCATGTACATGGAGCAAAGAGAAGGCCATTGGGACTGGACAGCAGAGTTTGGGAGTGGTAGAGCCATCTGGTGAGGCTACACAGACAGACTGAGGCCAGTGATGGGAAGGGCCTTTGATGCCAAGCATCAGAGGTTAGATTTTGTTCTAAAGAAAGTGAGGAAGTTACTGATTAACTTCAACTTCAAGAGAATTTCTAATATGTTTTAGAGATGGTAAAAAAGGAAGTGGTCCTAGAGAGCCCCGTGGCTTATTAAGAACACATAACAACAGATTCTAACAGCCCCAAGAAGGGCTGTTAGAAAGTATTTTGAGGGTACTAAGTTGGTAGGCCAGGAGGGTGGTGCTATAGACCAGATTTACCTGTATGGGAATAAAGCATTGCACAGTCTCCCTTGCTCTTATGGAAAAGGTAGAGAGGAGTGGGCTTCAGAAAATGTGATTCTCTCCCTGAGCCAAATTCAGTGAGAATATGCTTTTGCCTTTTTGCCTTCCTATTCTTCCCCTCCCCTGCAACTACTTCCCCTTGCCTCTTCTACATGAGATAGTTTACCCTACCCTGTCTCTCCTCATCTCCTCTTGTCACTTTCCTCTCTCACCTCTTAACTTCACCCCTTAAATATCATCCCTTCCCACCAAATTCAACCTGTGCCCTCTCTCCATGTATACCTGTAAACATATATACACACACTGAATTAAAATTTTGTGAATACCTTTGTAAACCAATTACCAGTACAATGAACTTTTAAAGTATAGTGTCCAAAAACACTTTAATTCAATAGATAATTTATTAAATTCTCACTATGTACAGGGTACTGTGTTATATGCAAAAGATAGATAAATGAAAACTGCCCACAAAAAGCTTGTATTTTGTTTATTATTAGCCTGTCATTGTATTGACTATTGCTTGAAATCAGAACATAATTCATTTTTCCCTTACTGCAAACAAATTATGTTTTAATTTTTTAATTTGTAAGTGTTAACACATTGCATTTTTTTTTTGGTGATGTATTTACAACTATTTCAGTCTCTGTCAATACATGGCAGCAACCTTTATGGCTCTATCACCAGACAATAGTTCTGGCAAAAGCCTGCCAACCTGACCAGGCCACTCAGTGGTGATTTCTTTTATGATTTGTTATTTATTTCTTTGATACTACTGTACACAAGTGCCTAAGGTATAGAGGCATCAATCATACTGTGAATTAGAAGTAGATGGCCCTGTAGTGATGAAACAGTGTTGGGTGGTTTTGAGAAAGGTCAAGTTTTATGGTGTTCAGTAGATTTCAATAGATGTACCTGGTTTCCGAACTTATCTTGGGTGTCTAGATGTCAGGATAGCAATGTCTTCATTGTATCAGAAGTTATTATGAGTTAAATGTTTCTGTGTGTGTGAGAAGGGCATCTTTTGTGTTAATAGGCAGCTTAAGTAAAATTCTGATTTTGCCTTGTATTTTACTCATTCAGACACTGATGCTGTTATTTCTTCAAATAAAAGTGAAAAAACTTCCCCTCCTAAAGTTGATAGGATAACACGATCCTCTAGCAAAAGAAAGGTAAGATGTTTTGGTTTTTTATTCCATTTGTATAAAAAAAAAACAAATGTAACACTTATTTGAAGTGTAACAGTTTTACTTGAAGCTTTGATTGTTAATAGACTTTTGAGTGAAAAAATTTTCTTTATGAAATGAATGATTTTTCTTTCCTTCCATTTAGAAGATCCTTTTTGATTGGGTTCCAGGGAACTCTTTTAAAAAAGAAATCCTTTAAAATTCGCTATTTTCTCCATCATTTATTAATGTGTAACAAGCAGGTGATCTAGTTTAATGTAAACTTTATTTCAATTTAGAGTTTTTCCTTCTGAAGTTTTAGTGGGGTACAGGTAGCCTTGGGGCATTGATATCTAAACAAGAGTCTTAAATGCCTGCCTTAATCAATAAAATCTACTAAACAAAATCTACTAAACAGTTTTCTTTCTGTTTTAATAATTAAAATTTAATTGTAGCTGAACTTGCCATAAAGTTGAATTAATGGAATTTTATTTGTAATTTCAAAATATTTGAATACCCCATTCTCCTAATTTTTATTCTGTGAGTGATCAAGGGTAGTAAATACTGGATTCATGAACCATACTAATTCAATAGATTTTGATTTTTTTTTTTAATTGGCAAATCAGTTATTAGTTTGTTCCTTCTTTTCCTTAAATGTGATTGATATAACAGATGATAAAGTCCTGGGTTTATGTGTCAGGTCAAGATCAGGTTGGAAACTTTTGAGTTGATAAATTGTGGATCATTCCAGCAGTTTTCTCCTTCAAGCCTTAAAATCAGTTACTATCTAATGAATTTTGTGTTTGAGGGAAAAGTAGCACATGGAAGGGTAAGGGGGCAGTGTAGCCAAAAGAAAAATAATTATATGATCTACAGAATAGGCTTTTTTTTTTCCATTGTCTTACTTAACAACTCACACAAGCGTTTTAAAAGCTTAACATTGTCTTTCTAACTTCAAATTTTGTATTTGCTGCAGCAGTCACCTGATGTTACTGAAGAGGCTGATTTTAGCAATCTAGTTATTGTAGATGTTAAGCCTGATACGGAAAGGAAACTCAGTAGGAAGAAAGCTCAAGGAACAAAGAACATCAATAGAACAGCATCAAAGAAGATACAAGTAAGTGTGTGCAGCCTGGCCCTTGTCCTCCCTCCTTCCTGACAGAGCCCCTGCCCCACTGGCAGGCCTGAGCTTGATAACCTTCGGTCTGGCAGCCTCCTCCCTACCTGCTCTTGCTGTGCTCATCCAGCCACACAAGTAGTGGGAGGGTGCTGGCATGGCAGGCCTTGTTTTCTCCGTACTCCACATCCCCTTTCCTCCAGCTCTTCACTACCACATGCTTCCCAGGCTCTTAGCGTTCCTGCTTTTCTTGCCACTTCCATGTCCATGGACTGGTCAGTATCACTCTTTTAACAAGTGTTTCCCACGTTGTTCCAGGTGGGATGCTTGTCATCAGGAGGTCTAGTGTAACCCTGGACTTTTATTATTAAGATCTAAAAATATATGGTATTTTTTTCTTTAGCAGCTACGTATTACTTTTGACTCATGTTAAATTTGTGGTTTCATTTCTTTGTCTCCTGAGTGCATTGGCCTGGTTTCTGGCGCGTGGCAAGCCCTTAATAAAGGCATGTTGACTTGGAATGACTGAAACAGCTGCTGCCAGGCTGGTTTTCTTGTTTAGACATATAAAGATAACCTAATGAAGAATTTGAGTGATAGAGATAATGTAAAAATTATAAAGGATAACATAATTTCCGTTTTGGTTACAATGTTTTATACATTTTCTTAGGTGTTAAAAAATTGCCGAAGGAGGAAAGGAAAGGGAAAGCGGGTAGAGAAATCTTTCTCTGGCATAAGAGAGGTGGCTTCTAAGAAACCTCTTCTGAGTCCTATTCCTGAGATCCCTGAGACCCCTTCTACAACAACGCCCAATGCACAAGGAATACCTGTTCTGTGGTGCTCAGGTATGTGGTACTTTTCCTTTTGTTTCTCAGTCGTTTTAAAACATACATATGGCAATATAGCTATTTCCATCAATGTGGGTGAGTAAGTTCAGATTGCAATCCATTTCCACCCTATCCTACATCATTCTTGCCCATATTTATTCTCTTCAGAATAATCTACAGGCATAAAAATTGCTCAACAGACATCTGTTGACCACTTAATCATGAGCTGGACATACTAATATAAATATGCCCTGAAGAACCTTACATTTCTCCAGGAGGATGTGCTGCAGCCTGAGGAGGAAGCAGTGGCTGGGGAAGAGGGCTCTGGGCTCCTGTCCCTCTGCCCAAGGGACTTTCAGTTAACTTGCCTCCATCCCATTTGATAGGAAAGGAGAATCACTTGTACAGTTGGCCATGTATGTTGAATATAAGAAATAAATTAATTTTAGTTTGCCTTTCTAGGGGAATGGGGGCGGATGGCAGTGAAAGTGGTTGCTTATTATTTTTTCCAGCTCAGTATAAAAAGTTTTTCATATCTTCATTTAAAAAATTGGTTTTGTTCAGTTGAAATAATTTCTTCAACTGATGCTTGCTTTTGAGATACACTAACTTTTCTGTCCTGCCCCTGCTGTCCCATCTTTTTCTCTCCAGTTCACAACATGTTTCACTAACACTACTGTTTTTAGTAGACTCATCCTAACCATTTATCATATAATCCCCAGACCCACTTGACAAGCTTCTTATATCACATTGGGAAACTGATCTAGGAAACCAGAAAGATACCATTTCCAGTAGGAATGAAATATTGCATTTAATTTGTATTCTCTGAACAATTAGGGGAGGAAGTGCCCACACTGGATGTGGTGTCCTGTTGGACGGCTGAATAGGACGTGAAGCCTCATGTGGGGCTGCTGGGTATGAAGGAATGTGCTGAGGACTGATTCACGCTCCAATTCACTTGAATCTTAGCTAAGAGATTTTTTTTACCATTTTACCTAAGACTGTTATACTGAGGGTAACCAGCTGCTCTAAAGCAAATTAAAAATAGTCATTACTACTTACCTTATAATTGGCTAAAGACTTAAACTTTTGTAATAGTTTTCAAAGCAGAAAATTTTTGCTATATATTTTAAGGAAGCATTTGGCTCATTTATATTTGGTCCATTTTTTTGTGGGGCTTAGGATTTCATCACTGTTAGGGAACCTCTGATGATACAGATCACATCCCGGGTAACTTAAATACTTCGAGAGTTACCTGCCACACTGAGAGATTAAGTGACTTCTCCTTCATCATTCAGCAAATACAGAAAAAAACCAAGTCTTGAACTCTGGTCTTCTGGACTCCAAGACCAGCCATTGAGCCACACTGCTTCTAGTTACTCACAAAATTACTAGTTTGGACTTTGAGAATCTTACATATTTAATGTTAAGCATCTTCTAGGATTCAGAGTATCACTGCTCTGTAAAGACCATATTACAATGAAAGTCTTCAGTTTAAAAGCTAGGATTTTTAAAAATTGGCTTACTGATTTAGAGAGATCTGATCTGAAACCATATTTTCAAATTAAAATGGACTTCCTCAAGATGTAGGGGGTGCTTCTCCCTTTATTGGAGATCACCACATCAGACAAAAGCTAGATGTCTTTTTCTTTTCTTTTTTTTGGGGGGGGAGGGTAACTGGGGTTAAGTGATTTTGCCCAAGGACACATGGCTAGTTTTTAAGTGTCGGAGGCTGGACTTGAACCCAGGTCCTCCTGACACCAGGACCGGTACTCTGTTCACTGCGCCACCTAGCTGCCCCTAGATGTCTTTTTCTAGAAGGGAGAGTTCCTTGAACATTAAGCTTCATAGTGCCCTAGGTACAGGTTCAAAAATAACTTCCAATTTTTTACTAATTAAATACCACCATAACTCTGTGCTTACTTGTTACCAAGGCTTTATTTATATAATTGGTGTTTTTTTTAGTAGCTGGTTCACTTCCCCACTCTCTTGCTCTCTTTTCCAACTTATATGTCTAAACATGATGCATTGAAATAAATTAATTATTGGGTGGAATTTGATGAAAGTCAGCACCATCTTGGATCTAGTACAGATAGTTTATTACTAGAAATACCGAAGATATTTAGTCCCTGTATAGTTCAATCCATAATTGGATCCAATGATATAACATAAAAATTATTTAGTAGGTAATTCATTTTAAAATTTTACCTCTTTATTATGTGAGTAGGAATTCATGAAAAACTTGTTAAATATTCACAAATCTGTGAAATTGTATAAGGAACTCAGCCTACAGGTTGATTGTCATAAACTAGGTCTACCCTATGTAAATACCAAATTATATATTACGTTATTTTGTGTTGGATTCTTTTATTAGCCAGGTAGAAAGGACTGAGCTTTTCAATTTCATTTGTTTGTGTGTGTTAGAATTACAGAATTACACTTAGGCTAGACAACATAGTAGCAGTTCATTGTAATTAAGAGTTAAATGGCAAAAGGAACCCTTTCAAAGAATGGAGAAAATCTGATTTTAGTCCTGCCTTTATTGCTGATCTTATTCAGTTTAGCCATTTTTCTCTGCTTCAGCTCCTTGGTCTTGCCTCCCTATGTGACAGACATGGATTGTGGAATCCATGAGGGAAGTATATCACCAGAGAAGCATTTATAAAATTGGAATGTTTTCATGAGCTACAAGATATTGATCAACTCATATTTTGCTTATTTCGCCCCCTTAGGTTATTGTTGTGGGGAGAAATAGGAGGTAGCTAAGGAGAGTGTCCTATGTGGTGGGTGGAACCTTTGATAGGCTCTTACATCTTAATTTTACACAAGCAACAATTTTTAAAGTTTTAACTTTTTTTTTCCATTGTTAACCTTTTTGTCAGATTGTCTTGACTTGCCAAAAGAGGATTACAATGATTCCAAAGACAGAGATGAAGATGCCATGAACATTGGCCTAAATAGACCAGTTGGAAAACCCAGAAATAAATATTTGCCCCAGAACCCAGAAACATTGGATCTGTCTTACAAAGATGATGACACCTCTGAACTCTCCAGTTCTAATATAAGAAGTGACCCATCCCATGGTGCTATGACTTTTGACCAGGGTTCAGATGGAAGTGGGATAGCTGTCTATAGAAGTGGCTGTGTTAGGCATGCCAACAAGCTGGAGTGCCAAGAGCATGCCAAGAAAAGGACTGAGAGCCAGGATGGAAGTCTTCTTTCTCCAGTGCTAACTCTTACCACAGAAGAAGAGGTGGCTCCAATTATCCCCCAGTCTGGCTTTTTTCTGTTGCAGCCCCTGCAGTCTGCTGCTGTTATTCCAGGTGTGGGAAGTGTTTGTGAATCTGAAGGTGCTAACAGCACCCATCAGGTAGAAGAGCTGGGTATGTCTTGTGAAAAGCAAGAAGATGCTTTCATGGCTTCTGAAGGGACACCAGGGAACAGCCGTGCAGCAGATGCTCCAAAGGCAGAGCTGAGCCCTCTAGAAAATACTGTCAGGAGTGAAGATGGGGAACAAGTCCAGAGCCATGGCCCAGAGCTGCAGCAAAGAAAACCAAGAGCTGCCAGTGGCATCTTGACTTACAAAAATCTTGTAAAGAGACGGAGGAGAAGCTCTATCTATCGTCCAGCTGACCAGAAGAGCCTTTTTGAAGAGCCTGGGAATCAGCCACCCATCTCCTGTCCAGTGGAAGAAGTACCTTCTGACAGCTCTGAACTCTTTGACAATTTAACCAAGTCCATCAAACAAGCCTTTAGGAGACTGAACACTAGTGGAACACGAGTTAGACGCAGCACGAGACTTCGAAGAAATTCTGAGAGTCAGGGTCTCATTTGGGTTTCACTTCCAGGCCCCTCTACTTCCTCTCCCTCTCACAAAGCCAAGAGGAGGACAATGTGTTCATCTAATACCAGAGAATTTGAAAATCTGTCCTACACACAAGGGCCCCATCTCCTGTCCTCTGTCTCGGGTAGAGAAAACTCTGAGGATGATTCTGTGTCTGTTGCTTCTCGTGGGACCAGGAGGAAGAGCTTTTGTGTGTCTGCTCTTTCAGAGACCAGAAGTGCCTCCCAACCTAAATACTACAGGAGAACAAGCCTTTCTCATAGGAATGAGGAAAACTGCCCAAGTGACTTTGAAAAAATGGAAGTATTGGAGAATCTGAACAATATCTGACATTTCCAGCATTCGTTTTATAAGGGGGAAGGTAACTATATGTTTAAAAGATTGTTTATTTGCAGTTAGCATCCTTCAGAATGCTTCATTGTTCAGTAATGTAAAGGTCAACATACTAAACCAGTTAAAAATAGATGTTAAGTGTGTCTTCATGTTTAACCTTTTTAAAGAAAATCATTTTTTTCCCTTCTTAAAGGTAAATGATGCTTTAGTGAGACTGAAACTAAGAAAGAATGAAAATTTTAGACCATTAATGTTAAGAATCCCCAGTTTTTATTGAGTAAATTTCCAAAACTACTTGTCAATTCAGTGGTATTTTTGGAAAAATTTTTATCTAGATCTGACTAATTACATAATTAGGAGAAATAGTCATAATTGATATTCATTATATAGAGATAGAAAGGGTTTTGAGTAAATAGGAATCAAATTAACCCAAGGCTGTAAAAGACAGAATAAGGTCTTGTGTTGACTTTTAAAGTAATGTAAGAAGACTAAGACAGTTTTTCTAAATATAAAAATGAATTCTTCGTAAAATTTTGTCTAGGAAGTAAAGAACAATTTTTTAGGTAGTTGATAAAAATTAGATTCCACTTTGCTTGCAAATTTCAAAAGCTTGATAATGTTATGTATATCTCCAATGAATTGTGCATAAAATTATTAAAATCCAATCTGAAATATATACTGTTTAAAATAATTTTTCCAGGGACTTCTTTTCAAAAAATAAATGCACCATTGAGGATTTTTTTTTAAATGAGCTCAACGAGAAAAGCATTGTTTGCTTTTAACTAAGCTGTCAGTGTCTCATCAGATAAATAAGTGGTTGGCTTAGATGCACAGGTTTTTAATTCTTGGTGCCAGAATCACCCTGATAGTTACATAGTAACTCAGAAGCTTATTGAACGTTTTTTTCTCAACATGAAGTGATGCTATCATGGTTTAATTTGCAGTAACAGCTTTTAAATGATCTTAATTGGTTGGGCCCAAGAAAAATAATCTGCTGGTGTTTGGTTGACATTAGATCCAAGCTTGCTCTTAAAAAGCATCATCCTTTTCTTTCTCCCTGATGTTTCCACTTGGGAGCTTCTGTTAGCACCAGGGAGTTTAGTTTTTCTTCTTTGAGCTGGAATCTCATTGGTCGCTAGGTGAATGGGCACAAGGAGTTTACAAGACCGAAGAAACTCTGGTATGCCTTGAACTTATAAAATCCATATAAATCATTGTGTCATTAAACAGTTTTCTTTGAAGTCCTATTAAACCTTTCTGCCATAATAGCAGAAACTTGTTAACAAATAGAACTCTTTATAAATAACACAACAAGGAAAAAAAACTCCTGCTGTGATGGAGCATTTTTTCTCTTCTGTAAAGAGACTGCGTTACCTTCTTGGCACCAGTAGGTCTGGGACCCCTGCTGCTAAGACTAATGTATTTTACATTAACACTCAAAGTGATCCCAACTCCTGCTAAAGAGTAGATTTGTTTCCAAAGCTTGGTTTTTTGCAGTGTAAAACATTTATGGGCTTTGTTTTTCTGTTTATGGTTTGATATGGTTAGCAAATCATCTTTACCTCAAAAAAAAGTACTCGATTTCCTGTTGATATTTTTTTCAAACAAATTTAGTCTGTAGCTCTCAATATTTTATCAGTCTTTTGTTTGTTAATTGTTTAACATGAAGGCAAAACCTCTCTGACATAATCTGTAATGTTTCAGTTTTCTCTAGTCTAAAGCAGCATCAGATGACTTTTATGTTTGTAATTAAAATTGAATTTTCTGTTTCATTTCCCAGCCTTTACTAACAGGGAGGGGGAAATATTTGGTATGTGTATGTTTCCTTTATCTTCTAATGATCTTTCTTTCATTGTAAACTTGTTTGACTCTTTATGACTAAAGATGAAAATAAAATGTTGTATTGTATATACTTTTGAATTACTATTGGTTTCAAAATGTTTCATTATATTTTACTTGGTTTCTACAGATAATAGGCAGTTTTCCCAAAAACAGAAGATCTGAAGAATTAAAGCAACTTAGAAGCAATTTCATCCACCAAGCACTGTTTGTGTTGTAAAAAATTTTAAACGTTAAGATTTCTGTATTTGATCATGCTTGTTTGCTTTCACTGTTTTTTCGTGAGTGGTAAAAACAAAGATCACGATGTACTTAGGTCGTGTTCATTTTTTCTGACTGCCTTGCCGAACATCTTTACTCATAGTACATTTTCTTGAAATCTCCCTGTATCCTGGAAATTTTAAGACAGAATCTTCAAATAGATTTTTATATTGATGTAAATTCTTATTTGTACCAGAAGATGGCAGCCTGACATGAGGCTTTTTGTGTGTATTTAATTATAAATCCAGGGCCACACCTGATTATTTTTGTCTGTTTGTTCTTTAAATTGTTCCCCAATTATTTGGCATAAAATAAGGTATCTGGTAGTTAAGCTGGGCACCCCTAATTCTTTCTAGCAAGTCAGCCTCTGACAATTTCCCACACCGACATCTTTGTTGGTTTTATTATGCCTCCCACTCTCACTCCCAACTCCTGCTTTTTGCTGCCGTTTTCTTAAATCTCAGCCTTGCCCCATACCTTTGCTCCCCTTCTGTGGAGAGAGTCCTGGTTGTCAGGTTCAGGTATGCTTTGCTCCGGTAATCTTCCTTCAGCTTGACACAGACACAGAATTGAGGAGGCACTTGTTTATAGTATATTTTAAAGATAGCACTTGATCACAGGTGATGTATTTAAATTTGGGGGGGGGGGTCCTGGGGAGGTACAGGGAGAGGTTACATGAATAGATGTCCAACTGGAACACAGCTAGAAATATTTGTGTTCTTCTTCCCTACCTAAGTTGGAAAGAGGCAAGTCACATGGAAGCAAGCTGCTGTAACTAATGCACATTGGGTCCAAAAACCAGAATGGACTTTGCACAGCCTGTTTGCAGAACTCAGGGCACATTCCTCATAAGCTCCTTCCATTTCTGGGCCTGCTATGGAGCCAATTAATCTTGCCTTTTGCCATCCTTCTTTAGCTAGTGGAGGGGGTTGGTTATACTAGGTTAGAGTTCTTTTCTTTAAAAAGTGATCTTTTCTCTTTCTGGTAGTTTGGTTTAATTTTCCTTTTTCCCTTGTTTCGAGTAAATCATCCTCCTTCCCCTCTCTGTCTCCCCTACCCTAGTAGGGGATAGGGAGGAGACAGTTTTAACCCTAGGTTATGACCAAAGAAAAGGTGATTGGCCTTAATATGCCAGAAATCTGGTTGAGATAATTGACATTGGTAGAGAGTGACACTACTTACTGTCCCCAAGAAATCTAATGTCAGTGGACCCGTTAGAGAAAAACCTGAGTACTCTGAGGTATACTTGGGAGTGTTAACTCTTGCCAGCCAAATACTTGAATTAAAATGAGGGAAAGATCCTATTTCATCCATTTTACTGGACTTTAGTGAGCAGAAACTGCTAACTTTTAAAAAATAATGAAGGTTGGGGCGGCTAGGTGGTGCAGTGAGTAGAGCGCTGGCCCTGGAGTCTGAAGGACCTGAGTTCGAATCCGGCCTCAGACAACGCACACACACACAAACAAAAAAAACCTAGCCGTGTGACCTTGGGCAAGTTACTTAACCCCAATTGCCCTCCAAAAAGCAAAAAAAAAAAAGAAGGTTGAAATAAAAATTCAACAGAAAAAAATTGGTTAACCAAAAAGATAAATATTAACTTTCTAAGAATTTTGGTTGAATTTTGAAAATAAATTGCTTTTCACTCTTCATGGGCTTTACTCTGCATTTATTTTTTTATTTTTTTACTGTGAGCTGAAACCCTAACTTCCCACAGCCAATTTCTATGGTACTAGTCCAGCCAGATGCTGCATAGTTTTACATTGTCTGTACTCATACTTCTTTGACACTAATCTTAGTTAGCTAATATTTGGCAAGCCATAATCACAACTTTGAAAAGTTTAAATAGGAGGGTAGGGATTCTATAGGATTTGGGAATTTGCTTCTATCTATCATAGCTCTTCAGGACTTTTCTGCTTTATAATATAGATAAAATTAGTTCCTTTGCAGTTAAGAAATTCAAAAGTGTTGGGGGGTTTATAAATCAGGGAGGAGAACAGCTAACATTTCACCACTCCAGATAGCAGAGGGATTTATTTAATTTTGCAAAACATGATCAGCTTCAGTCTTCACTTGTAATGATAGCTTGCTATGTATAAAACATGTCATTCACTCCTTAGCTTTGTGAGTGAAGGCAGAAGAAGGTCTCCCATTTTGCAGATGAGAAAAGAGATTGAGATTAAATGGTTCAGCCAGTGCATAGATCAGACAAGTGACATATGTCATCTAAGCACAGGATCCTTTATATGAGATCGGAGGAGGTTCCTGGAGACTTTGAAACATGGCAGAGGCAGCATGGTGTGTAGTGGCTCTGAAGCCTTTCCCTGTTCTTACTGCCTGGGTGACCTCAATTGTCACTGGATCTCTCTAAGCCTCAGTTTCCCCATCTCAAGAGTTTGGCCTACATGGGGCCCTTTTTAGGAGCCCATTTTATCCATGTGTTTTCAGCCAAAGAGCTGCGAAGTCTCCAGTGATGTGACATTCGTAATTTCAGTCCAGCCCGTGAGTAAAATATGGCAAGGCATTCCATTCAGTTAACAGGCAGTTTATCACACGACTGAACAAGAACGAGATTCGCCAGCCTTGTAGATGCTTATTAATTATTCCTTAATATAGCCAGATTTCTTAGAGTTCCAGGTTTATCTAATCCAACATCTATCCAAGGTACACATATTCACAGAAGGAATTAATGAGCTTCCCGTCTAGTTGTGCATGACAGTTTGGACAATATGTAATTGTTATCCACTTTGTTTTCCCAGGGTGGATGGTTAGAAAATTGAGCATTTCTGAGAATTTTTTGTTGATGAGCTTTTGGTGTGCTCTGAGGCTTGCTGCAATTAGTATACTATTTAAATTGGAGTAACTGGTGAAATCTCTTCATGAGTCTTTGTTCAGTCATGCCCAACTCTGTTACCCTAAGAACCATACTTAAGGTTTTAAAACCTTAAGGTTTTCTTGGCAAAGATACTGAAAAGTGACTTGCCTAGGGTCACACAGTTAATAAATATGAGGTCTTCCAGACTCTTGAACCATCTAGCTACCTCATGCTGAGTGGGATAACTTTTTGCCTGCACTCTCCCTGGAACATCGTGATGCCAGCAAATGCTTTATGTGGTGATACCCCCTCTTGCTTTCACTATTTCAAATGGCTTCGCATTTGGTGTCTCTGCCTTTCAATTTATCCTCCACATAACTGCCAAAGTGATTTTCTTGAAGCTTAATTGCCTTGCTCAGGTAATGCCAGGTGAACCCTCCTTACCTTTAGGATCAAATGAAAATTGCTATGTAAATCCCATTACACACTGCTTCCCACCTACCTTTCCAGGCCCATTATACTTTGCTCCCTTTTAAGCAATGCAGGTTCCAGCTAGACTGGCTGGTTTGTTCTTTTTGTATAGTATTCCACCTCCTTTGCACAAGCTGTCCCCCATAATAAAAGTATATTCCCACCTCACCTCCATTTCCAGAAAAGCACAACTGTTCCTTCCTCTAAGGTCCTGGTACATCTAGTGCTAAATTTAGTCTCGTGAAAAAAATCCTTGCCTTGGAAGGAGTTTCCGTTATATGAAGGTGTTAGAATATGTACGTACATAAATAAATGGGGGAGAGATATTGGACCTATAATTTCATATATATAGACTCCCCCAATTCAGAATGACATCTCTTCAATGTATATTCCTGGCTGCCTAGGTTCAGTGACATCTAGTACATGTCTGGTGGGACTTCAGCCCAGCCTTCCTGTCATGCTGGCTGTCCACTAAGCCACACTGCCTAAGATTTTAGAAATACAGAGAAGAAAAAGTTCTGAAGGGGACACAAAATGAGGCAGTTTTATTATGAGCTTGTCAAGGAGGATAATTAGGAAAGGGCTACGGGATCTAGCAATTATTGGTAACCTTGAAGAGCAGTCTCAGTGATGGTAAGAAAACAGAGGCAGGTTAAGGGGGAGACTAGTCCTCCCAGAAGTTTGGCAATGGAGAAGGGTAAAAGCTAAGAGCCTGGGATGGCACAATCAAATGAGGGTTCCTTAAGAATGGGACAGGCCCAAGAAAGTTTTCTAGGAAGTGAGGAAAGAACCCATAGAGAGGGAAAATTAGGTAAAGAATGATTGATGAGGTAAGTTCCTGAAGGAGAAACGGGAGGAAATGTGGTTGGCAAAGAAAAGAACAGCCCCTTTGTCAGAGACAGAAAGGGAGAGGAAGAGAGATGTGGGGTGTGGGTGTGGGTGCGGGTGCGGGATGGGGGAGTAAGTATGGAGGGAGGGAGGTTTATGGTGAATGACCTCTGTAAAGGAGGCAAGGGCAGGTACTACAGGGAGTAGAGGAGGCATAGGGAGGTAGGAGAGAGTCAACTGAGGAAGACAAAGGGCTTCTAGTTGGGACAATAACAAGAATTTGTCATGGACCCACTTCGCATCAGATCATGATCACGGCAGTAGGACTTCCTCCAGCAGCATGCTGTAGCTCAAACAAAGATAAGAGCAAGCCATGTATACAGTGGGGGTGATTCAGTGCCTAGCATGTTTTAAGCACTTTATAACTGCCTGCTGAATTAATGACAGGGTGTCAATGGTGGTCAACAGGACACAGAGAAAAGCAAAAACAGATCACGATCTAATGAGAGCACCAGCATGCTTAGGTACCAACAAGCTATATATGGGATAAATGAGAGCTATTCGATAGAGGGAAAGGGATTGGGAGGAAAGGCTTTTTTTTTTTTTTTTTTTGCTTTTTGGGGGGCAATTGGGGTTAAGTAACTTGCCCAAGGTTACACAGCTAGGTTTTTGTTTTTGCGTGTGCATTAAGTGTCTGAGGCCAGATCCGAATTCAAGTCCTTCTGACTCCAGGGCCGGTGCTCTACTCACTGTGCCACCTAGCCACCCCAAGGAAAGGCTTTTTGCAAGAGGTGGGATTTTAGCTGAGACTTGAAGGAAGCCAGGAGGTGGAGAGAAAAGACCGTTCTATGTTCTGCATAGTCTGTGTATAATTTGTGTACATGTCCCCACCCCCAGTAGTCTTCAAGCTTCTTGAGGGCAAGCATAGTTTTATTTTTGTGTATAGATAGATATTAAGATATGTATATGTGTGTGTGTGTATGCAAAATGAAATGTGTGTGTGTGTATGGAGAGAGAGAGAGAAGAGAGAGCACTGTGAATCTGTCATACAGTAGGTGCTTAATAAATGCATGTTGATTTGTCCAGTGAACAATGGAATGATGCTGTTCACCATAAAATCAGAGTTGTAGATTTAAACTAGTCCTTACTACCCCTCCTATCTGTCCATCCCCTTTATTTTACAAATGAAAACTGAAGCCTAGAGTCCAAATGACTGGCCCAAAGTCATACAAGTTGATAAGATCAAAATTGTTATAATAAGAGATATTGAGGGAGAAGCCATCTCAGAGGCCAACTCCCTCATTTTACTGATGTGGAAACCGAGTCCATGGTTATACAGTTTATGGAGGTGGGATTACGCCTCAGGTCCTTTTGATTCCAGAGCCCATGTTCTTTCTACTGTGGACCATACTTGCAAGAGGCAGAGTGGTATTTGAACCCAAATTGTTCTGACTCCAAATCCACACACTCCAGGAGAGTCATCGAGAAGGTGTTTTTTTTTTGTTTTTAAGTCAGAAGTGGGATTGGCTCACTCATCAGCTAACCGTACTATGCAAAGTAGAGTGTGGGGTTGTTTTTTGATTTAATCTCTGTGGCTCCAACAAGATCGACATTTTCATTTTGTAATTAGGTCTTGTAAATCTCGTACAACAGCAACAAGCGGCTCCAAGCAAGCTGGAAGAGAAAAGCCCCAGCCTCCGTAGAGGATGCAGGGTGGAACAGATTCCCAAGTCCCAACCTGAAAAACCTGGTGTTAGTTTTGGGTCCTTTCCAGTGAACCTTTGACTCCCATCTTCCTGCCCCCTGTGCGGATTTGGAACTGGTCAGCCATTTTTGTTTTTGGAAGGGAAAGGAGACAGATATAATGAATGACTTTTATTGTGTAATATTTCAAACCCTTTTGACTGCATTCGGATGGGATGGAAACTGTTCTGCCCCGTGTCACAGCCAAAACAAACAAAACACATTCCCCAAGCCTGGATCCGTGCTCCTCAGAAACTGGCGGTACTATGAGCCCTGCTCTCAAACAAGAATTTAGTTTGACAATTTTTAGCTCTTGTTCAGCTGAATGTTAGAATAGGTCAGAGCCAAAGCAAATACTGAAAAGGAAAAAAAAATTAAATACACATATTTACAGCTTGCAGGTGGCATTGATTTTTCTCTTTTAAAAAAAAAGTTTAGCTGTTGGTTGTGAAGGAGCTTCAATTGTGGGGCTCCATTTCGGGGTTTTTATACACACTGTTATACACTTTGTTATTTGTTAAATTAACTTGTTGCAGAGAATGGCAACCCTGAATGAAAATAAATTCTGCATAGGCCCCCAAAGGGTGATAAATGCTGAAATTCCAGGATTTAAATGAATAAAGGCTACCAAGAACCAGAGGGTCCTGAGAACATTAAGCCCAGCAAATTGTCAATAACACCCCCATGGTAATAAGCCTCCTAACATTCAGTAGAGCCCCAAAGTCAAGTTTCAAAGCTGCCTTTATGAAGCAGGCTTGAGTATTGTCTACTGGGTTCCCTTCTCTCTATATCCAATCCCTCCTTTGGATGGGTGGAGAGAAAGCCTTATTGCATATACAAGATAATTCATCTTGTAGTGGCCTGTTGTGTTTTATGGGCCTGACAAAATGTATTTATTATTAATCGCAATAATAACTTCTAATTTATAGTTACCTGTGCCCAGAGGTCTCTAGGTACCTTCACCAAGAAAACATAAATTCCCAAGCTAGGCATCCTGCCCAAATACCTCACAGAATGGGAGCAAAGGCTTAAATCCACCATGGAAGTAATCTCTTTGAAAAAATAAAACGGGAACTTTGATAGAAAATTTTAGGTGAATGGTATCAGACATCTGGATGAATGGAAATGATCAGAACACGACTAATTGGACCAATAGGTTTGTATTTCATATTGTAAATAACCCTATAGAGAAAACCTTGCCTGAAACTTTGCAAGCCAGGGTGAGGAATGTTCCAGATTTTCTTGCAGATTTCCCTGTGCAACAATCATTGTGAAGTCAAAGGAGGCAGCTATAAAGCACCCTGAGTGGCATGCATGGGGCATATAAATCATTTTAAAGAGCTTTTTTAAAAAGAGTTTTTGTAGGATCTCTGCATTGTGGGAAATGAGATGGACTTGACCTTGGTGAATGGGTATTGCTCAGGTCCACGGCTCTCAGGCTGTCAAGTCTCGAGTGTGGGACCAGGATCCTTGATGAAGGATGGAAAGAAAACAGTGTAAGATTCTTAAGAAGATGGTTTTCCAAATGTGAAGTTTTTCTTGAGTTCTTAGGTCTAACCTACCATAGAGAGGTGTTTCCTGGACCCTGATGGTAGTGAGGAAGGTGGGACTCATGGAGGCAAATAAGGATATTTTTCAACTTTTTCCATAAGGTTCATCTTGAATCCCAGGAGAGCTGAGTAATTGCTTTTGCATTCATAGTCAATTTCTTTGGTGAATTTGTAAAGGGCAGTTTACAGTAAAGTTTTCTTACCACCTATACTGAGTTTGCAGTAAAGTTTTCTTACCACCTATACTGAGTTTGCAGTAAAGTTTTCTTACTGCCTACACTGAGTTTGCAGTAAAGTTTTCTTACTGCCTACACTGAGTTTGCAGTAAAGTTTTCTTACTGCCTATACTGAGTTTGCAGTAAAGTTTTCTTACTGCCTATACTGAGTTTGCAGTAAAGTTTTCTTACTGCCTACACTGAGTTTGCAGTAAGGTTTCCAATCTCCGACTTGTGCCTCCCATGCCTGGAATTCACTCTGTCCTCACCTTTACCTTCTAGAATCCCCTCCTTTCTTCAAGGGTCAGCTTGTGGGCCACCTCCAATGTAAAGCCTTTCTTATTAGGGTTCTCTCTTTCCTACTCATATTATCATGTGCATACTTAGCTCTGTTCTTACAGTAAACCCTCCCTGGGTAGAATATAAGCTCAAAGGTGGAGATGATTTTTCATTTTGTCATTGTTTTCCTGATTTCCTTAGTAAATACCTGTTGTACTGGATTGGATGGATTTGGTCACTGGCAGAATCAGATGAGAACCAGACCAAACAGCCTTTTATGTAATTCAGATCAGGGATCTTAGGCACTTTTGTGCTAGGCAAAGATGAAACAAGGCCGGATCTCTGTTCACAAGGGCCTTATTGCCTTATCATCCAATGGTTATTTCTTTGTAGATAGGGTCCTAAGATAGTCAAAATATGGGGATTTGTATGGTCAGGATATGACTTGGAGAAGAGGCTGAAATTAATGCTTAAATAAGAATTATCCAGTCTTGTTCCAATTCTTACAATCATCAGAATTTGATTTACTCTCCCCCCTTGCTGCCTACCCCATGGGACCCTGAAACAAGTGACTTACCATCTCTAGGCCTGTTTCTTCTGCTGCTTTAATAATAGAGTCAGGAAGACTCATCTTCCTGTGTTCAAATCTGGCCTCAGATACTTCCTAGATTTGTGGCCAAAGACAAGTCACTTAACCGTGTTTGCCTCAGTTTCCTCTTCTGTAAAATGAGCTGGAGAAGGAAATGGCAAATACCTCCAGTATCTCTGCCAAGAAAACCCCAAAATGGAGTCACAAAGAGTCAGACACAACTGAAAAACAACTGAAAAACATTTATATAGCACTTTAAGGTTTACAAAACACTTTATATTATCTCATTTAATCTTCCCAACAACTCTGTGATTTAGGTGCTATTATTATCCCCATTTTATGGATGAGGAGACTGAGACTAAGAGAGGTTGTGAGATACCCAGCATTTTACAGCTAGTAAATATCTGAGGCTAGATTTGAACTTAGGACTTCTCTAGTGACTAGTCCAACACACTATGGTGCCTGCTCCCTCTAAAATAAAGGAGTTGGCTAGACAGCCATTAAGGTTCTTTCTAGCTCTAAAAATGAACATTTACTCCTTTGATTTTCCCTTAAAATTGAACAGATTAAGAGTTGATAACTCTTCCCTTGAGGCACTAATTTATTTTTTATGTAAATAACAGAAAACCAAGATGTTCAATTCTAGGGCCCTTCATTAAAGATACCAGTCCTTTCAGTAATTGGTCAGGTCAGTCCTGGAATTCTCATAATTCTGAAACTCTCCTGGAAGCACAGGCCTCTCAGCAGAGCCATAACTAGAACTCTTGAGCCTCAGCCAGGCAGGCCCTGGAAGAGAATCTGACAATGTGTACCCTCATGAGGGGAGAAAGGATAACTGATCACCCTCTGCCATTCCTCTTGGACCAAGTATATTTTTCTTCCTACCTCCGTGAGAGTACTCATAGGTTAGTAGAAGATCAGCAGCCAGAAGACATATATAGATGGTCTGATCTCTGGACCTCAGCAGGTAGGCAACCTCTCCCTCCAAGAAGGTAGCCTTTGGTACAAGAGTTCACCTGCCCCGTCCTACTTAGAACTTTGCCATTCAATCATCATGATAATTCATGTTTCTGAAGCATTGAATTTAAGCCACACATAGCAACTTTCTCACACTGGTCCTATGTGATAGGCTATCCCAATGGTATCATTCCTCTCTTACAGATAAAAAACAAAAAACAAAAAACAGGTAAAGGAAGGAGAAGTCACTTGCCCAAGACTGTCTGGTGGGCACTCTGACTCTGACTTCGACTGAGGTTCAGGTCCCTGTGTAATAGCCACTTGTGTTTCTGTAGTGTGGAATTTTAGCCTCCCACAGCAGCTTTATCGCATGTGCCCTGTGTGGTAGGCTACACCACTCCAGTCATCCTCTTCTTGCAGATTTTAAACAGACAGCAACAACTGAGGCCCAGAAAGGAGAAGTCACTTGCCCATGGTTCTGTTTGGTGTGTGCTTTTGACAGAGTCAGAAGGCTTGGGTTCAGGTCCCTGCTGGGTTACTAGCTGTGTGACCTTGGGCAAGTCCCTTCCCCCTCTGGTCACCCTGTCCAAGTGGAGTCATTGGACTAGATGATCTCTAGGACTCTCTCCAGCTCAGACAGCCTGTGTTTCTCAACATGTTTCTATGTGATTCCAAATGTCTTTTTCCACTGGTGGGAAAAGACTCACTGAGTAGACCCCAAACCCTCTAGAGATGTGTGGTCCCCACTCCAGTCATCCTCTTGTCTCACTCAGGCTGTCCTAGACTCTCTGCCTGCAAAGTCCTCTTACCACCAGGCCAAAAGCTGCCTAACAATATTAAGATGTTTTCCTCAACCTTGTCCCCAGAAAGATCCTCTCTTTTGAGAAGTATGCTCTCCCCAGGGCATTACATCATGAATTGGTTCAACTCTTGGAGGAAGAAGTTGGACCCAATCACAGATCATCTGGTTCTAAGCATACTTAGCTTCTTAAGTATTCCCATCAGAGAACTAAGAAACTGCTTATGTATTAGTCTTCTGTCCACATTTAACCTCTCACCTTATTGCAGCTGAGCAGGGCAATTTTTCCCCCTTCCTGTAGAAGTTTGTTTTGGGGATTTTTCTTTTAAAGAAAAGGAATATGATTGCTTTTTGTTTTTGCCATTACTTGGACTTCCTTAATTCTGTTAGCTGGATGGTGCCAACAAATCCTGACCTCAGCTGAGATGCAACAGGCACCAACCAAGGTGTGTCTCTTCGATTTATGACCCTTGTCTACTCCTGGGGGGTGGAAAGCAGAGGGTGGGCGTGAGTTTAATTTTCCTCGAGGAGAAAATGAGAGCTGTCAGGTCCCGGTTGAGGATCAGGGTGGTCGCGTGGGATGATGGCCATGGATGCTGGAAGAGGGATTGGGTTTCTTCTTCCTTGGGAAAAGGGTCTCTGAGAAAGATGTTAATGATTGATGAAACAATGCCCATCCAATAAGCAGTGCAGAAAGAAATGGAGGAGTTGTTAGGGTTTTTTTCCCTTCAACTCAGAAGTGGGAGTTGAGGAGAGAAGGATGCACGTCATCTTATGGCTTTATTTACTTTTTATGAAACAGTAATTTAGAAAGGCTAATGGACTAGAAAGGTGGTCCTATGGGGGACTGACTGGACAAAGGGGCACATTATGATCAGGGAAGACTTTCATCACCAAATGCCCATGCTGGGAAATGAAAATCCATTGCTGCCTTGAGCCCAGTTAACAGATCATATGAATCTGATCAAGTTGATGACCTGACTCATTTGGGCAGAATCCCTAATTGCTGGGCTGGTGGGGCCTTATTTGACATGCGACCTTGGGCACTTAACCTCTAGGCCTCAGTTTTCTCATCAGTAAAGTGGAGATGACAATAGCACCTGCCCCACTCGATTGTCCTGCAGATCAAACCAGATAAGGATTGTAGAGCACCTTGGGAGACTTAAGCACCCTGTGCTCGGTATTCATGGTAATGATATGGAGCTCATCTACATCACTTCCCACAGACAGGTGGAGGAGGTGTCTAAACATCACCTCCTCTGGTCTCATAAACCTCTTTAAAAGGTAACTTTTTGTCAATTAACTGGCATCTATTTATTCTCCTTCCTACTTCTTACCTTGAAAAATAAAGACTCTCATAAGGAATACAATCACGCAGAACAGATCCCCACATTGGTCGTATTCAGAGTGGTGCCTCTCATTCTGCCCCCTGAGGCCTTCACCTCTGCCAGGAGGTGGGCAGTGTGATTCCCCATAGGATCTCTGGAATGAATGGCTGGCCAGTCATTGCATTGATCAGGGTCCTCACATTCCTCTAATCAGAATGATGGCGTAGGCTGCCTAGTCAGGTCAGGGTGTATTCCCTTCCCCCAAAGCAAACCCATCTTCTCTCCTGGTTCAGACCCGAGGCCGGGGCCTCTAATTAGCACTGTCAACAAAGGAGTATTTCAAAGAGAGTGAGGAGCTACAATGGCCTCATTATCCCAAGGGCTGGCCTTTCAGGACCAGTGCTGACAGCCATTTTACTCATGGTGTGTAGAAGCATGGCCAAATCCTCCTCCAAGCTCTCTTCATGATGCAGAGGTCTGGAGGCTGGGAGTTGTGAAGGCTCTGCCAGTGTAATAGGCTCTGGACGGCCCTGCCAAACTATGAAAGTCTCCAGCATGGGCCTCGGGACAAACCATCCACTGCCCCAGAGTCAGTATAGAAATGGCCCAAGAAACTCAACACCACATTGTCTTCAGGATGAATTTTTCACTCCCACATAGCAACTCCTAAAGACTGTCTACTGAGTAATGGAAGGTGCCATTTGCATTAGTGGAGGGATTATATACCCACTAAGAAAAGTACAGCTCGTCAAAGGGCTAAGCTATTGGAAGTCAGGTCTGACCTTGTTTCTCTGCTCAGAAAATTTTAATGTCTCCCTCTTTCCTCAAGTCAAGTCAACAAATATTCATTTTGCTGTTGAATCATTTCAGCTGTGTCCGACTCTATGACTCCATTTGGGGGGATTTTTTGGCAAACATACTGGATTGCCATTACCTTCTGTGGCTAAGATCTGGGAATAAAAAAAAGGCAGAAAGATCATCCTTACCCCCAAGCAAGCTTACCCTCTAAGGGAGGGAAAGAAAGCAAGCAAAGAAGAAAATAGAATGGAAGACCTCTGTAATCTGGCTCCAACCTAATTACTCAGGCTGGTTTCATATTTCTTCCCTTTATCTACTCCATGTAGATAAAATAGCCAAAGTGGACAGCTGGCTGTTCCCTGATTTTGTCCAACATTTTGTGCCTCCATGTGTCCATCCAGGGTGTCCACAATGACTGGATAGTCCCACCCCCACCCCCACCCCCACCCCCACACAGCCTTCCCCAACCCCCCTCCAAAATGCTCTATTTGCATTCAAAGTTTCAGTGTCCTTCTTGCCCCAGGTTTCCAGCTCAGAGAAGAGCCAGGCCAGGAGTCAGAAAGACTTGAGTTCAAATCCAGTCTCAGAGTGACTGTGTGACCCTGGGCAAGTCACATAAGCTCAGTTTCCTCACCTGGAAAATGGGGAAGTAATAGCACCTACCTCACAGGGTTATTGTGAGGATCAAATGTGATAATAATTGCAAAGGGCCTGGCACATAGTAGGTGTGCTGATCTTGGCCATCTTACCTTTTTCACCCCACATCTCTTGCATCTTTGCCTCTCCACTCACACGGTCCCCAACCCTCATCTATTTTCTTCTGGGCTACTGTGTAAATTCCTCCCACTTGGTCTCCTGGATTCCAGGCTTTTTTCCAATCCATCCTCCACGTAGTTCCTAAAATGATCTTCTTAAAGCATATCTGATCATGATACTCCCCATCTAAAGAACCTTCAGGACTCCCTATTGTCTCTAGCATAAAATAAAAAAGCCTCAGCTTGGCATTGATGGCTGTTCCTCACTTGGTTCCAGCCAACTCTTCTAGGATTATCATATTCCTTTCACTCCCACACAATGCAGGTGAGCCAACCTGGCCTACTTCCTTCTAGTTTTCATTTCCTGCCCCTGGATCTTTGCACTGACTGTTCCCCATGCCTTGAATGCCCTTTTTCTCTCCTTCACTGCTTCAATCTCCAGCTAGACTTCAGATTGTCATTAGGTCTTTGATAATTTAATCTTGCACTTGAGGAAGCCTAGAATAGCAAATAGAGCACAGGCCCTGAATTTCCTCATCTGTAAAACGGGGATAAGGATAGCACTGATGTCTTTAGGGTGTCGCGTGTCAAATAAGATAGTGAAAGTACAATGTTTTGCCAACCTTGGGATGCTTTAGGATCATGCACTAAGTATTCCCAGTGTTGTAATCCCCTGCATCAGAGGCAGGGGGGATACAGTGCTGGACCTGAGGGAAGGGGGATTTGATTCAAATCCTGCCTCAGACACTTCTCAGATGTGTTACCTTGGGTAATTCACTGAACCTTTTTCCTGTCTACAGCTTGTTTGTACATAGTTGTTGTCCCCTCCAATAGACTGTGAGCTCCTTGAGGGCAGAAATTGTTTTTGGCCCTTCTTTGTATCCCCTGACACATAATAGGTTCTTAATAAAAACTTATTGATTGGCTGGTTGATGCATCATTCCATACTCTTAGCATTGCCTTCCCTCAGGCGTCCTTCAGTGCTAAAGAATTCCAACCCAATCATGCCTTCTTATCATAAGGGATTCTTATCCACAGGGTAGGGAAAGAGTCTGGATCTGGGATTTCACTGGTAAAGGAAACTCTCAAGGTCCCTATGCCATTTCAGGTTGACACCTTCCCAGAAATTTAGTCTTAGAATGTTGCCCGGGCACAGGGGAAGAAGATTTGCCCAGGATCTCACAGCCAGTGTTTGCCAAAGGTGGGACTTGAGGCTAGTTTTCTAGTAACTTCTCTATGCTCTCTTTCTATTCTTTTTCATAACAGTCCTTCCTAATCCTTGATATGGGTCTATCTAACAGACTGGAGATCACAGGGGTTTCATGATCTTTTTTTGTGCCACAGACACCCTGAGAATGTTGTCTGGTGAAGTCTCTGGAAGCTTTCTCAGAAGAATGTTTATAAATGCAGAAGATAAAACACATAGGATTATAAAGGAAACCTATTCCATTGAACTACAGGTATATACATATATTCACATACATATACATATGTACATACACACACACACATATATATATATATATACATGAGTATATGTGTACATATGTATACATCTATATCGATATATAAAATCTCCTTAGCTAAGACCCTCATTAGGAAGCCCTGCTAGGTTATTTAACATTCTTTTTAACATAACCAGGGAAGCAGGAGGGGATTGCCCACTCTCCACCAGTCACCCCCTCCCTGGCTGTGTCACTGGTCTCCTCCATTTCCTATCACAAAGCTCCAAAATGAAATCTTTTCCATCACATCTTGAGCACAAGCCAACACGGGGCACATGAGGCAGCCACCACTGGTGCTTATCCTTTGCTCTTTGTATCTATCATTTCATGCAAGTTTAATTTTTAATTAATTTTTAATTTTTCAGAGATTAATACATTATGGGACTCAGTCACAAAGGTTTATTATAGCTATACAGAATGTAAGTTAATTGAATATTACCCATGATCAAATAGCCACTAAGAAGAGTCTGAGGAAATGTTCGAACTTGTGTCTTCTTGAATCCAATAACATAAATCCAATAACATAAATCTTCTTGAATCCAATAACATAAAAATTAGCTAGACCATTTGTAAGTCATGTGTGACTCTTCATGACCCCATGGAACATAACACTCCAGACCCTTCTACCCTCTACAATCTCCCAAAGTCTGTCCAAGCTCATGTTCATTGCATGCATGACACTATTTATTTATCTCATCCTTTGCCACCCCCTTTTCCTTTTGCCTTTAATATTTCCCAAAATCAGGGTCTTTCCAATGAGTCTTTTCTTCTTATTATGTGGCCAAAGTATTTAACAATAAGCTTCAGTATTTGATCTTCCAGTGAATAGTCTGATTTGATTTCTTTGCATGTAAGTGAAATAAAGTGACAATATACAGTCGTGTTGTACTCCTTTTCCAATTGTAAACCAACCAGTTGTTCCACGTCTGGTTCTATCTGTCACTTCTTGGCCTGCATACAGGTTCCTCAGGAGATGAATAAGATGATCTTGTAGTCCCATCTCTTTGAGGACTTGCCACATTTTGCTGTGATCCACACAAATAAAGGTTTTAGTGTAGTCACTAAACTCCTTTGCTTTCTCCAGAATGCAATGAATTTTGGCAATTTGGTCTCTAGTTCTTCTGCCTCTTTGAAAACCGGTCTGCTTTTCTGGTAAGTTTACATAAAGCTCTCAGTTCACATAAAGCACTTTAAAGTTTGCAGAATACGTTCCATATATTATCCTGACTCTCACAACAATTCTGTGAAGGTTTATCCCCATTTTGCAGCTGAGGAAACAGATACAGACAGGTGAAACTCAATTCAATAAGCATTTATTAAGTGCCTGGCCAGGGTCACAGAGCTATGGAAATGCCTGAAGCGGGATTCAAACTTAGATCTTAGTGACTCCAAATCCAGATCTCTATGCTTTGTAGCACCTAATTGCCACATTCTCAAATATAGTTCTGCAGGGAACCCCACTATTATAGACTTTTCTATAACCAGTTATTTTAAAGGATCTGTAACAATGGAGGTAGCCATCGACATTTCTGTCAAGAAAGGTTCAAGATTTCAATGAGCTGTTGACAGGCTGAAACAGAAACTGATAGAAAGAAATTGGCACCGGTTTTGTGTTGAGGGTTTCAGGGCAGTAAGAGAAATGTCTAGGCGATAATTATCAATCCATCAAATTGCTAAATTGTCAGCAGCACAGAGTTGGCATGCTTATGTCTGAGGTTTACTCTGGTCCCAGTCTCTCTAGGCCAGATGTCTTACATCCCCCCTTGAAAAATCTTCTATTTTTCCATGTAGTATTTTATTTTTCCCCAGTTACATGTAAAAACAATTCTTAGCATTCGTTTTTTAAACTTTGAGTTCCAAATTCTCTCCCTTCCTCCCTACTCACACCCCCTCATTGAGAAGGAGAGCAATTCAATATAGATTATACATGTGTAGTCACGCAAAATATTTCCATGATAGTAATGTTGTGAAAGAAAACATAGACAAAAAAGCCCTCAGGAAAAGTAAAGTTTTAATAAAGTATGCTTCAATCTGTATCCAGACACTGTCAGTTCTTTCTCTGGGGATGGAGAGCATTTTTCATCCTAAATCCTTCAGAGTTATCTTGGATCATTGTATTGCTGAGAATAACCAAGTCATTCATAGCTGATCATCTTATAATATTGCTGTTACTTTATATACGGTGCAATTCACTTTGCATCATGTAAGTCTTTCCAGGATTTTCTGAGAGCATCCTGCTCATCATTTCTTATAGCACAGCAGTATTCCATCATAATCACACACCATATTCAGCCATTCCCCAATTGATGGACTTCCCCTCAATTTCCAACTCTTTGCCAAAAGAGATGCTATAAATATTTTTGTACATATGGGTCCTTTTCCTTTTTTTTAAATCTCTTTTGGGATACAGACCTAGTTGTGGTATTACTAGGTCAAAGGGTTTTATAAAACGTTGGGCATAGTTCCAAATTACTCTACAGAATGGTTGAATCAGTTCACAGCTCCATCAATAGTGCATTAATGTCCCACTTTTCCCACACCCCCTCCAACATTTGTCATTTTCCTTTTCTGTCCTATTAGTTAATCTAATAGGTATGAGGCAGTACTTCAGAATTGTCTTAATTTGTATTTCTCCAATCAATAGTGAGTTAGAGCATTTTGTTTTTCATATGGCCACAGAGAACTTTGAATGCTTCATCTGAAAACTGTTCATATCTTTTGATCATATATCAATTGGGGAATGGCTCTAATTTTCATAAATTTGACTCAGTTCTCTATGTTTGAAAAAAAAAAACCTTTATCAGAGAAACTTGCTTGAAAATTAGCAAATAGTAATTGTGAAAAAAATTTTTTTCAAGCATTCCAGAATTTTTCATTTTTGGGACCTCTTTCAGGAGATGATCAGTAGATTCTTTCAATTTCTATTTACCCTTCTGGTTCTAGAGTATCAGAGCAGTTTTCCTTGATAATTTCTTGAAAGATGATATCTAGGCTCTTTTTTTTTTTATCATAGCGTTCAGGTAATCCAATTATCTCTCCTGAATCTATTTTTTCAGGTCAGTTGTTTTTCTGATTCTTTTGGTCCTATTTTATTGTTTCTTGATTTCTCATAAAGTCATTAGCTGCTCAATTCTATTTTTAAGGAATTATTTTCTTTCTTTTTTTTTTGCTTTTTTGGAAGGGAGAGGGCAGGGCAATCACAGTTATGGTTATGTGACTTGCCCAAGGTCATTCCGCTAGTAAGTGTTAAGGGTCTGAGGCTGGATTTGAACTCAGGTCCTCCTGACTCCAGGGCTGGTGCTCTATTCATTGTGCTACCTAGCTGCCCCACAGTGAGCTTTTGCACCCCCCTTTCCATTTTGTTAATTCTGCCTTTTAAAGCATTCTTCTCCTCATTGGCTTTTTGTATCTCTTTTACCATTTGGCCTAGCCTGTTTTTCAAGGTATTATTTTCATCAGTATTTGTGTGTGTGTGGGTGTGTATGTGTGTCCTTTACCAAGTTTTTGACTCTTTTTTATGATTTTTTTTTGTCACTCTCATTTCTCTTCCCAATTTTTCCTCTACCTTTCTTATTTGGTTTTCAAAATCCTTTTTGAGCTCTTTCATGATCTAAGACCAATTCATATTTTCCTTGGAAGTTTTGGTTGTAGAAACTTTGACTTTGCTATCTTCTTCTGAGTGTGTGTTTTGATCTTTCTTGTCACCATAATAACTTTCTTTGGCCAGAAATTTTTTTCTGTTTGCTCATTTTCCCAGCCTACTACATGACTTTTAACTGTTGGTTAAAAGTAGGGCTCTGCTTCCAGGATGAAGAGCACACTGTCCCAAGGTTCAGGGGTTTTATTCAGGTTTTCAGAGATACTTCCAGGAACCTGTAAGTTTTCAGTTCTTATAAAGTGCTATGATCTCAGGACAGGTGTTTACTCCTCTCCTGGCCTGTGCTCTGATCTGTAAATGACCACAAACACTCTTTTCTGACCTGGAACAGTGAGGAGGGTCTCCCCTCCACTATGGCCATATGCTCTGCTAGTGCTCCTCCTCACCCTGGGACTGCCACCCAGGGCTCCCACCCAGATCCATGTATGGGAAAAGCAGCACAGTCCTGCCCCAGTACTAGCAAAATAAACAAAATAAATAAAGAATATATCAGAGATAGATCAAGAATAAGGGTGAAAACTTCCCAATACCTTGGAACATATACCATCATGGTCTCTAGTGTAGTGGTGGGGGGGGGGGGAGGATTAAGCTTGAAACTTAGCTTAGTTCCTAAATAGAATTGGCCCCACAAAGTTTATACCCAAAGATAGCAGCACTGTTATTTAAAAAATTTTAAATATATTTAAATTTAATAACATTTTATTTTTCCAATTACATTTTAATTTTTAAATACATTTATATACATTTTAACATTCATTTCTTTAAAATTTTGAATTCCAATTTTTCTCCCTTCCTCCCTCACCTCTCTACTCCCCAAGATGGTAAGCATTTTGATATAGGTTATATATGTACAATCATGTAAAATATATTTCCATACTAACCATGTTGTAAAAGAAAAAAACAGTCCTGAATTGTACCTCCCAGATTCTTGTGGCTTATTCACTCAGCCACTGAAACTCCCAAGGATGGAGAGTCCACTCTGTGAACCTAGAATGGAAAAGAATGAATGAAAGGGCAAGATGATCCCGTTTCCCTGGGGACCACCTAGCCATCCCCTTAAAGCATGACCTCTCACCAGACATTGTCACAGTTGGGGCAGCTAGGTGTTACAATATATAGAGTTCTGAGCCTAGAGTCAGGAAGATCTAAGTTCAAATCCAGCCTCAGATACTTACAAGCTATGTGACCCTGGCAAGTCACCTCACTACTGTCTGCCTCAGTTTCCCCCTCTGCAAAATGGGGATAATAATAGCACCTAATTCCCAGGATTATTGTAAGGATTCAATAAAATGATAATTACAAATCACTCAGCACTGTTCCTGGTGTTTAGCACCTGGCACATGGTAGGTACTATGTGAATCCTTACTCTCTTCCTCCCCAGCACCAAAGTGCATCTTAAGATAATAAATAAGCATAAAAACTGGCAGCCAAAGTTGACTTGGGCCATTTGGAAGATACTGACAGTTCTGACCATGCAGTCATGACAGGCCAGCTCATTGCAGAAGGTTCACCAACACTCTAGTCTCTCCAAAGCACTTCCCCCACATCCTCATCAGGATTTTCCCAGAACCGACTCCCTAACGTCTTTCATGTGGAGACACCATCTGAACAAGTGGATGGGTCCTGGACATGTGCCAGCTCCCCATTACAATTACAGAATGACAGAGTTAAGGGGAGTAATTGGAATAATTCAAAGCTTCACAGTCAGGTGAGGTGATTCAAGGGATAGAACCCTGGACCCAGAATTAGGAAGACCCGAGTTCAAATCCAGCTTCAGACACTTACTGGTTCTGTGACCTTGGAAGAGTCACTTGACCTCTGTTTGCCTCAGTTTCCTCAACATAAAGTGGAGATAATAATAATACCTACCCCCCAGGGTTGTTATGAGATAATATAGTTCCTGGTATGGATTAAATAGCCTAATAATGATAACCTAATAATCTGATTTTAGGTTATTTTTAGATTATTCAAACCTAAACCTTTGTTTTGGTCTAAGAGCTGACAAAGCACTTTCTCCCAGGAGGGAAGCAGTTCAAATATAATGTTATCCTCATTTTCCAGAAGAAGCTCAGGCATGTCAGGTGACTTCATAGATGCTCTGAGTTGAAAGGGTCCTTAACTACCAAGTAATTCAACCTGTTACTGAACCAAAATCCTTTTTCCAACACACCACATTTCAAAGTAGTCATCTAGTCATGGCTTGAAAACCCAGTGGCAGAGGGCTGCTGAGGCAGCCTTTCCAGCTTCCACTTGTCTATCTCTGGGTCCATTTTTTTATCTTTCTGCTGTCTCTGAAGCAAAGCTGTAACTAGGGTGGGGCAGTTGGGGATTTTCACCAATGCAGTGAATTTAGAGGACATTGATAGCATCTTCCATTAGACATTTTCTTCTCTGTTCAATTCATTGCTGGTAGTGGCTGCTGGGGTTTGGCTTCATCAAAATTAATCCTTTCTCCCTTGCATAGCTCAGCTCTTATCAGTGGCCACATTTTCTGTGTCCCAAAGTGTATGCTTCCCCCTGCTAGGCTGCTAGTTTAGGGCTCTGCTCCCATGATAACCCATTCCATTGTGAGATAACTGTCATGGGGAGATGGAGAGATTTGGAGTCAGAGAAACCTGAGTTCAAATCCTACCTAGCTGTGTGACTTAATCTCTCAGCTTCAGTTTCATTATCTGGAAAATGGTGATAATAATAGCATTTTCCTCTAAGGTTGTTGTGAGGATCAAATGAGATAATATGTTATGTGTTTTACAAATCTTAGATTTATATATATATATATATATATATATATATATATATATATATATATATATATATATACACATACATACATATTTGTATTAATCATTGAGGGCAGCTAGGTGGCATAGTGGATGGAACTCTGGGCTTAGAATCAGGAAGACTCATCTTCATGAGTTCAAATCCAGCCTCAGACACTTATTAACTGTGTGACCCTGGGCAAGGCACTGAACCCTATTTGCTTCATTTTCCTGATCTGTAAAATGAGTCAGAGAAGGAAATGGCAAACCACTCCAGTACTTTTGTCAAAAAAACCCTGAATGGGGTCACAGAAAGTCAGACACAACTGCACAACCATAACATTAATCATTAGAAAGATCCAAGTCCAAATCTGCCTTTCTGAAACTTCTCCCCATTGCCCCTAGTTCTTTTTCCCTGGGCTAAACAGAACAAGCCTATTCTGCCTTCGGTATGACAGCCTCCACATCCTTGGAGACAGCTTACATGCCCCCTGACAGCCCGACTCATATGCTTTGCTTTCTCACAGCACCTAGCATCGCACTGAGTAAATCGATCAATCAATTAATCAACAACATTTATTATAACCTACTATGTACCAGGTAACATACATGTAAGTATAATAAACCAATCCCTACATCCTGAGTGTCCATTGGATCAAACTGAATGCTATGAGGATAAAACCATCAGGGATGGAAATCACCACAGAAACAAATTTGATTTATTATTAAGAGGAAGACAGTTCCATATGTAAAACTTTTAAAGAACCTATAATACACATAGTTTCAGAAACAGAAATTGAAAGGAGTGTGAGTGACATCTCACAATTAAATCTGATGCTAATTCTCCCTGGGGGTGAGCAGATTGATCTGGTGGGAATTTATATCTGAATTAAACTTGAAATGAAATATTGAGTGGTCTCACTGGGCTTTGTTTCATGATTCGCTCTGGTTTTGTGTTCACAGATAGGATGGTTGGGCCAACAGAGTCCCTAGCCTGACTCTTTCTGCCTCCCCCTTTCCACTCTTTGAGCCAATTGGACGAGAAGCTAGGGCACTGGCCAAAGATCCAATATTAAGACTTGCCAAGCACTCTCTTTGAACTTTTTTTTTTTTGGAGGGCAATTGGGGTTAAGTGACTTGCCCAAGGTGACACAGCTAGTACATGTTGTGTTTGTGGCTGGATTTGAACTCAGGTCCTCCTGACTCCAGGCCTGGTGCTCTGTTCACTGCACCACCTAGATGCCCCAAAACAGTCCCTGTTTTTTTTTGGGGGGGGAGTGGATTTTTTTTGGAGTGGGGAGGGCAGGGCAATTGGAGTTAAGTGACTTGGCCCAAAGTCACACAACTATTAAGTGTTAAGTGTCTGAGGCCGGATTTGAACTCAGGTCCTCCTGACTCCAGGGCTGGTGCTCTATCTCTTTGAAGTTTTAAAGTACTTTGTTTCATTATTTTCTTAGAGTATTTAGTGCTTGGTATATAGTAGGTGTTTAATAAAAGTGGACTGAGCCTCTTAATGCTTAAGCTATGAGGAAAGTATCCAGGTATTAGTATGTCTATTTTACCGATAAGGAAAACGAGGCTGAGCATAATGGGAGCACAGGTATAAAAGGTAGAGGTTGTATCTGAATTCACATCTTCCTGACTCAGGGTTCAAGCCCCACCCCTGACCTCACTAGCTACTAGACATGGGCAAGTGGTTTTATTTCTCTGGGCCTCAGTGTCCTAAATGTAAAAGGTCAGGACAGTGACCTGGATGATTTCTAAGGTTTCCTCTAGCTCTACAGAAAAGTGGAAATCTTTGTGTTGAATGTGAGCTTTTCCAATAGAATATAAACTCTCTGAGGGCAGGTTTTTTTCCCCTTTGTATCCCAAGTCTGGTATATAAGAGCAGGCAACTAGCATTTATTAAGTGCTTGGCACCTTGCTCCTCAGCACTAGGTATACAAATACAGGCCAGGGATAAGTCCCTTCCCTCAAGGAGTTCACAGTCTGACAGGGGAGACATATGCAATTATCTCTATGCACACAAGCTCTAGACAGAGGGAAGGCACTGGCAATAAAAGGATCTGGAGGGAGCCAGGTCTGAATCCTGGCTCTGCTGAGCAGTAGCTGTGTGGTCTTGGAGAAGCCACGAAAGCTTTCTCAGCCTCAGTCTCCCATCTGTAACACGAGGAGGCTCTTTCTGGCTTTAACTCCATGACCCTGTGATCCTGGTTCTACTCCTCATTACTTTTGTCACCATGGCCCTCCCCCTCTCTGGATCTCAGTTTTCTCATTTGTAAAAAGAGGGGGTCAGAACAGATGGTCTCTGAGGGTCCCTGTCAGCTCCAGATGTCTAAAGTCCTGTGTCAAAAGGTTATGCCAAGGGGGCATGTACTAGAGATTAGCCAAGAGTGGCAGGCACAGCAAGGGGGCACTTTGTTATATGAGTTTTCAAAAATTGACGTATTTTCAATGCTGGGCAATTCTGCTTGTGAAGCCCATTTTCATTGTTGTTTGGTTGTTTCAGACTCTTCAAGACCTCATCTGGGGTTTTCTTGTTAAAGACAATGTGGTAGTTTAGCGATCTCCTTCTCCAGTTCATTTTACAGATCAGGAAATTGAGGCAGAGTTAAGTGACTTGTCCAGGGTCACACAGGCAGTAAGTGTCAGAAGTCAGATTTGAACTCATAAAGAGGAATCTTCCTGACTTTAGGACTGGTGCTTTACCCACTGTGCCACCTAATCGCCCATAGTGTAGCCTATAAACAGTTGTTTTATGTTAACCCCAAATGAGCTCATGAGACTTTCATCTGGGCTCTGCACATGAGGGTTCTTGATCAACCCAGCACTGAAGAAGTTAATGCATTGACCTCTGCCCTCCCCTTTCCTCCCTCTCTCCCCAGAAAAACTTTGGGGGTGGAGGTGTGAGTGAGGCGGGAAGCCCCAATAAATTCAGAGTGGCAGCGGCTTTGCGGCAGGAGAGGCAACTTGCTCAGTGGTGTAAGCCCTTCAGATAATGTCCTTTATATCTTGGATGGATTTATTGGATATTTGCGCAGTTGGCAGGGGGATTTGAGATATAACATGAGTGTTTCCTGAGATGTCAGTCCCACGATGTTAGTGGCCTGAACAAGGATGTAATTCATATCTGCAGGTGCTTATTCCAGTATCAGCCATTTCAATAACATCAGGCCTGTGGAATTTGGAATCCCCCTGGGTCCTCTTTGTATTCTGATATGCCCATGTCTTTTCCTATGCGTGTTTTCCTTTCTTAAGGAGCTCTCATTTCCTTCAATAGGATATGTTTTATTTCATCCTTTTTCCTGCATTTACTCATATTAATGTCACTGCATTTGCCGGTAATGGTTGGGCCTGGAAATAACCCATGGATCCATGTAAACATCAGCCTGAAGCCTTGTGCCTGGGATGCATTATTAAGGGGAATTGGAGTAGCATGCATTGAGGTAGAAGTCATAGTTTCTTTGGGAATTCTAGTCAGTTTGGACCCAGCAAGGATGGCCGCCCAGGTAGTAGGTGATTCTTTGCTCAAATTTGTAGGATGAGGAAGGAAACTCATTAAGAATTAGATAATTTCTGGCCAGCTGGGAAGGCAAATAGAGGAAAAAGAGGAAAGATTATGGGAAAAGGAAAGGAGGCCAAATTTGGAGGTGGAGAGCCTGATTTTTTTTCATCCTAACTCTGCTACTACTTACCTACATGTCCTCAAGAAAATCCCTAACTTTTCTTGTTTTATTCATTTGTAGGATAAGGTGATGTATAAGAACTTTAGAGTCAGGAAGAGATGGGCAGGCATCTTACCTCAGACACTAGCTTAACCTGCCTGAGCCTCAGTTTACTCAACTGTAAAATGAGGTGGCCAGAGAAAGGTCTCTTTTACATCTAAATCTATGATTCTACGATTTTTTGCTGTTCTAAATCTGTTCTAAATCTCTGACATTATTCTTTTTTTTTTTTTGGTGTGTGCTTTAAGTGTCTGAGGCCAGATCCAAACTCAGGTCCTTCTGACTCCAGGGCCAGCGCTCTACTCACTGCACCACCTAGCCGCCCCGATGTTATTCTTTGGTAAAAAAAAAAAAGCGCTGGACGGGTCATCAGATGACCTGGCTTTGAGTCTCAGGTCCACCACTGGAGACCCTGTTTTGTGTCTGTCTTCTTATTGTTAAAGTGGGGACAATAATATACTCCCTATCTATCTCAAAAGGTTTTTTTTTTTTAATATAAAGATCAAGTAAGATAGTATTATGTGAAAGCATTGTATAAATGTGATACTTGTGTGCCCCATACATGACACTGCAGTAGTAGAATTCTGAAATAAATTTAGTCCAAATCTGCTTGTGTAGCCGTATGGCCACAGGAAAGCAGGGTGTCACCATATAATTATCCAGGGAGGGAGTGCACTACATGAGTTGCCCAGCAAGTGGTGCTTTGCTAAAGCCACCTCAATTCATTTTCAGGATGTGGATGGTACAGATTCAATTCAATTCAATAAACATGTATTAAGAGTATATGATGTGGTACTGTGCTAAGTGCTAGGCTCCCAGACTGGCATAGCCTTCCCAAGGCTGTAGTATCCTCATTGGTTACCAAAGAGTCTTCCCCTTGCAATCACCTGGGCTCCTCCCCCTTGCTAAGCAGTTTCAATCTATGCTAGCAGGGTTTAGAGTTATCTAGAGCTATCACGGCAAACTCGAATAGAAACAAGGCTCTACACTGTACATAAAGGCCTGGCCATACACGCTGGCTTAGAAAACCACATAATAATGTCACTTGTGTTCTATTGCATTTTTATTTTCTTTGTTAAATATTTCCCAATTTCATTTTAATCTGGTTCTAGAGTATTGTAAACAAGCTGGATGTTTGACACCTCTGATCTAGAGGGTAAAATGGATTATTTTAAGAAATTTAAAAAATCTGAATTCTATCCTTTAGAATTCCTCCACTTCTTAAATGGATTTTCTTCATGCCAGCCATAATCCTTTCTATTCATGGAACTTAGATTATACTAAGACCACATAATGTATTGAACATAAAGAAAATGGAAGGAAAAAAAAATTATGTTCCCATGACAGGCCAATGAGTAAAATCAACAAACATTTATTACTATGTGAGAGGCTCTGTGTGGAGTAATCTGCCTCAACCACCTCCCCAAACTCCTTACATTTACCTCCCCAGTTCTGCTGTGTTCACGGGAATTTCTGAACTACACATGCCCTCAGAGTGTAGACAGGGTTCTGGGTCATGGACTATTCCAGCGGAAATCAGGGAAAGAGTAGGGACAGAGACTGTTTTCCCCTGCAGGTCATAGCAGCTTCCAGTGATGGGATTTGTATTGCTCTATATAATACAGGCATTTGGGAGCTCTGACACCTTCCACTCTCAATGGCAGGTAAGGTCCCAGGAGTTTTGAAGTTATATCTTTCCTTCAGGTTTCTAGGAGAGCCTGTGAGGTTGGGGGTGGGGAGGGAAGTATGTTTCTTTATTATCTCTATCTTTATTATCTCTATTTATTATCTCTATTATCCATGAGCCCCCACTGGTGTGTGCTTCCACAGTGATTATCAGTTGACAGACAATTAACTATTAGAAAGGGATATTTTATTAAGGTGATATAGTATGGGCAGTTGGTACAAAATATCCTTCCAAAAGTTTATCACATTTTCCTACCAGTACATATAGAGTGAGGGGAAAATGAGCTCAAACTTTTTAACAAAAACAGCAAAGAGAGTAACTCAGAACTCCTGGAAGTCTTCTTGCTGGAATCCTCAAAATGTTCTCTGTAGATAAGGTATAGCTTTCTGCTGGGCACCTTGTAGAGTGATAAAACTGCCTTCTGTCAGTGTGTCCACTTTGTCTCCCAATGTAGCCACTCCATCAGCACCTGCTGTGCCTGGGACAATACTAGGACACTGATAGAATCCAAGTCAAGTTAACAAGCTTTTATTAAGTACCTACTATATGTCAGGCATTGTGCTAATCACTGGGCATAAAAATGAAGGGAAAAGCAGTATTTGCTTTCAAGGAGCTTACATTCTATTTGGGGAGAGTATGTGCAAACAACCATGTACAGACAACATAGATATCTATATCTATCCATCTATCAATCGATTGATCTGTCTTTCTACATATTTCCCTAAATTTGAACCCCTTCTCCCCAAGGACCTTGTGTATGCAAAGGAATTATGTGCCCCAGTTTGGAAATGCAAGAGATATTTTTGTACCAACTGTTCTTGTTATACCTTCTCAGCAAATCCCTTTTCTAAAAGCTAGTGGCATTCAATTGCGCACATAACAAAAGGAAGCACACTGGCGGGGACCCAAGAGCTACCTCTCAGAGTTACCATTAGGGGAAAGTAGTAAGTAGCTGCACACTCTAGGTAATCTAATTTGGGAGTATAAATATTCAGTTCCAGGAGTGGCTACATATTATTTAGTATGCATTATTATGTTGTATATTATATTGCATGATATTTAGTTAAACATTGAGAAATGAACTGAAAAAAATTATTAAAGGCTTAATATATGCCATGCATTTTTATTTTATTATCTTGATTTGGGCAATGTCACTATAGTTGATTGGGAGATTGGTATCTTATCAAAATTATTAGTTCAGAGCTGAATGAATATTTGATTTATAGGTGTCACACACAGAATCTGGTTCTACTCCCATTTCTCATTTAGGGAACTGGATTGAGATATGTTATTGCTACTACTTTGGGAGGGAATTCCTTTTCTAGCAAGAAACTTTTAAGATCCAGATGATAAATCACTGAGGTGGTCCAAGTACCAATCAATAAAGCAGATAAGACTTTCTGAGACAAATGTATTTAATGAAGGTATACAAGCATATGGGTTTTCAGAGAAATCTCCAGCTTAATAACATCATAAGTGTAGTTAAAGTGACATGTAAATTGATTACAATACAGTGACACTGGCCTTCTTGGTCTTCATCTTACAAAATACTACATCTACTGATATCAGGCACTTTCCTTGACTGTCCCCCATCACAATCCTCCTCCCCTCTGCTTCCTGGTTTCCCCGGCTCCTTTTAAATCTTAGCCAAAGTCCCACCTTCTTCGGGAGGCTTTTCCCAGGTCTCCTTACCCTAGGGCCTTTCTTGTGTTGACTATTTCTAATTTACATGGGATGTAGTTTTTCTGTACATAGGCCCTTACATGTTATATCCCCCATTAGACTGGCAGCTCCTTGAGAGCAGGAATTTCTTTTTCCTTTTTTTCTATCCCCAGAGGGTAGTACAATGACTGGTGCATAGAAGGTGCCCATAGATGCTTGTTGACATGGTGCTAAGAAGTTCATATCCTTTGCCAGTCCACAACACAAAATAAGGTTAAGATCCCCTGGCCTTGACAAACTGCAACCTAGCTATTCCCTTCCCCCAACTTATACTTGTGAAACTGATTTTTTTTAAAACTCCAAGAATAGGATTTTAATTTTATCCCAAATAAATTTCATATTTTTTGATTGGGCTCATTGCTCTAGTCTGGTGAGAGTTTTTAGAATTCTGGCTCTGCCGTCCAGATAACAGAAGTCTTTTATTAAAGGACCTATCAATCACTTTCAGTATGAGATGGGATGGACCCACCTAGTCCATGGATGTACTATGTGCATAGCAATGTGTTAGGTAGACCCTTAAAAAGAGCCAAGTGTATATGTCCCCTAAGAAGATATGTGTATCCCCATGGGCCACTTATCTAAGAATGTCCACTTAGATAAGTGAGAAGAATGAGTAAATATGGCTGGAGTCATACCCACTCTTCTCCAAGAGGAACTAGGATTCCTGCCTAGAGGGAAAAAGAAGAAGAGTCATAAGACTGCATGAACTTTTTTTCAGTCTCTGAGAAGGGCACTAGATTAGGATTACATCTTCCTGGACCCATAAGTTTTGCTGGTCTCGAGTACAATTTTGGTTCAAAACAAAAACCACCTCTTGGTAGTTAACCCTTAGCTCACCTTCACCAGTTTGATTCCTTCCACGAGTTGTTGGTTACACAAAGTACCATCACAAATAGTGAATGAAGAGTAAACCCTTTTACCTAAGCAAAAAGGAATCAGAAACTGGACTTTCATGCATTAGAATATGCCAGAAAATATACAAGAGTTCTTTAGTTGGGAACAAGATCTCCACTCATACAAGAGAAAGTTTCTGATTTCACCCTAGTAGAAATGTCAAGTTCCTCAGGCGGGCAAGATGAAAATCAGGGAAATGTTGAGCAATCACCTTCTCTCAGGGTTGGGTAAACTATGGCCTCCAAGGCAAGTCAAAATGTATCCTGTTTTTGTATGCCAGAGAATAAAGATTTTTTTTACAATTTTTGAATAAAGTATTATACTTTAAAATGGAAACTACATTCTGTGTTTATGTGTGTATGTATATGTATATATACATATGTGTGTATATAATTTAAACAAATGTTTATTGTGCAAGGTACTATGACAGATACAAAGATAAATGAAGCCCTGGTCCTACCCTTAAGAAGGTTGTAATCGAAACCAGTTTCAGGAAAGTTAATATGACTTTAGGTATTTCTATCTATCTACATGCTTACATAAATATATACATATATTTCACAAAAGATAAACATTAAAAAGATATATATTCATATACATAAACATGGAAAAGATTAACATTAGGCATATACATGTAAATATATGTATATGATATATGAATATAATATACAGAAAATAATATTAAGTATAAAATATATTTTGCATTTTATATATTACATAGAAAAGACTAACATTAGGCATATATAATATAAAGACATACACTACATTCATGTAATATGGGTACATGTACAGAATAGATTCATATTAGCTATAAAGAGATATAAATGTACGTTATGTGTTTTATATATATATATATATATATGTTACACAGAAAAGATAAACATTAAGGTTGGTGTTAAATGTATATTGAAAGAAAAATATTAGGGCTTATACAATACTTTTGGATCTGAGTATAATCTGTTTCCTTGGACAGTATTAATATTTTTATTTCTTTTCAGAACTAGTTTACAGTTTTTCATCTCGAACTGCAATAAATTTTTAGTAACAAAAATTTTGAGGGCATGTTTTGCAGTAACACTTTTAGGAAATACATTACACTTTTGAAAAATAAATTTTAATTTTTATCTTTTGTTTTTATAACACCTACATTTCCCAATATCTCTCTCTCTCCTCCCTTTTCAAGAGAGCCATCCTTTTTAACAGAGAATTAAAAAAAGAGGGGAGAAAGAGGTCAGGAAAAAAAAAAAACCTATCTGCTAAACCTTAAAAATCAGGTATTACAGTTCCCATAGTCCCCTTCCTCTACAAAGAAATTGGGGTGAGATGGAGAGATATCTTCTCATATGTTCCTTTGTAGCCAAGCTTGGTCATGATACTTTAGCAATTCAATTTCAATTATTTTGTCATCGTGCTTTCCATTTATATTGTTCTAATAATTGTGTCTTTTGTTCTGTTTCTGCTTGCTTCATTCTGCATCAGTTCATATTTTTCCCTACTTCTCTGCATTTGTCATCTTTATCACTTCTTACAATGCAATAATATCCCACGATACCCATGGAATATACCCTCTTTACTTGTTTAGCTCTTCACTAATTGAAGATGGGCATTTACTTTGTTTTCAGTTCTGTGCTATTATAAAAAATGCTGCTAGAAATATTGGGTGAATATGAGGTTTTCCCTTTTATTGCTTACCTCCTTAGGGGCAGGTCCTAAAAGGGATATAAGAGAAGACATAGTTTCCACCTTTGGGGTGTTAAAATTGAGCAAAGATAGAAAGGAAGACACCACATTCTGTCTACAATTGTTAATTGTATATCTTTTTCTATTTCTGTAATTGCCTTATAAAAGTTTCTCTCTCTCTTCTGTATACACACACACACACACACACACACACACACACACACACACACACACACCAGACAGTTGTTAAATATTTAGAACCACATCCTTATATCGATATTCCTTGAGCTTAACTGAGTGCAGTAGAAGAATCAGAGGGTGAGGTCATTACCATACTGGAGACTGCTACTAATAACAATAACAGAAATAGCAGTGATAACTGACGTTTATATAGGGCTTTAAGGTTTGCAAAGGGTTTTATATCCATCATCTCATTTGAATTTTACAGCACCCCTTGTATCATTTCAGCTTGTTTTCATCATGTGCCCAAGTTTAGTTATTCTTCCTGATTCATGTTCTTAAATTCCATGCCATTCCCTTACATTGTTAATTAGACACTGAGGTGGCTGAGCTCAAATATGGTGGTCGTATTTTCATGGCTGGTGAGAAGAGATCAAAATAGAAATGCTAAAACATCTGTTTGCCAAATTCTCTGCAGGATCATTTCCTATCATTAGTGTTGACTGTTTTGTCATATGACTTTGCACATAGTCTTTAATTTCCTCTTCTGTAAATTTTTTGCTTATTTTTTTTTACCAATTTATACTGTAAACAAATATTGCCCTCAGCTGCCATGAATCTCTGATTGAGAGGGATTAATGATTTGCAGTGAGAGGGGATTTCTGGGGTCTTTAGACTCCTAGCTGTGACAGTAGTTTTGTATTGGTTAAACTTCTTTGAGAAATGCAGAAATGAGAAAATATCTTTGTATTTATTTCCTTTATTTCAGCTTGTTTGAACAGCTTCAGTTGAAGTTGTTGTAAATGGACATAGTGCATTTCAG
Organism: Gymnobelideus leadbeateri; assembly: GCA_011680675.1. Classification (NCBI taxonomy): domain Eukaryota; kingdom Metazoa; phylum Chordata; class Mammalia; order Diprotodontia; family Petauridae; genus Gymnobelideus; species Gymnobelideus leadbeateri. The sequence goes on along the minus strand of WOXC01007632.1, from coordinate 490,527 downwards.
AACCAAGTTTTTATTGATATCTTCTTTTTTTACGTTGTCATACCCAAGTTTCTCTTCCTCTCCTCACCCAGAGAGCCAACTCATCTTACAAATAGTATTTTTTTTTTTTGGAGAAGGAAAAAAAATCATCATAACTCATCAATACATTGTAAAGGTCTGAAAAGCCACATGTTTTCAGATGTCTAATACTTGAGAATCTTCCACGTCCAGAAAGCAGTGGATCGGGTATGTTTTCTCATATCGCTTTATATAAGTCTTGCTTTATGTTTGTAATTTTGTTACATTCACTTTTGATCTTTTGGTGTTGTAGTTGTTCTTCCCATTTACATTGCTGTAGTTATTGTATATATTGTTTTCTTGGCTCTGCTTACTTTACTCTGTGTCAGTTAATAGAGATCTTCCAAAGCTTCTCTATATTTATCACATTCATCATTTTTTACAGCACAGTAATACTAAATTGTATTTGTACCACAATTTGTTTAGCCATTCTCCTACTGATGGGCATCTAGTTTGTTTTCAGTTCTTCATTATCACAAAAATTCTACTATAAATATTTTGTATCTTGTGGGAAGTTCCTTCTTTTTGGTGACTTCCCTGGAGTAAATAGAAGAATAGAGGTATGGGCATTTAAATCACTTTATTTGCATAATTCCAAATTGCTTCCCAAAATTGTTGTACCATTTCATAGTTCAACCAATGTATGAGTGTGCCTATCTTTCTACAATCCCTTCAATGTAGACTATTGTGATTTTTTTTCTTTCTGGAGGGCAATTGGAGTTAAGTGACTTGCCCAAAGTCCCATGCCTAGTGAGTGTGTCAAGTGTCTGTGGCTGGCTTTGAACTCAGGTCCTCCAGAGCCATACTCTATTCACTGTGCCAACTAGCCACCCCTAACTATTGTGATTTTAAGTCTTTTTTTTTTTTTTGCCACTTTGTAGGGTGTGAGATGAAACTTCAAGGTTGTTTTGATTTGCATTTCACTTATTATTAGTGATTTGGAGTATTCTTTTGTGAGGTTGTAAATACTTTGCAATTCTTCTTTTGAGAATTGTTTGTATCCTTTGATATTTATCTATTGGGGAACATTATACACACATACACACACATATATACACACGCATGCACACACATATGTGTATGTATATATGCATATATACCTATACACATACATATATGTACACACATGTTCATTTAGAATGTATTGTGAAATAAGATGTAAGGTGTTGCTCTAAAATTAATTTCTGCCAGATCTCTTTAGCATATTCCTGGTAGTTTTTAGTCACGTGAGAATTTTTTTTTTTTTTTTAGGAAATTTGTGTTTTTACTTTATCAAACACTAGCTTATTGAGTTCTATTTTCTCTGGTTCTTCCTTGTCTAGCCTGTTCCATTGATCTCTCTATTTTTTAATCCAATACCAGATGGTTTTAATGAATGCTACTTTATAATATAGTTTGAGGTCTGGATAGCTTCTGTTCCTCTTCTGTCCCTACTTCTTTTCATCATATCCTTTAATATTTCAGATCTTTTGATTTTCCAAATGAATTTTGCCATTTCTTTTTACCAAGTTCTATAAAGTATCCCTCTGGTAATTTGATAAATATAACATGAAAAGTGTGACTTGCTATAAAAATGAGAGATACACGCAAACATGAAATGAAGGTCAGGAATAGAATTTATTATGTAAAAAAGCAGTGATAGTCATCATGACTTCAGACAAAGTTAAAGCTAAAATCATATTTAATCAAAAGAGAATAGGTAAACTACAGGGTCAGTCATATTAATGGTTTTAGGCCATATAAAATAACTAGACCGTAAAAAGAAATATGAGAGTATATTTGTCAAAAGAGACACGGGACAAAACATCTTTTATATGAAGATGGATCTAAATAACTGAAGTAATATTTTTTGTGCATGGGCAGGTAAAGTTAATATAATAAAAATGACAATTTTACTTAACTAATCTATGTAATGACATCCCAATTAAATTACTAAAAATTTAATTTTTAGTTAATTTTTAGTTTAGTTCTGAGTCAGAAAAAAATAATCATGGAGTTCATTTGGAAGAGCAGAGGGTTAGAAACTTCGAGGAAACCAGGGGAAAAAAGATATGAAAGAATAGTAGTATCAGATGTTAAACCATATTATAAGGTAAGAGCAGTGTTGAAGTATAAAATGGATTATTTTGATTTTGATTATTTTAAATTAAAATTTTCCTGTATAAATAAAACCTATGTAGCCAAGAATAGAGGGGATGCAGAAAATTGGGGATAGAAAAACTCTCATAGATAATCTCCCAGATAGAATGAGATTGGGTCATAATATTGTTGTGGGGTAGGAAATAATGAGCTGGTAGATTTTAAAAAAATATGGAAAGACTTGGACTTATGAAGGGAGATATTATCCACCTTCAGAGAAATAGATGACAAGTGGAAATAAGCATAATACAGTCTTATGTATATGTATGTTTATGGATATTTATGTTTATGTGTGCATGTATATGTATACATACATACACACATACATACATATATCCATCCACACTTTAATTGTAACCTTTGGGTGGGGAGGATGGGGAAAAAATAAAGTAACAAGTGCACAGCAGAGGACAAAAGAAAACAAACATGGAAGCAAAGATGGGCAGTTTTGAAAATAATGTGAAGTATTTATTACATACTTTTTCTTGAAATTGAAATTTATTGCTTTATATTGAATCTTCTCTTATGTTCTGCTACGCAAAAAAATTAAATTCAGACAGTCAAAAAAGTTGTAAATTAATTTTATTAGTATTGTTATTTTTATTATATTGGTAATATCCAGCCATGAGCACTGGATATTTCCCCCAGACATTTGAATTGTTCTTTATTTTTGTAAAGAGAACTTTGTAATTGAAACTATACAAAACTTTTGTGTGCTTTAGTCAGTCTTCAGATATTTTATGCATTTTGTAGCTATTTGAGATGAGATTCCCTTTCTATTTTTGTTTCTTAGGTTTTATTATTATTACATAGAAATGCTGTTTATTTTAGTTTTTTTTTTTTGGGGGGGAGGGCAGTTGGGGTTAAGTGACTTGCCCAAAGTCACACAGCTAGTAAGTGTGTCAAGTGTCTGAGGTTGGATTTGAACACAGGTCCTCTTGACTCCATGGCTGGTGCTTTATTCACTGTGCCACCTAGCCACCCCTAATGCTATTGATTTTTGACAGTTTATTTTGAAGTATAAAACTTTGTTGAAGCAGTTATTGTCTAATTTATTTATTATTGTCTAATGTCTAATTTAGTATCTTTGCTAGGATTTTCTAAGTATTGTATCATATTATCAATAAATAGGGATAGTTTTATCTCCTTTTTTTTTTTTTTAAAGCAATTGGGGTTAAGTAACTTGCTCAAGGTTACACGGCTAGTCATTATTTATGCGTGGGTGCTCATTTTCTGAGGCCGGATTTGATCTCGGGTCATCCAAACTCCGAGGCCAGCGCTCTTACTCACTGCGCCACCTAGCCGCCCCGTTTTATCTCCTTTTTACATATCTTTGTGCCTTTGATTTCTTTCTCTTGATTTATTGATGTTGCTAGGACTTCCAGAACTACCTCAAACAATAGTGGGACTTTGATCTTTTCTTTTTTAGGGTAGTCCTAGTTCCACTGACTTTCTTCCTCTCACCCTTGATACCCTCTTATCTGTTACTCTTTTCCCTTTAGGATTTTGCTTATTAGTTTTTTTCTCTCTCCTGCTTTTATCTGGTTTATAATTTGTTCCCCCTTTTTTCCCTTTCAGTTAGTCAATTAGATTCCATCTTCCTTTCCTCCCCTTTGACTAGTCTTGTTTATTAGTTTTTCTTAAAAATTTCATTTTCTACACCCCTTTCCAAGAAAGAATTCCTCTCCCTCTCTTCATTATCTAACCTCTCTTTCCCTATATGCCTAGACTGACCTTCATTCTTTCATTCATGACTCCTATAATTCTCTCTCTCTCTTTCCATATATGCATACATACATATATATTTTTTACGTATGCTCTATATTTCTCATGCAGTCAAAAACTTCCAAAAGATCCATTCTAGGTTCTCCCCTCTAGGCTATTTCTACTACTGGCTTGTAGAGCTTGTCCTCAAATCTCATTTCAGAAAGAGCATGTTGCAGTTCCATGTTCTCACATTTCATAGGGTTTTCTGTTTCATCAAGTGTTGAATTATTTTCCTTTGTTTTGCAGTATTTATTTATAGATGGCTGAACTTGTTTATTGGAACTAGAAGCCATATTTCTTTGTGTTGTTAATTTCCCCCCAGAAACGCCATAAGCAGAACAGAAATCTATAAGCAATGTTCATCGATCTGACCAAAGTCTTTGATATTGTCAGTCATAAGGACTTATGGAAAATTATGTCAAAATTTGGTTGCTCCAAGAAGTTCATCAGTATTTCGTGATGGTATGCTTGCCTGGGTTCTGGATAGTGGACAATGCTCTTGTGTTTTCCCAGTCACCAAAGGAGCGAAGTACTGTGTGTTTACTCCCATGCTTTCTAACATGATGTTTTCAGCAATGTTGTCAGATGTCTTCAATGAGGATAAAAAGGGTTGTCAAGGTCAGCTACTGCACTGATGGCAAATTATTTAACTTTTTAAGGTTGCAAGCCAAGACTAAAATGGAGGAAAAGTTTGTGTGTGATTTTTTGTTTGCAGATGATTATACTCTGCAGCCTCTGAAACTGAGATGCAACATATGGATCGATTCTCTGCAGCTTGTGCTAGTTTTGATCTAACAATTAACTCCAAGAAAACACAGGTTCTCCACCAGCCAGCACCATACTGTCTATATATGGAGCCATCTATTACAACACATGGAGAAATTTTGAAAACTGCGGATAAGTTTACTTAGCTTGGCAGGATACTTTCTCGGGATGTCCACATAGATGAGAAGGTTAACACACACATTGTTAGAGCTAGCTCAGTTTTTGGGAGGTTCTGAAGGAAGGTGTAGGAGAGGTCTTAGCCTGCCTACCAAAATGAAGGTCATTGTTCTAAACTCATTGTTGTATGCTTGTGAAACCTGGCAGTTACCAACACTATGCCCAGAAATCGAATCACTTCCTTTTGACTTGTCTTAGGAAGATTCTGAACATCACCTGGCAAGATGCAGTACCGAACACTGAGGTCCTTTCTTAAGCTAAACTGCCAGACATTCAAATTCTGCTGCAGAGAGTGCAACCCACAGATGGACTGGCCACATTGTTCAAATGCCAAATGTACACTTGCTAAAAGACTATTTTATGGAGAAATGCAAGAAAGGAGCTCACATGGTGGTTAGAAGTGATATAAAGATGTTCTCAAGGTCTCTCTGAAGAACTTTGGAATCAATTGAGTGAAATGAGAGACACTGATAGAGGACTGCCCAGCATGGCATGCCTGCCTCAAAAAAGGCACTGTGCTCTATCAGTAGCTCAAAAGTGCCTGACCTATGGTAGAGCCTTCCAAGCTTGTATTGGTCTGATTAACTACAGTCAGACACACTGTATCTCAACTCCAACATAGTGATGTCATTTTGGTCCTCTTTGAAAGTGAAGGATGACAACCACTAGTGTTTTCTCAGTTGCTTTATCTGTTTAATTTTGAGGGTTTTTTTTTTCTTCTTTAGATCTTAGGGAATTTTGGTTCCCTCCATTTTACTACTTGTTCATTTTCTGACTACCTCCTCTCTGGTGATGATTTCCTTGGAGGTGGGGTCTCAAAGTATCTCAGCCTTCTCCTACACAGGGCAATGAAGCATCATAGGTCTCTGTCCCAAGTGTTTTGGGTAGATGGAACTGGCCCCAGCTGGATACTGAGAACTATTCTTTAGGTTTAGTGTTGTTCAACAAACCGCACTCCCTCCCCCAGTACACACATAGCGTTCTCTCTAGTTCCTTCTGTTCCTTGGTTCTCTGGTCTGGCACCAACAGTTCAGAGAACTGCTGCACTGGTGCTACAGGGTCGTGTGACCCAGGATCTGCAGTTCAGAGCTTTGCAGTACTAGTGCATTGGCATTGTCTGCTGAAGCACTGCTTATCTGTCACAGCTTCCAGTATGCTTTTGCTCCTCAAAGGTTCCTGTCACTCTAGCTATCTTGGAGCAAACTTCTGCAACCTGGAACCAGGGTATCCACAACGTTGGAAAGAGGAAGGGTGAGAGTGTGCAGTTGGGTTTTGTTAAAAGCCTGTCTGTTGGTTTTTTGGTTCTACTAGCACATACTCTCTGCAGCTGATAATGTGGGAGGTGGAAGAGTGCCGAGTATGCTCAGGGCCAGGGAGCTTCAGGGCAAGTTGATTTTTTAAACCTCTTTTTGGATTCTGGGTGTCCACACCACAGAGACAGCTGAAGCTGCTTTCTCTTAGGTGCATAATTTCTGTTATGGAGCGGTCTGAGAGGTCACGAGATATAGAAAATGTCTAGTCCTCCATCTTGTTGCTCATATGATCTGAAAGGGCACACAGCACATTTAAAAAATCTTCTCTTCTAGTTTGGTGTTAATTTAGACTTTTGTTTTATTTAGTCAATGGCTGGTCTGCACAGAGATAACTTGTTCTGAAATGGTTATCTCACTCATCATTATGTCATTTGAAAAGCATGTCCTCTATGTCTTCATTCAACTCACTGATAAAAAGCTGGACAGAGACAGATGGGGGGTGGGGTGGGATGGAAAGAGAGTATACTGAGGTGTGACTTCCAAAATATTGCACTGTAAACATCCGTCCACACTGATATTGACCCATTCACATGAGCACTCATCTGGAGGCAATCTATGGATTCTTTCAATTGGTGCTTTGTTTTCTGTATCCAAAAATTCTGGACTGTTTTCTTGGATTATTTCATTTGATACGGACACTTTGGATTTTGGTTATGCCATTTTCCATTAGGGTTTTCATTCAGGTGATTACTGGTAAATTCTTTTTAATCTTCACTTTGCCCTCTAATTATGATCGATCTGGGCAGCTTCCCCCCTTATCCCCATTATGATTTTCAGGGCATCTGAAGATTCTTAAATTATCTCTTGACCTATTTTCCAGATCATCTGGTTTATAAACAAACACACACACACACACACACACACACACACACACACACACACACACACACACACACACACATATATATTTTCCCTAGTTTTTAATCTTTGATTTTGTTCTAGTATTTCTTTTTATCTTATGGAGACATTGATTTCTATTTGGTCTATTCTGGTTTTCAGGAAGGCAATTATTTGGGTAGGGTTTATAAATTTCATTTCTAAGCTATTTCTTCTTCTAACTATATAACTTTTATTTCATTTTTAAACTTTTGCTTAATATCTTCCAGATATTCATGCAGTCCTTATGAAGAGTCCATTTTTTTTCTTTTGAATCATTATTTGTATTTTTTATGAAGTTTCTCTCTTTTGGGGGGAAATCTGTAGCTCTCCAATTAAAGAAATTATTTATTTACTTTTAGTTTACAACATTAAGTTCTAGAATCCCTTGAGTTTCTAATTTTCTCCTCCTCACTCTCCCCTCCCCTCCCACCCCCATGGTGGCATGTAATCAAATACAGGATCTACAAATACCATCACATTAAACATTAGTCAAGTTGTAAAGAAGGATTATAACTAATGGAGTGAATGAGAAAGAAGGAATGAAACAAAACAAAACACAAAAGAGAGAGAGAGAGCAAGTAGTTTGCTTCAATCTGCATTCAGACTCTTTAGTTCTTTCATTGGATGTGGATATCCCTTTCCATTATGAGTCCTTTGGAGTTGTCTTATAACCTTGCATTGCTGAGAGGAGCCCAGTCTATCAAAGTTAGTCATCACACATTTGATGTGTCTGTAATTGTGTACAAAGTTCTCCTGGTTCTGCTCTCTCCACTCAGTATCAGTTTATATGTCTCTCCAGGTTATTATGAAGTCTGTCTGCTCCTCATTTCTCATAGCACAATAGTATTCCATTACATTCATATAGCATGACTTGTTTAGCCATTTCCCAATTGATGGGTATCCCTTTGATTTCCAATTCTTTGCCACCACAAAAAGAGCTGCTATAAATATTTTTGTAATATGGGTTTTCCCCCCAATTGTATGATCTCTTTGGGATACAGCCCTAGAAGAGTTATTGCTGGGTCAAAAGGTATACACATTTTTATAGCCCTTTGGGCATAGTTCCAAATTGCTCTCCAGAATGGTTGAATTAGTTCACAATTCCACCAACAATGCATTAGTGTTCCAATTTTTCCACATCCTCTCCAGCACTTATCATTTGCCCATTTTGTCATCTTAACCAATCTGACCTGTGAGATGTGGTACCTCAGAGTCATTTTGATTTGCATTTCTCTAAACAGCAGTGATTTAGAGGATTTTTTCATATGTTCGTAGATACCTTTAATTTCTTCCTCTGAAAACTGCCTGTTCATATCCTTTGACCATTTATCAATTGGGGAATGACATATATTCTTATAGATTTGCCTCAATTCTCTGTATATTTTAGAATGAGACTTTTATCAGAGACACTGGTTGTAAAAATTCTTTCCCAATTTTCCACTTCCTTCTTAATCTTGGTTACATTGACTTTGTACAGAAACTTTTCAATTTAATGCAATCAAAATTATCCATTTTGCATTTTATAACGATTTCTACCTCTTGTTTGGTCATGATGTCTTCCTTTCTCCATAAATCTGACCCAATTTTTTTCATATTAGTTAATATTTCTTTTAATTATTCATCTCTTCAGTACTGTATTTTTCCTGTATTTTTGTGCTTAGATTTTTGTTTTTGATTTGTTATGTTCTTATAGAAACTGAAGATCTTTGAGTTGTCTCTCTGCGTCCTGTCTTTAACATCAATAGCTTTTTCCTTTATGGAGATCTTCTGTTCCTTTTGTGTTATTGTCTTTTGCTTCTGTTCTTTCAGATCATCCTTCATTTTGATATTTTAGTATTCCAAATCTGTTCTTGTCTCTTTCTCTTCTATGGAGAAACCACAATGTATTTAATTTTTTTCTAATCTGCTAATTATTTCTGTTGTGAAGGGTATTAGTTCTGACATTTGTTCCCTTCTAACTTCTCTTATGGTTTTCATTTCTCTTTTGAATGATTATTGAATATCTTCTTGTTCTATGGTCTCTCAAGATTTAAAAGGTTCTATATTTCATCAGGCATTATTTAATTTCATTTGTTTTGTAAGGTTTCTTTTTTTTTTCTTTTTGGAGGGCAATTGGGGTTAAGTGACTTGTCCAAGGTCACATGGATAGTTATTGTGTTAAGTGTCTGAGACCGAATTTGAACTCAGCTCCTCCTGACTCTAGGGCTGGTGCTCTATTCACTGCATCACCTCGCTGCCCCTGTGAGATTTCTTAAAGGAGCTTTGTAAAATTTTTGAGAATTTATTACACATCCTTCTTTCTAATTTTTTTTATCCTCCCTGTTGATTTATCTGTTGGTAGATTTATCAGCTGTTTTAAAAAATTGAATCTTCTTCTTCTCCTCCTCTTTCTCCTCTCTTTCTTCTTCTCCCCTTCTTCTTCCTCATTCTTTTCCTCCTCTTTTTTTTGTATTTCCTCCTTCTTTTCTTCCTCCTCTTCATTTTTTTCCTTCTTACTAATGCTTTAGCATTTTTACCTAATAATCCCTTGTCACTTTCTGACTCTTCCTCCTTTGATAGTGGGGGTCCCAGCCTTCAGGGCTGCCTCAGCTTCCTCACACATTGGGGGGGGTTCCTTTTTATTGAAATTCATTCTCTATCCTAAGTAGTTGCATGAAAGACAGGGCTGACTCTAGCTGGATGTCATTCTCTTTCCTTCAGGCCAGGTGCAGAACCTCAAGGTGACCTCCAACCCTGTTTCTTCCTTGACTCTTATTCTTTATTTTGGCTAGACTGTATCAATTTCTCCTACTCTCTGCAAACTTGGGGAAGGCTTAGATGAGTGTTCTTTTCAGAATCTTATCAGTCTCGGGTAGCCCAATCCAAAGCTGATCTTGGCAGAAGGAAGTCTAATTTTTTCTCTCCCCCCAGCCCCAATGTGCCTGGGTGAAATCAATGTCTGCTACTTGTTGCAAAGAGGGTAAAGGATGAACATGAGTATAAGGTGTGCTTGACACTCTCTGCAGCAGAAGGAGTGTCTCTGCATAGATCCCAAGAACAAAACCATGAGTTGATTTGTGCATCTATTTTGGAGTATGGAGGCTGATAAGGCAGGAGTGCTAAGTAAACTTCTTAAGGATTATTATTATTTTTTCTAATTTCATAAAGCTTTTACTTTGTTGGTATGCTTGCTTTCTTGTCCTGTATCTTAAACTGTACTTGTTCTGTATCTAGTATATTTTTGTTCTTTTGAGTTTTTTTCCCTTAAGATATAGAGAGGAGTGGGGACAAAATTAAGTCTACTATTTTGTTGGTCACATGATCCCTGTCTCTATCAGCATTGTTAGGTTAGTTGGGCCAAGCAGTCCTAAATTGACTTAATGTGAACTACATTTAACATGTAGTTTATATCTTTCTACCATTAAAGATTTTGCCAAAGACTTGCTGAAATCTAAATCTATTATTTCATTCCCTAATTTACCAGCACAGTACTTCTTACACATCAAGGGCTCATTATTTTATTTTATTTTATTTTATTTTTATCTTTTAAAAAAGGATATTTACTGAGAAGATATAGCAGGAACAGAAGAACATTTAGCCCCAGAAGTCCAGAGAACCTTCTCCCCTGTATGACTTTGGCACACATGTAGGGTGGTTTGGAACCAAAAGCAGTTCTGTAAAGCATTCATCCCTCACCAAGTTCATTTCTAAATGTCATAGTTGATAGTTGTGCATGTCCCTCTTGATTGCCTTAGATCCAATGCTATGATGGGTCAAGCTTGAGATCTCTTGGCTGTCCACAAATTCTAGCACTAATTCCAATCTCTGGACCTCGAACAGCTCACTCCTACAACTTTTCAAAGCTCATGAGGTCATGGCTTTGTCTGTTCCATTTACCATATTCAACCTAAGGCAGAAAAGAAGAGAAAGGAAAGGGCAGGAATAATAGCAACACCCTTGTGTTTATGGCTCCATGTTAATCTAGGTAAGGAGAGGAGCATAAGGACACTGATTCTGTCTCCCCACACAGAGACAAGTTTGCAAAATACTTCACACAATAGTGTTCACTTGATCCCTACAACAACCTTCTAAGAGAGACACTGGAGGCATATATATATATATATTTCTTTTACAAATGAGGAAACTGAGACTCAGAATGCTTAAATGACCTTTCTGAAGTAGGATCTGAACCCAGATTCCTGCAGATTCTGAGAACACATGGTTAGAGCTTAGGAAGACCTTAAGAGGTCATCTACTTCCATTTATAACAAAGAACATGGAGGCCCAGTAGGGTTGAGTTACCCAATGCCACACAGGTGAGAGCTGGAGGCACTTAGTGTTTCTAACCCTAAATGCCTCGGACTTTAACCCTAACCCTCCAACTCTAACCCTAAGCCTAAGTGGCAGAATAGAGATTCAAATCTGGGTCCTTGACCTCCATGTTCTTTCCATTGCATATATGCACTGCCTGCCCTCTGTACCTCTAGCACTCTTTCTACTATAATATTAGCTTGTATTTATATAGCACTTAAAAGCTTGCAAAGTGTTTTACAAACATCTCATTCAATCTTTGTGACAACCCTGGGAGGAGGATACTATTATTGTTCCAGTTTCATAGATAAGACAACTGAGGATGGGCAAGGCTAAGTGACTAGCCCAGGGTCACGTTAATAGTAGGTATCTGAGGCAGGATTTGAAGTTGGATCTTCTTCCTGTCTCCCAGTTGGGCACTTCATCCGCGAGGCCCCTTAGATATCACTTTCTCCCAGATACCTTAAGTTGCCAAGTAGTGGCCCCTCTGGGATCAGCATTTTCAGATCTTCTGTTACAGATTATTCCTCAGCTCTCCAAACCACAGAGGGCATCTCTGAACCTGAGGGCTCTAAATCCATTCTTTCCAACCCATCTACAAACTACATGATTGTTGCAGCAGAGCCCCAGCTATGAGCTTTGGATTCTAAACTCAGTTTTGCAGGAGAAGCTGCTCCATGCTGGGTGTGGGGCTAGAAAGAAAGGTGATGAGTGGAATCTTTTTAAAAGAAACAAAAAGGAAACCTATTAAGATTTCAACAGAAACTCACTGTGGTTTCTTCATTCTTCAGAAAACCTCAAATGTGATGGGAGAAAGGAGTGGGAGTAATTAGCCAAGACAGGTGGTGTAAATCCAGGGAGAAAGTAATTCATCAGATTTAAAGTAACTCATTTGAAACTGCAAGTGTGGTTTATCTGGCCTGCATTGGGGAGCAAATATTAATGAAAGAGAACAGGCAGTTTATGGCTTTTTCAGTTATTTCATTTCCCACTAGATGTCTCCGATGGAAACTAATTATGGACGTTCTTGATTTAATTTGAAAAAAATTGGATGAAGGTTTCCGTTGGTCCCTCATCAACGTTCCCATCCTGGGCATATGAAAGTTAACCCGTGATCCTTCCTTAGTAAGTACTTCAGTGTGGACAGTGCCCACACGGGCCACTGGAGAGGGCATGTTGCTAACAAAAAGATGATTGTTTTTATTTTTAATAAAGATTTCTTTGGGGATAGTTAATGCCCAAGAGGGGCTTTCTCAGGTGCTAACATTACTTACTGGCCCACTAAGCAGCTCTGGTGGAACCTTGATAAAGTCAAGCCTGACCCTAGGGCCTTAGGCGAATCCCTGGTCCTCTCTGGGACTTAGTTTGCCTATCTGTAAAGTGAGAGGCTTGTAATAGCTTGATTGCTCAGGGCCTTCCAGCTTTGAAGTCTCTCATCTGTGATCTGAGGTCTAAACAGAGCCCCATTTTCAACCCGCCGACATCAGGAATGAGAATCATATGGTAAGAAGCCAGCCAATATCTGGGACTTGTTCCAAAAAGAAATCTCCAGGTTCTGGGCTGGGTCACTCCAGCTTGCTCTCAAACTTCAGCATGGTACACATTACATCTGTGCTGATCCCTGAGGTTCAGGACGGTGAGTGTGAGGGCAGCACAAACAGATCCAATTCATTTCTGGAGTGCCTGCTCTGCACATGGCAGGTAGTGCCAATGGGGAAAGTTGATCTCCCTGTATCAAGGTCCTCCCCCCCAATCTCCTCCTCCCCCTCAATCCCTCCTCTATGGAGCTGCCAAACTGAGTTTGCTAAAGCCCAGGTCTCACCATGTCACCACCTGCTAAAGAGCATTCAGTGATTCCCTACTGTCCCTTAGGAAAAAGCCAAACCCTTCTGTTTGTCCTTTAAAGGTCTCCCCAATCTGTCTCTAGCCTATCTTTCCAGGCTGTTTCCACATTATTTCCCTTCATACACTTTATGTTACTGCTAAAATGGCCTATTTGCTCTTCTTGTCATGTTCCATTCCATTTCCCACTCTTGCTGCTTTCCATGCTTTGAAATCTCTCCCTCCTCACCTTTGCTTCTCAGAATCCCTAGCTCCCTTCATCACTCAGCTCCAAGTACCAGTCTCTATATGAGCCCTGTCCTGGGTTCCCCAATCGCTAATTCCCTACAGTCTCAAATTATGTAGTTTTTGTTTATCTCTGTACATGTCTTTCCCTGCCTCCCAACCTCCCAGTAAGCCCTTTCAGGGACAGACACCCAGCACAGTTACTGACTTGTGGTAGGAATTTAATAAGCGAGGGCCAGGCCCCGGCTCTGTGACTTCATTCATAGAGGGAACCCTAATGATGAGAAAATTCCCTCTGCCAAGGCAAGCCAGCACTTCCTCATTGTCTTAGAGACATTGAGGGCTTGCCTGTGTTTGCTCAGCCAGCAAGTGTGGGCCTTGAAGCCCGGCTTCTCTGGCCCATGCTGGGTGGTGGCCCGCTCTGCCTCACTGGACCTCTGCGAAGCAGGCAGGCGGCATGTACTGGGGATGGTGAGGGAAGGCTCCCTGCAGACATCACAGGAACATAGATTCTGAACTAGAAGGAACTGTAGGGGCCATCTTGTTCAACCTCCTCATTTCACAGAGAAGCAAACTAAAGCCAGAGAGGAGAAATATTTGTCCAAGGTCATGCAGCTAGCAAATGGCAGAGCAGGGACTTGAATCCAAACCCTCTGACTCTAACCCAGTGTTCTTTCTGCCATTGGATTGGATGACCTCTAAGATTCCTTCCAAAACTGAGAGTCCAGGACTCAATGATTCACATGAAGGCCAGAGAGAGACCCTCAGCCATCTCTTGCCTAGACTATTGCCATGGCCTCTTCACTGGTCTGCACGCCTCAAAGACCTCTCTCCTCCAGTAATTCTCCAAGGGCTTGCTCAGTCATGTTGGTCAGGTCTGACTCTTCGGACCCTTTTGGGGTTTTCTGGGCAAAGTGCCTAGAATGATTTGCCATTTTTTTTTCTGCAGCTCATTTTTCAGATAAATCAGCTAAGGGAAATGAGCTGAAGTGACTTTGCCAGGGTCTTATAGCTAATAAGTGTCAGAGGTCAGATTTGGACTCAGGTCTTCCAGATTCCAGACTTAGAATTCCATCCACTGTGCCACCTAGCTGCCCAATGTTTACTGACTGACTGCCCTTACACAGTGCCAAGCACAGTGCTATAGATGGAACCTATGATTATTTATATATACAGGTATAGAAAATTCCAGGGTGAGGCAACTATACCTATACCTTTGTTGAAACTTAGGGTCCTATAGGGTTGCTTAGAGGATTGAGAGGTAAGTGACTTGCTCAGGATGACACAGAAATTTTCTCAGAGGCAAGAGTTGGACCCAGATTTTCTTGACTTTGAATTTCTCTCTAGCCACTATGTTGCACTGTCTTTACACAGCACACCCAGCCCACAATAGGTGTTTGATAAATACTTATTAATCGACTGATTGAGCTGTTTGGAAGCTCACTGAGGCAGTGCCAGAGTATGAAGGAAGCCTGGAGGAGTTGTGTCCCCTCACCCATCCCTGTGCTGCTACCACAAAGAGAATCCCCTTTAGTAGTTTGAGAATGCAAAGAGCAGGAGACTGCCCTGAGAATCGTTGAAGCAAAGTCAGACCTGAGCACAACCTCACACTGCTGCCTAGCATCTCCCCTACCACTTCATACATAACGGGAGTGTGGCGGGGGGAAGGGTTCTCCAGCTGGATCTTGGTGTCTCCAAATGGAGCAGTGCCTTCAAATCATACTCCTCTCAATGTTATAATCCTGATGACCTCCCAGCCTGGAAAAGCTGCCTCATAAGGGCATGTCAAAGAGAGGGACAAGAAAACAGGACTGGAAACACACAAATCCATCTTCACTTCTTACAAGCAAACATAACCTACCAGGTGTGAATGGAAGGGTGCTGAAAGCCTCCAAAGTATCTTTTGGACCATCAGAGCCATCCAGCCCTGCTGCCTCATGAGCACTGGAAGAGCCTTTGTCAAGGATGCTGCCAAGGGAGCTCTCCCCAGGTGGGAGCTTGGACAGAAGGCTCTCCAAATTCATTTCTGGCTCTAGGTTTCTAGGCTGTAGGACTTTTGGGGAATTCATCGATCGTGTGAGATATTCATGGAGCTATTTCAATTGGATACATGAATAATACCAATAATAGCTAGGATTTATTTAATGCTTTAAGTTTTTCAAGGCACTTTTACAAATATTATTTCAGTTAATCCTCACTGACTGATTCAGCAAATATTTATTAAAGCCAACTTAAAACTCTAAGACAATTCTACCTTTTGCTGGACAGCTCCGCCTAGATGATTTATGAAACCTCACCTTTAAGGAAGCCAAATGCAGTGGATAGACTGCTGACCCTGGAGTCAGGAAGACCTCAGTTCATTGCCCTCAAACACTAGCTGTGTGACCCTGGGTAAGCCACTTAATCCTGCTTGCCTCAGTTTCCTCTTCTGTAAAATGACCTGGAGAAGGAAATGGCAAACTACTCCAATATCTTTACCAAGAAAACCCTTGGACAGTGTTGGTGTGCTATGGTTCATAGGATCACAAAGAAGTGAATGTGACTGAATAACAACAATAGTCCAAGATCAACATTTCACACACACCCACTTCTTATTATTTAAGCTCCTTGAAGGCAAGGACTATTTTGCTTTTGTCTTTGTACCTGTGTATCTTTGAAACTGTGATAGACAAATAGTAGGTGCTTAATAAATGCTTATTGATTGATTGATACTCCAGACCAAACTTAAGGTCTTCCTCCTCCTGCTGCTTTTGTATTTGTTGATCCTCTCTTTTGTATCATGAACAATGCCAACATCATCCCTGTTACCCAATCTTAAACTCTAAGCATCATTCAGTTCAATTATCCCACAAACATTTATTAAGAACTTACTGAATTCAGGATAGAGGCAGCATGGAGTAGAGTATAAAGGGTTGACCTTGAAATCAGAAACATTTAAATCTTGCCTCTGACAAATACTGGCTGTGTGATTTGCAGCAAAACTTGTCTCTCATGACATGATCTTTATTCTTGTCTTGGTCACACACAGGGATGGACACATGCTGGATGTCACCGTTATCCATGAGGGTGATATATATTATCCTTTGTATATGAATTCTTGATTAATCATAATTAAGATTAATTTTGATTAAGAAGACTGGACTTCCTTTTTTCTGGCCAGAAGCTCCTATCATTTCATCTCACCCTGTTTCACTCTGAAATCTATACTTTGCTGTCACCATGACTTCCATTTTCTCCACTGCTCAGGCCTCACTCAACCTTGTTCAGTCTTTTCTTTCTCTTTTCCCAAGCTTGACCCTTTCATTCATCAGGTCAACATTATACTTCTCCCTACTCTCGAATCCTTCATCCTTGAATCCCCTGTCTTGTTGCCAATCATCCCTTGGCAGATTCCAACCCTGAATCACTCTCAAAAACAGCTCACTTGAATGCTGGTGAATGGTGCCGGAGGAAGTCTTGCACACTCACTGGCTTCCTTACAAATTAAAGTGTTATCTACATCTCAGCTAGTCCCTCAGTGCATCAAAGCAATCCTTTCACTCATCCCTAATTGATTCTCTATCACATGCTCCACCACAGTGACTACTCCAAACCTAACTCTTCTTAAGCATCCCTTTCCTCAACCCTGTAAACATTAGACCTGGCCTCACTTGTTACTGAGAAAAGTAAGAAGAAGCATGCATTTATTAAGCACCTACTATGTGGCAGACACTGTGCTAAGCACAGGGGTTATGAAGAAAGGCAAAAACACATATCCTTGCCCTCAAGGAAAAACATATTCTAATGGTAGAGAAAACATAATTATGTATAGTGTGTGTGTGTGTGTATGTGTGTGTGTGTGTGTGTGTGTGTGTGTGTGTGTGTGTGGAGAGAGAGACAGAGACAGAGAGACAGACATACACAGAGAGAGAGACAGAGAGAGAGAGACAGAGAGAGAGAGAGACAGAGAGAGAGAGACAGACAGAGAGAGAGAGAGAGAGAGAGAGAGAGAGAGACAGAGAGAGAGAGACAGAGAGAGAGAGACAGAGACAGAGACAGAGAGACAGACAGAGACAGAGACAGAGAGAGACAGAGACAGAGACAGAGACAAAGACAGAGAAATAGCATCAATTGAAGGTAGTCCCAGAGGGAAAGCATTGGTATTGAGAGACTAGCTTTGAGGGACCAGGTAAGACTTCTTCTATTTGCAGTGAGCTCCTTCTCCCCTACTCTATATCTCAAACCCCACTGACATCTGCTCCTGACCATTGCCCCGTTTGCTCTAGTATTCCAGTCTTTGAGGAGGAAATGGCATATCTCTTAGGTCAATTCCTATACTTGTGTCCTTGATCCCATCCCCCCATCTTATCCAGAAGATTGCCCCTAGAATAATCTGACCCCTTTCTAATCTTCAGTCTCTCCCATCAATTGGTTCCTTCCCTGCTGTCTACACAACCATGTTCAACTCACCCCATCCATTTAAAAAAAATCTTCACTTGACCCTACCATGCCATCAAGCTTTATTTTTAAACCTGCCCTTCCTTTCTCAACCAAACTTCTAGGGAAAAAAAAACCAAACCATTGACTTAGGCTGCTTTGACTTCCTCTCTTCTCACTCACTCTTCATCCCACTGAATTCTGGCTTGCAACCCTCTCACTCAACTCAGACTGCACTTTTCACTGTTACTCATGATCTCGTAATTGCCAAATCGAATGGATCTTGCACAGAGTAGTCACTTAATAAACTTTTGTTGAATGTAATTGTTGAACTCATTCCTTTTAGATTTGTCCCAAAAATGTTTTCAGGAAGCCTACAGAAATGAGCTTACATCCCAATATCTCAATTCACTTAAAGCCCTCTAGAACTTGTCTCCATCCTTCCTTCCTAACCTTATCATAAGGCATTCCTCTTGACACACTCCTTAGCCCAGCCTAACTGGCTATTGTGTGCTCTGTATCTCTGTCTGCCTCTCTGTCTCTCCTCTTTTGCTCTCTCTCCTTTCATCTCCTCTCTCTGTCATTATTCTATCTCTCTCTGTCTTTCTCCCCCTCTTTCTGTCCTTCTGCCTATTTGTCTGTCTCTCTGTGTTTCTCTTTCCCTGTCTCTGTTTCTCTATGTATTGGTCTCTCTTGTTCTCTCTCTCTCTCTCTCTCTCTCTCTCTCTCTCTCTCTCTCTCTCTCTCCCTCAATTCTTCTTTCTGTGTCTTTCTCTTTCTGTCTTTCTGTATCCCCCCACAGAGATTTATCTCAGTGCCTTTCAACTGATTCCCATGCTTAGAGTCCATTTTTTCTTACCCTCCTTTTCTTAGAATTTCTTATTTCCTCTAAGACTCAACTCCAGAGCTATTTTCTACATGAAATCTTTCCTTATGTCTTCCCCTTATTCATTCATTCATTCATTTATTTACTTACTTATTTATTTGTTATTAAACAAATGCTTTATTAACTTCTGCTTTACATCATTCATTTCCACCAGATTTTGAGTTACAATTTTTCCCCCTGTATTTCCCCTACCCACCATCCCAGAATAGCAGTCCCACAAGATATTGCTTCCTCCAATCTGCTCTCTCCCATATCTTCTCCCATACCCCCTTCGACTTTTCCATTAGAGCAAGGTGAATCTCTGTGCCCCCATGCCTGCACATCTTATCTTCCAATTACAAGCAAAAGAGTATTAATAATAGTATTTATATATATTCAAAACATTTAATTTTAAGACCCCTAATTTCAGATCCATTCCCTTCCTCCCTTGTTACCCATTCCCTCTGGGAAGATAAGTAATTCAGTATATGTTGTACATGTCTAGCTATGCTAAACATTACCATAGTAGATATATTGTACAAGGCTGCTTATAACTCCCTCCCACCCATCCCACCCCCCACCTGATCCATTCCCTACTTGATCCTGTCCCTCTTCTATAGTGGGTACTTCCAACCTCTCTTCCCCCCAAGGATACCCTCCCATCCATCATCCCTCCTCTCATCCACCTTCCCCCTATTCTGCTGCAGGGTGAGATATCCCATTTAGTATGTATGTCATTCTCTCCCTGAACCAAATTGAATGAGAATGTGGTTTTGCCTTTTTGCCTTCCTATTCTTCCCCTCCCCTGCAGCCACTTCCCCTTGCTTCTTCTACATGAGATAGTTTACCCTACCTTGTCTCTCCCCGTCTCCTCTTGCCACTTTCCTCTCTCCCCTCATAATTTCACCCCTTAAGTATCATCCCTTCCCAACAAATTCAACCTATGCCCTCTATCCATGTATAACTGTAAACATATATACACCCATTCACATATGTATTCAAATGACCATACACCCTTCTTCCATTATTTTCATACTGAGAGGGGTTTCATCAGTCACTGTTATTGTTTTTCCATGTAGGAATGTAAATAGGTCAACTTGGATAAGTTCCTTTTGATTTCTTTTCCCTGATTACCTTCTGAGGCGTTTCTTGCTTCTTGTGTCTAGATGTCAAATTTTCTATTCAACTCTGGTTTTTTCCTCAAAAATGCTTGAAAGTCCTCTATTCCATGGAGTGACCATATTTTCCTTGAAACAAAATACTCAGTTTTTCTGGGTAGGTGACCCTTGGGCTCAGTCCCAGCTCTTTTGCTCTCTAGAATATCATATTCCATGCCCTTCTATCCCTCAGTGTAGAAGCTGCCAGGTCCTGTGCTATTCTGATTGTGTTTCCACAATATTGAAATTGTTTCTTCCTGGCTGCTTGGAGTATTTTCTCCTTGATCTGGGAACTCCAGAACCTGGCTATAGTATTCCTGGGAGTTTTCTTTTTGGGATCTTTTTCAGGAGGTTATTGGTGGATTCTTTCAACCTCTATTTTGCCCTCTGGATCTAAAACATCAGGGCAATTTTACTTGAGAATTTCTTGAAGGGTGATTTCTAGGTTCTTTCTTTGATCATGGCTTTCAGGTAGTCCAATAATTTTTAAATTGTCTCTGCTGGATCTATTTTCCAGGTCAGTGGTTTTTCCCATGAGATATTTCACATTACCTTCTAATCTTTCATTTGTTTGGATCTGCTTAACAGCATCTTGATTTCTCATAAAGTCATTAGTTTCTACTTGCTCCAGTCTAACTCTGAAGGAATAAATCTCCTCAGTGAGCTTTTGAGATTCTTTTTCCATCTGGCAAATTCAGCTTTTTAAGGCATTCTTCTTCTCATTGCCCTTTTGGGCCTCCTTTGCCATTTGAGTTAGTCTATTTTTAAGGTGTTGTTTTCCTCAGTCAGGCTGTTGACCCTCATTTCATACTTTTCCTGCATCCCTCTCATTTTTCTTCCCAATTTTTCCTCCACTTCCCTTATTTGATTTTTAAAGTCCTTCTTAAGGTCCTCTATGGCCTGCAACCCGCTCATATTTTCCTTTGGGGCTTTTGGAGCAGGACTTCTGACCTCACAGTCCTCCTCCTGTTCTATGCTTCGATCCTAATGTTGCATTTTTCTGTTTATTTTGTTTCCTTTGCCTAAGCATGTTGCCACTTAATTACTTGACTTTTGGGCTTGTTGCCACAGTATGACTCTGCCACCAGACAAGGGAGCTTTCATCCTGAACATGTGGGGGGACAACTTCCGTTTCTGGCAAGCTGGATATCCACCCCACAACCTCCCCCCCAGACCACAATCCAGATCCAGGGAGGTTAAAGCAAGAGCGATTACCCCCCCCCCCCCCCCAAGACTGATCACTCGATCTCCCTACAGTTCGCAGGCCAGGAGCGGGAGCTGCCACTGAAAACTACAAAATGGCGTGTCTCCTCAGTGGCTTCTAGCCCCCAGGGTAGAAAGCCAATGCGTTCCCCAAATACTGGTCCCAAAGTCCATAGGGCACTATCCTCTCACTTTGTCTTAGGCATGTCTGTGTTGATACTTCTGGAATCGCCACAGCAGCTGGTGTTCTGGGGTCCTCCCAGCCGGCTGCTGGCCTGGCTGCCTTGGGGCTAAAACTGGGGCTTAGGCGGACCTGGGCTCGGCTCTCCCTGCACTGGGCTCTGCGCTGCTGGTTCCCAGAGCACTGCGCTGGTCCTTCCTGCAGGGCTGCTGGGCTGTCCTCAGCGGGAGGTTAGCTTCTCTGTGTAGTTCTGTGGGTGTTGGGGCTCCAGAAGTTGTTCAGAGTCCCCTTTTACATAGTCTGGAGGTAATCTGGGGGGAGACTGCCTTGGATGTGCTGTTTCTACTCCACCATCTTGGCTCCACCTCCCCCTTTTTTAATATAACCCAGAGGATTAACTTTAATTATTATTATTATTAAAGATTATTATGTCAGGTGGGTAGATCAGGGAAGAAAAGCACATTTTTATAGAGCATGAAATGTTACAACTGGAAGGAAGCTTAGCATAACTGAGTCCGGCCCATCCATTTCACAGATCCTCAATGGAGAACTGGAAGGACCTCAGAGTCCATCTTCAGAGTTCCCTTATTTTACTGATGGAGAAACTGAGGCCCAGAGAGGAATAAGGGACTTGAGAAAGGTCACACAGGGGATAAGATTTGAACTCATGTCATTGGATTGTAGATTTTGAACTAGAATAGCCCTTAGAGGTCATCTTGTTGACCTCTCTTATTTTAAAGAGAAGAACACTCAAAGGGTGGAAGGGGGGGTTAAGTGATTTGCCTAGGGTTCCATGGGGAATACTGATGACAGAGTGGAGATAACTCCTGAACCCTCAATCTTTCTATGGCACCACATGCTTTCTAATAACATGCCTAGGGTCCTCAGACCATAGATCTAGAGCTAGGAGGGGCTTTAGAAATCAGCAAGCCCATTTTGCAAATGAGAAAACAGCAAAAAATTAAATGGTTTGTCCGTTATCACACAGCTAGGAATTGCCTGACAGAATTCAAGCCCAAATTTTCCCAAGAAACTGAGGTGGGGAAGCCAATTGCCCAAATCATTCCAGTTCAACAAACATTAAATAAATACTGCCTGTGTGGAAAGCACTATGCTAGGCACTGAGTAGATATAAAGTTTAGCTGGATTGATCATCTTAGGGAGCATAGGCTGGAAGCAACTAGTACAAACTCAGGAGAGTCAGTTGTTAAATCTTCAGTGGGAGCATTTCTACTTCAGAAATCAGCACACACTACTGCTCAGGGCTTCATCCATCCATCTACCCATCCAGCCATTCATTCATTCACTCATGTACTTATTTATTTGTTTATGTTTGGACTTAAGAAAGTGCTGGAGGAAATGCTAGTAGCATAGATTAACTTTCAGGTGTATCCTGCTTTTCACAGAGCGGGTTGTTAAACATGTACCAGAATACCCCTGAGATTCAAGACATAGCATCAAGAAGTGTGATGGTAAGAATTACAAATAAAGAACTAGGTGCAGTCTGGGGAGGCTTTTTAAAATAAAAGACATGCATGTCTCATTAGAAAGATGCTCCCTGCTGCGAGGGGCCCAGTTTTCATGCCTCATGCCAAGATATGTCTCTATCCCCTCTCTGTGCTCTCAGACTCAAAAGAGAAATGGAAAATCATTGAAAGAGCATGAGCAGGAATCAATAAACACTTATTAAGTGCCTACTGTGTGCCAGGTGCTGGAGACACCAAGAAAAAGCTAAAGCAATCCTTATCCTTGAGGAACTTAGAATATTCTAATGGAGGAGACCACAAGAAGACACTGGGATAAGGAAATTAGCAGGGTCAAAGGAAATGGCTTGGGGGGGCAGTGTGGGGAGTGGGGTGGGGATGTGTGGGGCTGTGTGGGGGTGGATCAGAGATTTAAGGCTGGACTGAACATCCTCCTGCCTTAAAAAGGAAGCCGATGAGATGATTAAGGCCCAGAGAGGTTAAGGACCTTGCCCACGGCCACACAGCTAGTTAGTGGCAGAATCAGAGTGGGAGCCCAGCATCCTGATGCCCACCCCAGTGAGGGCTCTTTCTGGTATTTCATTCTATGTTGACTCATCTTTTGAACTTTGAACTGCATGAGGGTGGGGGCTCAGAATATCATAGAATAATAACTGATCATGACCCAGGGCTAGAAGTTGGCTAAGTGGGTGCCTACCTTAAGCTTCCCCACAAGCTTGTGAGGCAGCTATCCAAGGATCCTCATGCCCATTTTATGGATGAGGAATCAGAGGCTCAGAGGAAATTGGGACTTCTCCATGGCCATGCATAGGATGTGAACCTGGGTCTTGCTCACTCCAAGTCCAGCCAGCGCACTGAATTTGAGCATTGGAAAGGGTTTTAGAAGTTCACAGCACACTTGTCTCATCTCTTTCTCCCACCACTGCCTAGCATCATGAATTGTAAATTATTTTTCGACTGGAGCCCTGAGAGTTTCTGGTGAGGAAATTCCCTCTACAGATACAGATTAGCACCTTCTTTGCAATGTTTAATTTTAGAGAGTTTCCAGTGACACTGAGAGGTAAAATGACTTAACCAGGGTCATACGACGTGTGTGTGTGTGTGTGTGTGTGTGTGTGTGTGTGTGTGTGTGTGTGTGTTTTAGAGGAGGAATTTGAATTCGGGTCTTTTCAGCTCCAAGGCCTGAGCTTCTATTCCAGCCTCTCCACATTGTTATACCCTATGTAACTAGACTATAACAAGTGACCAATCCCAAACTTTTATAGGAGCCAGAAGAAATGAGGCACAGGTGGCATTCTTCCCAAGCCCCTGTGACTGCCTTTGCCCAATCAGAAGGTTCTGCAGCCTTTTCGTTTACTCAAGCCAGACTTCCCCTCCCAATAGGGATTCCCAGCTACTTGGGGGAAATATGATGGATTTAAATAAAATGGTGAAGTTGACTCATTAACCATTTCCCTGCAGCTCCAACTCATAAATTGGGCTCAGAGATGACCTGCTTTCTCAAAGAGTTTAGAGCAATCGTATGGTCTGCTCAAGCCCAAGCTTGGAAGACACATTACAACAGAATGTAACAAGGTTGTAAAGAGATTTCTGTGTACCATCCTTCACCACGATCAGCCCAGATGGCTGCTGGGGCTTCCTCGTCTCCTCCAGGACCCAGCTCAGGGCTTAATGAATATTTGTTGAGTGAGTGAATGAGTGCATGCATGTATGTATGCATGTAGATATGCATGAATAATATAGAAGGAGCCTGCAGGGCACCGCAGAAAGATGGAGAATCCGTAAGAAGATTTGCATTTCAATCCCAGCTTGGTTGTTGAGCAAATCACTTACCCCCCTGTTCCTCAGTTTCCTCATCTATACAGTGAGAAAGTTGGAGTAGGTGACCTATAAGGTCCTTTCTAGCTCTACCATCTTGTGTGTGTGTGTGTGTGTGTGTGTGTGTGTATGTGTGTGTGTGTGTGTGTGTGTGTGTGTGTGTGTCCTAGCAAATTGGTGGAGTAGGGAGTTCCCTCTAAAGATACAGGTTTTAGAGAGTTTCCTGGGGGTCATTGAAAAGAGAAATGACTTGCCTAAAGTCACACAGTTACTATGTGCCAGAAATGGGACCTGAACATAGGTCTGCTTGACTCCAAGGCTGCCCCTTTATTTCTTGGTAGACCCTGAATAACTGCTTGTTGAATTGAAATGAATGTACAAAACCGCAGCCATCTGGTGTGCCCCACATCCCCGCACACTGTCCAAATTCAGAGTTTTAACCAGGAGACAGTGTGGTGTGGTAGAGTCATGGGTCTGGAGTCTGAGGTCATGGATGTATATCCTTCTCCTCCTTATTACCTGCATGACCTTGGGCAAGTCACTTTCTCTGGGTCTCAGTTTCATCATTTGTAAAATGAGGGGTTTGGACTAAACATTTCCTAAAGTCTCTTTAACTTCTAATTCTACAACCCATATTGTCTATGAATCTTTATGAGAGACCTCGTAATTTCCCCATGCCTCAGTGTCTTTGGATGGAAAATGGGGTTTTGTCCACACAGCTGGCCAGCAGTGTTAGAGCTATACTGGAGATCAAGGCCTAGCCCCTAAACTCAGCTTTAGACTGGGCCCAGTGGGAGAAAAGCCCAACATGGAGTTTTATGGGTCTGGCAAAGATGTTTGAATTATTGTAGCAGACTGTCAAAGAATACTTAGGCCTGCTCCGAAAGAGGCCGTTCTTAATTTTCATCTTTCCTGCAAGTCAGAAAGATATATGCTCTCCAAATAATGGCAGTTTCCTCAAACTGGAGTTATGGTGGCTTGGTGATACAATAAACAGCACCCTGTCATAGGACCTGCCTGAAAAATGGCCTGACATTTCTTTAAAAGTAAAAAGAAACATGACTGTAGCCGATGACCTTTCCTCCGAGGGCACAGCTGGTTTGTGTGGATGGGGGACCAGCGGTTTCAGACTTAGGCTACGATATATAGCTGGCTTTTCAGAAAGTGTTTTCATGAGAAATTACAGTAGGGTCCAAAGGGGAGCCCCGGCCCTGCCTGCCTAGTGTATTCTTGTTAGGTAGGTGGCTTTTTTTTTTCTTTTTTTACACTTGATGTATTCCAAATGATACCGACCATGCTGAACTAAAGGCAGCATGGCCCAGTGGATAGAAGACCAGACTTCTGGGGAAAAAATATCACCACACTGAATGTCTAGCACTGGGATTAGGAACCTAATCAGTGTCCAGAGCATATTGGGTGCAGCATCATTACTATAGAATATAAGATTATAGATGTAGAGATGTAGAAAGCAGGGCCCATAGAGGCCAGCGCTCCCAACTCCCTCATTTTATAGATGAGAGAAGTGAGTTTCAGAGAGACCTATTTAAGAAGAATCTAGGCTAAGATCTGAACCCACGTCTTTCTGGTGGGGTGGAGTGGTGACTGTCAAATGATGAGCTGGTGATTTGGAGGAATGTTTCTCATTTTTTATGGCAATCTAAAAAAAGTAATACCTCTCTGTTTAAATTTTAAAATAAGAGTAATAAGGAAAACATTGTTAATGGTAATATATATATTTTTAAAACCTACAAATTTATAGAATATTAGTATGATAATGGGACTGGTCAATGGCAACCTAGTCCCTGGAGCATATCTAGTACCTTCTTTCTGCTGCCAACTCAGATTTAAGGTTGATGAAACTGCTTCTGGAAATGTGTGGTGGAGGAATTCTTTGTCTTATTGCCCCAGAGCATTCGCAGGTATTGTCTGGCTGTTTCCTGTGGGCTTTGCTCATGTTAATCAAAAGCCTCTTAACCTGACTGATGAGTCAAAACTATATCACACAAAAGGCTGGAAGTCAGATCAGCTTACATTCTGGCCCGGTAGCTTTTGAGTGAGGAGGAAGAGGGAAATCTGGGAGTCTTGGGTTGAATGGAGAAGTAGGAACAGCTGTAGATGCTACTGCCTCTTCCTTATGTCCTCATCCTGGCAACCACATGGCACCAATGAATTTTGTCCTTGTTATGGTTATTCTTATATTAGGTGAATGGGTGTTGGGGTGGGATGGATGAGATTAGACCCTTGTGGGCTTCAAACAGTCACAAGAGTCATCAAAGGAGCCAGTCCTGAGGCAAGACCTACTTGATCCAGCCTAGCAGTGAACAGATTCAACATCGAAGATGCCTTCTTCCAAAAGCAGGGTATTGACTCATCCATCGACAATGCCACAAACTGATGTGAACTTGGTAGAAGGAATATTTGCAGCAACTGCTCTAAATTGGAGTCCATTCCAGCCCCCACCTAATCCTAGGATCAAGGTGGTGGGACATGACAATGTACTTCCAATTTCTGAGGTTTTAGTTCTTTGATCCTTGCTATATTTTCTCAGTAAATATCCTTGGTAAGATTTAATTGCTGTTAATTGGTTGATTAGTATCAGGAAGGTGTCAAGGGGTTAATTAATGATACTGAGAAAATAAATGTTAACTGGTCTATTGATATTTGGGGAACATACCTAGTAGGGGCATTTAAGTGACAACATTAGAGAGACCCAACCCCTTCAGGTTTACCTGTAGAAAACAAAGAAGATGTAGCAAGCTAAGCTCTGAGAATCCAACCTGCTATTCCATATGAGGTTGGGAGAATGAACCAGTCCCTTCTTTACATTAAGAAAAGACAGGACCCACCACACCAAGGTAGCCATAGAAATATGAACACTTCCTTATCAAAAAGGAGGAAGAAGATTTATAGATGATCTGAAACTTAATAATGAACAGGCTATGTGCTCACAAAAATACTTCCTAAATAGGTACCTCTTGAGAAGCACAGTACATTTAAATAATAGCTGTAAGCTACTGGATTTGTCAAATATAACTACTACTGGTTTGCCTGTAGATGGAGAATAATGAAATGGCTGAGACTCCAATATAGAATTAAAAGGCCCTCCATGGGTGATATCCACATGAACTCAAACCACAATTGTGACAAGGAATTTGTCAATTAAATGGCTACATAAAGCAGATATGTTTATAGAAGTGGTGAAGTTTCAAACAGCAATACAATATCAGGCAAATTCTTCCAAAAATTACCAAAAGTGCATCTGTAAGGAGCCCAGGTTTACTAATCAGAATAGAGTTTTCCATTGTAGGAATGGTAGAAATTGTGAAATATCTCACTGAAGGTTATAAAAATATAGCACCTACTGGAGGTGGCCAAACATATTTAATCTAGAATCATCTAGGTGGTGAAGTGCACTAAACCTGGAATCTTAAAGACCTGAGTTCAATCCAGCCTCAGACACTTACCAGCTGTGTGATCCTGGCAAGTCACTTGACCTTTGCCTGCCTCAGTTTCATCTGTAAAAATGGGGACAATAATAGCACCTACTTGCCTGGATTATTTAAAGCAGAAAATGAAATATAAATAAGCAAATAAATAAAAAGTAAAAGTGCTTCACAAACCTTAAAGTGTGAACTCTCCTCATTCTCATCAATAATAATAATGAGTGATAAATAACAGATACTACAAATATATACACCAAAATATTTTTGACAATTCAATAAATAAATCCTACTGGAGTTGGAGCATCACCACTGATGAAATGTCACATGTAGTCATTGGATATAAAACATAAACATAAGAAAAATATCTTTAATAGCTATCACCAGCTATAACTTCCAAACTACCTGGGATAAAAAACCTTCACAATGTATAAATCTAGTGTAAAAAATCAAAACCAGCAAGTAATTCATATCATCGCCAATTATTCCCAAACATGCTTTGTATCATCTACAGAAGATGATGCTATATTCTAACACTTTAACAACTAAAAATCTCACTTTATCCACCTGCACAATATTCTTTCAAACATTAAATATAAGAGTACAATGGGACGTAGAACTTCAGAATTGCTTTAATGTACATTTCTCCAATTAGTAGTGATTTGGAGCATTTTTTTTAACATGGCTATAGATAGTGGGAAGGGAATAAGCATCTATTGTAGCTTCTACTGTATGCTAAGAGTTTTTACAGATATCTCATTTTATCTTCATAGCCACCCTGGAAGATAGGTGCTATTATTAGCCCCCCTCCCCCATTTTACAGTTAAGGAAACTGAAGCAAATAGATATTTTTTCCCAAAGTAACATGCCCATGGTCACATGGCTAGTAAGTGTTTGGGGCTGGATTTGAATTTAGGTCTTTCTGACTTCAGGCTTAGCATTCTATCCACTGTGCCATTGACTTATTGTGATAGCTTATCTGATAGTGATTCCGTTGAAACTTTTCAAGGGAAGACCTGTTCATATCCTTAGACAATCTATCAATTGGGTGATGGCTCTTATTCCTATAAATTTAACTCAGTGTCATATACATATACACATATACATATATACACATACATATGTATGTGTATATGTGTGTGTGTGTGTGTGTGTGTGTGTGTGTGTGTGTGTGTATCTTAGAAATGAGACTTATACCAGAGAAACTTGCTGCAAAAGACTTTCCCCCACATAACTGTATCTAGTAAGCATTAGTGAATGCTGGTTTGTGGTTAGGTGGCTCAGTGCATAAAGCACCAGCCCTGGAAAAAGGAGGACCTGAGTTCAAATCCAGCCTCAGATACTTAACACAAAAACTAGCTGTGTGACTTTGGGCAAGTCACTTAACCCCAATTGCCCTCCAAAAAACAAAAAAAAAAAAAGGTAAATGCTGGTTGACTGACTGATTCAAGGAGGTAGTCAATCCTCATTTATATCTAGCTCTGACTGGTTCATTCAATCAAGAAGTGTTCTCACTTTTAAAATTTATTTTAAAAATTCTTATTGATCTTTTCAATTTTTTTATCACCTAAATGCCCCCCCCCCATGTCCCTCCTCCTTCCCCTCTTACAAAGTCATACCATAAACAAAGAATATTTTCCGAGGGAAAAAAAATTTTTTAAAAAATCTACAAAACTGATCAATTCTTCCAAATGTTTTCACATTGTTATCTTCTGAGTTTGTGTGTTGTCTTCCCTTCTACCACAGTGGCTTTTTGTGTTCAAGTTCTTTTTTCTTGCTGTTTGCTTATTTTTCCAGTTTATTTCTTGTTTTTTCTCTTTTTTATTTTTTAGTTTACATCATTCATTTCCACAAAATTTTGAGTTACAAATTTTCTCCCCAATTTTCCCTACCCACCACCCTAAAACAGCATTCCCACTGAATATCCCTTCCTCCAATCTGCTCCCTCCCATATCTTCCCCCATTCCCTCTTTGACTTTCCAGTGTGGCATGGTGGATCTCTATGCCCCAGTGCCTGTATATCTCATTTTCCAGTTACATGTAAAATATTAATAATAATATGTATATATTTAAACATTTGATTTTAAAACTTTGGATTCCAGATTCTTTCCCTTCCTCCCTTGTCACCCACCTTCACTGGGAAGATAAGCAATTCAATATAGGCTGTACATGAGTAGCTACACAAAACATTTCCATAGTGGATATATTGTGGAAGACTGACTATATTTTTCCTCTATCCTATCCCACCCCCCACTTATTCTATTCTCTACTTTGATCTTTTCCCTTTTCAAAAGTGTGTGCTTCCAACTTCCCTCCCTCCCAACCCACCCTTCCTTCCATTATCCCTCCTCTCTTCCCCTTCCCCTCTACTCTCCTATAGGGTGAGATACTCTATTTAGTGTGTATGTCATTCCCTCCCTAATCCAAATTCAATTAGAATAAAGTTGACCCATTCCCTTTTGCCTTCCTGTTCTTCCCCTCCATTGTAACATTTTCCCTTGCCTCTTCTATATAAGTTAATTTACCCCATTCTGTCTCTCCCCATCTCCTCTCATTATATTCATCACTCACCTCTTAATTTTACCTTTTAAGTATCATCCCTTCCTATTCAATTGGTCCTGTGCCCTCTGTCTATATATACCTGTAGATTTATATACACACATTCACATATGTATTCATACGCCATATATCCTCCTATATAGATATGTATACATATACACACTTATACACACATATACATACATTTATACACACACACACACATTTCTATTCCCTTGAACTATTCCCATACTGAAAAAGTTTCATAAGTTACCATTATCATTTTTCCATGTAGGAATATAAGTAGTTCAACTTTGTTAAGTTCCTTATGATTTCTTTTCCCTGTTTACCTTCTCAAGCTTCTCTTGCTTCTTGTATCTGAATGTCAAATTTTCTATGCAACTCTGTTTTTTTCGTCAAGAATGCTTGGAAGTCCTCTATTCCACTGAATGACCATATTTTCTCCTGGAACATGATACTCAGTTTTACTGAGTAGGTGATTCTTGGTTTTAATTCCAGCTCCTTTGACCTCTGGAATATCATATTCTAAGCCCTTCAATCCCTCAGTGTAGAAGTGCCAGGTCCTGAGTTATCCTGATTGTGTTTCCACAATATTGAAATTCTTTCTTCCTGGATGCTTGTAATATTTTCTCCCTGATCTGGGAACTCCAGAACCTGGCTATAGTATTCCTAGGAGTTTTCTTTTTGGGATCTTTTTCAGGAGGTGATCAGTGGACTCTTTCAACCTCTATTTTGCCCTCTGGTTCTAAAATATCAGGGCAATTTTCCTTGAGAATTTCTTGAAGGATGATTTCTAAGTTCTTTTTTTGATCATGGCTTTCAGGTAGTCCAATAATTTTTAAATGATCTCTTCTGGATCTATTTTCCAGGTCAGTGGTTTTCCCAATGGAAAAAAAAAAACATTGCCTTCTATTTTTTCATTTTTTTTTGATCTTTTTAATAGTATCTTGATTTCTCATAAAGTCAATAGCTTCCATTTGCTCCAATCTAATTCTGAAGGAGTGATTCTCTTTAGTATACTTTTGAGATTCTTTTTTCCATCTGGCAAATTTGGCTTTTTAAGGCACTCTTCTCCTCATTGACTTTTTGAGCCTCTTTTGCCATTTGAGTTAGTCTATTTTTTAAGATGTTATTTTCTTCAGTCAGGTTGTTGACTCTCATTTCATACTTTTCTTGCGTCATTCTCATTTCTCTTCCCAACTTTTCCTCCACTACTCTTATTTGGTTTTCAAAATCTTTTTTAAGCTCCTCTATGGCCTGTAACCAGCTTGTATTTTTCTTGGAAGCTTTTTGGTGCAGTAGTTCTGACTTCACTGTCTTCCTCCTGTTCCATGCTTTGATCCTTTTTGTCCCCAAAATAGGAGTGTAAAGTTGGGTTGCTCTATTTGCTTTGCTTCCTTTGCCTGCTCATGTTGCCACTCAATTACTTGACTTTTGGACTTTTTGCCATAGTAGAACTCTGCTACCAGACAGGGGAGCTTCGTCCCAAATGCTGGGGTTTTCGCAGCTGCTGAAGGTATTTGTTGGGTGCCCTCTCTAAAGCCTCCACATGCTCTGGCAAGCTGGTCACACACCTCAGGACCTCCACCCTAGACAACAATCCAGATTCAAGCAGGTTAAAGCAAGAGAGATTGCCCCTCAGACTGGTGGCTTGGTCCCCCTACAATCTGCAGACCAGGAGCTGAA
The DNA here is from genome assembly GCA_011680675.1 of Gymnobelideus leadbeateri. Lineage (NCBI taxonomy): Eukaryota > Metazoa > Chordata > Mammalia > Diprotodontia > Petauridae > Gymnobelideus > Gymnobelideus leadbeateri. The sequence continues at coordinate 458,264 of WOXC01007632.1, read as the reverse complement.
GCTGCCTGTGGTGGTGGTGTCTTAGCTTTTTGCCCTGGGGGCAAAGGCCGGATTGCACTCTGAATTCCCAGGTCCCAAAGTCCACACTGCTCTTACCTCTCACTTTGTCCTTGGCATCTATGGGTTGATAAGTCTGGAAACTGCCACAGCTGCTGGTGATCTGAAGTCCCACCAGCCAGTGGCTGGTCAGGCCTGCCCTGGGGCTAAAACCTCAGGCTAGCACTGGGCTGGGCTTGGCTCTCAGAGTGCTGTGCTAGCTGCTCCTTTCTGGCCTGCCAGTCTGTCCTCAGCAGGAGGTTAGCTTCTCTGTGTCATTTTGTGGGTTCTATAGCTTCAAAGTTTGTTTAGAGTCATTTTTTACATGAATTGGGGGAGGTGGGAGCTGGAGCTATGAGGAAATGCTGTTTGGGAAACAGATTTTGGAGATGTGTGTGTGTGTGTGTGTGTGTGTGTGTGTGTGTGTGTGTGCGTGTGCGTGTATTTTTGGTATATCTATATATAGTTGTCTATATATTCCAAACCCTTATCTAAGAAATTTGATACAAAGATTTCCCCCCATTTGACTGTTTTTTCCTTATCCCATATATATGTTGCTGTTTAATAATAGTGATGCTGGTAAGAATTGTGATACTGATAGTTAACACTCAGAAGGGCTTGTGAAGTTTGGACAGTGATATGCAGGCATACACGGATGGGTTATTATTGGAAGTAAGGCAGATACTACAGACTCTCAGTATTATTACTATTAGTATGTAGAATGAAGGAATCAGGCTCAGTGACCTCCATGGTTCCTTCCAGATCTAAATCTATGTTTCTATGACCTTTGGCAAATTGATTCACTAACTATTTTTCCCGTTGTATAGATGACTATATCTAGGACCAGAGAGAAGTGTTTTTGTCAGGATCACAGGATCACATGGAATCAGACAAGATAACACAGATTTCAAACGAGAAGGGATATTGGAAGTTATATATTCCGGTATCCTCAGTGATTCATTTTTGCATATGCACACACATGCATGTATATATACACACATATACATATATGTATATATGTGTGTACATATATGTATGTGTGTATTACATACATGCTGGCTGGCTGGCAAATTGAGGAAACTGATGTCCAGGAAATTAATATTGGAAAATAAAATAAAAAATAAATTATTTTTAACATTTGAAATTTCAAAATTTTGTACAATTTTGAAGAAATAAAGGCAATCTTCTCTGTGTATGTATATGTGTGTGTTCATGTATGTGTGCATGTATGTGTATATGTACATATATATGTGTATGTATGTGTGTTCTCAGTTTTCTTAGCCTTTCTCTGCACATGGCAAGTTCTGAGAATCCTTTATTTCTGCTTTTTTTGTTATTACAGCTTGCTCATTTGTGGTTTCATTGATCTGATTTCTCACTCTCTTCATTTTCACCGGGATAAAGGTAAGTACTTTTAAGTGGAGGAAGGGAAGTCAATGGAAAAATTACAGGAAGTAATAATTCTTTATTTAAAAAATAAAGAAAAGAAATATAAGAAATGTTGACAAACGCCAATTTAAAATCTTCCCCAAATATTTTAAAAATAACAACACCAAGAATAATAGTTTACATTTATGTCATGCTTCAAAGTTCCTAAAGCCCTGTCTACTTAACCTTATGGGCTAGGGCAGTAAAAGGTTTATTTATACTCATTTTCCAGATAAGGAAACTGAGACTCTGCTAATGGGTATTAGAGATGGAATTTGAACCTATGCCTTCTGACACTGGTTGCTGCTTCTCTTATAATGTGAGCATCAGGGAAGGGACTAGACCTGTGATTTCATGTGATAGGGAACCCTCAGAGGAGGAATCCATTCCTCCCATAGGGAGTCCAGCCCATGTGTCATGTGTCTGATCAGGAGCAGGGGGCCAGAGATCCAGGGGTAGGGTGGTTGGCAGGAGCACCTGGCATGTGACCAGCACATAGACAAATGCTTAGAAACCTACACAGTTCAGAGGGTCTGCCATGAACACATGCCAATTTGACTCCTGTAAGTTCCTAGTGTGCCTACTGGACAATCCAGCCAGGGTTTTTGCCTTATGACAATGTGCTGTAAGGAATCTTTTTCAGGACCCCATTCCATGTAAAAGTGGGGACTGCCATGTGGATGAAGAACATTATAAGAGCATATGAATCCTATTCATAGGATTCTTGAAGGTGTGAGCTTAAAGGGACCTTAGGAGAGAAAGGGAACATTTTTTGGAGAGTTTATTATTAAGAGTCTCCTCCACCATCACACTGCTATGTATGTGTGTGTGGGGAGGGGATGCCTTCCCTTATCCACTGATGATAATAAATATCAGATTTCATCTGGGTGCAAAGTGCCCACTGTCATGAGAAGGTGGGTAGGGATTACTTTTCCTATCCTCCTAAAGAACAGTAGGGAAAATGAAAGTAGGCAATAGCTATAGAATAGAAAGCAAGAGTGATTGACATAGGAGCTAAGAGGCAGGAGGGTGTGTGATAGGGAAAATCCTCCTGAATATGCAAATATTCAAAGGAGCTGTGATTTAGGCATGATGTGGATCTCCCAATATGGGAACTTCCTCCACTGATGCCAATCGCAACCCTTCCATGATCTCAGACAAGTTACAGTGGGAATTCCTTCTTGGGAATAGGTGAGACTAGATGCAGTCCCTTCCAGCTCTCAGATTCTGGGATTCCTAAGGAGGGGTCTGGGGCTCCAAGATGTTAAATTACTTTTCTGGTGTCTCAGTTAGTAATTATTAGAAACCTAAATATGTGACTATGCTAAGGCTTTGTGATTATGGTCTTGTATCATACTCCACCCAACGCAGAGTGGAGACCATCAATGACTTAGGTCTGTCGGACTCGAAGCCATGTATGGGTTTTAGAGTCCTGCTTTTATGACCCATAGCAAATAGTGTCCAGAGATGTAGGCTTTGTTCATGGGGCTCAGCAGTTAAAGGAAATGGACTGAATATAAAAACAAGGATGAAAAAAAATCAAGGAATTGTTACTTTTTATTCCTTAAGTCCTAGGACTAACTTAAATATTTAACTTATATTACATCTGTAGAAAAAAAAAATGATGCTCAGAATGAAGAGACCATGATGGAATTAGCACCTCTAGAAGGGCCTCCAGAGGGACAACTGTTGAGTCCAACCTAGTCTGAATAGCAGCCCCTTCACCCCTTACAACATTCCCTAAAGGTGGTCATCCATCCTCTGCTCATTCATTCATTCACTCATTCCCTCTAGAGATAGAGAACTCACAGCCTTCCAAATCAATTCATTCCGCTTTGGGACAATTCCAATTTTAAGAATTTTTGGTTTTTATTGAGCTGAAATCTGCCTTTTTGCAACTTCCATCCAACTCAAATTCTGTCCTCTAGAGAAGAACTATAACTAGTGTGAGGTAAGTGGGACTTTTCCTCAGAGTGCCAACATCTGGGAGTCCTGTGGTAGCTACTGTCTCTGGTTCTTGGCTTTTAGCCCTCTTAGCCTATGCCAACCTGTACTATGACTTCCCTTGGAGCCATGACTTGTGGGATGTCATGGTCATGGTGCCCTTCTTTCAAGTCCTGACTTCCTCTCCTTCCCCAGATGAGGAAGGAGAAGAAAGCAAGGGTTTATTAAGAGCCTATTATGGATGAGGTACTGTGCTAAGCACTTGAAGTGATTTTTTTCTTCACCTACCTTGTGAGGTAGGTGCTATTATTATCCCCATTTGATAGTTGAGGAAATTGAGGCAGACAGAGATAAAGTCCATGAATACACAGCTTTTGTTGGAGGTTAGATTTGAACTCAGGGCTTTCAGTCAGGTCCAGCACTCTATTTTCATAGCCACCAGAGGAATGAAGGCTGGATTCTGAGGGATGGGGCACTTTCTCTACTAGTGCAACTACACCCACAGTCAGACTCTGTGCTACCATCACCTTTCTTACCTCATTCCCCACGTGAATTTTCCCCAGGCACAAAAATTCCTTTTTACGGTCTCGCTTTAGGGCCAAGCAAAGACAGTCTAATCCTTCTCTCACATAACATGACTTTGAATATATGATGGCAGCCATCATTCCTCCCCACCTAGTCTTCTCTTCTCTAGACTAAACATTCTCCATTTTTTCAGCTGAACCTCCAATGGCAAGATCTTGAGCCCTTTCACCATTCTGATTGCCCTCCTGTGGACAATTTCCAGTTTATCAATGTCTTAAAAGAGTAGCTTGTGGAATGGGACATAATGCAGCAGATGTGCTCTGACCAAGGCAGAGGACAGCAGGATGCTCCTCTCCCTCCTTCTGAGCACTGTGAATCACCTTCATTTTGTTGTTGTTACCACTGGATCGCACTGTTGAATCAATCATTTAGACCCCGCAGTCCATTCAAATCCTGGATCTTTTCCATGCCCAACACCTGTTCGGCCAGTGCTTTTCTATCCTCTTCTCAAGCATGTGTTGTTTTGCCTTCCTTTCTTTGTATCCCCAGGACTTAGCACAATGCCTGGCCCGTAGGGGAACATTTACTAAGTGCCTGTTGACTGACCAACTGACTGAAGTGTAGGATTTTACATTGATCCCTACTCTGTTTGATGTTATCACATTTAACCCATAGCTTTAGCCTGTGAAGATCCCATACAATGAATCAAGGTCCTTCCTAGCTTGTGCCATCTGAAGAAAGGAAAGGGAAGGAAACAAGCTAAGAACCTACTATGTGCTGGGCACTTATTTGATCCTTAGCTGATCTCTTTTGAAGATTTGATAGTTATACCAGGGGTGTCTTTTTCTCAGCACTTGACAAAAATGTTCATGGGTATAATTCAATTTGGTTCAATTAAAAAAGTATTTATTAAGTTCCTACTGTGTGCTGGGGGGGGGCTACAAAAACAAAAATAAAAATATCCTCTGTCCTCAAGGTGATTACATCCAACTGGGGTAAACAACGTGTATAAACAGAAGTAAATGCAAACTGTGCACAGACTAACTCTGAAGCAATTAAGGGTAGGAGAATGCTGGCAAAAGGGGGAGGGGTCAGGAAAATGGCGGCTTGGAGCCAAGCGGGTCCCCAGAGACCCCTTGCTGCTGCAGACCGTTCTTCAGGTTGACATCAATTTAGTCAATAAATTAACAAGAATTTTTTCAAGCAAAGAAAAGCAAAACCATGATTCTTGCCTTCAAGGAGCTCAGATACTAATGGGGGAGATAATAGGCAAACAGTTCTATACATACATAATGTATGCCCAGTAAATGGAAGTCAATCACAGAGGGGAGGCACTGTGGGGTGGCCTCCTGCAGAAGATGCAATTGGAGCTGAGTCTCAGAAGAAGCCAGGAAAGTCAGGGGGGGAGAGGTGAGGAGAGAGAACATTCTAAGCATTAGAGTTAGAGGAAGGGGAGAAGTATGGAAAAGTCATAGAGTTGGAAATATGAAGTCTCATATGTGAGAAAAAGCAAGTAAATGAGTGTTGCTGGATTGTAAAGGATATGGAAGGAGAAAAGTATAAAAAAGCTGGAAAGGTGGTGGTGGTGGTGGTGGTGGTGATGGTGGTGATGATGATGGTGGTGGTGATGGTGGTGATGGTGGTGATGGTGGTGATGGTGGTGATAGTGATGGTGGTGATGGTGGTGATAGTGATGGTGGTGATGGTGGTGGTGGTGATGGTGGTGGTGATGGTGGTGATGGTGGTGATGGTGGTGATAGTGATGGTGGTGATGGTGGGGGTGATGGTGATGGTGGTGGTGATGGTGATGGTGGTGGTGATGGTGGTGATGATGGTCCTGGTGATGGTGGTCGTGGTGATAGTGATGGTGGTGATAGTGATGGTGGTGATGGTGGTGCTGATGGTGGTGATGATGATGATAATGGTGGTGGTAGGGGACCAGGTCATGAAGGGCTTTGAACACAGCATAGAGAATTTTGTATTTGACCCTGGAGGGAGCTGGGTGGTGCAGTGGCTATAGCTCTGGGCCTGGAATCAGGAAGAGCAGAGTTTAAATCTCACCTCAGACATTAGCTGTGTGGCCCTGGTCAAGTCATTTATCCTTTCTTTACCTTATTTTCCTCATCTATAAAACGAGCTTAAGAATAGCACCCACCTCCAAGAGTTGTCATGAAGATCAAATGAGAAAACATTTATAAAGCACCTAGCACAGTGCCCAGCACTATATAAATGCTTATTCCCTTCCCTCCCTCATCTTCCATCTTCCCTAATAGGGAGCCACTCGAGATTGCTGATGAATGAGATGACCTATGTGTGCTCCAGGGAGATCACTTCAGCAGCTGAATGGAAGAATCACTGAAAATATAATATATAATATAATAATAATAATGTAATATGACACAATAATATAATAATCACTGATAAATAAGCTAACCACCATCACCACCACCCTCATAAATAAGCTCTTAGAGCTTATTTCATTCAACTGATCCTGGTCATTCAGCTAGTTAAGGGGTGTTTGTTGACTTGTATAATGAAAGGATATTGTCCAGTGGGTAGTGACTGTACCCAACTGTATCTTCCCATACCCCTTCACACCCTGAGTCTCCATGTTGGGCAAAAGAGAAAAATCAGAGCCTTCACAAAATTCTTTCTGGGAATCCAGGCCTGCCTCTCTCATCTCAGGTGTCCCTTGAGATGCCTCTATCCCTATTGTCTGTTGTCTATAGCAGTGCCCAGGCCGGCCGTCTTCTTTACAAATTTTATGTCATTTATGTTTCAGTTGGCTTTCCCCTCTAATTAGAGCTGACAGCCTTCTGCAGCACACTTTATCGAAATTAAGCCAGAAGAGTCAATAAAAGGGGCTTGTTTACCATTTTGGCACAGAAATGAAGTGAGGGGCTCTCACTGTCTCCCTGGTTTCCCATTCCTTGCCCTTCTCCCCCTCGCTCTATCTTTAAAATCAATTAAAAAAAAAAACTTCAGATTTGGCCCAAGTGCCACAAAAGCTGTCCTTTTGAGTTCTTAGTTTTTCAGTCAACAAGGGGAAAGGTTGGCTAAGGCCCCTTTATCTCAAAGATAAACAGTGGCAGCTAATGGATGAGGAAGGCGGGGTGCTCCTCAGTAATCCTCTAGAAAGGCTGCGTGGTTTTATGCAGATGAGGACAGCTGTAGCTCTTTCTGCAGAGCCCTTCCATCATTTTGACCTTCCGCCACAGGATGGCAACAGAGAGCTGTTCATGCTTCTCATGCCCCTCCACTCCTCAAAGTCCACGGCCAGTGAACGTTTCTGAAGTTAAAATCATCTAGACTTCTTCAGGGAAACAAGACCTTGCCCATTTGTCTGAGGGACGTTTGAAACTTGGGAGGTGACCCTCCCCTCTTGGAACCCCTGCTCCCACACCTCCTTATAGCATTAAATTTAGCTCTAGTGGCCTTTGGACGGATCACTAAGGAAATGGGAGGGCTAGAAGGGACCTTGGAGGCCATCTGGTGTGACTCCCTCATTGCACAGACAATCACGGGCGCTCACGTTTATATGGCAATTTAAGATTTACAAAGCACATGATCTCACTGGAGTCTCACAACAGCCCAGTGAGGTAGGTGCTATTATTTTCCCCATTTTCCAGTTAATCAACCAACAAGAATTTATTAAGCATTTACTATGTGCTGGGCATATCTAAGGAACTTAAGTGATTTGCCAAGGGTCACACAGTTTGTAAGTGTCTGAGGAAGGATTCCGATTGAGGTCTGTCTGACTGCAAGTCTGAAGTGTCATCCATTAGGCCTCCCTGCTCCTTGCTCTGGGGATTCACTTCCTGAATGGGGACCCCGCTAGTTGAGTAGCTCAGCTCATCTCCCTCTCTCTCTCCCTCTCCCTCTCCTTCAGCTCTCCAAAGGAAGGGAAATTTTGATGGTCAGAAGCTTCCCACTTAATTTGGAGTTTACTGGCTAGGTTTCTCTCTCTCTCTCTCTCTCTCTCTCTCTCTCTCTCACTTTCTCTCTTTTTTTTTCTTTCTCTCTTTTCTCTCTTTCCTTTCTTTCTTTTTCTTTCTTTCTTTCTCTTTCTTTCTTTCCTTCTTTTTCTTTCTTTTCCTTCCTTCCTTCCTTCCTTCCTTCCTTCCTTCCTTCCTTCCTTCCTTCCTTCCTTCCTTTTTTCTTCTTACACAAAACCTTAAACCCAGTTCCCTCTGAAGCCCATAGATTGGACCACAATAGGTCCCTGCCCAAGCTCCACTTAAGGGTGTATTTTGGGCCCTCCTGGCTTAGAGGCAATGTCAATGGCAACTGTTTCTCTTTGGAACAGCAAGCCTTCCCAGCTTGATTTCTTTTTTCTAATTAAAGGGGCCATCCCTGAATCACTTTTTAAAGAGGTCTATTCACTAAGTGAGAAACTGGAAAGGCCTTAGCCTAAAAGGGCCAGGGTCTCCCATTGCATCCTGGGCCATCTCCAGTCACCCCGATGAATATCTGGTAACTGGACCCAGATGGGTCTGGAGGAGAAAGTGAGGCTGGTGACCTTGCACAGCTCTCCCTCACTCAAATCAAAGTCAACTGCAAGTAATGGTATCATTTCCCAGATGCCACAGTCCTTTGAACATGAAGGACAAACACAATAACACAAATTTGCCCCACCTTTTTTTTTACATAGGTGAAGTTCACCCTCCCTCCTTTAGGCAAGAGGATTTGGGAATCCTAAGGGCCATTTCTATCCAGTTGTAGGATTTATGACATTCTTTCCCTGTAACTCTGGGAAGGTGAAAGGCTGATCATCCCCATTTTTCAGGTCCAAGGAGTGAAGAGACTGAGTCAGGGTCACAAAAGTAACAGGCCAGAGATAGGATTTTGAATCCAGGACTCCTAATGCCAAGCCTATTGCATGCTAGTGGCTACCTTTAAGGACATAGAACAAGGGAGCCAGAATCACTGGGTGGGAACGTGGTTTATAGCTTAGGAAGACTGAACAGCAAGCTCTGACCTCTGCCAAGACTCACTCTGATGAGTCTCCTGACTTACTTTACTGGATGGGCTTGGAAAGTCCAGGCCTTTGTATCCAAGGGGATCTGAGGATTTAGAGCAGGAAAGGAAGGAGATTTGAGATAATTCAGGCTAAAGCCTTCATTTTACCCTGTCACCCAGATTTGAAACCTCCAAGTCAGTTATCCTCCCCTCTCCCCTCCCCTCCTCCCCCTCAGCATCCAAGCAGCTGCCAAACATCATTCCAGTGCTTAGAACAGTGCCTGGCATAGAGCAGCCTTAAGAAATGCTAGCTGACTGACTTCTTCCACAGAAGCTCCCTTCTCTGTCCCCTGCACATAGCCAAAACCTGAATTTAAGCCCTCGTCACCTCTCCCATGGATTCTGGACAAAGTCTCCTAATTGGTCTCTGCCTCCTCTTGAATTCATTCTTCAACCAAGAGCCAAAATCACTCCTTCCTTTATGGACCTGACCAGGTCATTCTTCTGCTGAAAAAGCTTCAGCGATGCCCTAGTGCCTTTGGATGCAAATACAAACTCCTCTCCAGCCTTATTTCTTATTCCTCCCTTGTATGACTTCTATGATCCAGACAAATTGGACTCAACTATGCTCCAAACCTGATTCTTTGTCCTCTGCCTTGGCACATTTCCCCAATCGGTTTCCCTGTGACTGAGAGCTGTTCTCTCATTTCTGCCTCTCAGAAGCCTTGTCTTCCTCAGAAACTGTCTCAGTTCAAGCCTCACTTTATCCTTCCTATGTGTCAGTGTTCATGGGATCATCAGTTAAGAACTAGAAGAGGTTCATCGAGTCCCCCCTTCTTTCTGAGGAAGAAACGGAGGTCCATAGAGGTTAAATGACTTGCCTAAGGTCACAAAGATAGTAAATTGAGCTAGGATTTGGACTTAGGTCTGTGATAGGAAATCCATTGTTCTCCCCACAATTTCACACTCTTCTTTCACCACTTGACTTTTCCACTCATTTGTGTACATGTTTTATCCCACCAGAAAAATGTGACCTCCTTGAGGGCAGAGATTTTCTTTTCTTTCTCCTTTCCCATTCCCATTCCCCTCCCCTCCCCTCCTCTCCCCTCCTCTCCCCTCCCCTCCCCTCCCCTCCCTCCCCTCCCCTCCCCTCCCTTCCTTCCCTCCTTCCTCCTTCCTTCCTTCCTTCCTTCCTTCCTTCCTTCCTTCCTTCCTCCCTTCCCTCCTTCCTTCCTTCCTTCCTCCCCTCTCCTCTCCCCTCCCCTCTCCTCCCCTCTCCTCCCCTCTCCTCCTCTCCCCTCCTCTCCCCTCCCCTCCCCTCCCCTCCCTTTCCCTCCCTCCTCTCCTCTCCTCTCCTCTCCTCTCCTCTCCTCTCCTCTCCTCTCCTCTCCTCTCCTCTCCTCTCCTCTCCTCTCCTCTCCTCCCTCCCCTCCCTTCCCTTCCCTTCCTTCCCTTCCCTTCCTTCCCTTCCCCCCCTTCCCCTCCCTTCCCTTCCCTTCCCTTCCCTTCCCTTCCCTTCCCTTCCCTTCCCTTCCCTTCCCTTCCCTTCCCTTCCCTTCCCTTCCCTTCTCTTCTCTCATTGTATCCCCAACATATATCATGGTTCCTTGCTTGTAGATGGCATTTAACTTTTTTTTTAATTAAATTGTGGAAAGTAAGGCATAGAGAGGGAAAATCACTTGCCCAAATCACTTATGGATAGGAAATAAGAAAACTAAGATTCAAACCCAGGTCCTCTGACTACCAATCCAGCACCTATGTTATATTACAGGGGACTTCCTCATGAGGCAACCTGGTATTGGTGGGTTAGTTTTGAGGTAAATTACACTTGACAAAGCTGTAGCTGAGAGGAGAGGGAACACCAGGACCTTAGAACAATTGGGACAAAAATCATGAGGTACCAGAATTCAGCCTTAGAATGATGCTTACCAAATCCAAATCAGACAGAGGGCAGTTTGGTTAAAAAAAAGAAAGAAAGAAACGTCACTGTTTCAAGATGGAGGAAATTTAGCTGGCTAGTAGTTCATTAGAAAAAGGATCTGGTGTTTTAGTGGACTGTAAGCTTAGTCTGGGTCAATGGTGTGAGCTGGGAAACAAAAACAGAGGCTGACATGATCTTAAGCTGCAAGATAAGGGCCATAGAGTACAGAAAGGGGAAGGGGATAGTCTTGTTATATGGACTGCATGGCTCGTGTCCATATGCACCCCTTCCCAGAATCTGAGAGCTTATACTTCGGTACATCTGGTTGGTGGGGACTCCTGGGATTTAGCTGGGTTGTTAAAAAAATCCTCAACAGAACCTTGAGAAAGTGAGGCCTGGGAGGGGGTATGGAAACCAGGGGGCTTGTCTTCTTGTCTGTGCAGGCCTCGATTGAAAGTTCAAAACAGGGGTCAGTGACCTCTTTGGTATTGAGTTCTCTCTGTGGGATTGAGTCTGCTGGTGGGTGCCTAATGCATAGAACTTACAGGGGAAAGAAAAAAAGAGGGAGCAAGAAAATAGGGGGTAGGAGGCAGAGAGGAGGCTGGAGGAAGGAGAGGACTAGAACAAGAGGAGAGAGACTCTGCACTGGGGAGGGCAAGTGTGTGTCCCCCTCCTCCCTCTATAGGCCTTTTTGGAAGCAAACCTGCTAGGAATGAGGAATGCTTCCCACCCTGGAGCTGGCTGTCCCCATGCACTAGGCGGGCATAGGCTGGCTGCCATCTGCCTGGTGGCCGAGACTACTTTGTTTACTGTGCTCTCTGAAAGAGCCAGACTGTGCCTTTTGGGAAGTTAGAAACATGGCAGAGGGCTGGGAGTGGAAATCCAGATGGTTGGCTGAGACTCAGACAGAGCCCTGGGTGGGCATCTGATTAGAAAGAGGGAAAAGCCCATGACTTCAGAGCAGAAATGAAACTGAGGGATCATCTGGACCAGGGGTTGTTTTGGGGTCCTGGGGACCTCTTGGGCTATCTGGTGAAACCCATGCACCCCTTCCAAGAATCACATTTTAAAATACATTAAATAAAATACATATTGTTACAAAGGAAACTGATTATTTAGAAATACAATTATCAAAATATATTTTTAAAAGTTTACCTCAGGTTAATTCCTGGTTTAGATCAACTACCTCTTTTCTGAAGGGGACATAGAAGCCTAGAGAAGGGAAAGTACTTGCCCAAGGTCACACAAAAAGTAACTGGTACAGTGGGGAAACCTCTGACTTCAGACTGAATTGCTTCCATTTGAATTGTCTTAGGAAGATTCTGAAGATCACCTGGCAAGATAAGGTACCCGACACAGAGGTCATTTCTCTAACTAAATTTCGAAGCATTCAAACTCTGCTGCAAAGAGGGCACCTCTGATGGGCTGGCCATGTTGTTTGAATGTCAAGCATATGCTTGCCTAAAAATAAAACAATTTTATGAAGAATTCACACAAGGCAAGCACCCACATGGTGGTCAGAAGAAATGATGCAAAGATACTCTCAAGGTCTTTCTGAAGGACTCTGGTATTGATTGTGAGATGTGGGAGACACTAGTACAGGACTGCCCTGCACAGTGCACCCACATTAAAGAAGGTGTTGTGCTTTGTATACAAAGTGGAATTACAGTACTCGAGGGAAATGTGAGATGCATTAGCTCTAAATGCTGATATGGACAATTTGTGCCCAACCTATGATAGAGCCTTCCTAGCTCATACTGGTCTGATCAGCCACAGTCATTGTCCCTTATTCCTAACAGTGATGTCATTCTGGTCCTCTTTAAGTACAAAGGACAACCAATTAATCAACATATTTTTTTCTTGAATTACCTACCAGACAAACTGGCCTATTTGCTGTTCTCTGTAGACAATATTCTATCTCTCACCTCTTGCCTTTGCCCAGGCTGTCAACCCATATCTTAAGTACCCTCCCTCAACACCTCTACCTCTTAGAACCTCTAACTCCTTCAAATATCAGCCTAAGTATTGACTCCAACATGAAATCTTCCCTGATTTCCCAAATGACCTGTTGTTATTCAGTTGTGTCTGCCTCTTCATGACCCAACCTGGGGTTTTCTTGGCAGAGATACTGAAGTAATTTGCCATTTCCTTCTCCAGACCTTCTAGAAGTCAGTTGTGAAAATGATTTTTTGAACCCAAGTATGGAACTTTACATTTACCTCTATTAAATATAGGACTCCTCTCCCTTGCAATTACTTTGGTTACTGTGTATCTATTTTAATACTTAAACATATACGTGTAGCTTTTCCAGATAGAATGTAACCTCTTTGAGATTTAGGACTTCTCACTTGTCTGAATCTTTCCCAGTGGGCCAAGGCTTATTATAATACCTTGCAAGGAGTAGGTGTTTAATTCATCACCACCACCATCACCACCATCACCATCACCATCACCATCACCACCACCACCATCACCACCATCATCATCATCATCATCATCATCATCATCATCATCATCATCATCATTAGTATAACCCTGAGCAAGCTGTTTAATCTCTGCCTCAGTTTCTTTAATGATAGCATGGGGGTAATAGCAGTACCTACCTTGCAGGACTGTTCTGAGGATCAAATGAGATAATATATATATAAAGTATTTAGTACAGTGGTTTTGGCACATAGTAGGATTTGTAAATGTGTATTTCCTTCCTTATTATAGTCACATACACTAATAGCAGCCAGCACTTACATAGCACTTTGTTTGCAAAACTTTTCACAAATATTATCTCATTTGTTCCTCCTAACAACCCTAGGAGGTATTATTATTATCATTATTATAATTATTATTATTATTCTCATTTTACAGATGAGGTAAACTGAGGCAAATAGCAGCTAAGTGATTTGCCCAGAATCACACACCTAGTAAGTACTTGAGATCAGTTTTGAAGTCTAGTCTTCAGACTTCAGATTCAGACTTCACACTTTAAACTCCAGACTAAGGAGCTGGAAGTCCAGAATTCTATCCACTGTCCTCCCTCATTACCTCAAACAATTCTCCAAATGATGGGCACTCACTTTGCTCTTATTCTTGATCTTTTTATAATCTAACAAGTGAAGCCTGATAATAACCTATGAGGTTGATTCTGAGCAGATTTCTAGATTGCTCTGTGGTGTGATGTGTTTAGGAAGTTGAAAGTATGGTATGGTGAAGAGTGCTGGCTTTGGAATTTGGAGATCTAGAATGGAACCCTCTCTCTGCTACCTGCTACTCTCCTACAAGAAGTTTCTGTATCTCAGCTTTCTTGTCTATACAATGAGAAGGTTGTATTTAATCATTAGCATAGTCCTTTCCAGCTCTAAATATATGGACCCATGAGCTTATGAAAGGGATTTGATGCTAGGTTCCACTAGTGATCTGGAAATGAGTTAGCCATAGGTATATTATGATACATTTGTTGGTAGGTCAAAAAAGGGCATATGATGGCCACATAGTTTAACTGAGACTGAACTACTCCCAATTTCCTATAGCATTAGGTTAAATATATTGTATCATAATTCTTCAACTGACTATATTCTCAGTTGCCTAGCCCCCAGTTCCCAGAAATGTAATTTGGCTTCTTGTTGGGTAGGGTATTGTGGGAATTTTTTTAAAACATGTATTGGGCTAGATGGCTACTGAGATCTCATCTAACTCTTAAAACTCTGATTCTAAAGTACAGAGGCCAAGAATGATGGCTATCTAATAAGATAAAACTGAAGAGACAGTGTAAAGTCTCAGGCTTGGGTTCAAAACATCAATTTCACAAGTACCAAATGGAAGAGCCATTATTGTATAACAGTGGAGGGAGGGAGGGAGAGGGAGAGAGAGAGAGAGAGAGAGAGAGAGAGAGAGAGAGAGAGAGAGAGAGAGAGAGAGAGAGAGAGAGAGAGAGAGAGAGAGAGAAAGAGAGAGAGAGAGAGAAGTTTTGGTGGATTGGAAGGTTAAAATAAGTTGGTGTCATAGCTGTAAAAACCACTAAGCTGATCTTAAATCACATTAAGACTAGTGTCCAGAAGGGAGTAAGTTCTATCACCACTATATTTTTGTCCTAGTCAGAACATAGCTGAAGGACTGTGTTAGTTCTGGGTATCATTTCAAAGAAAAGACATTGACAAATTGGAGCATGTGTAGAGGAAGGTGCTACCTGACAAGGTAATGGATTCCACTTTCCTGGAGGTTTTTAAGCAAAGTGGGGATGGCTACTATTTGGGAATGATGTTGAGGTGACTTTTGTCCATATGTGGGCTGGACTAGTTAGCCACTTCTTCCAGCTCTGAGATTCTGTGATTCTGAGAGTTGCAGTTGTCATCTCCAAACAAAAGAGCTATTTGCAAGAGAAGTCAGGCCTGACTCTTCTCAGATGGACACCCCTCACAGGCAAGAATCTACTACTTCATGAAGGCTGCTTTGAGTAAGCTACCAGATTTTTGACCTTAAGAGCTTGGCAAATATCTGAAGCCATCAGACTCTATCTGAAGCTAATAAAATTGTTTTCAGACTCTGTCTGTGAACAGCCACTCTTCCAGCTTGGCTGTCCTTATTTTAAATTACATAGATATCCAACTGGATTTAGAACTGGCCCTCCTGGAGCCCCGTACAGCAAAAATTCATTAGAATATCCCCTATTTAATCTTCTTCCTGTGCACAATGTTCTGAAAACTGGGTCCCCTGGTAAGTCCTCTGAAGAAGTTTCACTTTAATAATAAGAATACAGTGTATTTATATAACATCTGTCTCTAAGGACCTCATGTCTCATTTTGAAGGTTAACCAAAAAGAAATCCAGTGCTTTTTAAGTTAAATAATTAAGTAGATTATTTAGTCTATAAGCCAATAACAAGAATAACAACAACAAGATAGTGTGGTGTAATGGATAACTAGCTAGCCCGGGGGGGGGCGGGTAGGAAGACTTGAGTTCAGGTACGATTTCTGGCACACCCTGGCCCATAATAGGCACTTAATAAGCACTTTTTGATTTATTAACTGAAAACAAATGTTATTATTACCTTCAGCTTTACTGGGGGTATTATCAATACTTGCCCATGGTCACTCAGCTGTAAGTACCAGAGGCATGATTTGAATTCAGGTCTTCCTCACTCCAAGTTCAGCACTCTATTAGGTCATGTTGCTTTGTTGGCATGGTCTGGTTTTTTCAGGACCTGCCTCCATGAGGTCACTATCACCAAACTGGCCATTGGAAGTCCAAGGTCATTTGCTACTACCTTTTTAGGCTTTCTCCTTCCCTTAATGTGGTAATTTTCTTCCATCACTTAACATGGTGCCAGGCATATAATACGGGCTTAATAAATGCTTAGTGACTGATTGGCAAATACATGAATATGCACAGCTCAGCTGTGACATTACCTGATGATTTTCCTGGTCCTCCCCCATCCCCTTGCGCAGTTATCTCTTGGTACCTTTTGAAATTTCTATATTAATTACATTGTGAGTTCTTTGTATTGGCCTGTCTATGGCATACATATTTCCTACTCCCATTCTCCTGCCCAACTGACTGTAAGCCTCTTGAGAACAGACACGTTCATATTTTGTCTTTGTATCTCCAGCATCTAGGATGGCAACTTGCACAAGTCACTAATAAAATATATAATATTTATATAGTGTTTTAAGATCCGTAAAGCAATTTCCATATGTCAACTTATTCGGTCCTCACAATTACCCTGGAAAATAGATGCTATTATTATCCTTATTTTATAAATAAGGAAACTGAGACAGACTGAGGTTAGGTGACTTGCCTAGGGTCACACAGTTAGTGTCTGGATGTAGTGTTTAAACTCGGGTCTTCCTGACTCTAGGTCCAGAACTCCAACTGCAGCACATCCAACTGCTTCAACTGTAAGCCAAAGGATCTTTCTCACACATACAGGAAAGGGACTTCTACTACAGAATATGATGTAAGCAGCTTCTACTGAGTTCTTGTCTTTATCTCTTCAGTCCATAACACAGTGTCTATCTCATGGTAGACACTTAATAAATGTTTGATTGATTGGACAAAATGAATGAAGGCAATATCCCTTCCTGGGATGGCATTGTGCAACTAGCCTGGCCAGTGTTCTCCTGACCTTGGTGGTGGTTGTGATTCCTTAGAAGAAATAGTCAGGAATGTCATTTGGAGTAGGATCAGAGGGACCAAGAGCTTGGTGATGCCAGGGTCCCAATTACAAATCTTCAGTAGCAGGGGACCTCTGGAATGTCTGTGTAGATATGGAACCTTGACTTGGCCCCTGTCTCTGAGCACATATGTTGTTCCAACTCAGGATCACACACTATGGCGTACCATACTGTGTTCTGGGAAAATATTTATGGGGGAATAAATGTGAGTAAGGCATGTTTGTGCACTCTGCATAATTGGCAGGCAAATATGGAGAGAAATGGATTTCTCATGATCCTGCCTGAAGGGCTGTGCCCCAGCCTCAGCATCACCCAGTCTCATCAGGTGAGCTTAGAGAGATCATGGATGCTTCTTCTCTAGTACTCTGGATGGAGTTCAGGCTAGCCTGAAGGGACCAATATTGCTTAGTGTCCAGGTTCATGCTTTCTGAACTTTTGGGGGGTATTTTGACTTCTCTCATCCCTGCCAAAGTAATAGTGAAGATGGGATTTCAAACTTAGAAAATAGAACCCTTTTTGCATGCTGGTGGGTGGCTTACCAGGGCTTTTCTTTCAATCCAGGAGGAGGGGAGAGAATAAACAGGAAAACATGGCCATCATGCCAGGGGACAGGGACAGGTGTGGACTTGCCTGATCTGCCTGATTTGCTGCAGTGCTGAAGTCAACCCTCTGTGGCCCAGACTTGTGACCAAAATATTTCAGAAATAAAGTGTAGAACCCAGATAGATGCAGTTAGCTGAGTTGGTTCCAGAGCCCACTGTATTTCTATACTGTTTGAGTGGCAGTATAATTTTAATTTTAGGCAAATAAAATAGCCGTCTGTGATAAAATGGATCTTAAAATCAATTCCACAAGTTGACTTGATTTTTAAAATGTCAGTTTGGGAAGCCAAAAATCTAAACATGACAACAAGGGGATGAACAGATGTATTTACTGGCTTGATGTTGGTGGTCTTGCTAGCCTCTAATTTGCACATTTCTCATTGTGATGATTTAAAAAAAAAATTAGTTAGAATCAAGTTTATATGTCTGTTTCCACCAAGGTTTTCCTGCGCGCCCGCCCGCCATTGTTATTTAGCTGGTCGATTTCCCTTCACATGCTTTTTGCATTATTGTAACAGACAAGTCTAAGACACTGTCTAATGTTAATTCAGCTCACTGCTGCCAATTATAATCAGAGCTAGTCAAAATAAACAAATTAAACAAATAAACATGTCAAAACATCTCTGATTTAGCGAAAATCAGCCAAGTCTGAACTCTACCAGTGTTTCCGCATAAATGATGGGCTGTGGGCTGTAAAAAGCTCCATAACATTTTTTCACCTTTGCAAGGGGGAAGGTGGGTCAGTTTAGAATTACAGTGCAGCTCAACTCAGGGAAAGAGGTCTGCCACAGAAACCAAATGAAACCCAAATGTTGTTGGCTTCACTGAGGCTAGTAATGATCGGCCAGTCGGCCGCGTGTTCTAAATGCTTTAAAAAAAAAAAAAGAAAGAAAGAAAAGAAAATGGCAGTTGAGTCTCTGCTGACATGATGCCAAACCCTCTAAATCACTGGGGAAGTGGAACATGATGCAGGTGAAAATAGACTAAAGGCGGATGTATGTTTCAATCTGAAACACACCTATGGTCACTGTGACATTCCCCAGTCAGCCATGTGAAAAGGGGGAAATTAAGTGAGTTTGATTGTCTCAGAGAAGGCATAGAAAACATGGCCCTGATAGCCAAGGACGTAGATTCAGAGCTACGACCAGGAATTTTGTGAACAGTGCCCGGGCAAGATGGACAGTGCAGCATGGTCAAAGGGGCTGGAGCTGGGGTGGTGGGGGAAAGAAGTAAGTCAAGATGGGAAAGGACCCCACCTCAGCCTGATCACTAGTTCTTTTCTATTTTAACTAATCCTTCTTGCTAACTAGGCAGTAAATTCTGTTGTTTCTACCTTCAGAAAAGTTATGCCAGTGGGTTCTCTGGGGCAAAGTCCAGGTCACCTACCCTAGTTATGACTCTAAATGGATGTAAATAATGAGAGGGAGTAGAGATATGTGTGTGCACATGCATGTTTGCCTAGTGGTATGCTAACCTTAACAATATGGCAGGAAGGTAAGGGGGAAGGCTGTCATCCCGGCAGGTGGTTCTTATAAAGACGTGATCTCTTGATGAACAGTCTTAAGACACCCAAACCCACCTCTAGACAGAGTTAAAACTCTAGGGCAGGTGGTTACTGCTCCTAAGTTATTTGTATACCCTTGAACACCCCCCATTCCAACTGGCATTTTAGGAGAAGGGATCAGCCCATGGTAGAAAGCTAGGGAGGACAGCTGCTCCCCACTCACTCTTTCCCCACTTTATATCAGAGACAGCGAGGTGGGAAAAGAAGCCGACAGCCTAAGGAGAAGAATTGGCAAAGGAAAAAGAGACTGCCATTCCAGTCCCCCAACCAAGGATTACCATGACTTCTCCTGCCCTCTACATTTTCTCCCCCTCCTTTAAATGATTCTTTTTGAAATGTGCATGGAGTCTGGAAGAGAAGGGGAGGGGGAAGGGATTGCTGGGCCTTTGAAATGTTGTTTTCTGAAGACAAGTCTCTCGAATCTCAGTTATTAACAACCTCTCACAAGACAGTTATTTTTGGAGCGGCCTCTCAGGAGGCAACCTCTTGGAAGTGAACTCATTTATTTCCCGTCTCACTGTCCTGCTATTTCCTGCAGAGAGAGGGGGAAAGTGAAACCACATGTTTGGAGGAGCTAACGGAGGAAACCCCTCCGAAGACAAATGACGACTCTTCTCCCCTGGCAATTAGTCAAACCTGGGCCGCCGGCCAGCCCAGGTGTTCCCGACTGCGTATAAATTTGCCAAAGAACAATGAAAATAGCAGCTGATCGCGCTGACAGATTTCTCTAGTAATTTCCTGTCGCCTGGCATCTTCAGGTTACTTTCCCACAATTATGACTGTTGATGAAGAAGGCTGGGGCCCTTCGGAGTCACTCTTTTCTCTTACCCATCCCCATTCACCCCCCAACGGCACCAGCGCCAAACAACCTAGGAGAGAGAGAGAAAAAAGAACCCAAACCCACTTCACCCGAATCCGAGTTTCACTTCGTTTGGAGAGGTGGGGGGAGAAGGAGAAAGAAGCCCCCCCTTCTTTGGGAATTTTGGACATTTTCCCCCATTCCCAGATGTTTGAATGTAATCCCTTTGCAGAATACATATTTTAATGAGTCTGAATTTGAAAGGGGGAAAAAAATCTCTTTGCACCTGCATCCGATAGAGTTTCTTGGCAACCATGCTCCAAGATTCATGTTCCTTCTGCTTCTCTAACTTACCAGTTGGAAGGTTTCCTTGGCCTGGCCATTATCTTCCAAAGGAAGCTGGCTCTGAGGATGAGGCAGCAGCAGCAGCAGCCTGAGATTGTGATTTGAGAACTGGACATTGACCACAGGGGTCCGCTGGGCCATGGACTGGATGCCAACCACAGACTTCTCATTGTCTCCCCATGTGGGAACTGGACATGTTTAGATCAGAGGAAAGAAGATGGGGGGAGGGGGACACACATTTAATAGCTGTCTCCAAATATGCAAAGAGATGTTATAAGAAGCCGTAATAGATTTGTACTTCTTGTCCCCAGAGGACATAACCAGGACCAATGGGTGGAAAGTACAAAGAGACATATTGAAGCTTGATGGTGGGAAATCTCATCCCAGTGAAAACTATGCAAAATAGAATGGGCTGCTATGGGAAAGTAGCGGGTTTCCCCTCACTGAAAGTCTTCAACCAAAGACTTCAACTTGTTGGGCCATGGCAGAGGTCGCTACATGTTGCTGTGGATAGAGCGCTGGAATTGGAGTCTGCAAATCCAGCTTCACACATTTACTAGCTGTGGGACCCCAGGAGAGTCCCTCCACCTCTGTCTGCCTCTGTTTCCTCATCTGGAAAATGGGAAAATTAATAGTACCTCTTTCCCTTCCAGGTTGGTTGTAAGAATCACATGAGATAATATTTGTAAAGTGCTTTGTGGGTTTTATATAAGTGTTAGATATTATTAATTATTCTGTGGTAAAGGGGGCTCATGTTTTGGTATTAGTTTGACTGGGAGGACTCTGAATCAACCTTCATTTCTGAATCCGTCATGATTACAGGGTGTGTGTGTGTGTGTGTGTGTGTGTGTGTGTGTGTGTGTGTTTGAACTGAATCCAATCCAAAGTGTTTGGGGACAAGGTAGAAACAAAGAGAGCTATGCAATTATCTTGAAACTTTATGTTAAATCTTGGGGAAGGTATAATTGCTGATTTGGTTAAAACAGTTTTATGAAGCAGTTTTGCGGGGGCTGGAGAAAGAGCTGAAAGCTTGCCAAGGAACTGGTCTCTTATGGAATGAAAGAACTTGCTGAGAGAAGGGTGGGCTGGGCTGGGGTGGGTGAGCACCTGGACTGTGGTCCTGGCACCACAGCTAGTGAGAAAAACACACTTCATGTCTTTGGGCCTCAGTTTCCTCACCTGGAAAATGAGAGGGTTGGATTAGGTGACTCTCACAGGATTTTACAAGGCTAATGCTGAAATCTTTTGTTTTTTTTCTGCTTCTAGCCAGCTTTCCTTCTGTCACTCTCAGCCCCGACCCCTCAGAACAGAAGGGGTGTTTAAGGAGCGCCACATGGGGGATCCAGACCAGTCCTACTCTAGAGCATTTCACAGAGAAGGGGGGAGAGGGCAGTGACCAAGTGGGGAAGGAAGACCCAAAGGGAGATTCACAAAGCTGGACATGAACATATAGAGATCCCTGAGGACTTTGCTCTGTAAGACAGTGGCATGGAAACAGCGCTGGAGACAGGAAGGAGAAGTCCTGGGTCTACGCTGGACTCTGATGCATTCTCTGGGCCTAGGACAGTAAGCAGGTCCCCAACCACTTGGAGCTGGAATGTGCTGCTCAATGTTTTAACAATAGGCTGTCTGATAAAATTTTTTTTTAAGTTCACATGACACACTTTTAAGTTTAATTTATATTATTAATGTTCTCTTCATCATTTTCTTGAGCACAGACAACTAAGAAAGCAATAAATCCAACCCTGATTTGTGGTGTTGACAACTGCCCAGGCATAAATGCTCACAGTGAACATTTAACAATTGGCTTTCACAGGCAAATTTAACAGTTGACTGCAGCACAGCAGTGGCTTTGAGTCTCAGTTTCCTCAGCCATAAAATGGAAATAATATTATGTGTACTACCTACCTCATAAGATTATAGTGGAGAAAAGGGCTTTTAAAGTGTAATGGGTTCTCTCTTTCACTCTCCCTTCTTCCCTCTCTCTGTCTCTGACTCTGTCCATCCTTAGTTTGTCTGTCTGACTCATTCACTTTTGGTATGGATGGTGGAATATTGGGTCTAGAACATTCTGAGCACTATCAGACTCATCTGTTTCTAGGAATAGAGATACAGAGCTGGAAAGGACCTCAGAGGTCAGTTAGTCTATCCCTCTCATTTTACAGATAAGGAAACTGAGGCCCAAGGAGGTGAAGTGGTTTCAGCAAGGTCACATGAACAATGACCTTCACAGTTGGGATTTGGTTAGTTTTGGTAAACAGCTTTTCTCTGTTTTGGTTTTTTGTTACAGAGAATCTCTGGGGGGGGGGGGGAGGAAGGGAGATGTATTTATTAATGAAAGGAATGTTCAAACAAAAGAAAATAAGATTTTTAAAAGCAGACTGCAAAATGAGTTTTCAATAAATTATTAAAATTAAAAATGTTTTTATATAAGTTATTTTGTACACAAGTTCCCTAGTTGGTGACAATTCCACAATAGACATTTCATTAGCATGGAAGTGGCCACCACAACCCTTTTTCTCAGAACAGGGCTTTTGGTCACCCCTCCCTCCACTAGAATGTCTACTCTAGGACACTGGAAATCTAATTTTCAGGAATAAAAGAGAAGGTGTTGGCTGCAGAAGCATTATGTACAATGGCTAGAGAGGTGACCTCAAAGC
The DNA here is from genome assembly GCA_011680675.1 of Gymnobelideus leadbeateri. Taxonomy (NCBI): domain Eukaryota; kingdom Metazoa; phylum Chordata; class Mammalia; order Diprotodontia; family Petauridae; genus Gymnobelideus; species Gymnobelideus leadbeateri. Next base: position 435,318 of record WOXC01007632.1, on the reverse strand, counting down.
CAGGAAAACCTAGTCAATATTATGGTTGTTGGTGTTATATTATCTTACCTCTTTCCAGCTCTCTCCTCAGAACAGGAAATTCTTGAAAACAGGGAGCTGGGAAAAGGAGAAAATAGCTTTTGTTACTATTTAAAAATAGAATTTAAATTTAAAAGTAACTACATACATACTGGTTCTATGACCTTGGGCAAGTCCCTAAATCTCAGCACCCTAGGCATAGAATGTAGTGCCTTGCACGTATCTGGGGATTAATAAATGTTTGTATCTGGGGATTAATAAATGTTTGTTGCATTGAATTTACTAGAAATCTGCTTATGTTATTTCCCTTACCTGTGATGCCCCTTCCAGTCCCTCTTTCCATGTGGGCAAACCCCAGCTTCCCTTTCAACTCTAGCCAGATTTCATCCCTTCCATGAAGCTTTTCCCATCTCTTCTGAACTCCTAGAATTCAGTCACTCCAAGTGCTAAATTCCATAGTACAGACTAAATGATACTTCACTGCATTCCAAATTCCATCCTGAATGCATTTCAGGAAGGATATTGATGATCTGGAGAATGCCATAGGACCATATGTAGGGTCTATGACCAAGAGCTGAAAGGACCTCAGACTCCATATATTCTACACCTCTTCATTTCACAAATGACAAAACTGAAGCCCAGATAGATGAATTCAATTAAGGTCATAGAAGGGGTGACCAGGATGGTGAAGAGTCTTGATTCCATGTTGTATAAGCTTCAGTTGAAAGAAACAAGGATGTTTGCCCTAAGAGCAGGCACATGAGAATGGATTTCAACTATTCAAAAGGTTATCATGACTCTAGGTGGTGCCATAGTGCACAATGTGCCAGGCCTAGAGTCCCGAAGACTCATCTTCTTGAGTTCAAATCTGGCCTTGGACACTTGCTAACTGTGTGACCCTGGGCAAGTCAATTAGCCTTGTTTGCCTCAGTTTCCTCACCTGTAAAACAAGCTGGAGAAGGAAAAGGCAAACCACTCCAGGATCTTCCAGGAAAACCCCAAATGGAGTCAAAGAGAGTCAGATACCACTGAGAAATAACACATAGAAGAGGGAGTCAGTGTTTTGGGCTTGTCTCAGGCCCAGTGGGCAGTGGCAGAGGCAGTTTAGGCTTGCAGTTAGGAGTGGTGTCCTCAGAATTAGACCAGGGGCTGCCTTGGGAAGTTGTAGGTCTCCTCTGGTTGGAGCTAAGCTAAAAAGGATCCTTTCTCAGTGGCCTTGAAGATCCCTTTGAACCCTTAGATACTGTGAATCTCAAAGACAACTCTGAGATCAACACAATGATCAATCCTGATTCCAGGATGAAGCCTGACGAAGAAGAGGAACACCACCCACCTCATGGCAAAGGGATGATGGGCCAGTGTGCCCAATGGGAAGCTCGTCTCTGGGTGGAGCCAAGATGGGAGTGTGCTTCACTTGATTCTACTTATAAGATATGAGCCCTTTCTCATGGGAAGGAAGGGAGCACTTTTGTGTTGTACCCTCTATGTGCCAGATACTGTGCGAAGCATGTTTCACAAATATCATTCCATTTGATCTTTATGACAACCTCAGGCAAGTGCTATTATCATCTCCATCTTACAGTTTAGGAAATTGAGGTAAACACCGGTTAAATGACTCACCCAGGGTCACACAACTAGCAAGTGTCATTGCAAGGGGGTCATTTTGATCAATCACTAGGCATATATGAGGCACTGTGTTAAGTTCTGAGGATACAAAGATGAAAGGAAAATAGTTCTTGACTTCAAGGAGCTTACATTCTAATAGGGGAACAATATGTCCAAATGGAATTTGAATTAATTCTCTACCCCTCATTGACCATAAGACACTTGAGGGAAGATATCATACTTGATCTTTTTTTTTTGCTTTTTGGAGGGGGTAAGGCAAATAAATTGGGGTTAAGTGACTTGCCCAAGGTCACATGGCTAGTAAATGTGTCAAGTGTCTGAGTCCAGATTTGAACTCAGGTCCTCCTGACTCCAGGGCTGGTGCTGTATTCACTGCGCCACCTAGCTGACCCCCATCATACCTGATCTTTGTCTGGTACATTCCACTCCTGGTCTATTATGATACTGTATATTAAGTGCTTAATAAACACTGGCTTTTCAACTGATTTTCACCCCTGCTGACTGATACCCCTTTGGGTTTGTCATTGCAACATAGTGTTAAGTTAAGCTTAAGAATGACCCAGATTGGGAAGTAAGCCCCTCTCCCCAGATGTTTTGAAGCTGGCTATATTCTTTTTTTTTTAAACAAATGCTTTATTAACTTCTGTTTTACATCATTCATTTCCACCAGATTTTGAGTTACAATCATTTTCCCCCCGTTATTCCCCTACCCAACCTCCCAGAATAGCAGTCCCACAAGATATTGCTTCCTCCAATCTGCTCTCTCCCATACCTCCTCCCATACCCCCTTCGACTTTTCCATTAGAGGAAGGTGAATCTTTGTGTCCCAATGCCTGCACATCTTATCTCCCAATTATAAGCAAAAGAGTATTAATAATAGTATTTATATATATTTGAAACATTTAATCTTAAGACCTCGAATTTCAGATCCATTTCCTTCCTCCCTTGTGAAGCTGGCTATATTCTAAAGTAAAGAATTCAGATATTACCACATTAAGTTTAGTAGTTAGGTGGTGCAGTGGGTAGAGAGCTGAGCTTAGAGTCAGAATGACCCAGGTTCAAACCCAGCCTCAGATGCTAGCTGTGTGATCGTGGATGAGACAGCTTCTATCAGTCTCGGTTTCCTTATGTGTTAAATAGGAATGATAGCAGCACCTTCTTTCCAGGGTTGAAATGAGGACCAAATGAGATGATATTTGTAAAATCTGCTAAATAAATGCTAGCTATTACGATTCTTCCCCAAACACTTTGTGACACTTAAGTCCATGTCTTTGTTTATAGTATTCTCTCTTGTTCTTCCTTATATTTGGAATGTTTATGTTTCCAGAATTATTAAACTCCTGACAAAAAACCTAATAAAATTATATCTTAAGTAAAAAAATATAATTGAAGCATATAGATGTTATTTCTATTTGAACGCTCAGTTCCTAATAATACTTGCTGTAACAAGAGCAGAAATAACTATAACTTACATTTCTATAGGGCTACTGAGTTCACAGAGAAACTTTTCTCACAGCTTGGAGAGTGAAGTGGTCATACACAGATGAAGGGAGAATTAATTCAAGGAGCATTTAGTAAGGACCCACCAGGAACAGTTACCAAGCATTGTTCTAGGGGGAGACAATAATAGAAAATGTTTCTTGTCCTCAAAGAGCTTACAGTCTAATGAATGGGAACAGAGTTAAAGCCAATATGCACCAAGATAAGCAGATACAAAATAAATCCAAACCAATGGGAGAGAAGCTGTTACTAACAAGTGGGAGATCAGGAAGAAAGGAGTCTGGAATCACAAGAGATGGAGTTGAGGAGTTGAGGAATCCAGGCATAAGGAACAGATGACTCAAAAGCAGATGAAATTAGGGATATCATGAGCAGAGCAGAGTCCAGAGTCAGTCAGTTTAGTTAGAGTGGAGAGTGGATGAAGGGGAACCATTTGAAATCAGATGGAAAAGATAGACTGGGGCTAGATAATGGAAGGCTTTAAATGCCAAATGGGAGCGTTGGTGTCTCATCTTGGAGGCAGTAGGGAGCCACTATGGTTCCTGGAGCAGGGAAGGGACATGATCAGTGCTGTGCTTTAAGAATACCTTTTTGGCAGTTGTGTAGGAGATAGATAGAGAACTGAGGCAGGGAGGCCACTTCAGGGGCATTGCTGAGGGCCTGGATGTTTCCTTTGTGTGCTGGGTTTAGCACAGAGGCTTGCAGTATTCCTGCCCAGCAGGCTGGATGAATTCCCATGGTCTCAGGCTTTGGCTTCTAGAAGGAAAGAGGGAGGGGATCTCTTGGGGCCTGCTAATAGCTGAGGGGATCAGGAGGAGGTGGGGCTTGGTAGTTGGCTCCCCTGTACCTTCCTGGAAGTGCAGTGTTGACTCCATGACCCACAAGGCACATTCCTGAATGTCCACTGGGTAATCTGGCCCTGTTAGCACTTAATATTTATGGCCAACGTTTGCCAGTGATTATATTAACAGGAAAGTGATTATAATTCTATATGCTAGTGTGAGAGCTGTGTAATTCATACCACAGCTGGGGTATATATAAGACAAATGCAGTGTCCCTCAAAGCTCTTCACTGGTGATACCAAGGAGAAAATTTGGATCACATATTCATTCGAATAATTTCTGGTCATACCTACTGGAACGTTACAGAGCTGGGGCCAGAAAGGACTTTGGAGATCGTGTGATCCAATGCCCTTCCTCCCCTCATTTTACAGATTAGAAAACTGAGGACTGCTGAATGCTTTCTTCATAGTAATCTTGAGAAGGAAGTGGGGAAAATATCAGTCAAATCATTATACAGATGAGAAGACTGAGGCTCAGAGAGAGGAAAAATCTAAGGTCCCAGAGCTAGTAGACTTAGGGCTGGGACTCAGGACTTCTGCCTCCTAATCCAGGGTTTTCCCATTATCTGGCATTTTTGCTAATAATAACTAGCATTTCTATAGAACTTTAAGGTTTGGATGATGTTTTACAAATATTATCTCATTTGATCCTCATAAAAACCTAGGAGATTGGTGCTACTAAGACCCCCATTTTATAGATGGTGAAGTGATTCACTCACTCAGGGACACACAGCTGGTAAGGGGCAGAATTTGAATGCAGGTCTCTCTTGACTCCAGAATCAGCACTCTTTCTGCTCTACCAATCTGTTTGTCCTCATAACTATTCTTTCAGTAGGCTCCTACCTGTGTGTGTGAGAAGCATAAGAATTCTTGATTAACAGTGTAAGAGCTGTACCTGGCAATTGTGCTCCCCCTGGGGAAGAAGGGTAGAACCTTCTTATTTTAGAAAAATGTTCTTAGAAACAAGGGGCTATGCTTAATTCTTTCTCTGCAGTTAAGAATGATGGGATCCGACATGGACGAAGGCCTGGAGGGAAACTCAGAGGCATTTTAGCCCAGACTTGCCATTTCACATATGAGGAAACTGAAGGAGGTTAAATGACCTACCCAAAGTCACCCAGCTAGCAAGCATCAAAGATGGGAGTCCTTTGACTTATGTTCCTATTTTTATCTCCAGAGCTCAGCACCGTGATTGGCTCTCTGCAAATACTTAGTAGATGTTTTTTATTCATTCCACTTTAATACAAGCAGTCCAAAATTTACCGTTTAAAGTCGCTAGGTCTTTTGAAATGATTTTAAATGTTCGTGCCCTCTAAACTTCAGCGTGCAGTGGGCTGGTGTGTTGCCCTGATCACCCTGCTTCGTTAATGAACCATGCCTTTTTCCTCAATTGCTGGTCCTGAGAGACCTTTCTTAAACTTCCTGAAATGTTTCCATTGAGCTGCATCCCTCCTCAATTTCATCTAGCCGTTTTCTCCAAACCTAAGCAGTTATTTCTTCTCAGATCCACAGCCTGCAGAATTAATTTGAGATCTTTCTTGGGGGTAGTCATGATCGCTTTGGCTCTTCCCTTCCCAAGAATTTGGCCATGGGAGTAGCTTGACCTTATTTCTGGCCAGTGTAGCCAGAGGACCAACTTTCTACAATTAGGTCATCTTCCTTAGGCCCTGGCCTCCCAGTCATTGAGCGATCCTAGCTTAACGCTTCTCCAAATGCTTTTCTTGACATGACTCCATTGTGAAATGGGCTCTGATGCTCTCTGGAGCCCTGATGCCAAATGTTCCTGGCTTTTATGTGAGCAGTTAGTTAATTAAAATAAAATTGAATTCATGACCATTTCATTCTAGACAGCCTTGGCTAGTGGAGAGTTTATCTTTGATCAAGTGAGAAAACTGCCTGAGGCTTCGTAGCTGCCTCAACTGACTCCAAATAAACACTCACACAGAATGCAAGGCTGGAGCAGGCTTTGAGCCTCTCTTCTGTGCATTCAGGAAATAGCTACTCATGGCAGGGGCTAAGTAAATGTTTTTTTGTTGTTGAATTTATTCGAGGGCCCACTCTGCACCAAGAAAAGTACTGGTGTCTTGGGGAGTTGGAAAAGAAAGGGAGATAAAATGAGGATTTAGGGCTGAAGGGTGCCTCGGAGTCCAACCTCTCATGCTGTAGATGAAGAAACTGAGGCCTATGTAAATTAAGTATGTGATTTGCTCAGGGACATAAAGCCAGTTAAGTGTCAGAAGCAGGATTTGAACTAGGGCTTTCCTGAGGCTAATTCCGGAGCCCAGGCCACTCCACCGTGTTGCCTCCCACGGGGGATGGGTCTGAGTTTAGGTCAGAGCCCTGGGATTTGAGTCTTTCTGCTTAAAGAGCTCCCTTGAGCTTCAGCCTCCTGATATTAAAGGGATAAGGTTAGAAAGACTGACCTCCAAGGTCCCTTTCACAACAGGCCCTGTGACAAGGGAGATTTTGTGGCACCCAGGGAAATATCATAACTTTGGAGTCAAGGAGCTTAGCTTCAAACTAGGCTTGGACATTTACTAGCAGTGGGACCCTAGCCAGATCGTTTGACCACTCTGGTCAATCTGGTCAAAAAATTTCCTAGTTAATCAATAAACATTTATTAAGCTCCTACTATGTGCCTGAGCTGTGAATGAGGGGTTTGAACTGAATATTTTCAAGGACTCTTCTAGCTCTCAATCCATTATCCTACATAAGGTCTGGGTTCTGGTCTTGATTTTGTATCTGACCAACTTGACCAACAGGGTTTTTTTCAGACTACAGACTACTACGGGCTTGGACTGGGTGGACACTGAGGTTCCTTCTAGTGCTTACCTTCTGATTCTAAGTAAGCAGTTGAGGATGAAGCTCCAGAGCTGTACAGAGGGCAGGTAGAGCTCACTGTGGCTGGAGTAGTGGGGAACTCAGATGGGGCTCATTGCATCTGCTGGGCCTGGCCTGGGATCTGCAGGTTGGCTAGATGTCAGAGAGTTGGAGGGAGGGTGGAGGACCTTGCAGACAGGAAGAGCTGGCTCGGTGAAGGTTTAGGGGCATGTTGTTGCTTGAGGGAGCCTTGAGGACCCCCCTCCTGACTAGAGCAGGAAGCATTAAGCTTGGACACCCACAGTGAGACCAGACTAGAACTCAGCAAAGTGCATATGCTCCAGAAGTTTTTGGAGGACAGTGTGGTATAAGGGTGAGAGCATTATACAAATTCGAAAGGTCTGATCCTTCTGTTTCTCTTTACCAGGCAGCTTGTCATAGTACATAGGGCTCTAGATTTGGAGATGGGAAGATGGGTCTTCAAACCTAGCTTCAGCCACTTACTAGCTGTGTGACTCTGGGCAAGCCGCTTAATCCCTGTCTGCCTCAGTTTCCTCATCTCTAAAATGGGGTCATAATAGTAGGTGTTATGTAGGGTGTTATGAGGATCAAATATACTATACCTGTTTGATAGATGAGAAAATGAAAACTCAGGGACTTGCCCATAGCTAGTATCAAGGGTGGAATTTTATAGGATCACAGGCACAGAGCTGTTCATTCAATCCATTACCTTCATTTTACCATGGAGGAAATGGAGGCTGGTTAAGTGACTTGTCCAAGGTCACACCAGTAGTTACTGACAGATGAGCTTTGAACCTAAATCTCCAGATTTACTCTTCATCCCAACCCACCACATTCTGTGAACCTTAAAGGTTCTTCCATTGGGGAATTAATGAGAATGTATATAGAAAAAAACTATTATTTGAAATTAGTTAGATTAGATAATTAGTTATTATTTTAAAAATTAGCTATTATTTTTAAAAAAGTCGTTATTTTAAAATGTTTCTGTTTTTAAAAAATAAATTTTAAAAATAAGCCATAATTTATTTTTATGTCATAGTCACTTCCAGAGATAGGGCCCTCTCCACCCTCTGTATGGAGCCCTCTTTTGTGACAGAGAATAGTTGAACAAAACCATCTGCTCCAGGGGCTGAGGCTGACAGTGTATGTAGCAGTCTACCCCTGTAGTCCTCCACCTCTCTGACAAGAGGAGGGAGATTTTTTTAATGATCTCTCTTCCAGATCCAACACCTGCTGAATATAATGACTCAGAGTTTGGTTTAATGACCTTTTCATTTATGTTACAATCATCATAGCTTCCTCTAGTTTCTAGTTTCTCCTGACCTTCCTATGACAATTATGATTATTCCCTGAATGCTTCTTGGGGCTTAGCACTGGGCTGAGCACTATGGGAAATATCAAAGAAGTAGAAGATGGAATCTTTGCCCTTGAGGATGGCATAGTCTAGTTGGGAAGAAAGGACATATAGACAGGAAACAACCAGAGAACAATCCTGGTCCTGGGTTCAAATTGTAATCCTTTTACTATAAACTGTAACCCTATAATCCTGTTACTAAATTGTAACCCTGGACAAATCATCCCTCTACTGGGTTCCTCTGCCCATTTCATCTGTGAAATGGGAATTGGACTGCCTGTTGTCCAAGGTCCAATCCAGCCCCAGATCGGTGACCCAATGATCCAGAGACCACATGTGTGTGATAGCATGGTAGAGTCTGTGTTTGTAATGCCAAGGTGGGCAAAGGAGGCAGTCACCTAGAGTGCAAGAGGATTGAGTGTGTGTGTGTGTGTGTGTGTGTGTGTGTGTGTGTGTGTAAGGGAGGGTCAAAACAGAAAACTTTTTTTAATGTTACTCTTAATAAATATAAATGTGCTTAATGTCAAAAAATTCTCTTTCCTCTAGCTCTTCATTATTTTGTGTTGTTATACCAGTGTGAGGGCAAAGTCTCAGTGGGCAGTCCATGGTAGGGGGTAGAATTTTCAAACCTTGACACAAAGGCCTGTCCTCCACCTCCCTGCAGTCCTCCCCTTTTCTGCAGTCCTTCCCCTCCCCCTTCCACCCCTCCCTCCCAGCTCAGAGAATATAATTGAGGAAAAGGTCGCTGTGGGCTAGGGTGACTCAGGGAAGGGATGGTCATAAAATCCTTGTATTTTTGGCCCAGATATTTTTTTCTCAGCTTGTGAATTCATCTCCTCATTTACGGTTTCAGGAAATATGATCCAGATTCAAGCACCAGAAGCGGGTGGGGGAACGGGAGCATCTCCAACTCAGTGCATTATTTATCTTTTCTCTCGAAGGGCCATCGACTCTTGCCTTGCTGAAGACTGATTGGACCTGATGATTTTCCCAGGCAGGCTGTGGGGATGCTTTGGAGAAGGGCAGCCAGACCCTGAGGCATTTCTTTGTTAGTCACCTTCTATTTCTGCTGCACCCATTTCTAGGCGCACTCACTGCCTCTCCCTTTAGACTGGAAGTTCCCTAAGAGCATGGATTGGCTTATTCTTGGTACTTGTATCCCTCACACCTTTCACAGTGCCTTGTATATAGTAGGCACTTAATAAAGACTTGATACATTTGGTCCAGAGAGACTTTGGGCACTCCCTGGGAGCTCTCCCTGTTCCAATCTGTAAACCAGAAGGATTCTCCTTGGGAAAAGTGAAGCTTGAAAAGATCTCCTCAGGGGTAACAATTAACAACAGTAACAGTAACAATAGCCCTGTGACTTCCATTTAATTCACTGCTAGACATTTTTCTTATTTATTTGACGTGGTGAGGGGGGGATTATATTCCCTAGATGACACCTTATTCAAGCACCTTTCCAGGATTTGAATTCAATTTGTAACAACAGATTGACTGGCCCTGGGCTGGGGAGAGGGTGAGGGAGGAGGATCCTCAACCCTCTCCCACTAAGGGTCACCAAAGCTCTGGGCTCTTAAGGGTCCTGGGTTCAGTCCTAGGACAGCCTGGACTCTGAATAAGAGGTTAGGATCTTTTTCTGCAAGCTCTTTGGCTCTTTAAACCCTCATGCTGGATCCCCAAGGAAAAGTCACTTAAAGTTTAGGTCTGATTAAGGTCTCATTAGAATGTGAGCTTCCTGAGGGCAGGCATTATCTTACTTTGCTATTTGTATTTCCAGAATTTAGCAGATCACAACATTCATTAATGAATAATCCCCTAAAGAGAGAAGAAAGGCAGTCAATGTAAAAAGCTGATATAGTAGAGGACAGCTATTTATTTCCTCCACATAAAGGAAATGATAAAAATGCAAAAGACTCATTGACAAAGATTTGGCCATAGCATAATCATCCATCACTCCTGTTGTGCTTTTCTAGGAGAAAGATACTTTAAACATCAGACCATAGGACATTTAATGGGATTTGATGGGTAGCCATTTTGCCATCTCTTTGGGTCTACATTATTGGGGAAGCTCCCTCAAGGTCTCTGTCTTCTGACAAGCTATTTCCAATCCTTAACACCTTCCCCTGTTGGTCACCAGCTTTTCTTCCCAAGAGTAGCTACAGTCTACATTTCCTATAGAGAGCAGCCAGGACTGATTGAGAGATCTCAACCCTCAACTCATGATGGTCTGTCTGAGAATGGGAATGTTCATCTCCAAACCATTCTTCAGTCATCTATGCTCTGAGAAGGACACACACAAAGAAGAGGAAGCCAGGACCCCAAGAGGGCTAGGTTCACCCAGATGAGGCAGCAAGATGTTTCAGTGGACAGAGTACTGGACCTAGAGCCACAAAGACCTAAGTTCAAATACAGCCTCAGGCTCTTGCTAGCTCTGTGACCCTAAGCAACACACTTAACATCTGCCTGCCTCAGTTTCCTTCTCTGTAAAATGGGGACAACAACAGTGCTCACCTCTCAGGGTTGTGAAGATAAAACAAGATACTATTTGTAAAGTATTTTGCAAACCTTAAAGCATTATATAAATGCTGCTTATTATTGTTACTATCTAGGCAGCACACGCATTAGCTACCATCTCTGAATACCTCTGCTACTAGGTGGGAAGAGGCAAATAAGAAAAGCCAGCCCCTCTTGGGAATTCTAAGAGAGAGTGCTCCAGAGAAAGGGGAGAGAGAGAGAGAGAGAGAGAGAGAGAGAGAGAGAGAGAGAGAGAGAGAGAGAGAGTAGAAGTTGTTTCTCCTCACAAACCATTGTCCAGCATCTGCTGAGATTCTTCCATTGGGGAATTAAGAGAATAATAACACTAACTCACATGTACATAGCTTTTTTATATTTTATAAAGCCATTTTATTCATGACAACCATGGGAGGGAGAAGGTATGGCTATTTGTAGCCTTTTATAATCTTTGAGGAATTCTCAGTACAGCTCCTACCCTCACTGAGTCCGGTACCAGGGCAAGGCAATATTTCCCTCTTGAAGAGGAAACTGAGGCTGGGAGAGAAAAAGGGGTCTACTTTGGGTCACATAGTTAATGTGTCAAAGCCTAACTCCCAGAAGATCAATGGGCTAGTAAAACTTAGAGGTGGAAGAGTCTTGAACCTGGATCTTCTGTCCCCTGGGTCTGGAGCTCTTTCTGTTCCAGTATGTGGAATTGTGATGTGGCAACATAAGGAGCAAGGATGCCCTAAATGCATACCTCCGATTGACTCCACCTGGGCATGTCCCATGGTTTAAAACCTGCTTCCAGAACTCAGAGGCAGCATGCTCCTGAGAAAGTCATGCTGCTTCTCTTTGCCTCAGTTTCCCCATCAGAAAAATCAAAGCATTAGACTAGATGACCTCAGGAATCCCTTCCTCCAGTGTGCTACACTGTCTCTAATAACAAATTCATAAACACACAGACACAAAAGTAGGCACTTTTAGTGATTACATGCTGGGAGTTCAGCATGATGTATTGGATTTGGAGTGGGCTCAAATCTTGCCTCTTACTATGTGACCCTGGGCCAGTCATTTATTTACTTCTCTTTGCTCAGTTTCCTTATTTATAAAATGAAGGAGTTGGCTCCATGGCCTCTCAGGTACCTTCCAGGTCTTAGCCTCTGGTTCTATTCACTTCAGCAGAAGCTCTCCTTTGAGCAGGACTGTGAAAGAAGGTCTCCCCCCCACTGGTCCAGGAGGCATTTACTGGCCCAGTTCCTGGCTGCAGCCTAACATTCAACTGACCTCAGATTTCCCCTGTGGTCTGACTAGGATAAGATGCTATTTGCTTTTTGTACTAAATGGCTGTTGCTGGGCAGCTGTTAAGAAGTGAACATGTCCCAGCCCAGAATAGTTTCATATAAATGGCAGGGGAATTTAAATAAACAAACCCCCCTCACCCCGCATTAGAAAGGGGGGCTGATTGAAGAAAGGGGCTGTAGCTTAGAAGGCAGATTGTTTTTTCTGGCTTGTCCAATGACTCTTTGAGCTATATCAGGTAAGTCTCAGTTTTAACATGCCTCTGTTGATCAGTGTGGAAAATGGGTATATTGGTACCCTTTGTTGACTTTGTGCTTCAGAACCCTAACTGTGCTGCTGCAGGGTCATCCGTGGGCTGTCAGCTGATTGATAGAGGGTGGGAGCCTTTGGAGAGGTCATGTTCTCCTTAGCTGTCTGTCCAAAGGGAGATGAGGAAGTCCGAATTGGAATGTGCACCAAGGGAGAACTAGTACCATGGAATCGAGATTTGAGAGTCAGCATGAAGGAATCAGGACTTGGACGGGAGGCATGCTAGCCATGCAGCCGGCCTGGGCAGCTCCTGGTGCTGGGGGTGCTTCTCAGCATCAGCCCCATCATTGCCCACCGGCCTCTCTCCTGAGCCTCCGAGCTCGTCCTTAGCGGAAGCCAGCCTGGACACCCCTGCTGCTGCCCCCCAGGCTGGTGTATGTAACCTCCCAGAAGGCAGGGACCTTGGGCGCCCAGCACAGTGCCAGGCAATGCTTCCTCAATGCTTGTGATTGATGGATGAGGCCTGGGGACCCGCTCCGGGATGGTAGGCCCCCTCCGGGGCCTTGGCTCCTGGAGGCGAGAATTGAATCAGACAGCGAGAATTCAGATAGGAGGAAAAGGAAAGGGAGCTGGGCGGGAGGGGGCCCCAGTCCTGACCTCAGGGACCGGGGAGGTCCCTGCTATTATCCCAGCTGACTGGTGGGAGGGGCTTTGAGCCCAGAGCTGGGATGAAGCCTTCCTTGGGCCAGCCTGAGTCAGAGAAGGGGGCAGGAGGAGCAGGGGAGAACAGCCTTCTTTTCCCTTTAGCAGAGTAATTTGGCTTTTATTCTGAACATAACAAACCCCAAATAAAAGGGCATTTCTGTATGCATAGTCCAACAGAAGTAGGGCATCGTACAGGAAGCTCCAGAGCTCCATTTTATGTCACTTGCTTTCCTTGAACAAATAGGCAGAAGAAATACAACATAGAACTTTCAGGGCTGCTTTTCTTGTCTCTGATTTTCTGGCTTGCCTTTCATTCTCTTCTGAGCATTAAAAAAAAAAAAACACCAATTCCTTTCCCCTTCTCTCTTCTCCTTCTCCTCCCTTCGCCCTCCCCTCCCCCTTTTCTCCCCCTTCCCCTCTCTTCCCCTCCCCTCCCCTCCCCTCCCCTCCCCTCCCCTCTCCTCTCCTCTTCTCTCCTCTCTCCTCTCCTCTCTCCTCTCCTCTCCTCTCCTCTCCCTCTTCTCACTACCCTATTTCCTATTCTCCTCTCTGACTCCCCATTTGGGGAAAAAAATAATAACAAACTTCTCATAACATATATATGTACCATCAAGCAAAACAAATTGCTACAGAATTCCTACATTGAATGTGTTCAAAAATGGGAGTCATATTCTGCATCTCTGACACTTCTCTTAACAGGCAGGCAGTCCACTTCATCATCAAGCCTCTGGAATCCTGGTGGGTCATTTCATTGATCAGAATTCTTAAATCTTTTCAACATCATTTTTCTTATAGTGTTGTTATTGCATAAATTGTTTTACTGGCTTTGATCTCTTTACTCAGAATCAGTTCATACAAATGTCCTTCAGTTTCTCTGAAGCTGTTCATTCATCATTTCCTATGGTATAATCATATTCCATTCATTCATATACAGCAATTCTTTTAGCCATTCCCCAAATGATGGGCATGCCCCTAAGGGAGGGAGAAGACTTCTGAATGAGCCTTGGGATAAAATTAGACTAAAAGTAATCAATGATTGATTTGTCACTAAGTCCATCAACAAACATTCATTAACTGTTTACTTTGTCCCAGAATTTAAGGATCAATAAAACAATTTTTTTGGAGGGGCAATTGGGGTTAAGTGATTTGCTCAAGGTCACATGGCTAGTTTTTTGTGTGTGGTAAGTGTCTGAGGCTGTATCTGAACTCAGGTCTTCTTGATTCCAGGGCTGGTCCTCTATTCACTGTGACACCCAGCTGCCCCCAAGAAAGTAAATCCTCCCCGTCCAGGTATTGAAGTCTTTTGCCTTTTTTTGAATCCTCAGCACAATGCTTGGTACACTGTAGGCACTTAATAAGTGCCTATTGACTGGCTGACTAGAAAGAATCAAAATTGTGAGTCAGCCACAACATTACTTTCACCAGTGACCCATTAGAAGGAGTGACCTAAAGGATATAGTCCAAGAGAAAAAAATGATTGGAAAAGAAAGTGGTTGTAGAGTGAAAATGAGGAGTGAAGGATGAACAGCATGGAGGGACCAAGAGGAGGCCTTGGGTCTTAACTGGATCATGTGACCATAACTGTCTAGACTGGAGGCTGAGGACCAACAGAAGCCCCTAGAGGTGAGGGTGGCGGCTCATGCATGGAAGCTGCTGACAGGTGTCAGAGTCGGGCATGCAAAAAGGATGCCTTTCCATGACAGAATGAACCCATGTCCTGCTTCATTCTGTAACTAATTGCTTTTCATTCATTCATTCATTCATTCATTCATCCATCCATCCATCCATTCATCTATTTTACATTCATTAGTGATTTCAAACAGTCTAGGAAATGGATGGTCCTGATCTGAGGGGCTGGCATGCTCACCTGGGCAGGGCAGGGCCAGATTGTGGTCAGTATCCACCTTAGAAGCCTCAGAGCAACGCCTCAGCTAGGGTAAAGAGAGCAGATCTCAGCATTCATGTGTGTGCCAGGCTTCAGGTATACATGTTCTCCCACAGGGAAACAGAGTCGGGTCGGGGAAGGAACCCTGGCCTTGGAGTCAGGAGATGCCAGGTAGAGCGCCACCTCTGATCTGAGAGGCGTCACTGGGTCTGATTCACTTAATTTCTCTGACCCTCAGTCTGCTCATACAGAAAATGGGAATGATTCCATTATGGTATCATAATAAAGGAAGCAGGCTCTGGAGTGACTCACCCAGCTGGTCAGTGCTGGAGTTGGAATTTGAACAGAAATCTTCCTGAATGTAAATCCATCACTATTCCACTGCCTCCAAACGCAGAGACCCAGGCACACACATCTCTGCACACATTGTCACATGAAGACAAAGGCCCCTGCACAAAGACATGTATGTGTGGGTGCACACAGGCATAGACATATACAGATGCCAGTCAATCAGTCAAGCCACAAGCATTATGTAAGCACCTACTGTTTGCCAGGCTCTGTGCCAAGCTTTCAAAGACCATCCCTGTCGTCAAGGAGCTCACTGTCTAATGGCAGAAAACAACACACCAAGGGCTCTGTGCAAACAAGGTCTCTACAGAGCTGAGGAAGGTAGGCAGATGGGAAAGGCATTAAGAAGCTTGCACAGAACAGTTGTTTAGGAGTAACTTGGAGCAAATCGGTCATTTTGACTATTATAACTGCCCGAATTAACTGCAAAGGACCTGTTAAGGAAGTCTCCATCTGCATCCAATGAAAGAATCAATAAATGGAAGCACGCATAGGATGTTTTTACAAATTCATACATATTTGTGTCTGATGGTAGCCAGTGGGGGGAAGGGAGAAAATGTACATGACCTTATTATATATTTAAAAGGAATAGCAAGTTGTAAATAATAGAGTTCCAGTTTCATGTGCAAGTGTCTTTTTAAAATTATACTATGTTATGGAAATGGTTTTGTTCCATAAATTAAAAACAAACAAACAAGCTGAGATTACTGGAAAGACTTGAATGAACAAATAGAAAGTGAAGTGACCAACAGCTAGAAAAATATTATTAAAACCAGTAGTATGCAATATTAAAAATCTATATTCTAGACATGAACATTTAAAAATTATTTATTTATTTTTCGTTTTCAACATTTAGTTCCATGCGATTTTGAGTTCAAAAATTTCTTTTCATCTCTCCCCAAATTATAACATATAATTTGATATAGGCTCTACATATACATTAATATTGAAACTATTTTCACATTAGTCACGTTGTAAAGAAGAATTAGAACCAACAGGAGAAACCATGAGAAAGAAGAAACAAACATAAAAAGAAAAGAAAGAGCAAATAATATGCTTCAATCTGCATTCAGACTCCATAATTCTTTTTCTGGATGTGGATACTACTTTCTATTATGAGTCCTTTCGAGTTGTCTTGGAGCCTTGCATTGCTAAGAAGAGATAAGTCTATCAAAGTCAGTCATTGAGCATTGTGGCTGTTACTGTGTATGATGTTCTCTGGGTTCTGCTCACTTTACTCAGCATCAGTTCATATAAATCTTTCCAGATTTTTCTGAAGTCCACCTGCTCATCATTTCTTGTAACACAATAGTATTGCATTATATTCATATACCACAACGTGTTCAGTCATTCCCCAATTGATGGGCATGCACTCAATTTCCAACTCTTTGCTACCACAAAAAGAGCTGCTATAAATGTGTGGGTCCTTTTTCCATTTGTATGATCTCTTTGGGATTCAGAACTAAACGTGGTATTACTGGATCAAAGGGTATGCACATTTATATAGACCTTTGGGCATAGTTCCAAATTGCTCTCCAGAATCATTGGATCAGTTCACAACTCCACCAACTGTGGGTTAGTGTCCCAATTTGCCCACATTCTTTCTAACATCTATCATTTTCCTGTTTTGTCATGTTATTCAATTTGGGGAGTATGAGGTGGTATTTCAGAGTTGTTTTGATTTGCATGACATGAACACTTTTGAGGTCTTTTATAAACTGGTGAAGAATGAAAGAAGAACTAGGAGAAAAAAATTATGTGAGAACCACAACACTGGAATGACAAACAACTTCAAACTGAAGTAACTCTGATGAATCCAAGGGCCATTCTTGCTTCCAGAGTACCCATGATGCATCATCCTCAGCATTGCAGAGAGGGAATGGACTTTGGGGGCAGAACAAGAAATCCCTGTAATTGTCTACAGTCACTGAGGACACTTATTTGCATATTTGGCTGTGCGCTGCCGGGAAATGTCATTTCATCTCTGAGCCTCAGTTTCCTCACCTGTAAGATAATAGCTGTAGCCCTTGCCCCTGTAGCCTCTGTCATGAGGCTCCAGTGAGATCATGTATGTAAAGAACTTTTCAAACTTTTAATTCTATATAGACATCAGTTATTATTATCCAAGGCAGTGAGGTGGGTCAGTGGATAAAGCACCAGGCCTTGAGTCAGAAAGATCTGTGTTCAAATCCATCCTCAGATACCTTTTAGTTGTGTGACCCTGGGCAAGTCATTTAACCTCTGTTTGCCTTAATCTACTAAAGAAGGAAATGAGTGTGCACATAAGCATGTCTGACGCTGTACTTCACATCTGTAAGGTGCACTTTCTTATGTCAACATGTGTGCATGTGTGCATGCATGTGCCTGCCTGTCTTTGTATATGTGAGTCTATAGACATGTATAGTCCTACATGAGTCTATATATATCTGTGCACTAAGGATTTAGACCCAGGGAGGCTTTTAGCATCTAATCCATAAAGGAGGAAGATGACATCCAGACAAGGGATTTGTCCAGGGTCATGCCAGGTAGGGAATGACGGTGTCAGAATTTGAACCCAAGCCCTTCAATTCCAAACCTAAGGTCTTTGCATGTCTGCATAATCCTACATTTCTGTTTACCCTAAGCCCTTCCTAGGTACCAGCTGTCTTTGGGGGAGGTTCTTTCTTATTCCACACCTTGTGTTCATTCCCATTTGGAGTATCACTTTGTATCAGTTCATACAGATCTTCCATTCTTTTCTAAATTCCTCATATTTGTTGCTTCCTATGGTTCAATAATATTGCATTACCTTCATATGCCTTGATTTGTCGAGTCACAGCTCAGCGATTTGGTACCCATTATGCTGCCAGGGTTCCCCTCCCATACAGAGCTCCGCTGTGACTATTTTGCTAAAAAGGGTCCTTTTTGGTCCTTATTCTCCTGGGGTGTATTTTCTGGTTACCTTTCTAGCCACTGGATTCTGAGTGAAGGTGAAGATTAATACCCATAAAGTCCTTAGAAAGCCAAGCTGGGGTCAGTCATCATCCAGTTGGTTCTGTGAATATTGTTGGACATGGAGTCAGAAGACCTGAGTTCAAACCTTGTCCCCATAGCCTTACTAGCTGTGTGACCCAGAACAAATCACTTCTCTCAGCCTCATTGTCCTTATCTGTAACATGGAGATAATAATAACACCTCCTTCACTGGGCTGTCAGAAGGACCCAATGATATGACTTATGCAATGCCCTGCTGTGTAAATCCTGACTATTGTGAGTCAGCCTGAGTGTCCTCCATGGGATGGGGTTGATAACATTGCACCCATCCTTCCTTGGCAGACGTAGAAAGAGGCTCAAAAACATCTGCAGTGTGGAACATGGAGCCCATAAATGGCCCCAGTGACTATTTATCAGGAGGAAGGAGATGACTGTACAGCTTCAGTTCCTTTTCTCTCATCACCTTGGAAATGGTTTTCTCATGGCAGAGCCCAGATGAAAGGTGGCTGTGTATGGAGTGGAGTGTACAGGAAGTGAGTGTCTTTGGCTATAGAAGAATCCAGATATAAGCTGATAGCATGGCCTAGGGTGGGCCAAGCCACTCTCGAGTCAGAGGTCCTGGGTTCAAATCTACATGGCTACTTTCAAGACAAATGATACTGGGCAAGTTGCTTCTGCCCTTTCTCTGCCCTCCACTTTACTCATCTGTCAAATAACCAGGTTGGCTATATGAGTTCTGGGACCCCATCAATAAATAATATCCTGAAACTTGCTTCCTTGTTAAGGATGTCAGCAAGATTGCCCCTCAGGCATTAGTACAGAAATGGCTTGTTTGTTGGTTAAAGATCTGAGTTCAAGTCTCAAGCACAGAATAATGTAAGGGACCTTGGAAAAGTCACTTCTTGTTTCTGGGTCTCAGTTTCCTCATCTGTAAGATGAGAAGGTTGGACTAAATGACCTTTTATATCATCTTTCCAGCTCTAGATCCTTTGAACCCATAAGGACTAGATGAGGGCTTTGCTAGTTACACAGGTATTGGGCCCGAGCTGTCCAGGTGAGGTGGCCAGAAAGACTGCCAGTATTGGAGACAAACATTCATAGGAAGGGGTGGAGGTAGTGGCCCTGAATCAGGTGTGCCAGGAGAGGGGGTTGCACTCTAAGGCCCCCTTTCCACCATGACTCCATACCCTCTATATATTCCCTTCCCACCCTCACCCCATTGGGTGTATAAGATCCCATATGAACACTGTGACAGCTAAATCAGGAAATGCTTCCTGTAGGAGGGGGTAACTTCCTTGAAGGAAGTTGTATCTATTCCAAGGGGTGGAGGAGAGGAGAGCATGTATCACAGTCATGGCAGTGAGAGATGAAAGGCTGAGTTTGGAAATTGACAAACAGGCCAGTTTGGTTGGGATTTAGAGAATCTGTTGAATCATAAAATGGAAAGGTAAGGAGGTCAGGCAGACTTCTGAGACTTGAAAGGTCATAGAAAGGTGTTTGTCTTCTTGAGTTCCAACGTTAATCATCAAGAAAATTTCTGTCTGTGTCTGACACATTAAAGAGAGGTATATGATATACTCCAGGGAAAGGAGGTATGTTCTAGTGGAAGAGGGAGGGTGACCTGGCAATAGCATGGATCCATGTTGCAGCTCAGCTCTCAAACTCACTGGGTGCCTGTGAGCAGATAGCTTTGAGTCTCAGTTTCCCTAGCTGTAAAATGGGAATGATGATAATAACTGGCTCTATTTAGCTGTCTGAGGATCAGATGAGGTAATATTGGTAATAAATGCTTGTGGGTGATTGATTGACATGTAGAGATTTACAGATGTGAAAGCATGCCTGAAGTGTCTGCTCTTATCATTCAGTTGGGGCCAAGATGAGGGCAGCAGGACAGGTGTGTTGGAAGTCGGGAGTCTTGACCAGGTGGTTCCCACAACCACAGGTCTCATTATGATAGAAGGGAGAAGGAAATGTGCATTTACATAGTACCTACTACATACTCATAGAGTATGGAATATTAAGGCTCTCTGGGACCCCCAACATTACTCGGGTTATAATATTTAAGATCATGCCAAAACTGATGAAATCATACTAAGCCTCAAAAAATTGTTGTTGTTAGGTCATTTTAGACTCTTTGTGACCCCATTTTCTTGGCACAGATTCTGGAGTGGCTTGCCTTTTTTTGGCAAAGATTCTGGAGTGGTTTGCCTTTTCCTTCTCTAGCACATTTGACAGATGAGGAAACTGAGGCAAACAGGGTTAAGTGTCTTGTCCAAGGTCACATAGCTGGTAAGTGTCTGCAGCCAGATTTGAACTCAGCTCTTCCTGACCCAGACTTGGCACTCTATCTACAGCTCCACCTAGCTGCCCCTCAAAAAAATCATATAAATGAAAGAAGGAAATAGGAAGATTCTACTATTTTACTGATACATACAGAAGCATGATGGTGTGTGTAGTGCAGGAGTTCTAACCCTGGGGGTCCATGAACTTGCTTTAAAACAGTTTAACAATTGTATTTCAATGTGATTAAAATTTCTTTGTAATATTATATATTTTACTTGACACATTTAAAAACATGATTCTGCAAAGGTTTCACCAAAAAGATCCATAATACAAAGAAGAGTGAAGAACTCCTGGCATAATCAAAAGAGAACTGGAGCCAGGAATGCCTGGGTTCATGTCCTGCATTTGACTTAGATTGGCTGTGTGACCCTGGGCAAGTCACTTAACGAGGCACTGAACAATTATCATCTTGCTTTGGTAGAGGGAGTTTCCACATTTTGACCCCCTACCCAGAGGTTCTGATAAAAACAAGCAAAAAGAAACCATAAGATTTTCCTCCCCAGTCCTTTCTTGTCATGGAATGGAGGTGACCCTGAGCTATTATGATCCACATTTTACAGATGAGGAAACTGAGGCAGGCAAAGATTAGGTGACTTGGGGCGGCTAGGTGGCGCAGTGAGTAAGAGCGCCGGCCTCGGAGTTGGGATGACCCGAGATCGAAACCGGCCTCAGGAAATGAGCACCCACACATAAATAATGACTAGCCGTGTAACCTCGAGCAAGTTACTTAACCCCAATTGCTTAAAAAAAAAAAAAGATTAGGTGACTTACCCAGGTTCACAGAACTAGTAAGTATATAGGGTCAGATTTGAACTCACTGCTCTACCAAGATGCCTTCCTTGAAGCAATGAAGCATTTTATAGGCAGAGAAATGGTGGGGTCTAATGGTTTGCCTAGGTTTCCTCATCTATAAGATGGGCTGGAGAAGGAAGTGACAAAACACTCCTATGTCTTGGCCAAGCAAACTTTAAATGGGGTCAAGGAGAGTCGGATACAACTGAAATGACTGAACAACAATGAAAAGTGGATGGAAATCCAGGCTTGGAGTAAGGAAGGACTTGATTAAAGTTCCCTCCTTGACATACACTATCTGCATGACTGTGGACAAGTCACTTAATTTCTCATAGTCCTCAAGTGACTCTTACAGATTAGAAGTTATAGAAGAATGATAATCTGCATGGGCAGAGGAAATTTTCACACTGGGAGTTCCCAGTGGCATCGCTATCACGGTCCGGAATATGTACTTATCTCTATGCATTGATCCATCTGCCTGAGGACTAAAACGGAAGAACGAAGAATTCATGAGGATGTGCTAAGACACAAAAGCAAAATTAGGTTCAGAAAATGCAAAAATTATATTAATTCCAAGCTGAGCAATGAGAGGATACATGAACCAAATAAATATAAACAGGTCCATCCCTATGCATGCACAAAACTGTTCCTCCTGCTTTTGGCAGATGCATGTGTGTGGACTTTGAGCAAAACTTGCTAATGATTCAGTGGATAGTGTGTGTATGTGTGTGTGTGTGTGTGTGTGTGTGTGTGTGTGTGTGCATGCACATGTATGTGTGTGAGTGTATGTGTGTGTGTGTGTGTACAGCATAGAGTATTTATATGCATCAAAACCATGATTTTACCAAAATGTTTATGCATCAAGCATTATTAGTTGATAACTTAGGTCAAAGGTAGTATTGACATTACATAGAAAGTGTATTGAGATAATTAGCTATATGTTACATTTTCCTTTTCTTCTCATATGTTTTTATTGTGCTGTTATAATTATCGTTTACATTATTATGTTATTTGAGAGAATTATATGATTTTGTCAAGATTTTAAAATTTCATTTAATGATTGTCAACTTCTCTCAGCACCCTTCTCTAACATTAAGAAACTGGTGTTGTGCCCAAAGGGCAGGGGCATTTTGCCCACTAACTTCTTCCCAAGGGGCCCCTCTGTTCTGGTCCCACTTAGGTGACTGAGGAAGGGTTTAGTCCTGGGACAGCAATGAGAGGGGTGAGGCTCCCTATTCTTATATTCCTAGCTCATCACATCCCCCACCCTGGCACCCCAGGGAAAATGACTTAAATCTTGGGTTTCAGTTCACATTTAGATCTCTCTAAAGTGAAAAGTAGAAATAAAGAAACTCAATGTACCATGCAAATTGGATATGGGACAGGTATTTATTTCCTACATAGCAAAGAAGTGCTAAACAACACCAAAGATTTACAATGTGCATTGTCAAAAAAACATTGAAGCAAGATTCAGTAACTTAACTTAGAACTGTATGTATCTCCTCTAGGGATGCTGATACTTAACCACCATCAGAACACAAAGCAGTTTGTGAAGCTACCCAATAGCCATTTTACATTTCACTTGGGCTCTGCACTGTCCACACAAATTACCTCATGTGTCTTCTGGTAAAACAGATCAGGCTTGGGCCTATCCTATTGTTGACGATGGTTGTCTTCTCCAAAGAATGGTGGAGTACTGTAATTTCCATTGGAATTGCCATTAGTTAGCTCTTATAAAGGGGATTCAAGACCTCTGGGCCTCTCAGACTCAAAAGGTTGTCTTTGAGACTGGACAAATACATCTTGGGAGAGATTCTCACTCACTGAAAGTCAGGAAAGAACAGGCACAAAAGTGGGACAGAACCCAGGTTCAGACTTACCTAGATAGGGTATATGCTTTAGAAGCAATGGAACCACATTGACCACATGGAACTTGGGAAGGGATAAAGCAAGTTTCCCTCTATGTGTGTGTGAAATGACATATATATATACACATATGTACATATATGCATATATTATATAAATACTCTTATGCACACACACATATAAGGAACAGCTAGGTGGCACAGTGCACAAAGTACCAGGTCTGAAGTCAGGAAAATTCATTTTCCTGGGCAAGTGTGTGTGACCTTGGGCAAATCACTTAAATTAACCCTGTTTACTTCAATTTCCTTATTTGCAAAATGAGATGGAGAAGGAAAGGGCAAACCATTTCATTACCTTTGCTAAAAAAACCCCAAATGAGGTCACAGAGTCAGACACAACTGAAAAATGACTAATATATACCTATATGTATAGTAAAATTTTATATATGTACATTGCATATATAGTATGTTCTGCATGTGTTAATGTATGTATATACATATATATATTTGTGTCAAACATGGAAAATAGTTTTGAAATGTTATAAATCTTTCTTTATGGCCTTTCGGATTGGTTATGACCTCTTTCATTTATAGAGCCTTTAAGAGTTTTCTAGTAAAAGTCAAATAACCATGCCAGAATCCTGGTCAGAGTGGGGCCTCGTTATTCACAAAAAGGTACCAGCAAGTTAAGCCACAGTATAAAGGAGATCTCAAGTGGGGTTTCAGACCCAAAGACAAGGAGGACTTGGAGGAAAGGCTGAGAAGTCAGGATGCTGAGCAGCCCCAGAGCCTGGTACACAAGATGCCTTTGCTAAAGAACGATGAGCAGGTAACCTGACCTGGGCACTTTTTATGTGTCCTGGGGCAGTCGTAACACACATGTTATGATGACTGGCTGTAGTGTGTGAATACTTTGAAACCTGTAGCACACAGAACTTCTCAGAGTGGATGCTGACCTGGCTTCCTGGAGATAACCTCTTTATTTCCTTAAGAGCCCATAGGTCGGGGCGGCTAGGTGGCGCCGGCCTCGGAGTTGGGATGACCCGAGATCAAATCCGGCCTCAGAAAATGAGCACCCACACATAAATAATGACTAGCCGTGTAACCTTGAGCAAGTTACTTAACCCCAATTGCTTATAAAAAAAAAAAAGAGCCCATAGGTCCCTGCCAAGAAGATACATAGAAAGATAGACAGGAGAGACATGAGTGATAGATGGGTAGATAGAGGGACAATTGGGAGATAAAAGGATAAATGATAAAGAGATGGATGATATATCAATAGATGGATAGACAGGGATAGGATAGAGAGAAATAAGGAGATATATGATGGAAGTTAAACATGAATGGTAAGTAGACGAGAGAGAGACAGACAGACACAGAGACAGAAACAGAGAGAGACAGAGACCGAAAGAGAAGAAAGAGACAGAAAGGAGAGACAGAGAGACAGAGACAGAGAGGAGACAGAGACAGAGAGACAGAGAGAGATAGAGAGACAGAGAGAGACAAAGAGGCAGAGAGAGAGACAGAGACAGCAAGAGAGAGAGAGAGAGAGAGAGAGAGAGAGAGAGAGAGAGAGAGAGAGAGAAGGAGAGAGAGAGAGGGAGAAAGCACTCACAAAGCTTTTTATGTGCCAGGTTCTTCACTAAGCCCAGGACACAAATCTGAGGAAGCACTACAGACAGTCCCTGGGTTCAAAGGGCTTCTGTTACAATGGGCCAATAGACCCTGCCTACACTCACAAGGGAGCTGGGAAGGTGGAAGGAGGAGGATGGGTGCTGGAGTGGGGACGATGCCGGGAGAGGGAGTCCAGACATGACAGAGGGGAAGCCCAGCTGGAGTCCTTCCCAGGAGGAAATCCCTCATCAGAAGAGGAGGATCCTGGGGCAGAAGTTTCTCCCATTGAGAACATGATGGGGGAGGCTGAGGAGCCCACAGACTGAACTGTTTCTAAGGGATCTTCTCTACTCTAATGCAAGTCGGTATGGAAGGCAAACAAAGGGATGCCATTTGAAAAGCGAGTTACTTTGACGATGAATGTTCCTGCAGGAATCTCATAGGGCTCAATGAAAACTTAAGTCTCATAGGTAAAAGGGTGCAATTCAACTTAATTCATTTCAGTTCAGTTAGATTCATTTCAAGTCCACGGAGCTTCCTTGGGCTTCTACTGGATTCTCGGCATCCTGAGGGCACCAAAACAAGGCCAGCAGGTTCCTGACCTCTATCGTTCATGCCTGGAATGCTCTCCCTCCTTAGATCCACCACAGCTCCCTCCAAGACTCTGATCAAGCACCAATCACCCAGTCTCCTTCCTCCCCTTCCACCTCCTCCACTTTACAACCATTATGCCCCTATTTTATACGTACTTATTAATTTGCAGGTGATCTCCCCCTTTATAATACAAGGTCCTTGAGCGAAGGGACTAGATTTACTTTGTATAATGCCTGGCAAGTAATATGTTCTCAATAAATGGTTGTTGATTGATTATTCTATTGGGGGAATACAGTGCATGCACACACACACACACACACACACACACACACTCCTAATAAGTAAACACAAAGAATATAGATATAAATTTCAAATATATATAATTTCAAGATGGAAAGACTGTCCACAAACACTTGGGGATCAAGGAAGGCTTCCTGAAGGAGGAGGGCTCTGAACTGGGCTTTGAAGGAAGCTGAGCATCCCAAGAGGCAGAGGTGAAGAGGGAAGATCTTCATGGAACCGTAGAATCTTATGTTTTAGACAAACATTTTATTTGTTTCCCAGTAACCACTTCCAGAGGGCAGATGAATCATTTTGGGGGTGGACTCTTCTATAGGCTGAAAATGATTAATTCAACGGTACATCTTCCCCCTGGAGACAGTGTCTCCTTTGTTGTAGAGACCAGGGGCCCACCCTGGATGTACTTAGGGCCACCTACTTATTACCTCCTCCTCAAGGTTAGCACTTGGAAGAAATATTCTCTTTGTATAGCTCTCAATGGTACTTCCAGCTGGCTAGCTGGCCAGCATTCCCTTAGTGTTCCTGTTTCTATTGCCAGCTTTAGCACTCAAAGGTTAGGGCCATTCGATTGCAGAGTTTAGAACTGGAAAGAACTTGGCCTCTTGTCTACCTCCTTCATTTTGTAAGTGAGGAACCTGGGACCTAGAAGGAGAAGTGATTTGCCCAAGACTTCACATGTAAATGTCAGGTCTAAGGTTCAAATCCAGATCCTCTGACCTATAGGATTGTAGAATTGGTGCAGGAAGGGATCTTATACATTACCTAGACCAACACTTTTATTCTGGGTGTAACATGGTCTTGGACCTGCCCCAGATGTGTTGCCATGGAAACCTTGAGGGAGCCAGGCACCAGCCTGCTGGCTGGCATTTACCTAGCATTTTCCCAGCTCCAGTGGTCTTGTCCTTGATCTTCTTAGATGTATATGTTGGAAGAAGAACCCATCAATGGCAGAAGGAGAATACTCTCCCTGACTCCTTAATCCCTCATTGTGAAATCTAAGTGAGAGCTGGTGGATTCCCAAGAGACACACTAAAAAGAAAGGAATGGGCAGAGAGAGGGAAAGAAAGAAACAGAGAGAAAGAGACACAAAGAGACAGAGAGACAGGGACAGAGAGGGGAGAGACAGACAGACACAGAGACAGAGACATAAAGAGACACAGAGATATGGGGGGGGGGGAAAGAGACACACACAGAGACAGAGAGGGACACACAGAGAGATAGAAAGAGAAAGAGAGAAAGAGGAGGGGGAAACTCCTCTTCTTCCCTCTCCTTTTTTTTTTTTTTTGCTTTTTGGAGGGCAATTGGGGTTAAGTGACTTGCCCAAAGGCACACAGCTAGTAAGTGTGTCAAGTGTCTGAGGTCCAATCCGAACTCAGGTCCTCCTGACTCCAGGGCTGGTGCTCTATTCACTGCACCACCTAGCCACCCCTTCCCTGTCCTTTTAATGCTCTTCTTGGATCAATCAGCAATATTCTTTGATATGACCTTTCACCAGGGGGTGTACTGGAGCTAGCTCACATAGGCTCAAGAAAACCAGTGATTAAATTTTCAGTGTTAGGCTTTACATTTCAGGAATTGGCAAACATTAAAAATCTATTGTTTTGTTGATTAACTAGACTTAAGAAAGTGGTGAAGAAAATGTTCACTAATGAAGATTAAATTTAAAAGTATGTCCTGTGTACATTTCTTCTTCTTTTCTCTCCTTTCCCCCCCAGACAGCAGGTTGTTAAATGTTTACCAGCTCAGACTTACTCCTTACTTACTCCTTCTTACTCCTATCATGAAAACAAAAGGACTAATGAGTCATGAATGTCCTTTAGGGAGGAGTTAAAATGCATGAAACCTGGAAGAAACCAAGCAGCAGGTCTATTCCCACAGATGCTCCACTAGATACCTCCACAGTTTGGTATATAATGCATCAAACTCAGCAGAGAAACATGGGATCAGTGAGGGAAGGTTATAAGGGAGGATAACACTGGGGACATAATAATTGGGAGCAAAACAAATTTGCCAGTCCTGAAGGTAGTATTAAAATGAGAGTGGGGGGAGGACCTTGAAGCTAAGGAAGTATCAATCAGTTAGGGAATGGCACAACAAACCGTGGTCTATGGACATAATGGAAGAGTAATGATCCATAAGAAATCATGAAAGATGGTTTCAGAAAATCTTGGGGGGACTTGCATGAACTGATGCAGGGAAGTAAGCAGAACCAGAAGAACAATTTATACAGTGGCAACAACATTGCAAAGAAAAGTCTGAAAGACTTAAAGAACTCTGATCAAATTACTGACCCATCATGTCTCCCAGCAGCTGGACAATAAAGCATATTCCCAGCCACCTCCTGACAGAGAGCTGATGAATTCAATGTGCAGAAAGAGATGGACTTTTAAAAAAATATAGTCACTGGATGGGTTTGTTTTACTTGACTGTGTTGATGGCTTTTCTCAGTTTTAATGGGAGTTGGGGGAGATCTATTAGTAATAGTGATTCCCCTTCCCCCAAAAAGGAGGGAAAGAAATATTTTTTTAGTTGCACAAAAAACTACAGAAAAACGTTTAGAAGAAAACACAGTTTAACATGTAGCATTTATTCCTTTATTTAAAAAAAAAGAACAAGGTGTATGAAAGGGAGAATAATGGTTTCATTTGCAATCTTTTTCTGGTGTTCTACTTGTATATGGAAATGATACAAATGTGTGTGTGTGTGTGTGTGTGCGTGTGCGCGTGCATGCATGCGGTGTGCTTAAGAATAGAAAAACAAAAAATAAATCTTGAAAAGCTTATAATGTGGTAGCTCTTCCTGGTTCAGTACCTCTATGATATAACTCCCACCCTGTCACTAGCATGAAGGGGCTAGCCTGGGGCTGATGTTCTTGGCAGGGAGCCAGAGCACAATGCCCTCAGAAAGGAGCCAGAGGGTGGCTCATCCCTGTTTGGGCACCTGGGGATGGCCCTTTTTCTATATGGTGATGAAATGATGTAAAGCCCAGAGAACTGATTTACCACAGTTACTCAGGAAGAGCTGGGATTTGAACTCAGGTCCAAGGAATTACAATCCAATGCTCTTTATCTTAAATTATATATATTTTTTCAGCTTTGACATCTGTGTTCTAAGGTTTCTCCCAGTTCTGCCATTCTGCAAAGGGGACTCCATTTGCCATGTGAATAGAAGTCTGTTCTGACATTGCTGTGTCTCCTAACTTGACACCCTTTCCCAACACATTTCCTGTGCCCTGCTCCTTTATTGATGCCTTGCTCCAGCCCCACCTCAGGAATCCTCCTTTCATCCATCCTTGTCAGCTGTCCAGCTCAGGGGGCCTGAGTGGCAGTGAAGCAAATGTCACTGCCAGTGGGCTGGCGCTCCTCCAAGAACTTACTGCTGCTTGTGAGGGTAACTTGCCTTTGATGCAGAGAGTCTCAGAGCTGGAAGGAATTTTGGGGACATCCCAATACCTTCATTACTAGATACAAGTCATGGAGCCCCATGGTAACAGGGAAATGGCCCTAAAGCACTCAGTAAAAGCACTCAGTTCCTGGCAGTACCAGAACCCAAACCCAGAGTTCTTTAGCTTCTGGGTCAGAGTTTGGTTTTCTTCACCTCATTCAAGTCTCTCCATGACTTGGACTTGTTTAACCATAGAGCAATTATTTAAGATCCTCTGGGGGCTGGGCACACCTCCGAAGTCTCATCCAGCTTGTCCTTGCTCAAAATGGCAAACTAAGCAGAATTTGTCTTCCTAGAACCTCATTTCCTAAAGCACACTCCTTCCCTTGGAATCAGTTAGGCTGATTCCCCATTACCAAGAGGTGCCGTGACTTCATCCATCTGGTCACTCCCAACATGGATAGAGTAAGACACAGGCTCCTCTATCAGCAATGAGTGCTCTTCTTGATTGGGCTCCATGAACAAAAGGCTCTCCATTCCTGAGCCCACCTCGTTGCCCCGAGTTCCTCCAAATCTCAGCTAAAATCCCACCTTTTGCAAGAAGCTTTTATTGGACTGACCCCTCAAGGCCAGTGCCTTCTCTCCTACTTTGACTACAGCTTATCCTGAATATAGTTTGTTTGTACATTGGTCATTTGCTGTCTGCCCCATAAGACTGTGAGGATATTGAAAGTGAAAACTTTTTACCTTTCTTTATGGGCCCAGCACTCAGCACAGTACTTGGTAGATAGTAGGAACTTAATGAATGTTAACTTGACTTTTAAAAAATTCTTTGAAATTAAAAAAATGTGAGTGTTTTTCTAATATACATATTCTAAGCTTTGTGTTACACTTCAGTGCAGCTAATTAAGCATACAGTGTAATTATTACTAGTTCAAATAATCCAGGATATTTTCCTAGGTTTATTTTCACATTGCTTTCCTTCAAACGCCTTATCTTGAAACTATAAAACATCACCACTAGGATGTTAAGAGGTAGCTAGGTGGCAGAGTGGATAGAGTGCCAGACCTGGAGTCAGGAAGACTCATATTCCTGAGTTTAAATCTGACTTCCAACACTTACTATAAGCTGTGTGAATTGGGTGAGTCACGTCACGCTGTTGACCTCAGTTTCCTTATCTGTAAAATGATCTGCAGAAGGAAAGGGCAGACCACTCTAATATCTTTGCTAAAAAAACCCAAATTGGGTAACAAAGAATTGGACATGATTGAAAATGACTGAAAAACAAGAACAACAGTAGGATATTATAAAAAGATGGGCCTTCACATTTCAGGAAGCAATTTGGAATCCTTAAAGGAGCTCTGCAACTTACTATAAGGAACTCAGTCTGGTCTCTTCTCCTGTTTATTTCTATGCCCAACTTCTGGTCTATTAGTTGTATCTGTCTAGGGCAGGGCTTGTACTTTTACCTTTGTATCCTCAATACTTAAAGCACTGTCTGGCAACTAGTATGCATTTAATAAATACTTTGTAACCAAATGACTGACTATTGATGGCCAAGCTCTATAGGTTGTCCATCTAACTGCTTATTATAGTCTAGACAATAGCATTTTCATCCACTTGGTTTTTCCTGTGTGGATGGTCAAGTCAATTTCTTTTGAATGGTTACAGACCTCTGCCAGGAAGTTTGTGATGTTGAATGCCTTGATGCAATGAGCATAAGGTAATCTGCAGGCAGGAACATCTTGAAGACCTTGATCTCAAAAACTGTTCTATTCCAATGTAATAGAGCACTCTGACTCCTAAGCATATGACCCATAGGTTGCTTTACTTCTGCAAAAGTTGTAAGATAGATAAATATATATGGCTCCTTGCATCCTTCTACTGTCTGAAAAGGTCTACTTAGTAAATCCATGGTAAAAGCAGGGCATTAGAGTCATTCTATCAGGTCTGAGAAATTCTCAAGAGGTAGGAAGGCAGCCCCTTTATGCTCCTTGGAGAGGCCCTCCCCTCTGGGTGGCTCTGAGGGAAGAGTGGAGGCACTGGTGAGGGGAAGAGGGGAGTTACCAACTGGGTAGTGTTTAATGTGAGAAACATGGGATGAGCAAATTTAGAGACATCTCCATTCCAAATGTTCACACAGGACTATTTGTGCCTGACCTGTGGTGGAACCTTCCAAGCTGGTATTGGTCTGATCAGTTGCAGTCAGACATGCTGTATCCTGACTGCAACATAGTGATGTCATTTTCGAGCAAGAAGGACAACAGCCAACCAGTGTTTGGTTCCATTTCCTGTCTACCACAAGCTCGCCTTCCAGAGGGAATCCTTCAACTCGAACTCTACCCTAGATTTCCTCCATGACAACAGTGAGTCTGTCTCTATGTGTTAATATTCATGAGCAGTGCTCTGATATAGGTTATCCCTGCTGCTCTCTTTCAGAGGCATATTTTTTTTTTGGCAAGATAATTGGAGTTAAGTGACTTGCCCAAGGTCACACAGCTAGTAAGTGTGTCAAATGTCTGAGGACAGATTTAAACTCAGGTACCTCCTGACTCCAGGACTGGCACTCTATTCACTATGCCACCTAGCTGCCCCTCTTTAAGACATCTTGAACCATTCTGATGTGTGCATGAAAGACATTGCTGAAAGAGAGTCTTTACAATGTTGTTTTGCTTTACTAAATCAAAAGTATTTTTTAAAAGCAAAATCAGCAATCAAAAAATAAGTAGAATTTCTTTATCTTTCACTTAGTTATAATGTGGTATAGCTAGCATTTGCACAGAATTTTATGTCTTGCAAAATACTTTCCATCTGTTATCTCATTCGATCCTCATGATAACCCTCAGAGGTAGCAATATCTCCATTTTACAGATGAGGAAACTGAGGCAAACAGAGGTTAAGTGACTTGCCCAGGGCCACACAGTCAGAAAGTGTCTGAAGCAGGATTCAAACTTCTTCATTCAGAGGCTATAGCACTAAACCTGGAGCCAGGGAGATCTGACTCTAGATATATGGATGATCTATGACCTATGTCTGTGTATATGCATTCTCCTAATGATTTTTTTTTATTTTTCTAATGCTCTTTTTTATTAATTTGTTTGTTTATTTTTAGTTTACAAGATTCAATCCCATAGTTCCTTGAGTTTCAAATTTCCCTTCCCTCCCTCCCCCCACCCCCATGACGGCATATAGTCCAGTATAGGATCAGCAAATACTTTCACATTAGACATTAGTCAGGTTA
Organism: Gymnobelideus leadbeateri; assembly: GCA_011680675.1. NCBI lineage: Eukaryota > Metazoa > Chordata > Mammalia > Diprotodontia > Petauridae > Gymnobelideus > Gymnobelideus leadbeateri. The sequence goes on along the minus strand of WOXC01007632.1, from coordinate 403,048 downwards.
CAAAGGTGTATTGTACTAGATGGAATGAAAAATGGTAAAGAGGAAATAAAACCAACGAAAAAAAAAGATCAGTTTGCTTCCATCAGCATTCAAGCTCAGTTCTTTCTAGTTATATCTCTGGATGTAGACATCTCTCTCCATCATGAGTCTTTTGGGATTGACTGATATCACCGCATTGCTGAGAAGAGTCCAGTCTGTCATAGTTGGTCATCACACATATGTTGTGTCTGTGATTGTATACAAATTTCTCCTGGTTCTATTCTTCTCACTCGGCATCAGTTAGTATAAGCCTCTCCAGGTAAATATGAAGTCTGTCTGCTCCTCATTTCTTATAGCACAATAGTATTCCATTACATGCATGTACCACAGCTTGTTTAGTGATTCCCTAATTGATGGGCACCCCCTTAATTTCCAATTCTTTGCAACCATCAAAAGAGCTGCTATAAGTATTTTTGTACATATGGGTCTTCCTCCCACTTCTATGATCTCTTTGGGATATAACCCTAGAAGTGGTATTGCTGGGTCAAAGCCCTTTGGGCATAGTTCCAGATTGCTCTCTAGAATGATTGGATAAGTTCACAACTCCACCAGCAATGCATTAGTGTTCCAATTTGCCCATATCCTCTCCAGCATTTGTCATTTTCCTGTTTTGTCATCTTAGCCAATCTGACTGATGAGCTGTGGTACCTCAGAGTCTAATGATTATATATATATATATATATATTGAGAGGTTAATAACAGGATCCCCATCTACTTCAGTTCGAGCACAGTCCATGGAGTGCTGAGGCTCCACCCTGTCCTTTTAGAGAAATATATGACTTCACACTGAATGACTTGTCCTTTCAGGATGACACACCCAACCCCAGGCAGTCCCTTGGTGATGGCTAAAGCATAGAGAGGAAATGTCAAGGCTCTATCAGACCAAAAAGATTGGCCCACTCAGTGGACCTTAAAGGGAGAGTCTCCACCCCTAGACTCCCTTTATCTTTCCATCTATTCAGTGAGTCTGAACTCTTTTAGTCTTTCCTTGGCAGAAATGGTGAACTTCTCCTATATGTCAGCCAGCATAACTGCTAGCCTAGGTAAGTTTGAGACCGGATCACTAAGCCCTAGATAATGCTTTTGCTTTGGGTTTCTTTCCTGAGCACAGGTGTCCAGATAGCAAGCCTGAGATGGACATTCCCAACCTAAGAGACAGGCTTATGAACTTCAAAGATTGGGAGTTTCATGGTATACTACCCTCCCACCCCCATCCCCACCAATGCCTCTGCATTTTTCGAGGAGCTCCTGGTAACTAATCGATCATTTCTTTGAGAAGATGACTACCAGCTACAGGATGAACCCCAGCCCTGACCTAACTTATCAGAAGATACTGGAGGAAATTGTCTGAACAAAACAAATACAAAAGAAATATGAGTGCTGATTCAGCAGACCCCAAAATGGCCTCATATTTTGATACTTAATCCCGAACTTCCTGGGAGAGTTTAACAGTAGCTAAAAAGTTAGCACTTGTCACATTTGCTTGGCACATAGCAGATGCTAATAAATACTTAATGATTAGGAGTTATTGATGATTGTTTAAGTCTTTGATAATATTTGCTAGTAAGTCTCTTATGCACCTCGTTTAAAAAAAATAGCTGTCCTCTACCAGATTTGCATCACATGTAGCTTTCTATCCTTCTCATTCCCTTCTGGAAAAACACAAGACATGAACCAAATCTAAGTTCTAAGTAATTTTCTCCTGGAAAATTTGAAGGGAAAAAACACTAAGGTCTTGAGAATTTTTCTATGCTTTTATTATCATATCCTCCTTTATTTACCTTCTACCTGGAGGCAACTAGGTGGCACAGTGGACAGTGTACTGGATCTGAAGTTAGGAAGTTCAAATGTAGATACTTAATAGGTTTGTTACCTTAGACAGTTCATTTAATCACTATTTGCCTCCATTTTCTAAGCTATAAAATGGGGATAATAATAGCACCTATGTCCCAGGGTTGTTGTGGGGCCCAAATGTGATAGTTCTAAAGTGCTTAGTAGGCACTTAGTTAATGTTTGTTTCAGCAGGATACATTCACCATGATGACTTTCTGTTTTCTCGCCTCCATTTGATATCTATTAAAACTTACGTTCTGTACAAATTATACATAAGATACTTATTTTCTGTGTCTAGTACCACAGTCCTCCCTGAATAAAGGCAGGCAATTTTTTTTTCAAAAATAAAAATAAATGCTTCTTTTTCTGCAATTATGTCCAGTAATAATATCCAACACAAATATTCAAATGGTTTTCCTTTCTCCCCTCTCTTTAGTGTCATTTCTATTACTTTTTTAACTAAGTAATTCCAGGAATATGATGTTAGAGTCCAAGTATGATGCCCTACTGCCCTTGTGGGTGAAAACAGTTTGTTGTATTAAAACAAGCAAACAAATAAAACTTGGCAGATCTTTTCCATCTTTTTATTTTTGTGTTGTCCTCCTTTCAGTTTCATTGTTAAATGCTCTCAGAATGACTTTGCTTACTTGATTCTCTTGCCAAGTTTTATTTAAAATGGTTTTACCCTTCACTCTTTTATGAGGAAATACTGCTAATAATCATCCATAAAATTTTACATATGAGGATATTTTCTAAACCTTTGTTGCCCTTGGCTGCCAAATGTTTCCACTTGGCAAGTCAGTCGAGTGTTTGCTGACAATGGTCTTTTGAGGCTCTTTTGATCTCATTATGGCAATTGATTTACAGTGGTTAAACTTTTGTATGGAATTATTGTAATTCATGCCTGTTATTCAAGCCATACATATCCCAATTTTAATTTTCAATAACTCATTTAGCTATGTCAGATGGGAGTTTTAGTTGCATGCTATAAATTTTTTTTTCTCATTTTTATTTTCTCTCCTAGCTTTGTAGTGATTTTGATCTTTGTTCTAATAAATCAATATTCTCACTATATACAGAAATCTGATTCAGGAATGACTCCAACATTAGTATTGCATCATTTCCTGTCTGTCAAAATATGATCAATTTCACTTTTTGTGATGTTATTTAGTGTTTAGTCCACTTCTAACCCTAACACTAATTCCTTATTCCTAGCCATATTTTCCTTTATCCTCATCTATTCTCACCTTCACATTGAGTATCTCAGAGTGCCAAAATATATCTTGATTTAATTTGAGGGATCTTAGCAAATTCTTTGTAGGTTTTCTTCATCTAGTCACCTTACTTTTTCTAACTTCCTTAATACTGTTGAGGGTACAATCTCTCAGTCACTCAGAATCACAACCTGGGAATCATCCTGGACTCATTCACTATCTCTCACCCCTCCCTTTTCCTGCCCCTCCCATATCCAAGTTGTTACCAAGACCTGTCAATTTTACCTTAGTCGCATCTCTTGTCAATTTCCCTTCTGCAAAATATCTAGAATACATCCCACCTTCTCTTTGATACCCCCACCACACAGGTACAGGCTCTCATTTGCTCATACCTGTACTATTTCAATAGCCTGGTGATTGATTTCTTTCTCAAATCTCTCCTCACTCCAATCCATCCTCCACTCAGCTGTCAAAGTGATCTTCATAAAGTATGGACATGACCATGTAATGCCACCCCACCCCTACCACACACAAACACACACATGCACACGCACACCTCCAATTACTATCATCTCCAGCATCAAACATAAAATTCTCCGTTTGGAATTTAAGGCTCTTTTCAGCCTGGCTACTTTCTATCTTTACAGTCTTATTATACCTAACTGCTCTCCACATATTCTAAAATCTAGGGACATTGGCTGTTTCTTGTTATTCCACTCCATCTGGGCATTTTTCCTGACTTCCCACCATGCCTGGAATGCTCTCCCTCCTCTTTTCCACCTCCTGTCTTCTTTGGCTTCCTGTATGTCCCACCTTCTACAGGATGCCTTTACCAACCTGTCTCCCCTAAACTCTCATGCTTTCCTTCTAGTAGATAGCTCCAATTTTTCCTGTAAATAAAAATACATATTTTGTGTATGTGGTCTCCTACATTAGATTGTGAGCTCCTTGAGGGCAGACTTTTGCCTTTCTTTGTTTTCTCCCTGCACTTAGCACAGTTCCTGGAATGCAGTAGTTGCTTAATAAATGCTTATTGACTGACTGGCCATCCTACAAATACCTTCCTTCAATGCCTCATCACAGTACGGGTATGATTCAGAGTCATACCTATTGGTTATTCTAGCAGAGCAATCAATTCTTCTAAGTTCTACCATATTGGAAAGGCCTTGGGGTCTAGTCTTAGAAACACCCTAAGTCTGCTTTCTGAGGACCAGCCTAATAAAATATGAAGAGACTCATTACCACTATACTAGCCATATGGTGATGAATTCTTTGGCTATGGAAACCCATGACACAAAGAAAAATACAAAGTGACATCTAACATAGGTCCAGCACCGTTGCTTTCAACTTCTTGAGGGACATACCATCAAAGAAAGAGAACTACATAAATCTTGACATTCTCCTTATAAAAGAAATCAGAAGACAGAAGGAAGTTTTAGTTAAATGGAAAGTTGGCTTACAGGTTCTCCTTAGAGAAGCAAACTCAAGGCATTGGTAAAGTTGGTATTATTGTACATCAAAAGGCAACAAAAAACATCATTTCCTGGAATATTTGGTCATCTTGTATTGCAGTGCTGGTGGTATTTTCAAAGAGATGACTGCAAAACTAATTTCAGCCTGTGAACAATAAAAGTTATTTAAAATAAAATGAAATAAAATGAAACTGGGGTGACCACCTGTAGTACTTGCTTCGTAGGGTTATCTCTTAGATTAGTCAATAGTATTTATCAATATCAACTATTATGGTTACCTTGCTTATTCCTCCTGTCCCTTGAGCCAATTCAACCTAATTGGAATTCAAAGAGCAAACTGTAAAAGCAAGGTTCCTCAGGCCTTAGCTAGAAATGGCTTAATGTTTTCAGCCTCCCATGCATTTTAATAAGGAGTTTAGAGTCATACAATAGTTGAATTAAAAAGGACATTAGACTTTCACTTTAAAGAGTTCACTCTCCCCTATTCCATTTTACAGATGAGAAAACTGAGTCTCAGAAAGATTGAATTGACATGCCCAAAAGTCTTTAAGGGAATATCTAATAAAGTTTCAGGCACCATAATAGGAGGTGAAAACTACTTTGAATTCAGGCAAACTTTCCAGACTGCTTCACATCAAACACAAATGTTTTAGCCTATTCCATCTACTGTTTCTAAGGGCAGCCTGTAAGTGATACAAATAATCCTTGTCAAGGAATGAAAAGACTTGGGTTCTGGTTATGGTTCTGCCACATTTAGCTAGATGACCCCCGATGGATCATTACTTCTCTCTGGATCTCAGTTCGTACAATAATGGGAATGAACTAGATCAGGGGTTCTTTACCCTTATGTAATAGAGCACATTGGCAGTCTGGTGAAGCCAACAGATCCCTTTTCAATAAAGTACATATAATTACAACCAAATATATTGAAATAAAGTTTTATATATCTATATTTTATTTTATTTTTTGCAAAAGTTCACAGACCCCAGGTCAAGAATTCTAGAACTAAATAATCTCCAGAGTCCTTTTTAAAGCCAATATTCTGAATTTCCTCTCTAAAAACTATATTGCTATCTTTTCGTCTTATATCACAGCCATATTTCTATATAGCATACCCCAAGAACCAGCCCATCCTTTGTAATAAGGAAAAAAGAACTGAGCAAAAGCAATGTTGAATGACTACAATTGACTGTATTAATGTTATTCTATTCTTGACATCCCCCACTTCTGTTCCTAAAGAAGGTAGAACTGTTCTGAAGGACCAAGACTGGCTATTACAATTATTCAGAGAGTGGCTTTCCTTTAGGGCTGTTTCAGTTTATATCATTATAGTCATTGCTTGTGTTGCTCTCTGCAAGCTCCTGGAGGGTAGGAATAGTTTCCATTTCCTCTTGGCATCCCCAGTGCTTAGCATGGTGTTGACTGATTGACTGAATCTTCTGGTCCTCCTTGCCTCTCTCCATAGCCTTTCACAAGGCCTTGCTATGTTTCTCTGTTCTTTGTTTGTTTCTATGTTCCTCATGCTCTTTGTTTTTTCTTGTAGTAAAGTTCTATTATATTTTTACACAGGGCTGTTCAGCTTTCCCCCAAATTATGGACATCTATCATTTTCATTTTGTTGCTACACAAAAGAAAAGGGCTGCTATGAATCGTAATTGGCCCATAGTAAGAGCTTAATAAATATTTACTCATCCCATTTTACAGATGCAGCTGGAGTTTCAGTGGATTTACCCCAAGATTCACAGGAATTCAGGCAGGAGCAGGACTGGGATCCAAAGTAGGTCAGGGCTCAATCTATCTGAGCAGTCCCTGCTACTATGGGTGCTGATCTGTAGGGCTTATGAGATTCATGTTATAACCCATAAAAATTCTGTTCTGAGTATTTGCTTAAATCTGCAGAATTGGACATTTTGAGCTCTTTCTTCACAAATGAAATCCCTGTGTCAGTCTCTCTTGGAGTTGGTTGATTTGGTATGGAAGATTTTGTCTAGGGGATTGTGGAAGGGCCTGTGGAAAACTAAAATGTGCAGAATCACAAAATCATTGGGTAGGAAGGGAGTTCTGAAGCTACCTAACCCAAGCCACAGCCGACTGAGACACGCCTCCCAGCACATCCAACAAAAGTGATCCTCTAGCCTTTCCCTGAAAACTGCTAATGGGGGCAAACACTTCAGAAAAGAAGGTGGCTCATTTCAGCTTTGGACAGCTCTGGTTGGAAACTGTTTGCCTTTGCATTAGGCCCCCGTCTCCTTCTTGTCAGCTTCTGTCCATTGCTCCTGGTTCTGCTCTCTGGGGCCAAAGACATAACAAATCTCATCCCTATTCTACATCTTCAGATGTGAATACAATGATCCTGTCCCTCCCCCACCCCACCAGAAAACCTTCTCTTCTCTAGGTTAGACATCCCCAGATCCTGCGACCATCTCTCACGTGACTCAGACTCAAATCCTTTCACCATCCTGGTCTTCTTTGTCTGGACACTTTCCAGGGTGCCAATATCCTTTATAAAATGTGGCACCAGAACAGTGCTCCCAGTGTGGTCTGACCCTGGCTGGTCCATCACCTTCTTCCTTCCAGAAACTCTGCCTCTTCTATGGCAGCCCACAATTTCACATGCTTTCTTGGTTGCCAAAATCTTGAATTTTCTTTGATAACACGAGGAAAGATGGTTGGTAATAAGAGTCTGGCTTGCTGAATTCTAATCTTTAAAGGCAACAATGATCACGAAAATAATAATTTCCTTACAACAACCCTGCATGATGGGGGAGGGGAGGGAAAGCGTTGTTATCTTCATTTTTTAGATAAGGAAACTGAAGATTAAAAAATGAAATTATTTCTCTACACATATGTGTGTATATGTATATGTGTTGTATGTGTCTACACATACAACACATAAATGTTGGAGTTGTCTTTCATTCTGGAAGAGAACCAAAATGACCTCGCTATGTTGGAGTCCGACGCAGTTTGTCTGACTGGCGGATCAGACCAATATAAGCTTGGAAGGCTCCACCACAGGTTGGGCACAAATAGTTGGGCACAAATAGGAACATTTGGAGTGGAAATGTCTCTTGTCATATGAATATGCATCCACACACATAGCATATATGTGTGTGTTTACACACAGAATATATGAGCACATATACATGTTTACACATATGTACATGTACACAATACATATATGCATGCATGGATATATTTAGGGTAGTCACCTAGTAAGGACCAAAGCTAGGACCCAAATATGTATCAGAGACAATGTGATAATAGGAAATGCAGTGATTTGGGTCTCAGGAAAATCAGCCCTGGAATCTACCTCCAATGCGTGACTGGACAAGTGCCTTAACTTCTCTTTCCTCATCAGTAAAAAGGAGAAACAGGAAGCGCCTAGCTGCCAGGGTTAGTGTGGGGACCAAAAAGAAAGGGTTGTAAAGGGCAGTCCTGGTTTTCAGGGCTTCTGATTCTCTGTGCAGGGTTCTCGTAGTTCCCTCTCTCTGCGCTTCCCCTCGCCAGCCCCCTCCAGGCTCTCTCTAGCTCGTTTCTACCATGCCCGGCTCTTTGCCGTTTCATTTAATGCATGTGGTTTCAATCACTCCAGAAGAGTGTTATTTATTATGCGTCTATCTGAGACAGTGTCAGGCTTCAAACAGCAAGCTGTTCTCGATTACACCGGTAGCCCAAGGTGTGGGCTCAGAAATGGTGCAGCTAGACATCCGTAGGGGAGCTCAGTTGAAATGTTCCCCTAAGTAGGAGATTGGTGACAATTAAGACAGGAAGTTGGAAGCCTTTTGGACTTTTTCCCAAATCCAGATTTAGAGAGGGCTGCAAAGATCAGGGGATAACGTGGAGTCCTGGCACTGTCTGAAGCATTGCTGAAATTCAGCAGACATTCATTCCATGCCTTCTGGAATCAGGCAGCTGTGTGTGAGAGGGGCGGTGAATGAACAAAACGGCCCTTGCTTTCAGGAGGCTTACATTTTACTGGGGCGTGCGGGTGGGGTGTGGCATGAGCTACAAGGAACGGACAAAGCTTGAAAAAGAAACGGCTTAGGGAGGATGGGATCATTTTCAAATATTGGAAGAGGGATTAGAATTAGCATCAAAGATTTCGAGTTGGAAAACACCATGGAAGTTGTATAGTTTCTCTCCCTGCCATTTTGTCAACGAAAGCAACTATGGTCCTCATAGCGGAGCGGACCTGTCCAAGGTTGCACAAGACAAAGTTGGAACCCAGGCTCAGACTCCTAGGTCAGAACAAGGAGGGGGAGGAGGAGGGAGGGGATAAGTAGAAGATGAAAATAAGAAAATTTCCACTACATGTAGAGAAAATTCTCCTAACAAAATGGAAGGAAATGCACTGCCTTGAGAGGAAGTGGGTCTGCCTCTGGAGCTCTTCAGGCACAGGCTGGATGACCCCTTTACGGGAGACATGGTTAGAGAGCATTTTTGGTTAGATCTGGATTGAACTAGTTGGTGTAGGAGACCCTTTATGTTCTGATATTTTGAAATTTTATGAGTGTCTGTGTGTGTGTGTGTGTGTGTGTGTGTGTGTAATACATATAGATAAATGAATCAATGTCATTTGAGGAGGAAGGATCTTTAACAACTGGGGGTGATCCAAGAAGGCTTCCTAAAGGTGGCTCCATAGAGAAGAGCTTCAAAAGAAGATGAGATGTTGATATTCATTAAACACAGACCTCACTCATTCCAGCTAGGTGACAGAGTGCATAGAATACTGTATTTTTGAGTCAGAAAGACCTGAGTTCAAAACCTGCCTCAGACACCTGTGTGATCCTGGGTATGTCACTTAACCTTTCTTAACCTTAGTTTCCTCATCTATAAAATGGGCATTACAATAACCCCCTTCCTCGAGGAGTTGAGAAGATCAAATGAAAGGACTTTGCTCACACTGCCTGGGGAATGGATCTTGGATTATAGAGCTGGAACAGATGTCATTGATCATAAAGTATAAATCCCCCCCACCCCCATATCACAGAGGAGGAAACTGAGACCCAGAGAGAAAGGGACTTATCAAGGTCATGTAGATAGTAAGAAGAGCTAGGATTTGAGCCTAGATCTCCTGACTCCAAATTCCACTTCAGCACTCCTCTCTCCTTCCTGGAATGTTTTTCTCCTCTGCCCATCTATATCCTACCCATCATTGGAAGTCCAGCTGGGAATCTTGCCTCCTCTGGGAAGCCTTCTCTGTCCTCCTGAGCCCACAGTAGACACAGAAACTTCAGAGTCCATCCAATCTAAAGTAATCCCACCAACAGTTATCCAGCCTCTGTTTGAAGGCATCCAACCAGGGATAGCACATTCTACATTGTGGTAGCTCTAATTGGCAGGGAAATTTCCCCCTGATATTCAGCCTCTGTTGATTTCTTAGCAATTCTTCCCCATTGCTTCTTGTTCTGTCACCTAAGGTCAGCTAGAAGGAAGCAAAGGCCTCATGTACAGGGGAATCCTTCAAATATTTGAAGATAGCTCTCATATTTTCACTGAGTCCTCTCTTCTCCAGGATAAATATTCCCAATTCCTTCAAGGGATCCTGGAAGAATATGGCATATGGCATAAACTCAAGGCCCTTCCCCATTCCCTGGAAGCTCTCCAACTTATCAAAAATACTTCTTAAACTGTGGTGCTCAGAACTGAACAGAATCTTCTAGATATGAGAACATACCAAACAAAATATCCTCCCTCCTCTGATCTTCCTATCTTCCAGAGATGGCAGGGAGTCCTTGGGAGGAATGGAGTTGGAAACAGCAACAGTAATAGTGACTTGCCACTAAAGACTGTGCACCTCCTTACCTTGTCATCACCAGCACTGACTTCCATATATCTAAACATAATCAAATGTCATGGATGCACCCTCACAGGAAACATTGGCATTTAATAGACTATATCATTGTAAGGATAAGAGACAGACAGGATATGAGAGTGATGAAGGCAATGTGTGGTGCAGATGCTGGACTGATCATAGAATTATCCTTTCCAAGCTAAATATTCACATTCAATAAAAGTGGTGGCCCCAAGGCAAAATGACTACCAGAAGACAGTGTCAACAGATTCGAGCTTTTCTCTGAGCCAGAACAGTTTGTTGCTAACTTGGAGGGAGTTGAGCCAAAACACAAGTGGCAACAGTGGAGCAAAAGAGGAGTAGACAGCTTTCAGATATTTGGTGTATAGCACTACATGTGCTCATCTAGGTCAGAACACTCGAAAACATTAGACTAGTTTGATGAAAATGATAGTGAAATTCAGAATCTGCTAAATGAAAAACAAGAACTCTACAGGGTTTACCAGCAGGATAGTTCATCCATCTCTAAGTAGGCAACATTTAATTCCATTAAGAGTAAAGTAGAAAAGAAGCTTGGAGAGATACAGGATTCTTGGCTCAGTAAGAAGGCAGATGAAATTCAGTTGTATGCTGATAGTAACAACCCACAGTGTTTTTATGATGCCCTGAAGGCTTTTTATGGGCCAAAGACCTATGGTGCATCTCAACTACTCAGTGCTGATGGAACCACATTGATTAGTAATAAGGACATGATCCTGGGGAGATGGACTAAACCTTTCCATAGTGTTCTCAACAGACCATAATCAACCAATGATAAAGCCACTGACCACTTACCTCAGGTTGAAGTCAATCTCTCTTTAGACAAATTCCAACTGAAGTCTTCTGGTTTTGAATTTCATTAGGATCCTTTCCTGTGGCAAAGTGAATGGTGCTGATTCTATTCCAGTTGAGATTTCAAAGGCAGAAAGTCCACTGCTCACACAAAAACTGACTGAAATGTTTTGGGTTATATGGCAAGAAGAGGTTATTCCCCAGAAGTTCAAAGATACCTCAATTGTCCATCTCTATAAAGGTAAAGGAAATAGATTGTCCTGTGACAATCACAGGGGGCTCTCTCTCTTAGTTATTGCCAATAGTTGTCACCATTGTTGTTATTTGTCCTTAATTTTTGAGGAGGACCAATGTCATCATGTTAATGATGTCTTGACTTAGGTGTGAGCTGGATTAAAGGAGGCAGAATTGCATGGAGTTGTCAGTCTCACTCTTTCACACCAAGACAAAAGCCATAAAAATTGGGAATAATCTCAGAGGAAAGGTGACATTAAAGAGGAGTAGGAAAACCTTCTTATAGGGAAGCCAGGAGAATTCTGAGAATTCTGAGAATTCTGAGCTTGGGGGAAGTCAGTGAAAATGTATGGAGTCAGAAGATGGGCAGTCACTAGATTGTAGAGTATATGGAAGGGGGCAAGGTAGGAAGGGCCCACATTGGAAGGACTTTGAATGCTAAACAGAAGACTCTACATTTCATCTTGTTGGTGATGGGGAGATACTGGAGTTTACCAAATGGGAGGCTAAAGAGGTAATTCCTGCCCTTTAGGAAGATCAGTTGGACAGCTGAATGGAGGATGGATTGGAGTGGAGATACTTGAGGCAGTCAGACCCTCCAGCAGACTATTTCAATAGTCCAGGCTTGAGGAGATGAAGTCCTGTATCAGAGAGGTGGCAGTGTCCAAGAAGGGAAAGATTGCATAGGAGAGATGTGTCGAATGTAGTCTCTACAGGTCTTGGCAGAAGATTGGATATGGGGAGTGAGAAAGAGTAAAGGGTTGAGGATGACACACACAGGTTGCCATCCTAGGGGACTGGGAAAATGGTGGTGAGCTTGACAGTAATAGGGAAAGCTTGGAAGGGTGAAAAGGCAATGAATTCCATTTTAGGTGCTGTATTTAAGATGTCTGTGGGCCAGATATTAAAGATGTCCTTAGACAGTTGGACATGTGGGACTGGATGTCAGGAGAAAAGTTAGATAAATATATGTGAAAATCATCTGTAGAGACATGGTCATTGAAACTATGGAAGCTGAAGAGATCATGAAGGGAAGTAGTATGGAAGGAGAAAAGCAACATACCCAAGGCAGAGCCTTGGGAGATGCCCATAGTTAGAGGGCATGACCTGGATGGATATCTAGCAAAGTAGACTGAGAAGGAGCCATCAGAGAGGTAGGAGAAGAACCAGGAGAGAAGGGTGTCCCAAAAACCTAGAGAAAAGAAGTTACCAAGGAGGAGGAATGATGAACCATGTCAAAAGCTGCAGATGGGTCAGGGGAATGAGGATTGAGGAAAGGCCACTGGATTGGGCAACTAAATGATGATTGGTCACTTTGGAGAGAGCAGTTTTGGTGGAATGATAAAGTTAGAAGTTTGACTTCAGAGTTGGAAAGTGTGAGAGGAAAGGAAATGGAGGTACTGATTATAGAGAGAGACATAGTGAAAGAGAGACAAAGACAGAGGCATGAAAAAGGGAAGGGAAGGAGAGAGGGAAGAAGGGGGAGAGAGAGAGGGAGAGGAAAGAGAAAAGAGAGACACAGAGGAGAAAGAGAGAGACAGAGTGAGGCATATGAGAGAGAAAACAGAGAGACAGAGAAGAGATGGAGAAATAGAGAGAGAAGGATGAAGGGAAGGGAGAGAGAAAGGAAAAGAAGGAAGGAGAGAGAGGAGAGGCAGAGAGAGACAGAGGAGAGAGACAGAGACAGAGAAGAGAGAAAATAGAGAGACAGAGAGAGGAGAGAAGAGAGAGGCAGAGGAAAGAGAAAACAGAGACAGAGAGGAGAGATAGAGACAGAGACACAGAGAGAAGGATGAAGGGAAGAGAGAGAAAGGAAGAGAAGGAGGGGGGGAGAGGTGAGAAGAGGGAAGACAGGGGTAGGGCAAGTTGAATGATGAGAAAAGACTTAGAAAGGAGAGTTGGGAGCAGGAATAGTCAAGGCAAATTCTCCTTTCTGTCTCTGTCTGGCCACAAAACCCCTGTGTGCCTCAGCTTTCTTATCTATGAAATGAGGACAGCCCCAATTCCCATTCATTCATGAAATGAGGGTAGAGCAGGTTGTGACAGGGCCTCCAGTCACTTGTGGCAAACACCTCATGCCAGGAGGGTCCTCATCACTTGCTGCCCCCAATGTCTGTGTCCCCAGGCCTGGCACACTGTGGGCACATCATAGAGGCTTGTTAATTGATTGTTATAGATTATCCCAGAGGCCTGTGGCTCTAGTCCCATGAATGGTGAAATAGTTTTAGACTGTGATTCTTTCAGTTTTTGCAAACATGCTCTGAATAAGAGCCAAGAGGGGCTTCTGTTAGACTGAATTATATGTGCTGGATTCAGAGTCAATGGACCTGCGTTCCCTGACCCTGCCACTTCCAATGCAATCCAATAAACATTTATTACCCACCTACTATGTGACAGCCATTGTGCTAAGTACCAGGGATATAACTGATTAAGAGATAGTCCCTCCCCTCCAGGAGCTTACAATGTCAAGGGAGGAGACAGCACACAAATAAGCAGGAAAGAGGGAAATGGACACCCAAAGCACACAGCCAGGGGCACCTCCTTCCATGGGGCTGAGACCAGGCAAGGCAGCAGAGGCAAAGTGACCTGAGGCCAAAAGGCTGGTTTCTGTGATCCATAAAGGAAGGCATTAGGAGGAGTTTGCTGCCCCACCCTCCAGCTCTCCTTTCAAAGGGAAGAGGGGGCCGAGGGAGGTGAAGTCAGTCAAGGCTTGAGTTAGTGAAATTAGAGATAATGAGTTTCATCCGAGAGGGGCATCTTTGTAGTTGAAGCCAGGCAGAGCAGCAGACACTTCGCCCCTCTGGGACTCAGTTTCCTCATCTGAAAATTGAAGACCATTGATATTGTATGGCCTCAAAGGTTTCTCCCATCTCTAAATCCATGATTCCAAAATGCATTAAGTCTCAGAGGTTGGCCTTCCATATTTTGTCTATTAGCTACATGGACATTGCCCACATTTGGGGGATATTAGTAGCAAATTAGTTACCCCAGCTTGGCCACCAGTGTGGATCTGGGCTGCCTGCCCTGGCCATCAGCTGGGTCATGCTCTGGGAAATGCAAACTCATTTTAACATTGAGGTTAATAAACAGAATAATGAACCTATGCGCACGCGTGCATGCACACACACACACACACACACACACACACACACACACACACACACATGCTCACAGAGAAAATCATGGGATGCATTCCAGGGTTGACTACCATACAAAGGGCTTAGGAGTGGTATCTTCTGTTTCAGATTATTCATGCTAGAATGCCCGGCTACAAACATGGGGCTGAGTGTGATGGATGAACATCTCACTCACTTTTCATGATTGATGCTTTGCCAAGGTGTTTGATGGGTTAATGCTTCAAGGTCCCTGGTTTCTGACTCAGGTTAAGGGCTGCGGGTGACAGGGTGCCTAACCCCTGATCTTATGATCCTTGTTCCATCCATCTGCAGATTGGCTTTACAAATACTATTGTCATAATATGTTGTGGTTACATCAGGTACTTAATTATATGTTATATTTTGTGTTATCTATTTAACCTCTCAGGCAGCCTTCAAGGACTATGCAGACAAGTTACCAATTTCCATCTGTGGAAGGAGTTTCCTACTGAGAGTTGGGCATCTAGGTGGCACAGTGGGTAGAGTGTTGAATTTGGAGTCAGGAAGAGCTGAGTTTATATCTTGCCCTAGACACCAACTTAGTTGTGTGACCCTGGACAAATGATCTCACCTTGTTAAGACTTAGCTGGACTCAGGCATCTCTAAGGTCTCCTTCACCTTCCAATTTCAGGTCCATGAGTTTCCTATATAGATAAAACCATAGGTCTAGCTGCCCTTCCCCTTCTCTCCCCCTAATTCCCGATGTGACATTAAAGGAGCAGAGATTTTGAGCCTTCATGAGGAAAAGAAGGACCCTAAATTACTTTCCCTATACACAAACCAAGAGGTGGGTGACAGAGATGGGGTTTGGGTCAGGGTCTCTGACTCCAAGGCCAGTATTCTAGGTTTTGCTGTTGTTGAGTGGTTTTTCAGTCCTGTCTAACTCCTTGTGACCCCATTTGGGGTTTTCTTGGCAAAGATATTGAAGTAGCTTGCCATTTCCTTCTCCAGCTCATTTTACAGATGGGAAAACTGAGGCAAACAGGGCAAAGTGACCTAAGAAATGTCTGAAGCTGGATTTGAACTCACAAAGGTGAGTCAGGACAGGCCAGCACTCTAACCACTGTGCCACCTAGCTGTATAATTTACTAAAATACCACAGTGGGGCAGCTAGATTGTCCATCATGTACAAGGCACTGGGCCTGGAGTCAGGAAGACTTGAGTTCAAATCTGACCTCAAATACTTACTAGCTGTGGGACCATGGGCAAGTCACTTAATCCTGTTTGCCTTATATATACAATGAGTCGGAGAAGGAAACAGTAAACCATTCTAGCATCTCTGCCAAAAAATCCCCAAATGAGGTCATGGGGAGTTGGATGTTACTAAAATGACTTAAACGACAACAAAAATACTCTAACAATAAAAAATAGAAGGGGCAGAAGATGCTGGATTGGAAATTGTCTCAGGAGTCAGGAAGATTTAGGCTTTAATTCTACTTTTATTTCTACTCCTTGTATAAGCAATGGCAAAGTCATTAGACTTTAGGCTCCTCAGACAATTTTGTGAGACTTGCCCACTAAGTGATCAAGAGGGAAGGCAGAATGGTATGCTGGAAAAAAAAAACACTGGATTCATCAGAGGGGTCAGGAGAGGCTTTTGGTAAAAGGTGGGATTGTTGCTGGGACTTGAAGGTAGCCAGGGGATCTGGGAGGCAGAGATGGGGAGGGACAGATTTCTAGGCATGGGGTTGGGAGGAAGGTATCCTGTTTGGGGGACAGTAATTGCAGAACACGTAGGGGCAGGGGAGGAAGGTTTGGGAGGGGTGAACACCAAGCAGAGGGTTTCATGCTTTATTCTGGCGGTGCTGGGAACAGCATTAGCCAATCACTAAGCAAGCAGTATCAGACCTATGCCTATGTGCCTGCCACTGGGCTATGAGAAACATGTTGCTACTGCTGCTATAGTCTCGTCTGCCTGTTCAGTAGTCCACAGACCATTAACTATAGAAGAGTGACAGGTTATTGGCATTCCTGGATTATTTCTAGCTGAACTCCATTAAAAAAAGATGAATTGAATAATCCTAATAATAAGAAGAAGAACTTGCATTTATATAACGCTTCATGGACTGCTAAGTGTTTTCCATACATTATCTCATTTGATCTTCACCAAAGCCCCATAAGGAAAGAGGCTCAGAGAGGGTGAGGGGCCAGGCCAGGGTCACACAGCTCATTAATGTCAGAGATAGGATTGAAACCTCCATCTACCTGACTCCACGTCCTGCTCTCCATCTGCTACACTAAATTGCCTCCCTAAAGGTGAATAATGCATTGTCCCCAGCCTGATGGTTGGCTTTAGTCGAGTTAGGGTTCCGTTTTTTGCCTCTTCCAGAGGGTTGTGTGGTCCTGAAGCTGAAGAGCTATTAAATGTTTTTAACTCCCAAGATCCTCTGACTTAGCAGCAAGCACTCCATCACTCATATATGTCTCTAGCACTTGACATTTCTGCCTCCCTGGGTCACTCTGCACCATATCCTCTTCATATTAATACCAATTTATCATTAATCCATTTAAACGTACTCCATTTTTTTTAGAGGAAAAGAGACAGAAAACATCTGCATATCGAGTAATATTAGCTACAGTTGGGGTCTCAAGTGAGAATCAATCTGACAGCCCCCATTTATTATCTTCGTGCAGCTTTTATTACAGAGCCTTTCTCGTCTGAACTTTGCCTCCAACAAAGCTGCACAGGGCTCCCGAGGTCTTTGGCTCTTCCACTTAAAGCTCTGTTTGAAAAGTCCTGGGTGCTGTTGGCTTTTAGGGAAGGTCAGGGCATTTTCAGAGGCCCAGAGTAAAAGAACTGAAAAGCCATGTAGGACGCGTTAGGTACTAAGCCATATGGCTGACATTCCAACTCCCATCTTTTGTTCCCTCCTTATGTTGTCAGGAGCTCACGTGACGGTTTTGATGGCTAATGTCTTAATGTATTGCTTTTCTGGATTCATTAGGCTAACGAATGTGGCCCTTTTAAGAGCGATGTCATATGCCATTACTCTTTGAGTTGGGGTGGGCTGTCATGACATGTTGAAATGCATGCTTGTTTTAAGAAGGCAAAACAACAAAAAAAATCAGATAATATAATCATAGCATTTACATAATGCTTTAAAGTTTGCAAAACACTTTACAAATTTTTGTCTCATCTAATCCTCACAATGACCCTAGGAGGCTGGGGCTTTTATTATTTCCATCTTACAGATGAGGAAATTGAGGCAGACAGCAGTTAAGTGACTTGCCCAACTAGTGTCAGCCTTCCATACTCCAAATCCAGCCCTCTATCCACTGTGCATCTAACTGCTTCAACAACCTTCTAGCCATTGTGTATTTGGAAACCAGCATCTAGATGCTGCAGGAGAATGCAATTCAGTTTAATGACCATTTATTGGCCTCCTTTGAGATTTAGTTCAACGTTCATCCTTTGTAGGGTCTTCCCTGGTCTTCCCTGTTGCTAGTGCCTTCCCATCTTGTTGACCTGCCAGGTTTTTATCTACATCTTCTTTGTACTCAGTCCTTTGAATGGTGTCTCCTCCATTAGAACTCAAGGTCCTAAAAAAAAAATTAAAAAACAAACAAAACAAACAAGCAAAAAAAGAACTCAAGGTCCTTAAGGTTGGGGATTATTTTTGCCTTTCTTTGTATCCTTAGTGCTAAGTGAAGAGTAGGCATTCAGTAAATTTGTGTTGACTGACTGATGAGATGGTTTCTGAGATCCCTTCCAGTTCTGAATCTGTGGCACTATTAAATACCTACTATGTGCAAAGGGAGAACACTAAGATTTATGGAAGAAATTGAAACTTAATCTCATCCAAAAGACAGTAGGGGGTGTGTGGTAGAAGTAACTAGCCTGTAATGTTAGGATTTATGAATAAGAACTGAAGTAAAATATGTTATTGAAAAAAGTTGGACACCCAATGAAAGATATGTTCTCATGGGACTAACTCGAGGGAGATAACCAGAGGAAAACCCAGATGGGGCACCAATACCCTCCTTTTATTCCTTCTTTTTTAAAAAGTAAGTTTTTTTATTGATGTCTTCTGCTTTTTACATCATCCTAACCATCCCAAGTATTCTCTCTCCTCCTCCTTGGAGCCATCTCATAAAACAGATAATATTTTTTAAAGAAGAAAATAAAATCAGCACAGCTTATCAATACATCGACAAAGTCTGAAAATGTGCAATGTGGAACACATTAGTAACATCCACCACCTCTACAAAGGGATGTCCTCTTCTTTCTCTTCGTTTTCACTGGTTCCCTCTTAATGATAGGAGAAATAGAGGGAGAGCCCCAGCATATTGGATGAACACCCAGAGTGGACTTAGGGGAGAATGTAGTCGAGAGTCACCCAGGATGATTTGTTATTTGCATTTTTGAATCAACCACTGATGAGATTTCAGATCCTCTGGTGATTTTGTGTGTGTGGCAGACACTGTGGATGCAAAGACAAAAAAGAAACAAATCCCTGCCTACCTTTGTGGATCATTGCCTGTGTAAATCTGGGCAAGCCCCTTAAATTCCTGGGTCTCAGTTTCCTCCTTTTGTAAAACTTGGATTAGATGGTCTCTGAGGTCCCTTTAGCTCTGATCACAATACGTGCCCAAATAATCCTCATACAAATATAAACTATGGTGCTGGTCTAGTGCCCTTCCATTCCAAGCTTTCATAAGTTAGATATAAAAGAGTTAGTTCCTTCCTGTTCTCTTCCCTTACAACTTAAATGTAGCAAACCAGATGTGCACATGTTGGTTCAGCTAGGGACAACTAGGCAGTGGAACACTGAACTAGAGTCTGGAAGTCCTGCCTTAGACACTTCCTAGCTGTGTATGATCCTGGGAAAGTCATCTGACCTCTCCTCACTACTGTTTCCTCGTCTATAAAATGGGTTAGTTACATGATAGCACCTACTTCACAGAATTGTTGTGAGGATCAAATGAGATAATATATACAAAGTATTCTGTAAATCTTAAAGTGTTATAAAATATTTTATTATTGTTGTGGTGGTTGTTTTCACAGATACATGTGAGATGGCTTACTGTCATGATTGCTATAACTTCTGACTGGTGAAAGGTGTCTCTCTCTCTCCCTCCACCACTTCCATAGCTCCCTTCTGACCCCCTGTCTTTGAGCCAAAAATCTCCAAGGGGGCTTCTAGCTATCATAACTTAGGCCCACTGCACTTCATCACAGTACTCTACACTCATCTTCTTTCCCAGACATTCCATCTTGGATATATTCTCAGACCATATCTTGCACCTCTCAATCCAACACAGTTTTCCCTTTCAGTATTCTGGGATTTCTGGGGATTCTACTCTCTCCCTGAAGTTTTTCTCAATTAATTGGGATGGAGATGCTGACTCTAGCACTTGTCTGTCTCCTCTATAGCTCATAAATCCTTCCAAATTCTCCTCAATACAGAATTAGTGCTATATTCTTTTTTATTATTTATTTTTTCTTTCTAACAATCTTCCATAAGTTTTAAATTTTTTCCCCTTCCCTCCCACTTCACTCCCCAAGACAGTTTGCAATCTGATATAGGCTATCTGATATAGGCTTTACACATATATTCCAATTAAACATATTTTCACATTAGTCATATTGCATAGAAGAATTATAAGGAATGAGAGAAACCATGGGAAAGGGAAAAAAAGCAAAACAAAACAAAACAAAAAATTGGTCTGCTTCGTTCTGCATTCTGACTCCATAGTTCTTTCTCTGGATGGTGATATATTCTTAGGTCTAGAAGATGCATCAGAGATCAGAGATTTGGATTTGGGAATGATCTTCCCAAAGAAAGTCATCCATCTAGTCCAATCACCTTATTTTACTGAGGTTATATGAGGTTGGTGACTTGCCCAGAGTCACACAGTTAGTAAGTGTCTGGGGCCAGATTTGATTATATAGATGTGTGTGTGTGTGTGTGTGTGTGTGTGTGTGTGTATACACATATGTACATGTGTATATACACTCTAATTACTTATATGGGTCCTTATTAGAACTCAGTAGTTCGCTCCTTGAGGGCAGGGATCTTCTTAATTTTTGTCTGTTGCCCCAGCTCCTAATATAGTGTTTGGCACATAATATGTGCCTAATAAATGCTGTTTAAATTTACTTGGATTAATAGGATTATGAATATTGAGCTAGAAGGAATCTTAGAGGCCCTAATTTTACAGCTGAAGAACTGAGGAGAAGAGAGATGCAGTAATTTGCCTGTGGTCACACAGGGCATAAATAGCAGTTAGGATTCAAACCCAGGCCCTGACCATTCTTTCTTTCCCCTGAACTGTGCTGCCTCTAACTCCATGGGTTGGGATGGCCTCAATCTTTGGTTTGGCCCCAGAGTGAGGTCTCAGTATCCATGTCATAAGATTTTTTTTTGTTACTATCGAATGGTACAATAGAGATGGCGGACGTGTGAACGGTAGCAGTGAGAGGATAATTCTGAGAATAAGAGACACAATCCAAGGTTGCTGTAGATTGGCCCTGGGACCTCGGGAAGCCACTTAAATGTCTTCTGTGTCTCTGTATCTTCATCATTAATCATCTCAGCTAATTGAAAAGATGGTACAATGGTTCAAGAGTTCTATCAATACTAAATAACATCTCCAGCAACATCATCTTGCAGAAACATGCCTAGTGATTAGCAATGAAAATCATCAATTACTTGGGATTGGTCCAAGTGCAGGCTTGACCTGAAAAGATCACTTTTAAAGGAAAAAAATCCTTTCCAAATACGGACTAAAAGATAACCAGCATATGGGCTTATAGGAAACCTGAGGTTTATGTGAGACAGAATAGAAGGAACAGATGGCCTAGATTTAGAATAAGATGGTAACATCCAAGTATGGACTAGCACAGTCGTCCTCACTTTCTGGGGAACATGTGAAAGAGAGATGAATTTTGTCCTGGGTTCAAATCTTGACTGCCCGTTACAACGTTTGGGACCCTGGACAAGCAGGGAGCCTCTCTTGGACCTAGCTTTTTCAAGTATAAAATAAGGAGGTTGGAATCATGGTCTTTCCTGGTTCTAAACTGATGATTCAAATGGGAAGAAGGATCTGACTGTGACGAATTCAATGTTTTGAAGTGATTTGGGCATTTGACATGCCATGTGGTGGAGTTTCTGTCTAGAGTTTGAAGCTGGAGTAAGGAAGACTTGGGGGCTAATTCTGACTCCAAAAGATATTATTAACTGTCCAGGAAAAAGTCGCTTAGACACTATGAGACCCAGTTTTATCATCTGCAAAAAATATAACATCTGCAGTACCCGGCTCACAAGGTTGTTGAGATAATGGAAATAAAATATTTTGCGAGCCTGAAATATGTATACACACACACACACACACGTACACACACACAAACATATATATATACAGAGAGAGAAAGAGGGAGGAAAGGAGGGAGGGAGAGAGAGAAACACTTTATAAATATTCTATCTTTTGGTACTCACAGCAACCCTGAGAGGTAGGAGCTATTATTATCCACATCTTACAGCTTGGGAAACTGAGACAGATAGAGGTTAAATTTCTTTCCCAGAGTCACACAGCCAGTGCCTGAGTCCAGATTCTTTATATAGTGACGTATATGTATAAATTATATCTGTTTTTATTATGTTCCATTTTTATTTTGGCATGAGTATTATTAATTCCCTGGTCTCGACAAATGGTAACTAAGAATCCCAGGACCATATTCTCAAAATATCTATTTTCCACTTGCCTGAAGAGTGACTCATAATAATACATCACTGAAGTTGATTTGACGGAGTGATTTTACCTGGGTAGGGAACTCCTGGTGTGGAAATCCCATCCACCAATGCAGACCAGCAGCTCACTGTGATTTATTTAGAGGGTTGCCTAGAACTCTGAGTTATCCAGTGTCCCATAGCTACTAAGTGTCAGGAGGAGGAGTTTTACCCCAATAATCCATGTGAGGCTGTGAATAAAGCACTGGATATGGAGTCAGGAAGATTTAAGTATGAATCTGTCCCCAGACACCAGCTGCATGTGACCCTGGGCAAGTCACTTAACCCTGTCTGCCTCAGTTTCTGCCTCTGTAGAATGTGGATAGTAACAGCAGCTATCTCCCAGAGTCGTGAGGATCAAATGAGATAATATTTGTAAAGTGCTTCACAGACTCTAAGTGCCATGTAAATGCTAACACGTCAGTCACCACCATCATCATCATCTTCATCACCATCACCATCATCATCGTCATTATCTTCATCTGTCTTTGTTGTTGTCTTCACCATTGTTATCCTGATTCCAAGGCTAGCCTTCTATCTCACTATACCACACTGCCCAGAAAAAATAGTAAAATATTTTTCAAATGGCCCTATAATTTCATTTGGATAAGGAACTCTTGCCAAATAATCTTTTTCTACCTATGCAAGTCAGCAATTACCCTGAAACTTAGAATTTTAATGATTTCCTGTGACATTATAATTATAATATATATAAAATAAAATAATATAATATACAATCATCATAGTAAATGATGCTACTATTCTATACTCTTTATATTCAAGGCCCTAACTCATTTTCTCCCTTTCTCATTTATGCCTTTATTCCTTTGACTTCCTTGAAGTTCTAGTCGGGGAGTTCTATCAGCTATAGTTCAGGGTACCCTCTTTGTTTTATTGTTTTTAAAATAGTTGTCCCAATACATTGTTATCACCTCCACATTGCATGGGACAGAAAACTTTGAGAATAGAAACTTCTCTGGAGAAATAAAAATCATGGTGGAATGGGATGTCCTCTCTGCCACTAGAGAGGAAGGTTCTGGGAAGGTTCTCAATGAACCTACAGAAAATAAGTCAATACCATAATAATTTCACTTAACTAAAAAAGCAACTATATTATTCACTCATATGATAATCCGCAAAGATTAAATTCAAAAGATTACCAGCAAGAGAGTGACTTGACCCAGGACCTATTCGATAGGAATGCCATTAAACAAAATGAGAATGGTGATTCTAATGGTAAAAATGTCCCAAATCACTTGGATATTACATTGGTCCATAAAAAACATAAGAATACTATTTTAATGGATAGCACCAGACCAAATTCTCATACTATTTGGGTGACTTGGAGCTAAAAGTCTCCCAAACACAAAAACTGAGAGGAAGAATTCTAAAGCATGGGACAGGATGAGGTACATATCACGTACGATGCCCGTTGTCCTGTCTGCTCCTAGAATTGTCCCAAAGATGATCTTGGTTTACCATGAGAAGATGAGCTGAATGCCTTAGACTTTTATTCAACTCCAAAAAAATATATTTTCTTCATCCATGTAAAGGTCCATAGAACATGAAATATGAAAGGATAGAGACTTGTCTCAGGTCCATTTCTACCTGAAATTCATCAAAAAGAAAATAATAAGATGATTGCTGCCAGTTTAATATTACAAAACACTGACAGACTGATTTTATTTGACCTTCAAAAACCCATAAGTACAGTTCCATTAACTCATTTTATGGAGGAAGAGACTGAGACTAAGAGGGACTCAGATAAACTCCCTGGTTAAAAAAGGTCATGAGTATCAATCAATTGGCAAGCATTTATTAAGCCCTTACTATATGCCAGGCTGTACGCTAAGTATTGGGGATAAAAAAGCAGAAAAGGGAGCAATCCTTGCCCTCCAGAAAACTTGTATTCTGTGAGGTACCCCTATACTTTCCCTCCTCCATGTCTTATAGCATATTAAAGTGATATAATGTAGCCACCATAATTTCCCAGAGGAGAACATGAAAGCTCAGGGAAGACTTATAAATAGTCATACCTTCATAGAATCCTAGAATTAGGATTGGATTGGACAATAGGGATATCCAAGTCCAACCTCCTCATTTTATGAATGAGAAAACTGAGACCCAGAGAAGTTCTCTGACTTGCCCAGGGCCACACAGCTAGTAGGTCAATAAATCAAGAGTAGAAGCATTGATTAAGCACTTTCTGCATGACAGGCACTGTAGTCTATGCAATAGCCATTTGAGTGTATGAGGGCAAAGTCCAGAGAGTTCAGAGAGAAATGCAGAATAGCTGGTGTGTGCCCTTCCTTAAAATGTGAGGAACTCACTAATGAGAGAATGGAACCTTTGGGAAGGAGGGACATTCCAGGGGAAGAAGGTCATGTGGCATGAGGGAACTTCCAGGGTGAGACGTGGAGGTGAAGAACAGAATCAGAAGCCCAGCCAAGCCAGGAGAGGACAGTAAGTGTCTGGGCCCTGAGCTCGCCTGGCTACACCACAGTCTCTCAGTAGGTGCTTAGTCAGCATCTTTGCTCACTCCATTCCCTCCCTTTCCTATTGAAATGATATATATATATATATATACATGTATATATACATAAATTGACATACATACATGTATGCATACATATATGTACACATACCTATGCTTGTATACACACATACATATGTACATATTTCAAATGAGATCTTCTTTAGTTTCCTTGATTCCACTCCACATCTCATACCCCGAGGTGGCCATGTTCTTCATCCCTTCTCTGAAACCCATAGCACTTCATTTTGGCATTACCAGAACCTCGAGTGCCTGGCCCATCACAGAAGCTCCAGTGATGCACGTCACTATGTATTAGGCTGAACCCAATGTTTCCTGCGGGTCCTTTAAGCTCTCCTGGATTGTGGGTGCCCTGAGGGCAGGGACTGAGCCTTGTTTTTCCTTCTCTTCCTTCCTAACTTATTTTATTTCTCAAATGTAATGAAGTGAGGTGATATTTACAAACAACTTAACACTGCACCTGGCTTCTAGCAGGTGCTTAATAAATGTTTCTTTTCATCTTCCTCTTTCCTCTGCTGCGCCTTTTTGCAGCAGCAGCTAGCTGACACGGAGGATAGGGCACTGGACTCAGAATTAGAAAGGCCTGAGTTTAAATCTTGTCTCAGACACTAGCTGTGTGACCTTGGGCAAGTCACTGTTTGCTTCAGTTTCCTTAGCTGCAAAATGGGGATAATAGCACATGCTTTCCAGGGTTGTTGTGAGGCTCAAAAGTGGTAATATTTGTAAAGCCTTTAGCACAGTGCCTGGCACATAGTCAGTGCTATATACATTCTAGCTAGTATTATCAGTAGTAGTGATGGCAGTAGTAGTAGTAGCAGCAGTAGCAGTAATGGTAGTAAATAGTCCTTCCAACAATGTCTGTTGAATGATGTCCATGTTGTAAACAACTAATAGAATATAAGCCCCTGGAGGACAGGGTCTATTTCACTTTTATCTCCATAATCCCAGTTCCTAGCAAAGAACTCGTCTAAGGGCTTTAATAAATATATTTTTGTCTAATTGGTTTGAGATAGGTAGACAATTGAATGACTGGGATACTGACCCCCTCTCAACTCCCTCCCTACCTCCTAGGAAAATTCCTAGACTTTTGGTTTTTCAAGAAAAGGGAAAGCAAAAAGAGCAATAAAACAAGTAGGGAAAAAAAACCAAACTACATGGGAACAACAAAACTGAACGGGCAATAAGCAGGAAGGGATGCTTCGGGTCCCTTCTACCTCACTATCTGCCTTCAGACAGGGTGGTGATGAGGTGAATCAGGTCAGGTTTTGAGCCCTAACACCGTAAACTGTCAGAGCCATAGAGGTCCTTAGAGAGGGCTTAGCTCCACCTCATCATACACATGATCACACCGAGGTCTGGAGGAAGAAGTAGTTAACTCAATGAGGTCACAGGGTCAGCTGTGTAAATGAAGCCTTTGTATTCTTTTAATAGTAAGAACATTAAAAATAATAATAACAAACACCTATAAGGCATCTTGTCAGATGATATACATATGTATATATACACATATAATATATAATATAATACATGTGCATAGACAAACGTGTGTGTGTGTGTGTGTGTGTGTGTGTGTGTGTGGTGTGTGTGTATATATGTCTATGTGTGTGATTTCATTCTCCCAACAACCTTCTATTATTACCTCTATTCTATCATTTGGAAGCAGGCTGAAAATGGTTGTGGGATTTGCCCAAGATCACACAGTCAGTTAAGTGTCTGAAGCGGGATCTGAACCCACACCTTTCTTGATCCAGCCACCATACACCATGTGGTCCATGCCACGTTGCCTCTCATGACTCTATCAATAATATTTATTAAGCACTGACTATATATCAGACTTTATGCTTAGTGCTGGAGATACAGAGAACCTCAAGGCCCTCCCAGTCTAATAGGAGAGAGCATGAAAACAACAATGTACCATTATTCCTTCCACTTCACTACTTTCCCCATACTGGGTTTTGGCAGAAGAAATGAAATGGGAATTTTGGGAAGTTTTGCAGAAGGCATAGATGACATGCAAATGCCAGCAGATAACACAGAAAAAGTTTAGAGACTCCAAAATGCATAAAATATATGTATAGTATTATATGATATCAACATATTTTAACTTTTAATACAGTAATAATTCAGCCTTCTTCTCTGGTATGAACAGAGGGCCAAAAACTGTTATGGAGATTGTCCAGATTTCAGGGGCACCACACCCCTTACCCCTCAATGTGGAAAGGACAACTGTATGAGCAAGGGTTAGTCGTGGCAAATTGGAAGTGAGCCACAGCGAGATGGCACCAGCCCTAAGGGGGATCAGGAAAGACTTCCTGGAGAAGGGGAGGGGTAGCTGGGAAGTGGAGGAAACCTCGAGGTGGAGATGAGGAAGGGGAGCATTCCAGGCATGAGGGGCAGGCAGAGAAAGATGTGCTCACTTCCTCCTATCTTGGGTCCTGAAAAGAAGAAAAGGGCAAGGAAATCCCACCTTTACTTAATTTCCAAGGAGGAATCAGATTTTTTAGATCTCCAGCCTTAGGACTGCCTTACTGCTGTGAGTGACTCATTACCAGGCTAACTGTTGGACTGAAAGAAGCTTTATCTTACTCACCACCCAAAGGAGCCATAATTCCCTGTAGGGTATTTTGCCACTTGGGGTCTGAGTTAAGAAGAAAATGGTGTTTGGGATTTAAAATAGACTTCTTTCAACTCTCTAGCACCCTGGCTTTCTTTTGACCCAGTATGCCACCTTTTCCCTCCTCCCTGCTTTCATGAGGGGAGGATTGGTTATCTAAGTGTGGAAAGAACCTGAATTGGGAGTGAGAAGACCTTGATTCTAGGTCTTGGCCTTCCTACTTGTGGCTATGTTACCTTGGGCAGGACATTTACCTTCTGAGGTCCTTGGGGCTTCCTCATCTGTAAAATAAGGCAGTTTCACTAGAGGTCCTCAGAAATCCCTTCCAGATCTAAATCCTGCAATTCTCTGAGTCAAGCAGGGTTTTACAAAATCTGTAGGGTATCTTTTGGGGCCTAGGCCAGCTGGCTTCAGGGGCTGAGTTTCCATGGAAACAGAAGGACTTGCAAAGGTATGGCGAGGACAGGTGGCCTGGGAGGCCCCAGGCTGGCGTTCTGAGGCTGATAAAAGGACAGGAAGCTCTGTTAAAGAATGAATCTATTCTTGAGTAGAAGAGGCCCAAGAGAAGACAAAGAGAGATGGATGGAGAGGGAGGGAAGGAAGGAGGCAAGGAGATGGATGGATAGATGATACATACATACATAGATAGACAAAATGATAGAGATAGATGGATGGATAGGTGATAGATAAATATAGATAGGTTGGACAGAAAGATGATTCATAGATAGGTAGATATAGATAAACAGATAAAGTGATAGGTGGATAGATATAGATAATAGAGGTATGCAGGTTAGAGAGACAGATATGTAGATGCATAGATAGGTAGGTAAGAGATGGATGGATACAGAAATGAACAAATGGATAGCTAAAAGATCAAGCATTTAGTAGGTACTTACTATATGCCAAGCAGTGTAAGTGACAAGAATACAAACACACATAAATAAGAGAGTCCTTGCCCTCAGAGAGCTTACATTCTAATAGTGAGAAAAACACATAAAGGGGAGCTGGAAAGTGTAGGAGGGGTATTTGAGAAAAGGTATTTGCACAGGGGGAAGAAGTTAGGGGTAGTCTGGAGAGTGTTGAGGCAGAGTCAGGTGAAAGATAGCTGTGGTCCTTTCTAAGGTGGTTCTGGAGCGGCTAGGTGGCACAGTGAATAGAGCACTGGCCCTGGAGTCAGGAGGACCTGAGTTCAAATCCGGCCTTAGACACAACACAAAAAAACTAGCCATGAGACCTTAGGCAAGTCACTTTACCCCAATTGCCCTACCTTCCCCCCTCCAAAAAAAGCAAAAATAAAATGGTGGTTCCAGGGAAGGAAACACCAATGAGAGGACAGCTTCAGGAAAGAGATTTCCCAGGGAATCAGTATATCAGATGAAAGGAGATGGAGTTTAGGGAGAGCTCGGGCATCATACTTGCAATTCTGGAATCCCAAGGATGACTATACACTGGGAACTCTTCCCTGCTGAAATAGATCCTTGCTATAGAATTATAGAACTTCAGAGCTGGGTAGGACCTTTATTATTTGGGAAGAGTGTGGTTTCATTGGGGTGGATACTCTTTCCATTTATAAAGATGCAAGAACAAGATGGTAAATACATGGTGAGATTGCAGTTTGAATGAGAACTATCTGGGGGTCCTAGTGGACTTCATAACAATTAACAGTGTGACGTAGTGGCCAAAACGACTGTTGCTACATTGTTATGCATTAGAAGAGGCATAGATCATCAAGGTATAAAAATGAGGTAGGTCCACTATACTCTTCCCTGGTCAGGCCATGCCTGGAGTCTGCACATCATAATTTAGGAAAAACCTTGATAATCCAAAGTGTTTGGAGGAGCGTGATCAGGACAGCGAAGGGCCTGGAGTTCATGTCATAGGAGGATCAGTTAAAGAGACTGGGGCAAGTTAGCCTAGAGAGGAGAGGTCTCAGTGGCACACAATTTACTTCCTCAGATCTTAAGACTGAAATCTTAAGACTTCAGTCAGGAGAGTGGAGCTTGTAGTTAAACTTTCTGAAGTAAACTCAGTTGGAAGATGGGATTCTGGCTCCGGTCCTTTGGTTCTGGGTAACAAAATGGTACAAGGGGAAGAGTTCTGGTCCAGGAGGCCAATGTCATTGTTATAAAGCATACATGTGAGGGGAGGTGTAAGAAGACAGGAAAGGTGGGAGGGGGCTGTGTAAGGAAGGCCTTTGAATATCACCAGAGCATTTTATATTTGCTTCCAGAGGCAATAGGGAGCTGTGGTGTGACATGGTCAGACTTGCATTCTAGGAAAATCACTGCAGTGGCTGAAGGGAGATGAATTGGAGAGGGAGAAACTGGAGGCAGGAAGAACCCCCAACAGCTACTGCCATAGTCCTGTGTGATTAAACGGGCTTCTTTGGCTCTCTTTGGTTCACTTCTGCTATTGACAAAGAGACATAAAAACCCAAATTCCTATGAGGGTTGCCTACTTCCTTGGGAAATATATAGACAATATACCATTTGCAGGACTTAGCCCTGAATGGGCAGGTTCCACAGGGGACACTGGAACTCACACTAAAGAATGAAGAGGATGGAGAGAGGGAGGGGAAGGAGGTCCCTGTCCTATATAACTTCTTCAGTATAAAGACTGCAGAGATGTTCAGGTGGCTTATGGCTCCCAAATCAGGAAGATCTTGGCTCAAACTCTGCTTTGCACATTCATGAGTTGTAATTTTTAAATTTTATTTTTTTGCAGGAAAGAAAAGTGGGGGTGCTCAATGACATGTGACTGACATGGGGAACAGTAGAGTAGAGGGGGGCAAGTGTTGTTTTTGTTCTCTCAGCCTCAGTTTCCTCATCTGTAAAACATGGATAAGAATGGCACCTACCTCAAAGGACTACTATGAAGATCAAATGAGATAAAATATGCAGAGTATTTTGTGAATCTTAAAGCTCTACATAACTCATTATTAGAGCACACCAGCCTCATTTATCACACATTTATTATGGGAAAGGCAAGGTACTAGTTGGCCAGTTAGCATTTATTAAGCACCTATTGTGTGCCAGGCTCTGTTCAAAGGTCTGGGGATAGAAAGAAAGGCAAAAACCAAAAATAAAATGGTCCCTGCCCTCAAGGAACTCATAGTCTAATGGGAAAAAGAGCATACAAACAGCGATGTACATACAAGATAGATGTGGGATAAATTGGGGGTAACTCCAGAGGAAAGGTGCTAAGGTAAAGGGGGCCTGGGAAAGACTTCTTTTTTCCCAGTTAATAGCATTTTATTTTTTCCAACGACATGTAAAGATAGTTTTCAACATTCACTTTTATAAGATTTTGAGTTCCAAATTTTTTCTCCCTCCCCTGCTCCTTCCCCAAGATGGCAAGCAATCTGATTAGAGGCCATTTAGGCCATCTTGGGTACAATCATTTTAAACATATTTCCACGTTAGTCATGTTGTGAAAGAAGAATCAGAACAAAAGGGAAAAACCACAAATAGTATGTTTCTATCTCCATTCAGACTCGATTGTTCTTTCTCTGTATGTGGATGACATTTTCCATCATGAGTCTTTTGGAATTGCCTACTATCCTTCTATCATGGAGAAGAGCTAAGTCTATCAAAAGCTGGTCATTGCATAATGTTGCTTATTACTGTGTACAGTGTTATGGTTCTGCTAACTTCACTCTGCATCAGCTCATGTAAGTCTTTGAACCTGGGAAGGACTTCTTGCAGAAAGTGAGACTTCTGCTGAGACATGAAGAAGTCGGGGAAGCCAGGAGGGAGAGATGAGGGGGGACAGTGTTTCAGCAATGAGGGACAGCCAGTGGACTTATGCAGTAGGGAGATAAAGGGTCTTTCTTCAGGAATTTCCAGAGGACAGTCATTGGATTGGAGAATTCATGCCGGAAAGTTTAATGAGACTGCAAAGGTAGGGAGGAACTAAGCTGGGAAAGGCTTTCAATGCCAAATAGAGGGGTTTCTATTTGATCCTGGAAATAATGAGGAAACACTGGAGTAGATTGATTCAAAGAAGCATAAAAATGAGTCCTGCCTTTACAGAGCTTTGAGACAAGTAATGAACAATACAAAGGAGCAGATAAAGTATTAAAGCTGTGTATTTGTTGCTGTTCAGTCATTTTTTACCTGTATCCAACTCTCCATGACCCCATGTGGGGTTTTCTTGGCAAAGGCACTGTAGTGATTTGCCATTTCCTTCTCCAGCTCATTTTATAGATGAGGGAAACTAAACTAATAAATTAATAAAAAAAGATGAGGGAAACTGAGGCAAAGAGGGTTAAGTGACTTGTCCAAGGTCACACAGCTAGGAAATATCTGAAGCCAGATTTAAACTTATAAATATGGGTCCTCCTGATTTTAAACCCAGCATTCTACACCACCTAGCTGCAAAGCCATGTGAGCAGACAGTAAATGTTATAGAAGGTGAGAAATAGCATGGGTTAGGGGCTCGCCAGCAGCTGTGGGGATGAGGAGAGGCTTTGAATCCTGTTCCTGAAGTTGGTCAGGGCTTCTTAAGGATGGAAGATGAATACCACGAATGAAGGTGCCTGGGACCAGGAGTCAGGAGTCTCAGGCTCTCATTCACTGACTTACTCTGTGATATTGGCAGTCTTTGTTACCCCTTCCAGCCTCAGTTTCTCTATATGCAAAAAGCCTTCATACGTATTTTCACACACCACTCTCTGAGTCTCCAGTAGAGAAAGCAAGGAACTTATCAAGGAGTTCCTATCATCCTCCAGTGTCCTCCCCACCCCCTTCTCTTACCGTCAACACAAATAGCATTAAACGCAGATGGAAACTTGTATGATTGAAATACCCTAGAGCCTCTCTATGATACTGTCCTCAGGGTCCAAGCCGTGTTAGAGGTAGAATGGTGGCATAACGAGATCCTTTGGGGATTCTTCCTAATAAACCCTCTTGCAAGAGGCCTGCAGATATGGGGGAGTTGACTGCCCCTTTCCTCCCCAGCACACTCCTTCTCAGTGAGGGGTGTGGGATGGACAGGCAAGATTCTGGGCACCAGGAGGCTCCCAGGGTCCTTAGCTGCTGCCAAAGCTCCCCTTGGGTGCTTCTCCCTCCCCTTCTCCCTACCCTATGGAGATAGACAACACTGGAGAGTGAGCATAGAATTAGACTCAAAGTCAAGAACACCCAGGTTTAAAATCTCCCCTCTGCTTCTTACTAGCTGTGTGACCCTGGGAAAGTCACTCCATTTCTGTGGTCTCTGTTTCCTAATCTTTAAAATAAGGAGGTTGGACCTGATGACCTCAAAAGCTCTATGTAACTCTTAATCTATGATTCCATGCACACATAGCAGGTAAAATTTGGGGAGGGGGAGGAACCTGCTGTACACCCCTCTTCCTTCCCCCCCAACTCCAGCTCAAAACACTCTCCAGAAATCATTCACAAGACCCTAATTTTAGAGGTAGAAAGGAATTTAGAAGCCAGCCAGCCAAAGTCTTTCACTTTGGATCTGGAAATTGAGACCCAGATAGGAGACAAGTCACAGGGTCATAGGTCACAAGTGATAGCAGCAGAACTCCTGTCCCCTGAATCAAAATCTAACTTTCTTTGCCCTGGCTGATTCAGACAGGGCCTTGCCATGTACCACTAAGTTCCATGAGGACAGAGGAGATGCTGTAGGTCCCTTCTGTATCCTGAGGGGGTCTAACAGTTAGTACTTTAGAGGAACCTATTGAATTGAACTGAGGAAAATGAGGAAAAAGTAAAAATAATGGGAAGAGAAGCAGACCCAAAGAGAAAAGTAATGTGCCACTGTGGATCAAAGATAAATGTGGGAACTGGACTGAAGCCTTGCAACCTAGGACTGTCAGTCCAAATCACTTGGCCATGGGGCCTGTCAGTTGGGTAGTGAATAATTGACTTGTTAGTAACAATGACAACAATAATTTAATAATAGCTGAAATTCATATGGTGTAATATAGTCT
This sequence comes from Gymnobelideus leadbeateri, assembly GCA_011680675.1. Taxonomy (NCBI): domain Eukaryota; kingdom Metazoa; phylum Chordata; class Mammalia; order Diprotodontia; family Petauridae; genus Gymnobelideus; species Gymnobelideus leadbeateri. The sequence goes on along the minus strand of WOXC01007632.1, from coordinate 369,640 downwards.
ATGTTCCATGTGTTACTTAATTGGGTCACTCATTCATTCAGCAAACATTTATACTATGTTCAATGTACTGTATTTGGCCCTGAAGGGGAATCAAAATTCAGTAATAAGGACTCATATGCCCATGACAGTGGAAGATTTAGAGTGTGCTCATCCCAGTAACTTTGGGAGGCAGGTAGTTCAAGGTTTTAGAATTTCCAATTAAAAGTGTTTAAAGGGGTTATGGAGAGCAGAGCCAAGAGGGTGGACACCTGACCTCCCCCAAATTCCTTTCCAAACAATTTTAAAATGATGCTTCGAAATGAATTTTGGAGCAACTAAACCAATAAAAGGACAAGGTGAAACCATCTTCCGGCCCAAGGCAACATAGAAGCTTGGCAGGAAAGAACTAGGGTAAGAGGAACTCACTGTCCAGTGCATGCCACACCTGGCAAGTCAGCAGTGAGCTCCAAATCTCTTCACAAGGCAGCCAGTGCCAGGCCACACTTGGTGAAAGCCTTTGGGACAACGGAATCTGTGGCAGTAAATTCCAGAACTGGAACTCACAGTAAGGGGGTTGGATAAGTGGTCAAAAGGAGATTACAAGGAACCCTTTGCTGGCAATGAGTGCAGGATTCTGTTGCATTATCCACAGTTGGTTCTGGGTCATAGTTCCAGAGTGAGAAGGTATACTAGTACCCTAGAGCTCCTGGCTACATGGGAGCAAGGACACTGGTCATAATTCCAGGGCAGAAAATGGTACTTTTGGTCACTCACAGGTGAGAATACAGGCCAGGAGAGCAGTGACCACATTTCTCCTGAGATCATGCCACCTCAGAAAAACTGAAAACTTACAGAATCTCAGAACTAGTTCTGAACAAAAACCCCTGAAATTTGGGACAGTGCCCCCTCTATGCTAGGAGCAGAGTTCAATTTTAACATAAAGTTAAAAGTCAAGAAATAGGCTGGGAAAATGATCAAGCTACAGCAACAAGAACCTGACCATAGAAGTTACTATGGTTACAGAAAAGATCAAAACACAGACTCAGAAGAGGACAACAATGTCAAACAATAATGTCAAAAGAGCTGCACGCAAAACCTCAAAGAAAAATGTGAATTGGTCTTAAGCCCCAAAAGAGCTTATGTAATAGATCAAAAAGGATTTTAAAAATCAAATAAGAGAGATAGAAGGAAAATTGGGAAAAGAAATAAGAATGATGCAAGAAGAAAACAATACCTTAAAAAACAGAATAGGCCAAATGGTAAAAGAGGCACAAAAATACACTAAAGAGAAGAACTCTTTAAAACTCAGAATTAGTGAAGTGGACAAAAAAAGATATGCAAATTTTTTTTTTAATTCACTGAAGAAAACAATTTCTTTGAGAAGTAGAATTAGCCAAATGGCAAAAGGTACAAAAATTCACTAAAAATAAGAAATTCCTTAAAAATAAGAATTGGCCAAATGGCCAAATCAAGAAACAAAACAAAATTTTAAAAATGAAAAAAGAAGATAATGTGAAATATCTCATTGGAAAAACAGCTGACCTAGAAAATAAATTGAGGAGAGGTAATTTAAGAATTATTGCACTACCTGAAAAACATGATCAAAAAAGAATCTAGACATTATCTAGAAATTATTAAGGAAAACTGCCCTGATACCATAGAACAACAGGGTAAAATAGAAATCAAAAGAATCCACTACTCACCTCCTGAAAGAAATTCCAAAATGAAAACTCCCAGGAATAATACAGAAAAATTACAGAGCTCCCAGGTTAGGGAGAAAATATTGCAAGTAACCAGAAAGAAACAATTCAAATATCATGGAGTCATAGTCAGCAAACACAAGATTTAGTAGCTTCCATGTTAAAGAAGCAGAAGACTTGACATGTGATATTCCAAAGGGCAAAGGAACTAGGATTACAACCAAGAACCACCTACTCAGCAAAACTGCGTTCAATCCTTCAGGGAAAAATGGATATTTAATGAAATAGAGGGCTTTCAAGCATTACTGATGAAAAGACCAAAGCTGAATAGAAAATTTTGTTTTTCAAATGCAAGACTCAAGAGAAGTATAAAAATATAAACAGAAAAAGAAATCATAAGGGATCTAATAAAGTTAAAATGTTCACATTTCTACATAGGAATATGATATTTATAACTTCTAAAATGTTATCATTATTAGGACAGTTAGAAGGAGCATACAAAGGCAGAGGGTATGGTTGTTAGTTGACTCTTGTGAGATGATACAAGAAAAAATGGACAGGAAAGAAAGATGGAAGCACTGGGAGAAGGGGAGAGGTAGAGGTAGAATGGGGTAACCTGTCTCACATAAAAGAGATGTGAAAGAGCTTTTACAATGGAGGGGAAGATGGGAGGGGGTAGCAGGCAATGCTTGAACCTTACTCTGATTGGAATTGTGTGAAAGAGGAAACAACACACATATTCAGTTGGGTATAAAAAACTATCTTACCCAACAGGAAAATAGGAGAGGAAGGGGATAAGAGAAAGCAGAGGGCTGATAGAAAGGATAATAGATTGGGGAAAACAGTGCTCAGAATTGAAAACACTGTTGAAGAAGGACAGGGTGAAAGAAGAAGCAGATAGCAGAGTATATTAAAAACCAGAATACTACAGTATGTTATTAACAAGAAACACATGTGAATAGATACAGAGAGAGAGAGAGAGAGAGAGAGAGAGAGAGAGAGAGAGAGAGAGAGAGAGAGAGAGAGAGAGACTCACAGTAAAGGTAAAGGGATGGGACAGGATCTATTATACTTCACTTGAAGTAAAAAAAAACAGAGATACCAATCATGATCTCAAATAGAGCAAAAGCAAAAATAGATCTAATTAAAAGACATAAGCTCGAAAACATCTTGTTAAGAGGTACCATAGACAATGAAGCAATATAAATATTAAACATATATGCACCAAATAGTATAGCATACAAATTCTTTTTTTTTTTGCTTTTTGGGGGGCAATTGGGGTTAAGTAACTTGCCCAAGGTCACACGGCTAGGTTTTTTGTTTGTTTGTTTGTTTGTTTTGTGTGTGTGCGTTAAGTGTCTGAGGCCAGATCGGAACTCAGGTCCTTCTGACTCCAGGGCCAACGATCTACTCACTGTGCCACCTAGCCACCCCATCATCCAAATTCTTAAAGGAAAAGTTAAAGAGTTACAGGAAGAAGTACACAATAAAACTACACTAGTGGGAGACCTCAACTTTCCCCTCTCAGAACTAGATAAATCTAATAAAAAATAAACAAGAAAGGGGTGGCTAGGTGGCACAGTGAATAGAGTGCCGGCCCTGGAATCAGAAGGACCTGAGTTCGGAGCCGGCCTCCGACACTTAATCCGCACAAACAATAAAAAAAAACTTAGCCGTGTAACCTTGGGCAAGTTACTTAACCCCAATTGCCCTAAAGGGGCGGCTAGGTGGCGCAGTGAGTAAGAGCGCCGGCCTCGGAGTTTGGATGACCCGAGATCAGATCCGGCCTCAGAAAATGAGCACCCACGCATAAATAATGACTAGCTGTGTAACCTTGAGCAAGTTACTTAACCCCAATTGCTTTAAAAAAAAAAATAAAAAATAAAAAAAATAAACAAGAAAGAAGTTAAAGAGATGAATATAATTTTATAAAAGTTAGATATGACAGACCTCTGGAGAAAACTGAATAAGAATAGAAAATAATATGTATTTTTTTAGTGGTAAATGACATCTATACAAAAATTGACCATGTGTGAGGGCATAAAAACCTCACAACCAACTGTAAATGTATCCTTTTCTTATCATAATGCAATAAAAATAACACTTAATAAAGAGCCATGGCAACATAAATTGAAAGTTAATTATAAACTTAATAATCTTATCCTAAAGAATGAGGAGTAAAAGAACAAATCATACAAACCAGCAATAATTCCATTAAAGGGAATGACAGCAATGAGGCTACATACCAAAAGTTACAGGATGCAGCTGAAAGCAGTACTTAGGCAAAAATTTATATCTCTAATCATTTACATCAATAAAATAGAGAAGGAACAGATGAATGAATTGGGTATGCAACTAAAAATATCTAGAAAAAGAACAAATTAAAAATCTCCATCTAAACAATAAATTGGAAACCCTGAAAATCAAAGGAGAAATTAATAACATTGAAAGTAAGGAGATCATTGAACTAATAAATAAAGCTAGGAACTGGTTTTATGAAAAATAACAGATAAACCATTGGTTGGTTTGATTTTTAAAAAAGAAAAAAAATTACCCATGTCAAAAATGAAAAGGGTGAATTCACCACCAATGAAGAGGAAATTAAAACAGCTATTTTTCCCAATTATATGCCAATAAATCTGACAAACTAAATGAAATGAATTTACAAAACTATAAGTTGCCCAGAATAACAGAAGAGGAAGTAGAGTACTTAAAAAGCCATATTTAGAAAAAAAATTGAACAAGCCATCAAAAAGCTCCCTGTGAAAAAAAAAATACCCAGGACCAGATGGATTCACAAAACATTTAAAGCACAATTAATTTTAATACTATATATACTACTTGTGAAAATAAGAAAAGAGGGGGTCCTAGCAAATTACTTTTTTGAAACAAATCTGGTGCTGACATCTAAACCAGAAAGAGCAAAAACAGTGAAAGAAAAAGATAGAACAATTTCCCTAATGCATATAGATGCAAAAAAATTTTAAATAAAACGTTAGCAAGGTGATAATAGCAATATATCACAAAGATCACACCATATGAACAGGTGAGATTTACACCAGGAATGCAGGTACTGGTTCAATATTATTTCCTAATATTCCACTATTAGCATAATTGACCATATCAATAACAAAACTAACAAAAACTTATTATTATTTCAAGAGTCAGAAAAGCTTTTGACAAAATGCAACACTTTCTCCTATTAAAAACTCTAGAAAGAATAGGAATAAATTGAGCTTTCCTTAAAATGATAAGTACTATTCATCTACAACCAACATCAAGTAGTATCTGTAATGGGGATAAGCTAGAAGCCTTCTCATAAGAGCAGGGGTGAAGCAAGGTTGTCCATTATCACCACTTTTATACAATTTGTACTAGAAGTGCTAGCTATACTAATAAGGGAAGAAAAAGGAAATTGAAGAAATTAGAATAGGCAACAAGAAAACAAAATTATCGTTCGTTGCAGATGTATGATAGTATAGTTGGAGAATCTCAGAGCTTCAATTAAAAACTTAGTTGAAATAATGAACAACTTTAGCAAAGTTGCAGGAGAGAAATTAAACCCACACAAACCATCAACATTTCTATATATTACTGACAAAATTCAATAGCAGGAGATAGACGAATTCCATTTAAAATAACTGTAGGAAATATAAAATACTGGGGAGTCTTCCTGTCAAGACAAATGCCAAAACTATACTACACAATTACAAAATATTTTTCACTCAAATAAAGTCAGAAGTAAACAATTGGAAAAGTATTAATTGCTCATGATTAGGTTGATCCAATATAATGAAAATCACAATTCTAACTAAATTAACATACTTGTTTATTATATATACTATATATATCTATATATATCAATAGATCAAAGGATATGAACAGGCAGTTTTCAGATGAAGAAATTTAAAGCTGTCTATAGTTATATGAAAAAAATGCTCTAAATCACTATTGATTAGGAAAATGCAAATTTAAACAATTCTAAGGTATCACCTCACACCTAACAGATTAGCTAATATGGCAGAAAAGAAAAATGACAAATGTTGGAGGGAATGTGGGGAAATTGGGACACTAATGCACTGTTAGTGGAGTTGTGAATTGATGCAACCATTCTAGAGAGCAATTTGGAACTATGCCCAAAGGGTTATAAAACTCTGCATACCCAATGATTCAGTAATACTACTACTTGATTTGTATCCCAAAGATATTTTTTAAGGGGAAAATAACTGCATATACAAAAATACTTATAGAAGTTCTTTTTGTGGTGGCAAAGAATTAGAAATTGAGAAGATGCCCACCAATTGGGGGATGGTTACTCAAGTTGTGGCATATGATTGTGATGGAATGTTATTGGGCTCTTAGAAATGATGAGCAGATGCTTTTAGAAAAACCTATCAAGATTTACATGAATTGATGGAAAGTAAAGTGAGCAGAACCAGAACATTTTACACAGTAACAGCAATATTGTACACTGATCAACTGTGAATAATTCAGCTATTCCCAGCAATGCAAAGATCAAAGACAATTCTGAAGGACCTATGATTAACAATGCTACTGGCCTTTAGGGGAAAAAAAACCCAATGGAATGTAAATGCAGATAGAAGCATACTTTAAAAAAAAACAAACTTCTTTCTTTTCCTTTTTTTTCCTGTGGTTTCTTTCACATCATGACTAATGTAGAAAAATGTTTTGCATGACTGCACATGTACCAAATTTCTTGCCTTCTCAATGATGGGGGAGGAGAGAAGAAAATTTGGAACTCAAAATTCTAAAAAATATAAATATTACAATAATCTAGTTCTTTTGTCGTAGAGTCCTAAGTTATATCTTTTTGTTCTTTTTGGAAGGGAGAAGGCAGGGCAATTGGGGTTAAGTGACTTGCCCAAGGTCACATGGATAGTATGTGTTAAGTGTCTGGGGCCAAATCTGAACTCAGGTCCTCCTGAATCCAGGGCTGGTTCTCTATTCACTGCTCCACCTAGCCACCCCCTAAGTTATAACTTGATGCATTAAAATGTGATACAACAAAGCTATGATGTTGACAAAGCAAATGGCTTAGATTCTCTCCCTCACCCTTCTCAGTTTGAACTACTTTTTCAAGGTCTGCCAGGTGAACTGGGTTGAGATCCTGGCTATGTGCTTTTGGGAAAGCTTCTCCCCCGCCCCCAATCCCTGCGCCCACCATGGACCTTGGTTTCATCCTGTAGCAAAAAAGAAGAGGGGGTTGTATAAATGGAAAAAATAAAACATTGAAATACAAAAAATATATCACAAAATTAAATAAAAATTTTCAAATGTTTATAGGAAATATGTTTAGAATGTGCTCAGGACCATGCAGCTAGTCAGTGCTAGAGCCGGGGCTTGACCCAGCATCTTTGGATAATTCAATTAATCATTTTACCAGTCTCTTTGGGCATCTACTATGTGCCAAATCCTGTGCTGGGCACTGAAAATACAAAGGCCAAAATGAAGCAGTCCCTGTCTTCAAGGAACTTACCTTCTCCAGAGAGAGAGAGAACATTAAGACCATGGGGTGGGGTGGATAAGTCAAGAAGGCCTGGGTTCAAATGTCACCCCACCTCCACACACACTTGCCTGCCCCTGAGTGACTTCATCTCTCTCTGTCTGACTTGCTTCATCTGTAAAAGGAGGTTGGACTTCATGCCCCCCAAGGTCCTTTCCAGTTCCAGATTTAGAATAACTATGAAATTAACCTCCAATGGTCCCAGACAAAATTCTAAGACAAGATAGACCAGGAATTGCCATTTGGATCAGTGGTGAAAGACAGTTTTCGCACTGGGAGCTTTGAAAAACGGTGGAGATAGAGGCAGAGGTGAGGAAGGAGGGGATCCCAAGTGAGGGAGGCTGCCAGTGAGGAAGCATAGGATGGGAGATGGAAAATTGGGTGTGAGAAATAGCCCCCGATTTCTATCTTTAAAAATTATTCCTCTTTTGCTTTTACATAATTTTCATTTCCCAATACAGTCCTCCCTCAGTCACTCATAGAACCAGCTCTTATAACTGAAAAAAAAAAGGAATAAAAAAGGCAATTCAGCAAAACCAGCCAACACATCAATCGAGTCAGGCACTATACACAATGCTTTGAACCCATAGTCCCCCACTTCTGCGAAGGAGGGATGTTGGAATGGTTTTCCTTCTGCCGGAATCCCTTTTCGAGCAAGATCGATTCCTTCCAGGAGCCTGCAGTCTAGAAGAGGTTGGGATGAGAAACAGGCAGCTGACAGTGTCCCGCACTGAGCATGCTCGCCCAGCTCAGGGAAAGCTTCGTGTCCCAATGTTCGTGCCTTGCCAATGCCACCAGATGGATATGGAAGCCAAGTGGAAGAGAGGCATTTTGCTCCCCCTGTGCGATCTGCATTTACACCATTTGCTTACGACAAGAAACATTAAGCAATTTTCCACATTACCTCCAAATGAATGGGACCCTGAAGGAAAACCCTGAAGGGAAATGTTTGAGAACAGCTCGGAGAAGGCATTTCTCCAGGAGGGATATGTGCCAGCGCGCTCTGCTTGCTTATTAATAGCCTCTGCCGTGTGGGCTCCAGGGGAAACCGCCCCTTTTGAATAGCTATCCGGGAAAAACATTCAAGGCCGGGCTTGATGGAAATTGGGAACAGCGAGAGCAAGGAGCTCGAGCGAAGGTGGGTGAGAGCCGAGGCCTCCGAGCAAAGGCACGTTAGGAAGACGCAGCAGAAAGGCGGCGGCCCTGTCTCCTCTAGGTCTGTTCCGTCTTTTACTCACCAAACCCGCTTTATGAACCAAAACAAAAGCCTTTTACACAGCTCTACGCAAATCCCCAGATCTCTCCAAAGGCACTTCTGATGGTGCATAATTAAGACAGCAGAGTCTCATGGGAAAATCCCTAGACTGGATTGAGAATCCGAGAATCTGGGTTGGGATGACGACTGGTACTTTGTATGAGGTCTTGGGCAACCTCAGTTTCCGAGTTTGAACATTCCTACGATGTGAACACTATATTCACATATGCCATAAAACGAAAGTGTGTCCAAGCTGGAAGGATCTTAGAACATGAAATGTCAAAGCAGGAAGGAGGCTTGGGACATAGCAGGTCAGTCCTGGAAGCGGCGGCCTTAGGACGTAGAAGGCCAAACCCAAGAGGGCCTTATACCAAAGACTGTAAATCTCGTAGATCATAGAATGTCAGAAATGAAAGTAGCCTGAAACCTTAGGATGTCAGAGCCCCTGGGCCCCTGTGTCTCTGTCTTTTCTTCTTTCTACTTATTCACTTGGTGGTCTCATCAGGTCCCATGGATAAATCATCTCCAAGGCAGTGATTCTCAGATATGTTATCCTGTCCCAGTCTCTCTGCTGATCTCCAGTCACATCTCCAAGTGACTTCCAGACATCTTGAACTGGACAGCCAGGAGACATCTTAAAGTCAGCATACCTAAATCTGAGTTCCCAAGCTCTCCTTGTGCCTCCCAAGGTCCTTGGAGGGCCTTGGAGGGCCATGCCATTGGCTCAGTCCCCCCAGGCTTACAGCCTGTATGTCTTCCTCCACTCTTCAGTATCTCTCACCTCCCACAGTCAATCTGGCCCAAGGCCAATTCATTTCACCTTTGCAACATCTCTTGGATATTCCCTTTATTCCTTCAATGCCACTACCTCCCTGGTACAGGCCCTCAAGCCCTCACATTGAAATAGCCTTCTGACCGGAAGTCTTTCCTCACTCTAGTCCATCATCCATTCAGAAACCAATGGGATTTTCCTAAAGCCCAGGTCCAACCATGTTACCCCCTGCCCCTACTCAATAAACTCCAGTGGTGCTCTCTCACCACCAGGAACAAATATAAAATCCTTTGCCCTGAAAGACCTTTCTAAGCCAACCTCCCTCCTCTTCTCCACCTCTCCAGGCTCTTTCCTACACCTTACACTTCCCCATGTACCCTTTGACCCATTGACATTGGCCTTTTTGCTGTTCACAAACCAGACACTTCATCTCTTGACTCTAGGCATTTTCTCTGACTGTCCATCATGTCTAGAATTTTTTCCTTCCTTATCTCCACCTTCTGGAATCCCTGGTTTCCTTCAAGTCCCAGCTAAATTCCCACCTTCTACAGGAAGCCTTTTCTGATCCCTCTTAACTCAAGGGTCCCTCCCTATTGATTATCTCTTGTTACAGTTTTTTGGTACATATTTGTTTGCAGGTTGTTTCCCCCATTAGACTGTGAGTTTATAGAGGGCAGAGGCTATTTCTTTTTTTTTACCTTTCTTTGTATCCACAGCATTTAGTACATCACCTGGCACATACCAAGAGCTTAATAAATGTTTAGACTGGCTGACCTTAGCCTGAGGACAAAATGTCTTGGCTAGGAGGGAACTTAGACTGTGGAAAGTTGGAAGAGGTCTCAGAATGTAGTGTAAGACTAAAACATAGTGTTAGAGCTGGGATGGCAGCTAGGTGGCACAGTGGGTATAGTGCTGAGCCTGGAGTCAGGAATATCTGAGTTCAAATGCGACCTCAGACATTTCCTAGCTGTGTGACCCTTGGCAAGTCACTTAACCTTGTTTGTCTCAGTTCCTCATCCATAAAATGAGCTGTAGAAGGAAATGGAAAACCCCTCCAGTATCAAAATCCCAAATGGGATCAGAAAGAGTCATAAGCAACTGAAATGACTGAACAACAAAAGAACTGGGATAGAACCTAGAACATTTAATTTTTTGAGTTAGGAGAGCCTGTGACACATAGAATTTCAGAGCTTATATGTAGAACACAGAATAGTAGAAACAGAAGGGATATAGAATAATGGAAAGGATGCTAAATTTGGGTTAAGAAAAAAAGACCTGGATTTTAAAATAATAATTTAATTTTAAAAAATAATTTGATAAAATAATTTGCTAATAATACTAAGAAGACCTAGATTGGAATTTCTGGCTCTTCTTCCATTTACTATATGTGTGACCTTGGGCAAGTCACAGCCTCCCTGAGCTCCTATTTCCTTATCTGTAAAATGAGAGGGTTGAATTAGAAAACCTCTAAGGATCCTTTTAGCTCAAATTCTATATTCTGATATTATCATAAGGTTGGGGGTTTCCATGCTATCTTCCTTTAATAGAAACACAGAAGGCCCAGATTGCTTGATTGACTCAATCACTCAAAAGCATAAAATGGTTACAAAAGTGTCCTTAATCAATTTGGTAGGACTGGCATGATTTGATCATTGGACAACAGCAGGAAATATTTCTGTGACTGGTTTAAGGGAATCAGTCATGTTTTATGGGGCCATGGATAAAACAGCAAATCAATCCAGAGGTCTGATCATTCTAGCAACATGTCAGTCAAGTGGTGACCAAGAGTATTACCTTTTTTTGGAGATAGGGTGGAGGATCAGATTTTCCTCCTCTCTCCTCCCTGATTGACCAGGTGACAACCTCATGAACTTTGAAAGGTCAGAAGATTTAGAGTTTCCTCTGGCACCTGTAGAGCATTCCCTAATAGCAGTCCCTGTTGGCAATGTCTGCACTGGGAGCTAAGACACACACCAGGGATATGCTAGACACTGTAATGTCATCAGCTTCAGGACTCTGTAAAGGCATTGACCCTCAGAAGCCAGCAGAGAGCTATGTCTAAGGGAAATTTCACAAGGGCTACACAAAGGAAGAAAAAGACTTGAAATAACCTAAACTCTTTGGTCACTGAACCTATTCCCCCAATGAACTTTGTGTATATAAGGGAAGAGCATGGACATATTCTGGGGAGGTTATTTTTCTAACCACTGTTTTTTCTATATATTCTCGATACATAGGCCTTTTGTAAAAGCTAAGTGATGCCAACTGCTTCATTAAAGTTGGGTATCATACTAGGTAGGGGCTCATGAGTGACAGTTCTAGAAACCACAACATTTCAGGGTTACCTGTAGAAGGGAGAAGCAGTCAGATGAGGTTGAGGGACACAACTTACTAGTGTAAGTGGACATTAGATAAGAAGTTCTGAAGAGCAGGTTAGGCAAACCACTAGAGAAAGTTTGTCGTTGTCATCATCATCATCATCATCATCATCATCATCATCATCATCATCATCATCATCAACACAACCACCACTCTTTCTCCCTTGCACTCTCTTCTCCTCCTAGGATTCCCTAACTTCCCTCAAGGCTCATTTCAATTGCTACCTGCTGTGTGGGGCTTTCCCTAATTCCCTGGGATATTAGCCCCATCCCTTTCTCCTGCCATATTAATTTTTACTTGATGTATATGTATGTATGATATATACATGTTACATATACAACATAAGTATTATATTTAATTATCTGTCTACATGTTCCCACCCAGTAGATTATGAACTCTTTGAGGGCAGGCTGGTTCTATTTTACCTTGCATCCCCTGCCCCGAGCAGTAGGCGTTTGGTAGATGTTGAATGAATGAATGATCCCTTCTTCACTGCTCATCACTTTCTGGTATATCAGGAATGAGTCCAGCATTGACAGCTGAACTAAGAAGGTTTTTTGTCAGCTTTGGGGCTGGCATCCAGTCACAGCTGCCACAGAAGAGCTGTATGGGACTCACTGTGACTTCAACTGGATTGGTCAAATGTGCTTGATCTGAACTCTTGCTCCAGGTTCTGAGGAGCAAAAGCCTCCAGCTTGGAGTTAATGAAAGTTAATTTTGAGATAAGCAGAGCTGAGTGTGGGCACCCAGGGGCTGGAGTCCGATGTCTTCAGGCTGAGGTTTGGAAGCCAAACAACTAAGGTCATCAGTTAGTGATGGGGGAAGAACTTGGCTCTCTCCAATCTCTTATCTCTCTTCTTTTCTCTGGAAATAAAAATGAAGATGGGTCTCCCCCTCCCACTCCATGCCCTCATTCTCCCCCTACTGTGCTTAGCCTTGGAAGTTCTTACTTTCTTAAGGAACAGCAACCTGTTTTGGAAGAAAGGACATTTCAATAGCTGGGAGTCAAGAAAGTTTGGCCTCAAAGTTGGTCTTTGAGAGGCATCAGGAGAGATGAGTACAGATGAGATGCAGGGTTTTCTGACAAGGATGCCGGGTTCAGACTTGGATTCGAATCCTACTTCAGAGACTTCCTAGCTGGGAGACGTGGGGATGTCATTTAACCCCTCCAGGCATCAGTTTTCGCCTTTCTGAGATGAAGGGGATTGGGTGCAATAGTTTTCAAGTTCTAGATCCTCTGACTCTTCTGATCCTCAGTGTGTCAGGCTCTCTCTCTCTGTCAAGTCTTCTTGGAGCAGGAGAGGCAAGGTGGCCTAGTTGATGGAGATCTCATATTAGTCAGGAAGAGCTGAGTAGAAGCCCCATTTCTAGGCTCCTACTTACTGTGGCCAAGTCATTTCATCATGATGACTCTCTTCCAGAAAACTGTGGATACTCTTGGAGGGCTAAGTGGGATAAGAGAGTCCCTTGTTAAGAATGCTGAATTTCGGGGGCAGCTAGGTGGCACAGTGACTAGAGCGCCAGCCCTGGAGTCAGAAGGACCTGAGTTCTGATCCGGCCTCAGACACTTAACACACACAAACAAAAACCTAGCCATGTGACCTTGGGCAAGTTACCTGACCTCAATTGCCCTCCAAAAATGTTGGATTTGGAACCAGAAGTACTAGGCTCAATGCTTGTTTTTGCTACGTAGTGCCTGTGAGACCTCAGGCAAGTCAGCTCCCCTCTGACTCTCATTTTGTCATCTGTAAAGTGAGGAGTGGTGGCCTGGATGGCCTGTCTGGAGAAGGGCAGGAACCATGTGTCTTGCCTTTGTTAGTATCTCAGCACAGTGTCTGGTATACATTGGTGCTTAATAAATGCTTGTTGAGTTGACTCTATGGTCCCTTTCTCACCCTAAAGCCATCATCCTAAAGTTTTTGCTTTTGTGATGCTGTGGGCACCTGATCTCCCTGGCCACATTTCCTCTCTTATAAAATGAACCCATTAGGCTATATGGTGAGAGGAAATGCAGTCTAGCCATAAAAGCACTATTCAACTCAAACAAGGTGGTCCCCCACTGGGGGACCAGTGACTGGGTAAAGATAGGGCCCTCTGATCCTAAGAACTTGAATGTGCAATACAAATGTTAGCAATGATGGCATCGTAGAAACTACTCCACGATATTGCAATAGGAATGGATTTATTGTCCATCCATCAGAAAAGCAGATGCAGAGCCATGAAGTAAGTGTACAGGCAAGACTGGGAGGGCCATCAGGAGGGAGCAAAGGGGAGAGTCAAGCCAATCCCACGTGGTTGGTGCTGGGGGTGTGACAATCTTCTAATAGGTGAAATAAAATTGTAGTCACCCGAGAAAATACTTCTGGTGCAATTTATTAATCAGAGCTCACAGAGATCAATGGTGCTGAATAATTATGCACTGCTAGGCTCTCCTCCTAATCCTGTGCCATAGCTGCCTCACTCATGGGTTGGGGCACAGATGCTCACATCTGCTTTCGTTAGAGGACCTCGAACCCTAGCATCAACATACGAAGTTAACCAAGGATCTCCATCATGGATCTATTCCCCATGTTCCACTGGCAGAGTCAACCTGGAAATTCAATGAGTTAATTAAGGAGGAACTGTCTATGACTCCTTTTTACATTGTAACCTCCCCCAGCCCCCACGCCTCTGCCCCTCCTGCCTCCCTGCAGATCTAAGCAACCCAGCAGCCTCTTGCCCCATGTGCCAGAATGATTAATGGAGGGACTGCAATGAGGTCAATTAGCCTGGGTCGGCTGGAAGCTGAAAGGTGGAGTACACTGCTTTATTGAACACTGCATTCACACTCCAAACTGTGACCTGGGCCCCGGTGATTTATTACCGGGGCACTGCTCTGATCACTTACCTTCCATGCTCTACCTTGCCTTGAAAAACCAGGTTTTCACTGTCAATTAGTGCTGGACAAGGAAAGCCATTCAAACTCCAAAATGCAGGCTTTCTAATGGAATGGGGGTGGCATGAGGAGGGGGGTACTTGGTGCACCCCACTCCCAGCTCCCACTAAAGCTCTTCAATCAGCAAACAATTCAATTCCTTGGGCTTGGGGGTGGGAGGTGGAGAAGTAGGATCTCTTCTTAGCAAGAGATGCTCAAGGGGAGAGGAAGCCCCCAAAGAGCAGCTCCCTTGGTTCTGAGCTTTTGGAGACCCAAGGCCGATCCCAACCTGGCTGTGGCCAAACCATCCAGAGCTTGGTTTGTTGAATGGAGGGCACTTGGTAAAGGTGGTTCCTCAGTAGTTTGGTGGTAGTGCATGACTCGCTGATACAGGCACCTTGTTGGTTTGGGTGAAGAGTACCACCTCTTTTGAGTTGAATAGTGCTTTTATGGCTAGACTGCATTTCCTCTCACTAGAGTTTTAATGGGGAATTCTGGGAGCAGCTCCTAGGAGGGCCAAGAGCATCCTTTTTAAGCTAGAAGGGACCACAGTGACCATATAGTCTAACTGGTTCATTTTATAGGAGAGGAATGTGGCCAGGGAGATCAGGTGCCTGCAGCATCAGAAAAGCAAAGATTTAGAGCTAGGAGGAACCTGCCAATGAGTCCTACAGAGGAGGAAACTGAGGCCCAAAGAGGTTAAGTGGTGTCTCTTTTGAGACAACCTCCCCTATAGTTATTACGTGCATATGTTGTTTCCATGTTGCCTCTCCCACCGAAATGTAATCTCCTGGAAGCAGCTAGGCAATGGAGTCAGGAAGACCTGAGTTCAAATCCAGCCTCACTGACTCATTAGCTCTGTGACCCCGGGCAAGTCATTGACCTTTTTCTGCCTCAGTTCCCTCATCTGTAAGATGGGGATAATAGTGGCACCTAGCTCACAGGGTTATTGCGAGGATAAAATGAGATCATATTTCTAGACCTTCAAACCCTATATCAATGTTGTTATTGTCAGTATTCCTCAAGGACAGGGTCTTTTTGGTATTTGTTTGCCTTTCTTTATGCCTCCAACATAGTGTGTGTGTGTGTGTGTCACAAACAGCAAACACTAAGAACTGCTTCTTGGTGGATTTGCCTCAGGTCCCCCAGCCAGTAAGTGATGGAGGTGGGCTCCACAGCCACAGCTCTCTTCAGTGCACTGTGCTGCTGTCACATCCACCTCACTAAGAACACATCATGCTCTAAAGAACCTTGTATACACTGTCATGTGGGCCTCACCAGAACCTGGGGAGGTGGATATCCAAGGCACGATTGTCCCCACTTTGTAGATGAGGAAAGAGAGACTGAGGGAGATGATGGGGTTTGTCCATAGGTCACACAGCTAGAAAGTGTCTAGGGGAGGATTTGAATCAAGCGTTCCTGACTCTAAGCCAATTTGATTCAGATATTGTACCTAATACCCCAAATATCTGCAAGACACCATGCTAATGAATCTGGTCACACAAGTGAAAACAAACCCCCCAAATGTGGCTCCTGCCTCCAAGAAGCCGACAGTCTAGTGGTGGGGAGCACTGATGGCCAATGGCCATTGCTTTGCGTTTACTGTCTTGCATTTACTGTCTTCCAAAGTCCAACATCAACTCCTTGAGAGGAGAGATGGCTTCACTCATTGTGCCTTTGTAGCTGGAGCTCCTAGCGATGGCTGGCACATGGTAAGAGTCTAATAAATACTTGCTGATTTTGTACTCAATGACAGAGTTTCTCCACTGACTTGGGATAAGAAAGCTTTTCTTCCTTTAATGAGGAAGTGAAAAGAAAAAAAATTAGACAAGTATCTTCCAAAAGCTACTCTGGTCTCTGCCCTTTTCCCTGAGGACTAACTGAATGACAGAAATGTGAGTTGGGAAAGGGCTCGATTTGTCTTCCTCCCGTCCTAGCTTGGCTTGTTCCTTCTGGAATGTTTTGGGAAGCTTTCTCCAATCGTGCTTTAAATACACCACGCATAGAGACTTTGCTGAATTTCTCTTGGGAAGCCATTGTACCAGCTTGACTGTCTCCCATGAGCAGCAGGCAGTAACTTCCTCTGCCTAGCATGAACAGGGGCCCTGCAGATGGCGACAGAGTCCCTGCTGCTTTGTGCCCCTGAGGAACATGGGAGCCCCTGGGAGAGAATTTAAGCTTTGTATAGTCCTCTTCATGAGCAATATCCAGATTACAATGGGGACAAAGAATAGACTTTTCATTTTGTAAGTGGGGAAACTGAGGCATGGAGCTCTCTTTGAAAGTTAGTGGCTGAGTTGGTGACTTAGAAATGCCACCGGACTTGGTGTCCAAGGACGTGGTTCCCAGTCTTGACTCTCCTACTTACCAACTAGGTGACTTTGAGGAAGCCACTCTTTGTCTCTGAACCTGTTGCTTCATCTTTAAAATGGGATTAATACTCTCACTTAAAAGGCAAGGGAAGACGAGCAGAATAACTGACATCACAAAATCACAGACGGATTTTGTACAGGGACTATCTTGCTCCTTACATGTGTATTTTCAGTACCTAATACAGTATCTTGCTCATAGTAAGTGCTTAATAAATGTGTTTTCTTTAATTCATTCACTGGTTTATTATGTCTGCATATGATAATTGATATGCTAATGTCATAATCAGTCTTCTCTACTCATTTAAGCAGGCACCCAGGATGTGTCAGATGCAGGGCTTGAACCCAGAAATATGGGTGAGCTATTGGTAACTCTTCCAGATGTCAAATTCCTTGATTTTGTGAGTATTTTGTATATCCTGGCAACCAAGAGAGAACGAATGTTTTCTAGATATTTGTAGAATATTGAGGAAGTCACAGGAATGGTAAATAAAGCCATAGAACAATTGACTTATAGGTCCTTTCCAGGAATGAAAGTATTCATTTGACTCTGGTTACCAGAACAAGAGGGAGAAAGCATTTTGACTAAGATGGAATAGTAAGGACAGAAGTTACAAAACATTTCCTCCATGATCCTGGGTCACAGCTTTCACAAATACTAGTAGTATTAGCTCAATACTGGGAGTGAGGCACTTAGGGAGGAAACAGATATGGTCAAGGCAATTTATATCTCCTGTACTGCAAGACCCCAATGTCCTCTCGTCTCATAGGGTCCTCACACAGCTTCTCCCTGAATGAAATATTTCTTCTGAGACAATCCTCATTTAGTTTTCCTGAACCTGCTCCTTTTTATAACTCTATTCTTAACTGCCAGGGCCAAGTCTCTCCTCCCAGAGCTCTCTTCTCTGCTTCCAGAGATTCCTTGGAGTCAACTCTGCTGATTTTCTCTCTCCGTCTTCCTGTTTCTGTCTTTCTCTCTCGTGTTTACTGTTTCTCTGTCTCTTGCTATCTGTCTGTCTGTCTCTGTGTCTGTCTGTCTCTTTGTCTGTCTTTCTCTGTTACCTCTGTCTCTGTCTTTGTATGTCTCTGTCTCTGGGTCTGTCTGTCTGTCTGTCTCTCTCCCCTTTTCTCTTTTCTTTACTCCTTATTAGATGTGCTACCTCCTATAGTAAAGATGCTATGACTGATGAGTTGGTTGGGGAAGAGAGAGGAGTTGCCTTTCTCATTCCTGACTCAAAGACACAAGGGTCACAATTCACAAAGCTGCTTCTTGGGTCAGCTGATCATGGAGCTGCAGATTCAGCATTGTAAATGTCATTGGGGTGTGGGCGATCTTCAGCCAGCCAAAGGCAAGTTGCTCTTCCAATTTCATCAGCAAAACTTCTGAAAAAAATTGTAAAGTGATGTTGTCATGATTATTCAATCATTTCTGTCGTGTCTGACTCTTCGTGACCCAATTGGGTTTTCTTAGCAAAACTACTGCAGTGGTTTGCCATTTCCTTCTCCAGCTCATTTTACATATGGGGAAACTGAGGCAAATAGGATTAAGTGACTTGTCCAGGGTCACACAGCTAGTAAGTGTCTGAGGATGGGTTTAAACTCAGGAGTTCCTGACCCATTCTATACACTGCACCACCCAGTGGCTTATAAAGGGATTACAGGGTGTAAATACTTCATTGAACACCTTAAATGAACCTTGCTACCTTGTTTCCTCTGTTATCTGCCTCTTTCTATGATTGCATCAAACAATGGGGGAGGGGATGGAGAGACTCTCATTACATGTATAATGGAAAGAGGTGAGCAAGTCCTGTGAGAATGAGAGACAATAGAAGAATGCATGGATGGGTGGATGGATAGATGGACAGACAAATGGACAGATGGACAGACGGATGGACAGATGAATGGACAGATGGATGGACGGATGGATTGATGAAAGGCCAAGAACTGCACTTTGGCATAAATCTAATTATTAGAAAGCTTTATCTTACATCAAGGCTAAATTTTCTTTTCTGAAACTTTAAACCTCTTTTTGAATCCTAGTTTTGCTGCTTTTTACTTGTGTGGGCTTGGACAAATTACTTTCC
Organism: Gymnobelideus leadbeateri; assembly: GCA_011680675.1. Classification (NCBI taxonomy): domain Eukaryota; kingdom Metazoa; phylum Chordata; class Mammalia; order Diprotodontia; family Petauridae; genus Gymnobelideus; species Gymnobelideus leadbeateri. The sequence goes on along the minus strand of WOXC01007632.1, from coordinate 350,664 downwards.
CTAAGCTTCAGTTTTATCCTCTGTCAAACAAGGAGATAGTGCCCAGATGACCTCTATGGGCTCTAAATCCCATCTATGATCCTTAATCCTCAACTTTCAGGGTCAGAAACAATGATTATGTTGTTATCTTTCTGGCTTTTATAGTTAGTCTCAATAGTGTTGTCTTTGATATGATATAGTGAAGAAATTGAAAGGGAAAAAAAAAGCCAACCCTAGTGGGCTAGCCTTTCAACCTAACCCTATAAACTCCTAAACTCTATAGGGCTAGCCTTGTAACCCCCAATCTATAAAGTGACAACCAAGGTCACAGATTTGTCCAAATATATTTCAACCTGAAGCCGCTCTTATAAACCAACTCCCATAATACCTTCCTTTTGGAAAAAGGGCAGACCTCAGACTGAAATGTTTCTGGCCCATTTGCAGGTAATATTGCTACAAATAATACATCACATTTATGTGTTGTTTTGTTGTTTTTTATAAATTTATTTTATTTTTTATTCTGAACTTAAACACAAAAGACCATTTCTTTATTTATATCGGAATGCGAAAAGAGAATTGTAAGTTAAACCAGGAATTTCCATTTCAGACAGTTTGCTTTTTTAACAAAAGTATATAAAAATTACATGTTATTTTCAAGACTGTTCTTCTTGTCTGTACTTCCTTCTGAAATTCTTCTGTTCATGTCTGTGGAATTAAAAAATGTTTCAATGGTCACCTTTTTTTATCATTATTACTACCTCTCTCCCTTAATTCAAAACAGAAAAAAACCCCTAACCCCTTATAACAAATCAACATGGTCATCAGACATATAGAACATATTTAAAATTCTTACCTTTTTAAGAGAAGAAGAAAAATTGGAATTCAAAAAAAATTTTTAATGAATGTTAAATAATGTCTTTATAGGTAACTGGAAAAAATAAAAAAAATTAAGAAAAGAATTAAAATCAGGCAAAAAAATAAGCCTGGCCAAGCAAAACAAAGCTATTCAACAGGCATGTCTAGAAACATGGGTCTCCTTCTGTGCCTTGAACCTATTCCTCAGACATCACCCACTTTCATTATGGGTGCTCTGGGGTTGTGCTCGGTCCATGCTCTGATCAGAGTGCTGAAGCCTTCCAAAGTTGTTTTTCTTACCAACGTCCTATTAAGTGTTGTCCTAGTTCTGCTCACTTCACTCTGTGGTAGCCCAAGATTCTCTGAAACAATCCCCTTCATCATTCCTTATGACACAACAATGTTCCATTACATTCAAAAACCAGTTTGTTTGGCCATTCCTGAACTGATGGGCACCTCATCCCTTACATTCTGAATCCCTGTTTTCTTTCTTCTTCTTTCTTCTTTTCTTTCTTTCTTTTTTCCTTCCTTCCTTCCTTCCTTCCTTCCTTCCTTCCTTCCTTCCTTCCTTCCTTCCTTCCTTCCTTCCTTCCTTTCTTCCTTCCTTTCTTTCTCTTTCTTTCTCTCTTCTCTCTCTCTCTCTCTCTCTCTCTCTCTCTCTCTCTCTCTCTCTCTCTCTCTCTCTCCCCCTCTCTCCCTCTCCCTTTCCCCCATTTCTCATTCAGAAGTAGGAATTTTGTTTTAGCTGTCTCTATTCCCTCCTTGATATTCCCTTCACCCATTTTTCCCTGTTAAGTCTGGTTTACTTCTACACCAAACCACTTGTTGGTACTTACCCCTCCTTTGTTCAGACAGAGCTGGGTTCCCCAGATGCCTGACGCCTTTGCCCCTTCTTCCATGCACCTCATTTATAAGAAGTAGGCACTTTACTGTTTTTCCAGGCTCTTCAGTGTACATTATTCCAATTGGCCTTCACAACAGCTCTCTGCCATCTCTATGCTTTTGTGCTTGCTGCCCTCATGCCTGGAGTGCACTTCATCCTCAGCCCCCTCCACAGAACCCCTCACTTTTTAAAGATGCAGTTCAAGCACCATCTCTTACAGGATGCCTCTCCTAATCCCCTCCAATGCCTGTGTTCACTTATTTTCTATGTATGTATTTATTCTCCATAAATGTACGTGCTATCTCCCCCATAGACTATTGAGTTACTTACTTGTAGGCAAGTATCATTTCACTTTTCTCTTCTCTTTCTTTTCCTAGAGCAAGAACAGTGCATGACTTGTAGCAGGCACATAAGAAATACTGGTTGATTGATCGATCCTCATTTTATGAATGAGTAAAGTGAGAATCAGAGAGAAAGCGTGATTTGCCTAAGGTCACATAGCAAGTGTTAGGAAGTGTCCTGGTAGGACTCCTACCAAGGTATTCTGATTCTCAGTGGCCTGACACCCATCCCTTAATGTTAGTGTACCATATTACATATACATGTAAGACTTTTCATAGGACCTTTTTTGGGAGCCCAGGGTGGCCAAGATCAGTGATTCCACTACCATCTGGAGCTCCCAATAGGAAAACTCCCTCCACTGATCCAATGATAGTTCACTAACTGTCGTGTCTTCATGTTTTGTGTGGGAGTACCAAGAAGTTAAGCAATTCCGTAGCATGATAAATTTTGTTTTGGAAGAGATCTTAGAAGTCATGTCACTCAACTTCTCCATTTTACATAAGGGTAAACTAAGGCCAAGAGAAGTTCAGCGATTTAGTCACAGTCATGAAGGGAACAATCATGAGGGCTGGCATGTGAACTCAGGATCATTCCAGATCTGGGATTCTTTTAAGCATGATTCACTTGGCTCCTGATCACACCATCATTGTATATCAGAGGCAGAATTGAAATTCAGGTCTTCTTGTCTTCAGTTATTTAGACATAGAGGATAGAAGCTATCAGTAGATGGGATTTTAAATTGAAATGTACTCAAGTTTATGACAACTCCATTCTATACTAGTTTGGATCAAAAAGGCTTATTGAGGCTTACCTAGTACATCAAGAAAAGGAAAAACAAGAATGAGATGATTCAGTTCATAGTCTCAAGGTACAAACATGGTGAGGGCAGGTAAGTCAACTATAGGGTGAGGAGTTAGGGAAGCAGAGAGTTCTAGGAAGGTTTGAGGTAGGAGAGATCCCTAAGGACTGAGAGTATCAGGGGAGGCCCCTCTAGGAGCTGGTGCCTGAGTGGAATAACCCAAAGATCCTTCTTTCAGATCCCTCAACAATGGCGGACAAGAACCTTTGTATGTGGGCCATTGGGATCAAAGTCTTCAGCTATCAGAATAAAATTTGCCCTTTGCTCCCTGAAAAATACAAATTATTTCCAGCATATGGGCAACCTAAATGATTCAAGTTTAAGACTTTAAAAGCTACAAAAAGGACTTATGAAAAGGTACCATTAAGAAAGTCCTATTTACATAGGACAGTATAGAAATGCCCACATAGCCATTCCCCTTTGTGGGGAGGTTGCTTCTCCTCCTGAGCTCATGGGTGAGTCTACACCTGGTTCTGATTTGGATGGATAGGCTTGGTGTCAGAGATGGCTTTCAGGGCTCTGTGGTCAATTATCAGCCCTGGAGTCTTGTAATCACTTCCTAATGGATCTCTATGCCTCCAGTCTCCTCCCTCTGTAATCTATCCTCCACATAACTGCCCAGATTACCTTCCTAAGGCAGAGGTCTGACCATGCTGCATCTAGGGTCAAATGGAATTCCTTGCTTTAGCATTTAAGGCTCTCTGGAGCTGGCTCCAAGCTGCCTTTCCAGATTTATTGAATGGTGTTCTCCATATTCTACATTTCAGTCAAATTAGCCCTCATTGCCAGGCAGCAGGACCCTCACTGGCACTTCCTGAGCTGGCCTGTATTGACAATCATGAAGGAGGGCAGAGCTGTGAAGGGTGCCAATGGAGGAACCCATTGCATGGACAGAATCACAGGTCTTCCATAGGATCAAAATACCATTAGAGGATCTGACACCTACCCCAAGGGAGGGGACTGGTGGAAATGATAAGAACCTTTAAAGGAAGGGACTGCTATCTTTTAAGTGTACGACAGGGAAGAGGAAAGCCAGGCAAAATCCGATGTGCACTCTAGATTTTCAAAGTGTATTCATTTATTAAATTAGCATTTTTTCTTCTGAAAAAGATTTCTTTTTCATTATGAATTTAACAAACATTTAAATATACAAATGTTCAGGAAACTAGATGATTCAGTGAAGTGAGTGTTGAATTCAGGGAGATGAGTTCAAATCCGACCTCAGAGACACTTACCAGCTATGTGACCCTGGGCAGGTCACTTAACATTTGTCTGCCTCAGTTTCCTCATCTGTAAAATGGGGACAAAATAGCAGCTATGCCTCAGGTTTGTTGCTCACATAATATAACATTTGTAAAGTGCATTGCAAACCTTAAAATTAAGCTATAATAGTTCAAAATAATACTAGGACTTTGGGGACATACTGTACATTTTGGATATGAAAACTTTTTCAGAGAAACTTGTGCAAAGATTTTTTCCTTATTAACTTTTTCTCCTCCAGTTTTAACAGCACTAGTTTTGCTTGTGCAGACTTTTTAATTTTATGCAATCAAAATTATCCATTTAATATTCATTGACCCTTTCGATCCATTTTTTGGACATGAACTCTTTCCCCTATCCACAGACATAACAAGCAATTTTTTCCATACTCTTCTAATTTGATTATGTTGTTATTTTTTATATCTAAGTCATGTGGCCACTTAGAACTTCCCATAGTATATTGTGTGAAATGTTGGTCTACACGTCATTTCTGCCATAATCTTTTTCAGTCTTGGTTGTATATTGGTTGTACTTCTTTTTTTTTTCTTTTAACTACATGTTCATATCTTTTGACCACTTACCTGTAAAGAATTGTTCTTGGTTTTGGAGGTTTATATAAATTCTCAGACAACTATTTCCCTTCAAATTCCAACCACATTAATTTTTGTTGCAAAATCTTTTCAAATTGTTGATTTTATCATTCACAATCATCTATATCCCTCATTTGGGCCATCAACAAATATGTATTAATTACCTCCTATGTGTCAGATACTGTAACAGTGTCTAAAGATAACAAAAAAATAAAGGAGATATTTCTGCACATCAGGAGTTTACTTTTTCTGCCAGGCCAACAAATACACAGATAAAAAATATTAAATATATTCAAAGTAATCTTTTGGGAGTGTGGAGGGGGAAGAACACTAGCAACTGAAGGGCAGGAATAAGGCTATGCCTTGTGTAGGTGAAAGGAATTCTTGAGCCAACACTTGAAGAAAGCTCAATTTTCAAAGGATCAAGAAAAGACTGAGTAGGATCCTAAGAATTAAAATTTTACAAGAGAAGTCATCCCAGGAGGGATGGAGAGCTTTTTTTTTTTTAGATAATATTTTGCTGTTTTCTTTTTTTTACATGAAATTTATCTATCTATCTATCTATCTATGTATCTATCTATTTATTTATTTATTTGTTTGTTTGTTTATTACCACATTCAGTTCCACAATCCCTTGAGTTTCAAATTTTCTCCCCCTCCCTCTCGTCTCCCATTCCCCCCATGGTGGTACGCAATCCAATATAGGTTCTACAAATATCTTCACACTAAACATTATTCAGATTATAAAGAAGAATTATAACCCATAGAATGAACAAGAGAAAGAAGGAAAAAGCAAAACAAAAAATGACAGCAAGTAATTTGCTTCCATCTGCATTCAGACTCTGCAGCTCTTTCTTTGGACAGCCTTTTCCATCATGAGTCCTTTGGAGTTATCTTATAACCTTGCATTGCTGAGAGGAGCCCAGTCTGTCAAAGTTAGTCATCACCCATATAATGTATTTGTAATTGTGTACAAAGTTCTCTTGGTCCTGCTCTCCTCACTCAGCATCAGTTTATACAAGACTCTCCAGGTTATTATGAAGTCTGTCTGCTCCCTATTTCTAATAGCACAGTAGTATTCCATTACGTTCATATACCACAACGTATCTAGTCATTCCCCAATTGATGGGCATCCCCTTGATTTCCAATTCTTTGCCACCACAAAAAGAGCTGCTATAAATATTTTTGTACATACAGGTCCTCCTCCAACTTATATGATCTCTTTGGGATACAGCGATGGAGAGTTCTTTAGAACAGAATTCTCAAGACCGAAAGAGGAACAATTCTCATGAAGAGGAGAAAGGGGATTTATCCAACAGGATGGGTGCAGATGCCCAAGGAATTCACCAACCAACTTGGAGTTTAAAAGATATAGACTATGATGGCAAATGCAGACCATGGAAGATGATTACAAAGGCATAGTGTGGCCCTATAGAAAGCAGTGTCAACAACCACCAAAGCATGGCATGAGTTTAGAATGTCAGGGAAAGTTAGGTTAACAAGAGGTGATGGTTAAAGTGGTTTGTATTTTAAGGTGTACTGGGAAAAAGAAGAGGATCAAAGAAGAGCCCTGATGCTTAGGGTCAATGGATGACGATAACCAATGATGGAGAGAATGCAGAGTTGCTTAGACTCTTTATGTTTTTTTCTCTCTGCCAAGGAGAAGGATCTTTAGTCTGAAAAGGTCAGGATAAAAATGACTAATAGGGAGTTGACCCCCAAGCTGATAAAGGAGATAAGAAAGTCTCTTACTGCCTTTGACACATTCAGGTCCTCAAACCAGATGAGCTCTGTCCTTGGGTATTGGAAAAACTGGTTGGCATGGTTGCTGAGCCACTGTTGGTGATACTTGAAAGGCCATGGTAGATGGGTGCCATGGAATTAGAGAGGCAAATTCCTGGTTTCCAAAAGGAAAGTAAATGGAGATCGATAGTGTAAGGCCAATGAAATCGAGCTGAATTCCTGGTAAAATAAAGAGCATGTTGTTAAAGGACTGATTAATGAATATCTAGGAGAAGAAGTGATCAATCAGTGATTAAGTACCTACTATATGGAAGGCACTATGCTAAGTTCCAGGAACTTTTTTTTTTGTTTTTTTGGGGGGCAGTTTTGGAGGGGAGAAGGCAAGGCAATTATGGTTAAGTGACTTACACGAGGTCACACAGCTAGTGCCTCCTGAATCCAGATCCAGTGCTCTATCAGTGCTCTATACCTGACCTCAAGGAGTTTGAATTCTATTGGAGACAATATGTATATACACTAGGAATACAAGGTAACTGGGAGAAGGAAGGCACTAGTGTGGGGAAAGAGCCCCCTACTAGAGCCTGGAGTTGTAGGAGACTTTTAAGCTGCATTTTAAAGGAAAATAGGATTTGGAAAATGTGGAAGTGAGAACGGAGTGGATATCAAGCATGGGGAATAGCCAGGATGTACAAGACATAGAGACAGGAGGTTTAGTGTTGTGTGAGAGGAACAGAAAGATGGCCTCTGCTGTTTGGTGACTAGAAGCTGGTCTTAGTTTCTCATCAGTTAAAAGGGGATAATTATGGGAGGTACACACACACCATAGAAGTAGCTAGGTAATTCAGTGGGCGGGGTACTAAATCTGGGGTCAGGAAGACCTGAGTTCAAATCCACAGATGCCTATTAGCTGTGTGTCTCTGAGCAAGTCACTTGACCTTTCTAAGCCTCCACTTCCTCTTCTGTAAAATGGGGTTAATAGTCCCACCTGCCTCCTAGGGATGTCATGAGGATGAAAGGAGATAATAAATATTATTATTATTAAAGTGCTTTGCAAACCTGGAAGCACTTTATAAATGCACTATTAGTCATTATTTTTGCACCCCAGGGTGCATTATGGTGAAGATCAGTTATGAGACTGGAAATCAGAATCTTTTGTAATCATAGATTAGAATCTGAAAGGAAAGCTAGAGTCTGCCTAGCCCAACTCCCTCATTTTATAGAGGAGGAAAGTGAGTTTCAGAAAGGCTAGAAAGCTGGAAGGTACCTTAGAAGGGCTGGCCCATCCAACCCCCTCCTTTTAAAGTTGAAGTAACAGAGGAGAGGAATTTGCCTAAGGTGCCATAGCTAGCAAGCTCAGAACCAAGTCTCTTAACTCCCAGAACAACCGGCAGCTATCTGCTCTGTGGTGTATGTGTATGTGTGTGTGTTACAATGGGGGGGGGGGCATATGCGTGGTGTGGGGGGTGTGTGTGTGTGTGTAGTGTGCATGCACACACACACACACACACACACACACACACACACACACACACACACATTGAGCCTTTCCCCCATGGCTAGAATGATGCACTTGGAATCAGGAACAAATCAAAGTATTCTGATTCTGTCTCTGGTACTTCTGAGCTGCATGACTGTGTCACAGTCACATTGCCTGAATCTCAGCTTATTCCTCTGTAAAATGGAGGGAATAGTCACTGTTGAGCCTTCCTCCCAGGGATGTTGTGGATCCCAAAAGAAATCCTTTACTTAAGCCACTCGAAGGTGCCAGATGCCCAGTTCTTTGAGGAGGCTCGATTACATCCAGCTAGAGAGACCTTCACCAGTGCAGATTGCATCCAGTCTGTCTGTGACTTAGCCAGTAAGTTCCAGGAAGTTATCCGGGACCCAGAAAGAAGAAGATACTTGCCCAGGCTCACAAAGCTTGTGAGTGACAGACACAAGCAGAGATATTACTAGCAGTTTTTGTGCTCAAGGCACATAGAAAAAACAAAGCGAAACAAATGCATCCAGGGCAAGTACCGGAGTGTTCCTTCAAACACAGCTGCAGAAGTTGCTGCTCGGATTGGTCAGGGGAAGTCATCTGGGAGATTGCCAACAGGGCACCATCTGGTAGCTTTCTATTTTAACTCTTTATTCAGTGTGGTGCAGTGGATGGGGAGCTGGGCTCCAAGGCAGAGGAGGAAAACTTGTTTTCAAACCCTGTCCCTGGCTGAGTGATGCTAAGCAAGTGTTCTGGGCAGCTCTCTGAGTTTCAGAGGAGGTGCCATCCTGCCTTGGTAGAGGGACTTTCCTCACACTGGAGTTCCCTATGCTAGTGAAATCACAAAGCCAGCCCTTACCCTTATCTGTTCACTAAGATACTAAGTTCGGTTGTTCTGATGCTGCAGAAGGACTACACAAGGACTACACATTCTGTCAGTTTCTTCTGAACTCTGCCCAGCCCCCCCCCGCCCCCCCACTGAAAAGCCCTAGTTGCCTGTCCTAGTATGGCTCTAAAAATGGGACTTGAACCCAAGCCTTCTTGATTCTAAGCCCAGCTCTCAATCAACCATGCCATGCTCTCTCCTATGATGTTAGAGAAATCTCCATCACTGTCAGTGTTGTTATTACTGTCATTCGGTCTGTTTGTGTATACTGAGTTCATTTGGATTTTTAATGAGATTTTCCCTTTGGTTGCAATCTGAGATTGGCTCTTTCCCTAATAAACTGCTGAACCTGGTTGTAGGGAGGAGAATATGGGTTGGAGATATTCTCCTCTCTCTCTCTCTCTCTCTCTCTCTCTCTCTCTCTCTCTCTCTCTCTCTCTCTCTCTCTCTCTCCCCTCTCTCTCTCCTCCCCCCTCTCTCTCTGTCAAAAAAACCCACAAAAATACCCACCTCCCTTTTCAAATAAAAAAAAAAGGAGAGAGAGGCAGAGAATCTGCCATTATTGTATAATTTAAAATTGCACAGCCTAGAGCCCACAAAGCTGAGCATGTAATTACACACTTACTACGGGTTACAGCAGTCCTGATAATTATTCTTTACACAGGAGGGCTCGCGCTGATATCCCACAGTCAGAGAGTGGGAACTACAATATCTTTAATGCCCTCCTTAGAGACCCTCCTAAGCAGAGGAGAGGTAGGAGGAAGGCACACAGGACCCAGAGCAATATCTTCATCGTGCGGGAATGTCAGGGGCTTTAGCACAACAGAAATCAATAGTTTCGAGTACATTTTTTTTCAGTACATTTTTTTTTATGACCCAACCTGAGAAAGTACAGGGAAGCCAGAGGTATAGAGGGATATGAAACAAACCCTTCTTAACAGAAGGGCTGTCTGGTTAGAGATGTCGTGCGAGCCGGGTTTATGAGACAATTTCTGTAAGGAAAGGAGTGAATAGCAGCGCCAAGCAATGAATGCCCTGGAATCCTTTTTGGCCATTGGTGAAGCTTTTTAATTGACATCACAATCTCCCCGGTCCCAGATTAAGGCAACTCCTTCATTAATTATTGTCTGTAAAGTAATAACTTTATATTAAATTCAGAGAGAGAAACAAAGAGAAGAAAGACTGACCTAATTGCTATTCCCTGCACATGATCTGCTCTCTAGTGTCTCTGTACCCTAGCTCTGGCTCTGCCCCATGCCTGGAATGGCCTCCTTCCACAAATCAGGGGCTAGGCTCCATAATTTCCTTTTAAGGCTCAGCTCCAAACCTTCCTACAGGTAGCCTTTCCTGATCCCGAAGCTGCTGAAGTTCGATAAGAATTACATTTAAATATCTCTGCCAGTAAAATGTAGAACCCTTGAGGAGGGAGAGGGTTTCATTTTGGTCTTTATAGGGCCCAATACCTGACACAATGCCTTGCGGCAACACGCTATCTGCCCTTTAGGCAATTTTTTCCCACAAGAACTCCCTGTAGTCCTAGGGCTCTGGTAGGTGAACACCCACTTTATCTACCTAGCTTCAAACCACACATCCAGGTGTGTACCCTCAGACCAGCCCCCCACCTCCACCCCAGCCATTTGCCAACTCTGGGTCCCCTGTGTCATATTCCCGATTCAAAATCCTGTTTGTTGAGGGCAGAAACACAATTTTATCTGCCTACTTGTATCTCAAGTATTTAACCCAGTGCTAGGCACACAGAGAGCATTTAATAAACGCTTTTGTCATTCATTCACTTGGATTGACATGGTGACTGGAATATAGTAGGACCTTAATAAATGCTTATTTTCTCCTGTGAGGATCTCTTCTTTGAACCCAGAACATTCTAATTAGTGACATACCCCCAAATTCCAACAGATGAACTATGAACTCATCAGTATGGTGTAGACCAGAATCTATCAATGCCTGCCCCTCTTGGGAGACTCTTATCTAGGTTTGCTAGGAACTCTACCATGTCATTATTTTCCTCCTCCTCCCCCTCCTCCTCCTGTTCCTCTTCCTCCTCCCCCTCCCCCCTCTTCCTTCTCCTCCTCCTTTCCTCCTCCTCCCCCTCCCCTCCTCCTTCTGCTCCTCTTCCTCCTCCTCATCTTCCTCCTCCTCCTCCTCATCATCACCATCATAGCTAGCATTTAAATATTGGTTTAATGTGCGCAAAACACTTTACAATATTATCCCAGAGAGATAAGTTCTATTATTATCATCCTCATTTTACCGATAAGGAAACTGAGGCAGACAGAAGTTAAGTGACTTACCTAGGGCCATGTGACCAGTTAGTGAGGCTGAATTTGAATTCAAAATTTGAACCTAGCTGCCCCATAGAGGGTGCCCTGAATATGGTTTTCTAGTTCTTTTGACATTTCACATGGGAATATCAATCAAGTGCATAAGCTGTCCATTGGCCATCACGCATCCTCATTACGTGATCGAGCCATCCCTTTTGGGGGCATCTAGGTGGCTTAGTAGATAGAGCTTGGAACTTGGAGTCAGTAAGACCTGAGCCTGGCTTCCAGCACTTATTAGCTGCATGACCTTGGATAAGTCATTTAACCTTAGCCTCATTTTCTCAACTACGAATGGGGATAGTGATAGCACCTACCTCCCAGGATAGTTGTGAGGATCAGATGAGATATTTGGAAGGTACATAGCCCAGTGCCTGCAAATCAAAAGAATCTACACGCTTGTTCCTTTCCTTTCTCCCTTATCCTTTTATAGCAATTCTATTCAGTTTGATTTGATTCAACAGCATAACAGTATTCACTAAATATTTTTCTTATGTGAGGCCCTATATTATAATTACGGGAAATAAAAGTAAAAAATAAATAAATTGTTCTGTCCTCCGGGGGCTTATATTCTACTAGAAGGATAGTTGTTGTGTTGTTGCTGTGTTTATCTTCTGTTCTTGAACAGGACCATGGCGTCAGTGAGATGATGCCATGACTTGCAGTTGACTTGGATTTGAGTGAGGGAGGGCTGTGCAAGGTCCCCACCTCCCTTTCTGGGTCCAGTGGCCAAATATTCATCAGGATGACTGGAGATGACCCAGGATGCAATAGGAGACCCTGGCCCTTATAAGCTAAGGCCTTTTCAGGTACTCATTTAGAGTGAGGTAATGCCTACTTAGTGAATAGACATTTTTAAGAAGTGAGTCAAGAGATGGTCCCTTTAATTAGAAAAAAAATTAAGCTGGGAGGGCAAGACCCTCAGGGTTGCTGTTCCAAAGAGAAATAGTTACCACTGGCATTCGCTCTAAGCCAGGAGGGCCCAAAATACAGTCATTAAATAGAGCTAGGGAAGCAACCTATTGTGGTTCAATCTATGAACTTCACAGTGAACTGTGAAGAATGAAAGAAAGAAAGAAAGAAAGGAAGAAAGAAAGAAAGAAAGAAAGGAAGGAAGGAAGGAAGGAAGGAAGGAAGGAAGGAAGGAAGGAAGGAAGGAAGGAAGGAAAGAAGGAAGGAAGGAAGGCAAGGAAAAAGAAAAGGAAGGAAAGGACTAGAAGGATAGTATAGTTAAGTACCAAATTATTTCAGAAGAGTACTAACTGGGGGTATCAGGGAAGACTTCCTGAAGGAGGTACCTTACCCCTGAAGGAAGACAGTGTTTTATAGAGGCCAGGATGAGGAGAGAGTGTTCTTTAGGTATGTAAGTGGGAGTCTACCCTACCCAAGTCAAACACAGAAGGCATAGGCTTCTCAACTGAATCCAGCCATAGAATCATCCCCCCCCCCAAGTTTATGTAACTAACAGTATCTTATATCTTAACCTGGGATCCATGAGGAATCCATAAAGAGATTTTGGGGCATTTGGGAACTCAGAGGGCATAAAATGACATCTTTGTTTCAATATAATTGGTTGCCTTTGTAACCTTATGTATTTTATTTTATGCATCTAAGAATATTCTTTTGAGAAAGGATCTGTAGGTTTCAACTGACTGCCAAAGGGGCCCATGATACAATGACTGAAGTGTGCAATTAATCAGTAAAGGGTGCAAAGCACCTAGAATTTATATAGTACTTTAAGGTTTGCCAATATAATTTCACTGGATCACAACAGCCCTGGGAAGTAGATGTTATTATCTATGTTTTACAGATGAGGAAAGTGAGGCTAAGTAACTTGCCCAGGGTCACACAGCTAATAAGTGTCTGAAGCAGAGTTTGAACTCAAGCTTTTCTCTGTCCAAGCCCAGTACACTATCCTCTTTGCTATCTAGCTACCTTGGTATAAAATATATGTGCATTATTTCTAGACACTACTCTTAAATCAATTAATCAATAAAGAGACAGAAACTTTTTTTTAAAGTTCTTAATCCACTTGAAAGGAGTGAAATGCTTTGAACAACTAGTTGAAATTAGATGATGCCACATAGGGAATGTCTTATGGTTGGTTGAAGGGAATGTCATGTTCTGTGGGGCTTGAATGAAATAGTTTGGAATCCAGGACTATAATAGCAGGTCAGCTTGGGGGTGGTGTACTTTTAGTTAAGTCCCTGAGAGGGAATCACTTGAGACTGGAAAATAGAGTCTTTCTCTGTCTTCTCTACCTCTGCCCTCTTGACCAGTGGAAATTCTGGTGTCCTTTGAAGTACCAGAAGATTTGGACTTCATTGGTGGTGGCAGAATTTCCCAGGCATACAGTTAAACTAGTTATACTACAGGAAGGCAACCTCAGGACTCCACATGACACTCAGAACCCAGGAGAGAGTTATGTACAACCCAGGGGAACTTCATGAGAACTCCATGGAGATAAGAAAGGACTTGTGTCCAACTAAAAGCTGTGTTACACCTTTGCTATTTGGGCTCTCAGAGACTGAGTCCATTTCCCTGTGGAATCTAGATAAAGCTAGAGAATGTGTCCTAGGATTTTGGGAAGGATATTCTACTTCATTCCTGGCTATACTTTTCTCAGTAAATAGTTCTTTCTAAAAGTCTATTATACTAATTGGTTAATTTATATTGAAGAGATGCTAACTATTTAATTGATAGTCGGGAGCACACCAGATGGGAACTCATGAGCTGTTGCTTGTCAACCCTTCAAGGTTACTTTTAGCCTTGAAAGGAGCAGTGATCAGCCACCCTCTGAGACCCAGACTCAGGAGATTTGGGATCATCATCCCAAAGGGGGTGCTATATGGGTATGAGAGATAGCCCTGTGTCATGAGTACCATCTGAATTCTATATTCCAGTCAAGGATTAGACACAGATTGTGTCCAATTCTGAGGGGATAGACCCTAAACCTAAAGGATCAATTTCTCTTTCTTTGATTCATTCCCTTGCCTGGATTAATCCAGGAAAGCCTGGAGGTATAGCTCATGTCTATGGAGTCTCACAGGTGGGCAGCCACATCTCAAATTCCTGCAATGTACAATATTGAGCATGGGATAACCTGTGTTTCCAGCAGAGCATATAGAAGACCACAGGAACCTATGAAAAAACAGAGAAGCAAATAGTATTCAAATCAGTACTTGAACAAAAGAGCACTGAGCTTGAGGCTATTGTCAATGCATCCCTCTGTCATTCCAGAAGGTCTTTATTTTTCCACAGACTTCTATCCATCCTCGCCAAGAAGTGTAGTGCCAACCCGTGACTTAAATATCTTCTGGAAGGTATGCATGCTTTGGAGTTTGCAAATCCCTTTTCATTAGGACTCATCTACCTGTGTAACTTGCTGGCTTTGCTCTCTAAGCACAACTCAGGGCAGAATCCATGTGAACTGTTCTATTCTTTCTCAAAACAATGGACTACATCAGAAAATCTCCCTAGAAGGTCCACTGCCTAACTTTTCAAACTCAAGAACTCTTTAATTTGGGATTACCATTAGGGCAATTTTCAACCAGGGCACTACCAGGAAAGTTTCCCTTTTCTGTTAGAAGTCTGGATTCCAAGGTCAGACTTCTTTAGAAATTAAAACTCCCTTCTCCTCTACCTGGGAAATCAGAGCTCAGGAACAGTGTCCTTGAACTCCCATCTTGGGCTTCATGAAAGCATGTTTCCTCCTGTCATGTGCTTCTACTATTACTATTAGTGTCCTTTGGTGTTGATTGGGGGAAGGATTCACCTTAACCTCTTTGCTATCTTCTGGGAGGAATAATTGAAAGAATGAAGACAGGAATCCTCAAGAGACCTCCAAAGAGTGCCACCAGCTTGATTTTCATAGACCAAGAAGAATGGCTGCAGCCGTAATGGGCTAACAATCAGGTGTTCCTTAGATCCCATCAGTACCTTGTGATATCATCAGTCTGAAAGGAGAACTCTTCAGTTTGATCAAGGACTAACTGTGGCCCATACTCTATTATTCCATCAGGTTGATTTCGGGATTTCTCAATTTAATCGACCTGATCTGCTCTCCTTATAAGGAGAACAGTTGTCATGTCAGTTTGGTACATAGAGCAAATAAAGGAAACTATGATCCAATAAGGATAGAAAGTTAAGTGATATAGTATCAAGATAGCAGAGGGTTTTATAGAGCAGACTTGAAAAACTTGTATTTAGCCTAAAAGCAATGAGACAATTAATATTTTTGAGTAAGGGAGTGACATAGTCAAACCCATGTTTTGGGATTATTAGCTTAGTAGCTGGGTAGGGGATGGATTAAAAAGGGGAGAGATTGGGAGAGAGAAAAATTAGAAAGCTATTACAGTAGCCCAGGTGGGAGGTGATAAGGATCAGTATTAGAAGTGTTGCTGTGTGGGTGTAGAAAAGGAGACAGAATTGGGAGGTATTATACAGGAAGAATCAACAAGACTTAGAACCTAATTAGGCATGGGTGGTGGGGTGAAGGGAGAAGGAAGAACATGGCCTATCATGTCCAGGGTAGACCCTGATTTTTATCTACATCCATCCACAAAACGTTTGAGGTTGTAAACTTAAGTAACTAGAAGGAAAGGTGTGCCAAAAAGAAATAGGGAGTTCTGGAAGAGGATTCTTTTGGAAGAGGGATGAAATATGATGAACTCTTTTGAGTTTGATGTCCATGGAACACCCAGATGGAGATGTAGAAGCAGAAATCTGGAGATATATCACTGGGACTGGTAGTGGCTGGATACATAGATTTGGAACCATAGTGTGATAACTAAACCCACGGGAACTGGGTGAAGAGAGAGAGAGAGAGAGAGAGAGAGAGAGAAAGTGGGGTGGGGGGGATACTTATGCTTGTTTTTTATTTGCTGTTTGTTGTTCATCCTTCATTTTGGAAGAGGAACAATGGCATCACCCATGATGACTTGCTCATGAATTGGATTTAAGTGAGGAGGAGTTGCACAAGTTATCAGCCTCACTTTTTCTTTCTTTCTTTTTTCTTTTGCTTTTTGGAGGGGGGAAGGCAGGGCAATTGGGGTTAAGTGACTTGCTCAGGTCACACAGCTAGTAAGTGTTAAGTGTCTGAGACCAGATTTTAACTCAGGTCCTCTTGACTCCAGGGCCAGTGCTCTATTCACTGCGGCATCTAGCCGCCCCCTCACTTTTTCTTTCAAAGTCATTCAAGTCCATTGGCAAGACAAAAGTCAAAACTGGTGACAGCCCAAGAATGCACTGGGTGACTTTGGTGCATTTGATGTTTGACCAAGTTCTAAGTACTCTACAACACCATCATGGCATTGGAACAAATTGTTCTCATCTGCTCATTCCACCAGGAATCTGGTGGATTCACATGCTTGGTGTTACTCATGCTTAATGAATAGAGAAGATAGATGATAATTCTGCAAAGGAGACTGAATTAGAGAGTCTTCAGAATGAGATGTGAACCAAGAGAGAGCATCTAGGAAGAGGAAGGGATGTTTGATGATGTCAAAAGTTGGAGAGAGAGAGAGAGAGGTCAAGTAGAAAAGGTCGCTCACTTTAGCAGTTTGTCAGTAATATTGGGAAGTGTAGGATGGTCAGAAATCCAATTGCAAGGGAAGAAAAAGTGATTAGAAGGTGAAGAAGTATAGGTGGTAAGAGTGGACAATCCTTTCGAGTTTGACTGTGAAAGGGAAAAGAGATATTGGACAAGAGTTTGAGGGGATGGCAGCACACAGGTGCAGACCAAAGAAAGAAGTGTCAACATTTTTCTAGACACTGGGAATATAAAGGCAAAAATCAAAATTGTCCTTGCCTTCAATATGCTTACCTTTCCTTGCTTCATCCTCCCTGATACTGCTTCCATATTCCCTCCCTTTAGTCCCCAGGTAGGCTCTTGTTATTTTGAACATCAGCCTGGTTTCTCCAGCATTTGCTTGGTGCTGACAATGTGGAAGGTACCACACTCAGTACTGTGGGAGACAGTGAAAGGAGCAAGATATTGTCCCTGCTTTCAAGGGGTTTTCCAAGCAAATCCCCAATTCCTTCTCTCTCTCATACTTCTCCCCAGGCACTCATAACTTCTCCACCTCTGGAATTTTGCTCTATCTTTTTTTTTTAAACAAATACTTTATTAACTTCTGTTTTACATCATTCATTTCCGCCAGATTTTGAGTTACAATCATTTTCCCCCCATTATTCCCCTACCCAACCTCCCAGAATAGCAGTCCCACAAGATATCACTTCCTCCAATCTGCTCTCTCCCATACCTTCTCCCATACCCCCATCGACTTTTCCATTAGAGGAAGATGAATCTTTGTGTCCCAATGCCTGCACATCTTATCTCCCAATTATAAGCAAAAGAGTATTAATAATAGTATTTATATATATTTGAAACATTTAATGTTACGACCTTGAATTTCAGATCCATTTCCTTCCTCCCTTGTCACCCATTCCTTCTTGGGAGATAAGTAATTCAGTATATGTTGTACATGTCTAGCTATGCAAAACATTATCATAGTAGATATATTGTACAAGGCTGCTTATAATTCCCTCCCACTCATCCCACCCCCCACCTGGTCCATTCCCTACATGATCCTGTCCCTCTTCTATAGTGGGTACTTCCAACCTCCCCTCACCCCAAGGATGCCCTCCCATCCATCATCCCTCCTCTCATCCCCCTTCCCCCTATCCTGCTGCAGGTTGAGATATCCCATTTAGTATGTATGTCATTTTCTCCCTGAACCAAATTCAATGTGAATGTGGTTTTGCCTTTTTAGCCTTCCTTATTCTCCCCCTCCTTTGCACCCACTTCCCCTACATGAGATAGTTTACCCTACCATGTCTCTCCCCATCTCCTCTTGCCACTTTCCTCTCTCACCTCATAATTTCATCCCTTGAGTACTCTCCCTTCCCAACAAAATCAACCTATGCCCTCTATCCATATATAACTGTAGCCATATACACACACATTCACATATGTATTCATATGACCACACCCCCTTCTTCCATTATTTTCATAGTGAGAAAGATATCATCAGTCACAGATATTGCTTTTCCATATAGGAATGTAAATAGTTCAACTTTGATAAGTTCCTTTTGATTTCTTTTTCCCATTACCTTCTCAGGCATCTCTTGCTTCTGTCTGGATGTCAAATTTTCTATTCAACTCTGGTTTTTTCCTCAAGAATGCTTGAAAGTCCTCTATTCCACTGAATGACCATATTTTCCCCTGAAACAAAATACTCAGTTTTGCTGGGTAGGTGACCCTTGGGTTCATTCCCAGTTCTTTTGCCCTCTGGAATATCATATTCCATGCCCTTCGATCCCTCAGTGTAGAAGCTGCCAGGTCCTGGGCTATTCTGATTGTGTTTCCACAATATTGAAATTGTTTCTTCCTGGCCGCTTGTAGTATTTTCTCCTTGATCTGGGGATTCTGGAACCTGGCTATAATATTCCTGGGAGTTTTCTTTTTGGGATCTTTTTCAGGAGGTGATCGGTGGATTCTTTCAACCTCTATTTTGCCCTCTGGATCTAAAACATCAGGGCAGTTTTCCTTGAGAATTTCTTGAAGGGTGATTTCTAGATTCTTTCCTTGATCATGGCTTTCAGGTAGTCCAATAATTTTTAAATTGTCTCTCCTGGATCTATTCTCCAGGTCAGTGGTTTTTCCCATGAGATATTTCACATTGCCTTCTAATCTTTCGTTTGTTTGGATCTGCTTAACAGCATCTTGATTTCTCATAAAGTCACTAGCTTCCATTTGCTCCAGTCTAACTCTGAAGGAATGAATCTCCTCAGTGAACTTTTGAGATTCTTTTTCCATCTGGCAAATTCGACTTTTTAAGGCATTCTTCTCCTCATTGCCCTTTTGGGCCTCTTTGCCATTTGAGCTAGTCTATTTTTTAAGGTGTTGTTTTCCTCAGTCAGGCTGTTGACCCTCATTTCATACTTTTCCTGCATCCTTCTCATTTCTCTTTCCAATTTTTCCTCCACTTCTCTTATTTGATTTTTAAAGTCCTTCTTAAGGTCCTCTATGGCCTGCAACCCGCTCATGTTTTCCCCTGGGGCTTTTGGAGCAGGACTTCTGACCTCACAGTCCTTTTCCGCTCTATGCCCCCAAAATAGGAGTCTAGGGTTGCATTTTTCTGTTTCCTTTGCCTTGGCATGTTGCCACTTAATTGCTTGACTTTTGGGCTTGTTGCCACACTATGGCTTTAAGGCCAGATAGAGGAATTTTCGTCCCGAACGTGTGGGGGGCAACTTCCGTTTCTGGCAAGCTGTAAACCCACCCACAACTTCCACCCTAGATCACAATCCAGATCCAGGGAGGTTAAAGCAAGAGCGATTACCCCCCAAGACTGATCGCTGGATCTCCCCACGATTTGTAGGCTGGGAGCCGGAAATGCCTCTGAAAACTACAAAATGGCGTGTCTCCTCAGCAGCTTCTAGCCCCCAGGGGAGGGAGCTGACGCATTCCCCAAATACAGGTCCCAAAGTCCATAGGACACTAACCTCTTACTTTGTCCTAGGCAAGTCTATGTCGATAATTCTGGAATCTCCACAGTTCCTGGTGTTCTGGGGTTCCTCCAGCCGGCTGCTGGCCCTGCCGCCCTGGGGCTAAAACCTCGGCTCACGTGGACCTGGGCTCGGCTCGGCTCCTGTGCTCTGAGCGCTGCCGGCTCCCAGACCACTGCGCTGGTCCTTCCTGCAGGGTGCTGGGCTGTCCTCAGCGGGAGGTTAGCTTCTCTGTGTCGTTCTGTGGGTGCTGGGGCTCCAGAAGTTTTTCAGAGTCCTTTTTTACATAGTTTGTGGGGAGTCTGGGGGCAGAGAGGCTTGGAAGAGCTGTTTCTACTCCGCCCATTTTGCTCTATCTTATAACAGTCAGGACACCCAGGGCAAGAAGTGCTCCTCTCCTTCCAAACAAAATGACTTTGTGTTTATCCTCACTTATCTATACCATCAAGGGCAGCTAGTTTGGCACAGTGGGCCTGGAGTCAGTAAGACTCATCTTCCCAAGTTAAAATCTGGCCTCACACATTTGCCAGCTGTGTGACCTTGGGCAAGTCCCCAAAGACTGTTTGTCTCAGTTTCCTCATCTGGAGAAGGAAATGGGAAACCACTCCATTATCTTTGCCAAGAAAACCTCAAATAGGGTCATGAAGAATACAACTAAATAATGACATTTGGCAGAATGTCAAAGGTCTTTGGGAGAGACCTTAGAACATCAGATATTAGAGTAAAAATGTAATCTTTCCCTTCTTTTAACAGATGAGGAAACTGAGTACCAGAGCACTTATGGAAGGCCACATAGTTGGAGGCAAAGCCAGAATGAGAGCCCAGATTTCCTGACTTCTGCCCAGTCCCCTTTTAAAATCCAATCATTATAATAATAAAACAGTAACAGGTGTGAGAAAACAGCTTGGAAGCTGTGTCTGGATTCAGAGAAATGAAACTTCTGGAATCTTCTGACTCCTGAGTGGTGCTGGGGGCAGCGATGCTGGTGGTTGGTGGTGGTGTCCATTGAGAGTGCAGGGAGTTGGCCTGGCCTATTTCTTCCTATGTCTAAGAAGGAGCTGTCCTTTGGCACATTTGTTCCATAGTTCAAGCAGGTTGTTGCCTGCCAAGCCTGAAGATTGCCCGACTAATGATGATTAATAACCAAAATTACTCTGGAGGGGTGGGGTGGTGAGAGGTCTCCTTGGCCACATTTCACCCACAACTAGGGAGGCAACACATAACATCCAAAACCTCTGGAAGCCAGGCTGTTCCAGGTGGTGCTGACCCATAGGGATGAGACATTGCCGGCTCGAAAATGCATCGCATCTGGGGACCTGCTGGGATATTTTCTCCCCTCTGTCCCCACCCCATCAGCCCCCACACCCCCACTTCCCAACCTCTTTTTCCTTTGTGCAAATCTGTTTTCACCACAGGAGCACATGCTCTCTCTTCTAGCGACACCACTACTTGCTAATTCAACGATTCATCTTTAATGAGGCCCCCTGCCAATGTTTAAATAGCATTCAGAACAAAGAAAAGGCTCTATTGCCCAAACAGCTGCTTCTCTTGCATCCTGACACCTCCTCCTTCCAGAGGATCAAGTGAGAGAGAAAGAAAGAGAGATTCAGGGCTGCAAGGTCCTTCATGGTCCCCTAACTCAATGGTCATTATTGCAGAGGAGGACACTGAGGCCAAGTGCAAGAAGGACTTACTCCAACTGGGAATTAGTAGAAGAGGCAGGATTCCAATCTTAGCTTGGTTGCTCTAGATCCAGCATCTTTCAAGTTGCCCAGACTACTAGCATCAGTTGGCTTGGCCTCCAATGGCCAAACTAGGAAAAATGGATACAAGTTGCAAAGAGGCCACTAGGTCTGATGTCAGCAAAAACTTCTTAGTGATTTAGAGCAGTCCAAAGTGGATTGGGTAGCCTCATGGGGCCTTCAAGTAGATTCCCCTATTAATGGCTTGGATGGCTATATTATGTGGATTCGACTAAACTTAGGTCCCTTTGAAATTCTACGATTCTGTGATGTGGTATGATTCCAGACATACCCCATTCTTTAATCAACAGTTTTCTCCCCATCAGCTCCTTCTACCTAGTCAGTATTATCACCATTAGAACATTTTTCTGGTATCTGGCAAAATAGAGGGCATTATCTCTAGAAGGCACTAAGGAGAAAAAAGCAGGGAAATCATTCTCTCTCTTTAGTTAATTAGATTGTCTCCTAGAAGAGAGCTTTCCCTTGAAAATCTCCTGTGATTGCTGTCAGCTTGAAATGGCACAGAGATCCTGAATCTGAAGAAAGAGGGAACCGGAAAAGGAATTTTCAGTGGAGGAAGTAAAGGAGCCTAGATACTGTTTGGTAGCACAGTGTACAGAGCACTGGGCCAGGAGTCAGGAAGACCTGAGTTCAAATCTACCCTCAGCATTTCCTGGCTGAGTGATCCTGAGTACTTCATCTCTGTCCATAACCTCCAAGGATTGCTGTGAAGATCAAAGGAGATAACATTTGTAAAGTGCTTAGCACAGTGCCTGGCACATAGTAGGCATAATCCATTCTTGTTCCCTTCCCTTTTCCCTCAAGAAGCATAGCAAGGTATAACATGACCACAAGAGAGCAGACGGTGGCCTATAGCTTTGGATGGCTAAGGGGTGGAATGGGGTGCCAGCTGAGGATGCCTGATGGGAGATGCTGCTAAGAGGGGTTTGGATGACTCAGTATCCCAGAACCTCAGAATCTGAGTTCTAAGGGCCATGCAGTCTACCTCCTACCTGACTGATAATGCCTTTTAAAATATAAGGGGCGGCTAGGTGGCGCAGTGAATAGAGTGCCGGCCCTGGAATCAGAAGGACCTGAGTTCGGAGCCGGCCTCCGACACTTAATCCACACAGACAAAAACCTAGCCGTGTAACCTTGGGCAAGTTACTTAACCCCAATTGCCCTAAAGGGGCGGCTAGGTGGTGCAGTGAGTAAGAGCGCTGGCCTCAGAGTTGGGATGACCCGAGATCAGATCCGGCCTCAGAAAATGAGTACCCACGCATAAATAATGACTAGCCGTGTAACCTTGAGCAAGTTACTTAACCCCAATTGCTTTAAAAAAAAATAAAAAAAATAAAATATACTCAATTAGGGGTCATTGAGTCACTGCTTGAAGACCTCTAGGGACAGGAAGCTCCCTTCTTCCTGAGCTTTTCTTTTCTGAACAGTTTTTTGGGGGAAAAGTCTTTATTAAAGGGTGCTAAATTCTCCCCCCTGAAATCCTCCTAGTTCTTCCTCCTGAGATTCAGAAAAAACTAATCTAATTCATTTCCGTGCAGCCCCTTGAAGGTGGTATCACACCCCGCCCTCTTCACATCTTCTCTTTCTGGTTCGTTCAGCTGAACTTCACTTGGCATGGCTTCCAGTTGTGTCAAAACAATTGGGCCACTTCCCTTTGGACCTGCTCTAGCTTGTCAATGCTCCTCTTAAAATACGTTGCCCAGAACTGAACACTGTGCTCTACGTGGGATCTGAGCCAGATAGATCATTGTTCTCCACGCTCTGTTTGTATTCATGCAGCCGGAGATAGCATTGGATATCGGGAATGCTGTTTGGTTGTGAATCTGAGCACATCAAAGTCTCTGAAGCATCAAAGTTAAGGGTGACCCCAAGGGCAGTGGAGAGACATGTGGTGGGCACTAATAGGATGATGCAGTCCACTTCTAATGATAACCTGTGCATGAAAAGCTATATAAGGGAAATCTTTCAGGAAATGCATGGTTGGAAAAGGAGGTAGGACAGTCAGGTGGTAAAGAATGAATGGGATGGATAAACAGTGATGCACTGACCCCCACGAGTTGGAAGAAGACTGAGAAGGTGGTTTCCTTCCATTGGGCATTGGGCGGGTCCTCTATGGGTGGTCATGGACAAGACTTTCCCTGGATGGGAAGCTATGAGTTGTCATCTGGACCAATGGAAAAAGTACTCACATTTATTTCTGATACTTAAGATGATCCCTACTGAGCTTCAATATACTAAAACACCCATGTCTTTTTCATGTCAAGTATTGTTTAACCACATTTCCCTAAACCTGTGCTTATTCAGTTGATTTTTTAAACCTCACCATAAAAATTTACATTTATTCTTATTAAATTTCATTGCAGTCCATCAATTTAGCCTATTGTGACCTTCCAATCCATTCTGCCATACTGCAAACTCAATAAACATTTATTGGGTACCTAATATGTATGTATGGCACAGGACATACCAAGAAAAAAAAATGAAAACTGCACCATCTTTAGTATTACATTCCACTGGGAGAAACAGGATATAGCAATAGACATGTAAGTGTACTACAAGATAAAGAGTGATGGAGGAAAAGGAGAGATTTGGTTAAAGCATAATACACATATTTGAGGAGATCATTTTTAGTTGGGAGGATCAAAAGATGTTAAATAGAAAAATCATTCAAGCAACAGACATTTATTAAGCATTGAATATCCACCAGGTGCTAGACTAGGAACAGGAAATGCAAAGAGAAAAGTAAAACAGTCTCTGCCCTCAAGAACATTGCCTTTTAATGAGAGAGATAATGTGTATTCAACTCTTTCTCTGTCTCTTGCTATGTCTGTCTCCTTTTCCCTGTCTCTCTCTTTCTGTCTGTCCCACTGTCTCTGTCTCTTTGTCTCTGTCTGTGTCTGTGTAGCTGTCTGTCTATCCCTCTCTCTGTCTCAAAACAATGAGTAGATAACAGAGTACAAGGAAGGAAATAATGTGTGAGAAAACTAAACCAGGGAAGATGAAGCCAAGTTGTGGAGAGATTAAAGTGTCAAGTAGAAGTAAATGTGGACCCCACTTATGGAGTTACAAGGGGCAAGGATATCAAAATGTGAAGGGAAAGACTTTCAGAGGCAAAGAAAACATTTCATACCGTAGAAAGCATCTTTTGAGAAAGCTTGAATAGCTCCATCATATGTGAGGAGGCCAAGAATATAGCTTCAATATCTTTGTACCCAGCTCCTCTTCTGTATGAACCCCAGCCTAGGTCTGGGAAGTGTAATTTTACTGACCACTATAAGTAAAGACAGTGCTTCACTGACTGTGACAATACTAATAGTAGTAGTAATAATAACTGGCATTTATATAGCACTTTAACATGTGAAAAATGTTTTAAAAAATATTATCTCATTTTATCCTCACAATAAAACTAAGATAGAGGTGCTATTATCATTTCAGTTTTACAGTGGAGGAAACTAGGGAAAACAGAAGTTAAGTGACTTGCTCAGGGTCACGCAGCTAATGATTGTTTGAGGCTTGATTCGAACTCATGTTTGATGACTCCAGGGCCAGGGCTCTGTGAGATATACTACCTAGTCTCACCCAGAAAGGAATATCAAATAGGAGAGGTCTCTTGTACTTACTTCCTGGAGATGACCAACCAATTCTTAGGGAATTACAGAGGAGAGATTTCTGCCATCCCTAGGCTAAGGTCTGTCTCTGTACTAATAGTGACAGCTAAAGCTCAGAAGAGACCTCCATCTAAAAAGTAGAATTGTAACCCCCTAGCTAAAAAAGAGCCCAGGACAACCCAGCCAAGCCAGGAGCTAGAAGTAATGGAGACTGCAGCTATCAGTCAAAGTGGAAACCCAGCAAATCCAGAGGAACAACTCATCCAGCAAAAATGTCTCACTTTATGAAGTAGCTGAGTAATCTTCATGGCCTAGTCCATCAGCTACATATCCCAAGGAGTCTCCAGTTCTTCTAAGCTGCTTGAACCAACACAGCTTGATATGAATCTGTCCAATCTGCCCTTATGTGTGAGAAGCCATGCCTGCTGAACAGCACAGCAATATGCCCTCCCCGATGCCATGCCTTATGGAGTGTTTTATGGTTTTGTTAGGACACTCAGGAAAAAGGACATAGAGTTCCACGGTTGTGAGTTGCTTTGGTTCACTACCATCTTACCCACTCTCTAATCCCACTACCCATCAGACTCTGTGTCATTGTGGGAAAGTATTTTCCAAGTTTGGGAGAGAAATGTTTTTTTTTATTTACAGTTCTTGTTTTGTCATTCAGGTAAATGACTTTTCTGAGAACTGAATTTTTTGGTTGATTGTTAATAAGAAGCACACTGGTAGGGGCTCATGAACTACCTAAAGAATTATTACATGGAATCTTAAGAGTGGAAGCAACCACTCCTTTGGGAACCTACTCTTCAAGTGGTACTTGAAAGAATGACCCTGGAGGAGGATGCTACCCAGAAAAGCAGCTCCTAAGCTGAGCCTTGAAGGATAGCATGGGTTTTAAGAGAGACTACATTGTAGATGGAAGAGACAGCTTGAACAAATTCACAGGAGCAGAGATAACTTGGTCAGTCTGAGGTGCTGCTGGTAGCATGGGTTGGTTTGGTCATAGAGAAGAAATGTGGAATAGGGCTGGGAAGGCAGGTAGGTTGGAGCTGCGATTTTTGAGGGTCTTCAAGGCAGGACTGAAAAGCTCAGATCACATTAGTACTCGGAGGATCTGTAAATTTGCTGGTACAACTATTTCTTTCATTGATGCTAATAGTAACATTTCTTTTTTTATATAATCAGAACTTTGCTTTTATGTTTATTATGAACTTAAATAACAAACTTTTCAACATACAAAGAACAGAAGAGGAATGTATATGAAACTGTGAATCTCTATTTTGTACTGCTTGTTTTAAGTACATATTCAATTTCCCATGAATAACTATATGTAACTGTAACATTTCTCTGATGCCTTAGGAAATAGGTGCACTCAGCAGCCAGGCAGATTCTCTCCCCAGTTTAGCTTAACCCAGAACTTCTTCCTAGTTTATAAGGATCTACCATGAGGAATTAGAAAAAAAAAAAGATGTCATGATATCTAGGTGGAACAGTGCATAATAAGTTGAAGTTGGAATAAATAAAGTTGTCCAGTCATTTTTCAGCCATGTCCTGACTCTTGCTGACCCCATTTGGGGTTATCTTGGCAAAGATGCTGGAGTGGTTTGCCATTTTCTTCTCCAGCTCATTTTTACAGATGAAGAAACTGAGGCAAACAGGTTTAAGTGACTTGTCTAGGGTATTACAGTAAGTGCTAGATTTGAAGTCATGTTCCTGACCCCAGGTTCAGTTTTCTATCCATTGAGCCACCCAGCTACCCCTGGAATAAAAAAAAAAATCTGAGTTCAAATCCTATGTTAGACATTAATCAGTTTTGTGACTGACCCCTGTATAAGCCACTGTTTTTAGCTCATTTCCTCATCTATCAAGCAGGCATAATAACAGCATCTATCTCAGGGTTTTTGTGAGTATCAAATGGAATTACATACATGAAGTACTTTGTAAACTTTAAAGTGCTAGATAAATGCTAGTTGTTTTATTATCACTGTCAGAGAATAGCGTAAAAGGACCAAGAAAGGACAGCTCCAAGGATGTTACCAATGGTGACTAAAAGGTTACCAAGAAGTCCCTTCCAACTGCAGCTTTGACATTCTTTGCATTCCAGGAACAAGCACAAATAATATTCTATAAAATACATCTTGAAACTAGGTAAGCCCCCTGGAGGGGTTAGCTCCTCTACTGTTTGACACCTTTTCCCACTTCCAATATTACTAATTAATTAACCATGCATATGTTGCTTCCTCTAGGAGAATATACACTCCCTGAGGGCAGGAACTGTCTCTGTATCTTGAACATCTAATACAATGCCTGAAACATTGTTTGATTGTTACTGAGTCATTTTCAGTCATGTCGGACTCTTGGAGATCTCGTATGGGTTTTCTCGGCAAAGATGCTAGAACGATTTGTTATTTCCTCCTCCAAACCTGGTACATAAGAAACAATACATACTCATTGAGTAAATGAATGAATGAAGGAGTGAGTGAATGAATAAATAAATGAGGCATAAAAGTCTTTGTTTAACAAATATTTTTGGTGGCAATAGTATTCCTTTTAATCAAGCTGGATCCCTCTGGGACTGGAGAGATGAGGATAGAGAAACAGACTTCAAGAGTCTTTGTCTAATGTATGAGTTCTCTCAGTAGTTAGTGTTGAAGGATAAGGGCAGAGAGTCAAGAGATTGGCTTACAGAATCCCAAAATGGAACTGCATTCACTTTCTCCAGGATATTCCACATTTTACATGCAACATCTGCTACCCCCACCCACTGTAGAATGTAAGCTGCTTGAGGACAGAGACTGTTTTGTTTTGTGGGGACACAAAGACAAAACAAAGGCCCTACTCTTAAAAAGTTTGCAGTCAAATTTGTGGGTTCAAAACATAGAGGATGTTGGGGAGTGGAGAGGAAGACAGCCTGGTGAGATCTGACCTGGTGGTATTCACATCATAGTGAATAAAGAACAAAGAGATCTCCTATCTGTCTGGTAAATAAATGGGGACTTTGGCAAGGTGGTCTTTAGGGTAGGGTAGAGTATACAGGCAGAGTAGTATATATGAAGGAAAATATGATGGACTCTGAGGCA
Source organism: Gymnobelideus leadbeateri (assembly GCA_011680675.1). Lineage (NCBI taxonomy): Eukaryota > Metazoa > Chordata > Mammalia > Diprotodontia > Petauridae > Gymnobelideus > Gymnobelideus leadbeateri. The sequence continues at coordinate 322,490 of WOXC01007632.1, read as the reverse complement.
AAAGACTTGGGTTTGAGTCCCACTTGTCACTAAGTAGTTTTAAGACCTTGAACCAGTCAATTACTTCCCATCTCTGGTACTTGGATGATGATGAGATCCCAATGCTCTATGGGGTTCTAAGCAATGTCAAGAGACCAGAAGTGGGGGGGGGCAACAATGAGTTGAGTGGGTCCCTTGAGGCAGTCCCTTCTGGAGCCTCAGTTTCCTATTCTGTAAGGTAGGGATAATAATATTTGCTCTATGTACCTCATAGGGTCATTGTGAGAACAGCACTTTATATGCCTTAAAATACCAAAGAAATATGAATTACTCTAAAGCCTATAGAGAACTGGGCTACAAAAATTCTCCTTCCTTGAGGAATTTACATTTTAAAGAGAAATGAGAAGAGATGCAATTTTTATAAACTGAATTATGAATAATAAACAGTTTTCAATGATGGAGCTTACTGCCCCAGCTAGAGGGATGTGTGTGTGTGTGTGTGTGTGTGTGTGTGTGTGTGTGTGTGTGTGTGTGTGTACTCCTGTGGGTGCATAATGGAGCCAAATTTCTTTAAGGTTGAGGGTGTGCAGGATTCTAAATGGAGATGTTCAATAATAAAACTTTATAAAAAAATAGAAACTCCTGGAAGTTGGGGACTGTGTTTCTTTTGTGTCTTTGGGTCTCCTCTCCCACCACCCCAACTCCAGTTCTTTGCAGATAGAAGCTCTTAATAATTATATAGCAAGTGAGTAAGATCACTAGCCCAACCCCTGATGGAAGTCCCAGAGATGGGAAGTGATTGACTGGCCCAAGGTCATAAAACTAGTTCGTGACAAGTGTTTTTTTCCAAACAGTTGAACCCAAGTCTTTTGCCTCAGAGTCCATCATACTTTCTATTATATATACTACTTTGCCTTTGGTACGCTGGATTTTTTATGTGCCGATTTTTGCATATTGGATTTCTTTTTAAAATATTCATTTTATTCTCAGCTTAAGAAATAAAACAGCATTTCCATAACATTGTAGAATAGGGGGAAATGATTGCATATGAAATTGCAAATCTATTATGTACAACATGTTTTTCCTTTTAAATATATAATAATCATGTAACTTTCTTTTCTTTCTCTTTTTTTCTTCCTCCCCACCTCCCACCCTAGAGATGGCTGCCAGTAGATACAAATATGTGTATGTACACACACAATTTTATGCATGTTTCTACTCATCAGTTCTTTCTCTGGATACAGATACCATCTATAGGTCCTTTGTAGTTAATTTGGGTATCGTTCTAGAAATACCACAAAAAGAGAGAGAAAGAGAAGATGAGACAGAAATAGAAAAAAGAAAGAGGGGACAATTTAGAGATTGCTTATGCAAACATGGTCTGGTAAGCATGTTATCTCATCCAGAGACCCAAGCAAAAAATCCTTTCTTTTTGTATCTTTCTGTTTGTTTCTCTGTCTCTTCTGTATATTTCTGTCTTTGTCTCTATCTCTGTTCCTGTATCTCTCTTTGTATCTTTTTCTGTTTCATCTCTTTCTTTTGTCTCTTTCTGTCTCTGATTCTGTTTCTCTGTCTCTCTGTCCATTTCTCTTTCTCTGTGTTTCTGTATCTCTGTATCTATTTCTGTTTCTTTGTATCTTTCTTTTTGTCTCTTTCTGTCTAACTCTGTGTCTGTTTCTCTGTCTCTATGTCAATTTCTGTCTCTGTGTTTCTGTATCTCTTTTTGTATCTATTTCTGTTTCTTCATCTCCTATCTCTGATGGTGTCTGTTTACGGCTGTGTCTCTGTCTCTCTGTTTCTATGTCTATTTCTCTGTCTCTCTATGTCATTGTGTCTGTCCATCTGTCTCAGATGGTTAGCCACTGTCCAGGCTGGATTCAGGAAGATGTACCAGTGAGCTCAAGATGTTCTTTCCAAGACTAGTCTGATGCCTTGAAGCAGCTGCTGAGGCTGACAGTGGTGCTTTCTCCTGGGCCCAGATGTGGCCATAGAGTATGGTTTATGCACCACAGATTGACAGTGCAGCCTGGCCCTGGCCCACATCCAGCAGGGAAAGGAAATCATAGCATTTCTTGGTGGTAAGGTATTGTGGCTGTCCTTGAAGCAGTAGCAGCAGCAGCAGCATTGGCATAGCCTGAAAAGAAAGCCTGGTAAATCTGATTCAGAATAAAACACTGCTTGGTTCAAGAAACATCTGGGCCTGATGGTGAGTTTCTTTCATGTTTAAACATAGAATTTCAGGGGCTTTAAATGTCATGGAGTCCAAGCCCTTCCTTTTGCAGTTCAGGATATGTAGGCCCAGGCTGAGGAAGTGACGTGGCAGAGGTTACAGAGATAGTAGCAAGGGGACAAACAGACTTCTTCTGGCTACAGGGTGAAGATGTTTTTCCATTGTCTGGGGACATAAAATTATGTCATGTTTCAATTATTCAGGGCCAGTTTTGACAATAATTAAGAGGCAGCATGATATGATGGATAGATCACTTGGTTTGGAGTCAGAAAAGCCTGAATTCAAATCCTGCCTCAAACATATATGAGCTGTGTAACCTTGACCAAGTCACTGAACTTCTGTTTGCTTCAGTTTCCTCTTCTGTACAGTGAAGGAGTGGTAGTAGTTGGACTCAATGATCTCTCAGGTCCCCCTCCCCAACTTTAAATCCATGATCTTTGAATTTGTATAGTCAATAAAGGTGTTTTTTTTTATTTAAGAAGTTTTAAAAATTTCAATGGTATCTTTTGTTCTTTATGTCACATTCATTTCTCAGTATACTTCTCACAATGCAATCATCACTGGTTACAAAGAAAAGCAGTTAAGAAAAACTATAAGATAAGATAGAAAAGCTAGTTCATGTAGTATTCCATTCCTGTAGGCCCCTGCCTCTCCACTCCATTTCTAGTGATCTGAGTTCAGGTGCTCTCTAGTATTGTTTTCACTTGAATTATTATTATGACAATTACGATTATTGTTCTTCTGGCTCTGCTTAATTGGCTCTGCATTAGCTCATTCAAGTTTGCTTATGTTTTTTTCCTCAGTTCTTCATATTTGTTCTTTCTTAATGGTGCAATGCCATTCTGCTGCCTTCATGGACTATAATGTATTTACCCATCCACTAATCAATATTTTTGTTGCTATTTTTTGCTACCACAGAAAGAGCTGCTATAAATATTTTCGACATTCTTTCTGCCTTTGACATCCCTAATATTTATGTTCACCTTTAGGGTCACCACATTAAATGGTATTAATAGCTGAGTCCTTTTTCCAGGGTCATTCTAAATTGTTTCCCAGAAAAAGACCAGTTCACAGCTTTACCGGGAGTGTATTTGGATCTTCCAGGAGACTCTCTCCTGCTGAGTACTCCTATCTTCAATCATCTTTGCCAATTTGATGAGTGTGAGGTGAAACATTGGGGTCACCTTAATTACCGTTTCTATTATTATTATTAATGGTTCAGAGCATTTTTATACAGTTGTTGATTATTTACATTTCTGCTTCTGAACTCTTTGTTCATAAATTTTTCCTGAGCATTAACTAACAACTTTTTTTTCTTGCTTTTTGGAGGGCGATTGGGGTTAGGTGACTTGCCCAGGGTCACACGGCTAGTTTTTGTGTTAAGTGTCTGAGGCTGGATTTGAACTCAGGTCCTCCTGACTCCAGGGCCAGTGCTCCATTCACTGCACCACCTAGCTGCCCTTAACAACTGTTCTTGCTATCATATATTTGCACCAATTCCCTCTTTATCTTGGAGATAAGCCCTTTCAGAGAGACTTCGTGAAAGATTTTCCCCAAATGACAGTTTCTCTTCTTATTCTAGAGGAACTGACATTCCATGCCAAAGTTTTTTTAATTTTATGCGATAAAATTTCCTGTTTACATTTTATAATCACCTCCATTCCTTGTTTAAACTTCTTCCTTTAATAGGAGACCAGGAAATGGAAAGGGAATCATTCCATTCTCTTTTATTGTAATGCTTAAAGGCTCGTATCTAAGCACTGTGTCCATTTGAAGTATATTTTGTTATATGGTGTAAGATGCTGGCATCAACCTACTTTCCTAACTAGAAAGTCAAATGTCTTTCCAATCTTCCCAATTCTTGTCAATTAGGAAGTCTTCTTTGAATAATTTGTGTTCCTGTGTTTCTTGAACACTGAACACTGTCTTTGATTGATTCTGGGACTTACTTTTCTAATCTGTCTTCCTAATCTGCTTTTCTATACTGTAGATCCCTCCATATGCTCTTGTCTCCCACATTAGAAAATAAATCCCTTGGGAATAGAGATTGCTTCATGGAATTTATTTTTTATATCTGTGCCTGGCATATAGTAGGTATTTAATAAATGTTTGTTGTTTAGTTGATTGATATGAAACAATCCTGATGATTACCACTTTATAAAATGATTTGAAGTTTGGTAATGCCCCTCAATTTCTGAATCTTACTATCTTCGTGGCTATAGGGAAGCCACATAACCACCACCCCAAGCCTCAGTTTCCTCATCTGTAAAATGAGAGGACTGATTTCAACGAGTTCTCTAAGCCTTATAACCAAAATGCAGAAGAAAACTTGCATCTTTGTCATATGACAGCTTCAGATGATTGTGAGAATATGGGATCAGCTGCCTAAAGGGCAGTGCTCCATTTGCCTGTGGCCTCTCATCATAGGATGGGGCCTCACAATTTTGAGAATCTCTCCACCCTCAATGATACCAGCTGTCCACTGAGGGTGATTGTATGATCCTTCATGTAGTTGGGAGAAGCTGAACCTTCCAGTGTACTTCTGAACATGGGGGATGGGGGAGTTGGGCATTAACTGAGGAAGAATCAGTGATATGCCCAGACTCTTGTGGCCTCCATCTTGGTGCCACCATCTGCTCTAAGCTGCCCTTTGTGAAATGTGGTGAGAAGCTCAGCCCAGCCCAGAGGCTAGAGAGGGAGGATGCCAGAGACCCTCCAAGAGCTGCCTGTGCTCAGATGTGTGCCCACTCCAAAAAAGGGGAACATTGTGTTCCTGGGAGACTGACAGGGCTTGGCTTGGCTGGGGGAGCAAAATTCTGCCTCCCACATTCCTGAAGTAGATTGTGCTGGGCTGGGAGGTGGAGGGAACCCACTGAGATGCTATGACTTTCCTGCCACAGACTGCCTGCCTCACTGTGCCACCAGGGACGTGCTGTTGCTTCCATGGAAACAGAAACCGGCAGCTTTCCCATCTCCCCCTTATTTATGTGTGGCTCTTGTGTATGCATGTGTGAATATATGTACATGCATAGGCAGGCTGCTGCACACATGTGTACACTCATGCAGGTATTTACATGCATGCATGGTGTAGTGCCTGAATATGCACATGGACCAGTGTGCACATGGATGCATGCATGTGAGTGTGCAGGTGTGGTGCGCATTTGTGTTTGAATGCATGCATGTGTTCTATGTGTATGTGTATGCATAGTCATATGTGTGCATGCGTGCATGTAAAGGGATGGTCAGTACATGTAGCTAGGCATCACATGTGTTTACATGAGTATGTTTATGTGCATTGGAAAAAAACTACACATTTACATTCTCTAGTGTTTATATACATGTGTCTGCATGTATGTATATGTGTGCACACACAAACGTGGTCAGTTGGGTGTGAAATAAAACAAAATTGGGATAGGTTTTTAACCCTCCCCTTTAGTCATTGGAAGGTTTCAACTGTTATTTTCCTGTCTGTCTCTGTCCTTTCCCAGTAGCTGCTTTTAGGGACTTAGAGGTTTCCCCAGAAGATACTGACTAGCCAGTGATGCTAAATGTTCCTGGCTTTTATTCAGAATGATTTTGCTGCCCCCAGGGAGGGCTTGTGACTTAGCCAAGGGGAGATGGACTAAGGCTCTGTCTGATCTCCAGGGAGGCCAGGATCTGGGGGCATCTGTGCCTTGTCCTGAGTCTAGGGCAGAAGGAAGGAGATTGATGCTAATCCAGGGAGAGACCAGCCTCCTGATCTAATTCCTCAGTTATTCCAGGTTCTTGTCACTCCTCATAGCTCAGGGCAGGCTGTATACAACACAACAGACTCATCAGTTGAAATGGAAGAAAATTAAAGAGGGATGGGGTCTCTAGCAGGTGATTTTGATTGGAATCTCCTCTCTGACATCACAGGAATGGGGGTATCAATTAGCAAAGTCATTAGTTTTTCCGAATAGCATAGTGGAAATATGGGGGGTGAGAGGAGGAGGGTCCAGAAGACAATCCCACCTGTTGCAAACTTTCTCTGCCATTATGACTCAGCACTGGTGCTGCCTCCTCCATGAAGCCTTCCCCATAGGTCAGATGAAAGTGAGCTAGAATATGCACATTCCTCCTGAAAACTTTTCTAGGTTCTTTCTTTGTTCCAATTATACTTTCTACTTCCTTTGGTCAAATGCTTATAGAATGACAGAGTCTTGGACTTGAAGTGAAGAAGACCAGGGTTTGAATCCTACCCCAGATACTTCCCACCTATATGACCCTAAACACCTAATTTCTCTGAGCCTCAGTTTCCCTAACTGTAAAAAATGGAGATAATAACCATGCCTTCCTGAGAGGATTGTGGGGAGGACCAGGTGAGACAATATTCATCAACTGTATTGTAAAGCCTTAAAAGGATGATCTGCATGAGGGTTATCACTGCTGAATTTCCTTGTATTCACTTTGCATAATCTCATATTGTAGACCTGTCTCTCCAATAGAATGGAATCTCCTTCAGGCAAGGGACTGCTTTGCTTGTCTTTGCTTTCTCAGCACCTAACAGCGCCTGATACACAGTAGGTGATTACTAAATGCTTGCTGATGTCCTTATGCTCCCTGTCCCCCTTCACTATCTGGCAGTTCCACCCAGGGAGATTGGTTCCTAGCATTCAAAGCTAGAAGGGACATGGGAGATCATCAGCTCCAGCCCTCATTTACACATGTAGAAACTGAGGCCCACAGCAGTTAAATGATTTGCTCCAGGTGCCACTCATGCTCATTGGTCCAAGTGAAGAATTGTGACCTCCTCCAGATCAGTTCTGGTGGGATGCTGTGCCTTGGGCTGCCCAAGGTTGGCCCACAAGAAGGGGCACGTGGGAAGATGGTCTTAATTCGATGGATTCTTTTGCATTTCTGGGGAAATTAATTTTTACATAATAATTTAAATTATTTATTAATAATTTCAGTCTCCTTACTGGGGGCCTTAACCAGAGTAATGCTAAAAGTAAAAAAAGATGTAAAATTATTATGCTGAGACAGAAGCCCATTAGAAAAGGAGGGGAGGGTCACTTGCTGTTGGGCTGTATAGGTTCTTGGTGGGGGGAATGGTGGAAGATAATAAAAAGGGTATAAATCTCTTGATCAGACTGAAAATTAGGAGGCCTGAGTGCTGGTCCTGGTTCTGCCTCTAAATAATTTCCCCTCTCTGAGCCTCAGTCTCCCCAACTGCACATGAGGCAGTAGAACTGGAACAGTCTTGATTGAGGCTTTTCTCAGCCCTCTTGTGACTGTAAGGGCTCCTCAGTGCAGCTGAAGTTCCCGTCATGTTCAGGTTGACACAGTTGGAGTCAACCAACCTTCATTGGGCGCCTGCTGGATCCCGGGCGTTGTAACGGAGGCTGTTTCCACCCCACCCCTCCCCCCTTCCCAACTGGGATCGCTGCTGGCGTCCTGCTGCGTTCAGCCAGCCCTGGAGCTGCAGAACCTGGCAAATGCTGAAAATGAATTTCCCCCCAATCAATACTTTGCAATTAAACACGGAGGACACCAAAGCCAAGTGGGCGGTCTTCTGGAAAGAGGACAGCTGAGCATTTTAATGCTACTAAACCTGGAGGGATGGGGAGGGGGGATGTGGGAAGCCCACCATTCTGAAGAAACAAATTAACATTCTGCTCCATTGTTTGGGGAGAAGCTTTGGGGACTTCAGCTGTACCAGAAAGGAGGGAGGGAAAAACCCACCCAAAGCTGACATCAGCAGGACCCAATGCCAGGAGTGTTCCGAGGGCTTTGGAATGAGCCTCTACAATGTGCTGGCTGCGGACCGAGCCTGGCTTCCCAAACAATTGCTGGAAGCCGGCCTCAGCCCCTCCTCCCACTCCCCCAGCAGTTAGCATCCGATCATCCTGGGTGGTGGCCAGGCAGGCAGAGCCCACAGGAGTGCAGATGGGGGTAGAGGAGCGGGCTGCGAAGAGGCAATGGCCTGGGGAGAATAAATGACTCCCAGCCTGGATCCTGCCACAGCCCAGGGAGTCTCCAGCGAGAGACTAGGGCTGCCCAAGAATTCTCAAAACAAAATTGAGCTTGAGTCACTTTTAATTTTGTGAATAAATTCATCTCATCAAATGTAATTTCAGCACATATTCTTATGCCCCTGAGTGTGTGTGTGTGTGTGTGTGTGTGTGTGTGTGTGTGTGTGAAAGTAAGAGACAGAGAGACAGAAAGGAGAGGAGGAGAGGGAGGGAGAGATACACAGAGAGATAGACTGAGAGACAGATGGACCCACCTAAAGACAGACACAGAGAGAGAGATGGGGACAAGGTTGCAGAATGGTGTATTTGGAAACCCACTGAGTTGGGTGTCAGGAGATCTGGGTTCTGCCTTTTAACCTGTCTTTGGAGTTGGGTTGTCACTGGCCCTCACCAAGTCTCCATCCAGCTCCGTGGCTCCCGGATGTGCTCAGGATTTCTCTTCCCCAGCTCCAGAGCACCAAAGGCTTCCCTTCACTACAGGGGCGGGAGCGTCTCACAGACATTCATCTCGAAATAGGCAGTTTCTACACTGGGACTCTTTTCACTGATCACTTTGCATTCAATCCCTTCCTCTTCTCTTTGTGTTTAGTGCTTATATAGGTACCTGTACGTGTTGTCTGTCCTCTTAGAATGTAATCTCCTTCAGGGAAGAGATTGTTCAATTTATCTAAACTCAATACCTTGCCCCATTCCTGGAATACAGTAAGCACTTCATAAATGCTTGCTGATTGATCGGCTCATCCGTGATCTCATCCATTTGGAAATTCCCTCAAGTGATGCAGTCTGTGAGCTATTCCTCCCTGCCCATCCTTAGTGTCTCTTGTCTATGCTCTCCCATATGTTTTCCATGGTGTATCCATCCACTGTACTGGCCTTCCTCCCTTGCTTTTGACAAGGCAAGCATGTTAGTGAGGCATGGGGGCCATCACCTAGTTATTCCTTGGTCTTATCATGTAATCAGCCTTTCCCTCAATGATGCATTTCTTTGACCATGTCCTTTACTCCAGTTCCTTACCTATTATGTGCTACCCTTAACATTCCTTGTCAGCCTCAGCTACTAGTGGGGAAACAGGCACAGCTTGGAGCAGCCAAGCACTTGGCCCACTATTAGTCAGTTGAAGTCAATAGAGGGATGGATGATGGTGGACCATGATTATTTGTACCATGTCAGCCAGAGAGCTTTGGGATCTGCTTTGGATTTCTCTCACTTGGTCTGTTTTAAATGTATTCTATATCCAGTACAGCAGGGATCTTGTATATAATACACATTATAGTGGCAGCTAGATGGTACAGTAGGGTGAGTGCTGAACCTGGAGTCAGGAAGATCTGAGTTTAAATCCAGCCTCAGACAGTCCCTGGATTGTGACCCTGGACAAACTACTAACCTCTGCCTGCCTAAATTTCCCCATCTGTAAAATGGGGACAATAAGACCTACTTTCTAGGTTTATTTCAAGGATAAAATGAACACTTTCTGAAGCACTTTGCAAGCTATAATAATATTATTGTTGCTAAGGGGGGGACCAGAGAGACACAAACCACAGTCATTGCTCCAAGTAAACTTATAACTCTGTTGGGAAAATAGGAATTGCAATTCCAGGGAGCAATTGATAAAAGCCAAATGACAGACATTAAGAATTGAGATAAATGTGGATCCAGAAAACATCAACCAACTTAGATTTTATTAGACATGTAGAGAAGGTAAAAGAGAGGGCTGATGAGAGATGATGAATATAAAAGCATAACATGGTCCTTCAAGGATAACATCAGGAGTGGTAAAGCTCAAAATGAGCTTGGGCTGGCAAGGAATAAATGTGTGTGTAAATGTCGTGTGTGTATGTATATGTGTGTGTGTGTGTGTGTGTGTGTGTGTGTGTATGAGAGAGAGAGAGAGAGAGAGAGAGAGAGAGAGAGAGAGAAAGAGAGGGAGAGAGAGGGAGAGAGAGAGGGAGAGAGAGAGGGAGAGAGAGAGGGAGGGAGAGGATGAGGGAGAGAGAGGGAGGGAGACAGAGAGAGACAGAGGGAGAGAGATGGAGGGAGACAGAGAGAGAGAGAGAGAGAGAGAGAGAGAGAGAGAGAGAGAGAGAGAGAGAGATGGAGATTGAGAACTGTATCTGGAAAAAGAAGACCAAAGAAGAGATAGGACTTCTGCTTGGGATGGATGGGGACCATGATCATTGATGACAAAGAGAAGGAAAGATTACCCAACTCTTGACTTCCTAGTTTTTGGTGCCAATGAGAATGACCTTGGGGCTGAAAAGGATCAAACACAAATGCTAATGGAATGTTAAAACCCAAAAGAAAAGGGGAAAGAGTTAAGAAAATGTCTGATCCGCCCCAGATACTTTCAAGTCACCAGGACCAGACAAACACAATACCAGGGCATTGGAAATGAGCAGTCATGGATTTCCAAGCCATTGTCTGTGGTCTTTGCAAAATTATGAAGTTTTGAAGAGTTTGGAGTCTAGAGAAGAGCAAATGTCCTGATTTTTTAACCAAAGGAATGGGACTTAACTTTAATCCACTGTGAAGCCCTGCAGGGTTCTAGGAAGACAGTGGTTTGTGCAGAAAAGGAAGCTGTGATCTTCTTGCTCCATGAACAGCCCACCTACTTTTCTGATCATACAAGATCTCAGTGATGTCTTTATGCTATTTCTAATGTGCAAGTCATCCTAAGTAAATGTAATCCAGTCTACTTACAATAGGCTGACATTTTCATTGCCATTTGAGCCATCTGTTATTTTGATTCTTTTGAGTTTATGGTGCTCCAAACTCTCAGCATCATTAGGAGAATATTGGTATTAGAAGCAACTTGGAATCATCGAAAATGCTAGGCAGCTTCCCAAATGCAATTTAGCCTACCCTCCTCCTCTCATTCACTGCTAGAATCAGTTTACATTCCTTAGAAACTTTTAGCTAAAATGATGTCTTAGAGGTGTCCACTGATTCAATTTAATTCAACAAACATTTATTAATCGTGGCCACAAGGTGCCACAACGGCTGCAGCACAAAACCTAGAGTCAGGAAAACCTGAGTTCAAATCTAGCCTCAAACATTTACTAGCAAGGTGACCCTGGACAAGTCACTTAACCTTTGTTCACCTCAGTTTTTTCACTTCAAAAGTGGGGAAAATAATAGCATCTTTCTCACAGGGTTGTTATGAGGATCAAATGAGATAATAATTATAATTTCCTTTAGAACAGTGCCTGGCAGTTAGCAGGCATTATATAAATATTAGCTCCAATAATAATAATTATTATTGTTAATCAGCACTGTATGAGACACTCTGCTAGGCACTAGGACTAGAAAGACAAAAATGAGACAGTCCTTACCCTCAAAGAGGTTGCAATCTACTGGAGAAATTAGCATATATGCAAATACATTTACACCAAATATATAGAAAATAAATCTAAGGTAATATCAGAGGGAGATGAAACAAAAAACTCCTGGGGAGGGAGGGATCCCCAAAGAGCTCGGATGGGAAGCTGCAAGTGAATTGTGCTTTGAAGGGAGTTAGGGCTCCTCCAAGACTGAGCTGATGAAGAGAACAGTCCAGGCATGAGAGATGGGGTGTGGGGGTGTGCAAAGGCCCAAGATGCAATGTTGTGGACAGGGAATAGTCAAGAGCCAGTTTGGTTGGAACATAGAGTGAGTCAGCCTGAGTAATGGGTGCTTAATCTGGAAAAATGGTTTGGAGCTGTATTGTTTCAAAATATCAAAGATTTAGAACTGGGTGTGTCCTTAGAAGTTTATTCCCACTGTTTCGTTCTACAGATGAGGAAACCAAAGCCCAGAAATACTAAATAACAAACTTCTGGTCACACAATAAGCAAAGGGTTTAAATGCCAGAAAGAAAAGCTTACATTTTATCCTAGAGGTAACAGGGCGTCACTAGAGTTTCTTGAGCAGGGAAGGGACGTATAATACTTGAGAAATATCAATTTGGCAACTATGTAGAAGGACTAACTCAATAGCTTGCCCATCCAAATTTATGCAAAATTTGTGCAATATAGCTTCCTTATCCACTTTGTTTTTCCAGTGTGGATTACCAGATAGATCTCTCTTGAGTGCTATGGATATCACTGGCAAGATCCTGTCATTTTCCAAGTCCCAATAAAGTCAGTAAAATGTCCTCCATCAATGGGAATGGCCGTAGGGGCTTTTTGTTAAAAGGTGATCCTCTTCTATTTAGACCTCGAATAAGATAGCTCCCACAACAGCCAAAACCGTATTAGGGAAACATAACTTTAAATCACATTAAAAGAGGCACCACAAGTTTGAGTGAATAAGTTATTTTATTTATTATAAATATCCTAATTAACTATGAAGGACATACAAAGAAAGAAGCTATCCACATCCAGAGAAAGAGCTGTAAATAAGTACTTACAGGATAATTGTGTGTGTTGTGTGTGTATGTGTGTGTGTGTGTGTGTGTGTGTGTGTGTGTGTACTTTTTTATGTCTAATGGTAGCCTTCTCTAGGGTGGGGGAGGGGAGAAAAAATTAAAAAATAAATTTATATGATAATTTTGTTGTATATTTGAAAGGCATACATAGTAGATTTGCAGTTTCACATGAAAGCATATTTTTATTGTCCTGTGTTATGGAAATGCTCATTTTATTCCATAAATTAAAGTAAAATGAAAATTTTTTAAAAAGGTGTACCATCTCCATAGTCTGTCCTGCCCAAACCACACCTGGAGAACTGTGCCACCTTGATAAATGGAGGCATTGCAAGAAGATAATAACCAGAGTTGTAAGAAGACTGGAAACCAAGCCTTCTAGATATTTTTGGAAGGAACTGGGAATGTTTCATCTAGAGGAGAATACTAAAGGGGAATATGAAAGCTGCCTGGAAGGATTTAGAGGCCTATGACTTGGAAGTGGGATTGGGATGGTTCTGCTTCATTGTAGAGGCCAGAACTACAGTAGGAAGTGGGGGGGGGTGATGGTAGAGGGGACAGTTATAGCTCAATGGAAAGGAAAGTGTCCTAAAAGTCAGAGCTCTGGGAAGGTGGCCCAGACTAACTGAGGAGGTTATGATGCCTAATGGTGGGAGGTCTTCAAGAAGTTGGGTCATCTATGGAGAAGTTGCAGAGGTGGCTAAAGTTTGGATTGTTGTAAGTGGCCTCCAAGGGCTCTTTCAGATCTAACAATATATGAACCATTAGGATCCTTCTTGGTCTAAAAGGTAAATAGAGACTACAGGAAACCTAAACTCAGAGCAACAAGAAATGCACAGAAGAAGGCAGCAGCTTGGGCCAGTCAGTAACTAGACAAGTAGCCAGGAACAAGGTGGTACCCAGGGACCCCAGATGAGGACAAATCAGTGAAGAAACAGGCAAAAACTAAGAACAGGAGACATGAGACCTCAAAGGTCACACAGCTAGTACCCATCTGAAGTCAGATTTGAACTCTGGAAGATAAGTTTTCCAGACTTCAGGCCAGGGCACTCTGTCCACTGGGCCACCCAACAGCCTTAGGAACAGAAACCATGTAAAGCTGACTACAGTTATAAAGAGACCAATTCAGGGTGGTGTTGGGGGAAATCTCCTGATGATAAGAACTGTATCTTTGTAGACTGGACTGCCCGGAAAGGTCACAGTGGCTCCTCACCCTTTGGGGTCTTCAGGCAGAGACTAGATGACCTTGAGACTGAACCATTTTCTCCCTCAGCCTGCAAGTTTCTTTCTTGTTTATATGGAGCAACATTTTTGCATTCTTGTAACCCAACAAGCATTATTAATTAGGCACATGCTATGGGGATTCAAAGAAAAGAATGAAATGACCTCTCCCCTCAAAGAGTTTCTGTTCTGCTGGGAGAAATTATATGTATACAGGTAAGTAAATACATATTAGATGCCTTCCTTTGGATATGTATTTTTACTATCTAGAGTGTATATAATACTTGGGGAGGCAATATAGTGTCAGGGCAGGACAATGGGACAAGCAGAGAATGCCTAGCTTTAAGTGCTACTTCTGACTCACACTGGTTGAGTGACTGTAGACAAGTCATTCGACCTCTGAGTGCCTTGGCAGTGAGGATGAGATACTACTCTAAACAGATGAAGAATATTTTCACATAGATCCAGACTAAAAATAAAATGTCAACATAGTGTTTTAAGGTTTTCTTAGTCCTTTACAAATGATATCTCATTTCCCCCTCACAATAACCCTGTGAAGTGTGTGCAAGAGGTATTCTTATGTCCATTTTATGAATGGGAAAACTGAGCTTCAGAGAAATTAAGTGACTGCCCTGGGTTCTCCCAATACCCAATGCCTTCTAAAGTGTTTATTAATCATCATTCATGTCCTTATGGGACTCAGCTACCTCCTGTTCTGGATATGCACCTTCTTGTTCAATCCACCCACCAGTCTATAAACAGTGGTTTAGAAGCAGTTGTGTGCCAGCTGCTGGGGACACAGTCCCTGCCATCTGGGCCTTCTGGGCCTTGCCAGCTGCACCGGGCTATGCCTTTCTTTGGGGGCTGCCCCCTCCATTCAGAGGAGGAGCTCCTTGAGAGCAGGCACTGCCTTGGTTTTTTCTTTGTGACCCCAGGATTCCGTACGGTTCTCCACATGCAGTAATCACTGAATGCTTTTTCATACATTTATTCAGGGCCCGTAGGTGAGACCAGCTGGTTCCCTTTTGGGACATAGTGAAGAAGGTTAAACTGGTGGGAGTGGAAAGGACACAGCCAGATGCTGGCTCACCACCTCACCAGGTCACTTGGAGAGCCTCTATCTGAGGAAATACCCAGGCCAGCTGCCCTTACTCAGGACCAACCACTTCTCAGCATCTCCATCCCCACCTCCTACTTTTCAGCTTCCACCTTGTATTCCCCCATTAGAATGGAAGCACCCTGAGGGAAGGGAGCTTTTGTTTTTTGCTCCTGTTTGTATTTTTAGAGGTTAGCACAGTGCCTGCACATAGCAGACACTTAAATGCTTGACCCAGCTGGCTCTATATTTGTGAAGAATATTGTTAGCAAGAGAACATCCAGGGGAAGTTGACCAGGATGGCAAAGGACTTTGAGTTCAGGTCGTCAGCCAAGGGGCTGACAGGGGTGGGCTTGTTTGCCCTGTAGGAGACTTTGCAGGGTTGGAGGGTGGGGAGTGGATCCTAGTTATATTTATGGAATGGGCTATGGGCTATGGAATATTCACACTGTTCTATGTGGCCCCAGGGGGACAAATTTCAGTTTTTTCAGTTATGTCTGACTCTTCATGACCCCATCTGGGGTTTTCTTGGCAAAAATACTGAAATGCTTTGTCATTTTCTTCTCCAGCTCATTTTACAGATGGGGAAACTGAGGCAGAGTTCGATCACTTGCCCAGGGTCACACAGCTAGCATCTAGCTGAGGCCAGATTTGAACCTAGGAAGATGAATTTTCCAGACTCCAGGCCCAACACTCTATCCACTGGGCCACCCAGCTAGCTGCCTTAGGGACAGGACCATGCATAACTGATAGAAATTATAGAGATCAGTTTAGGTTGTTGCTGGGGAAAACTTCCTGATAATTAGAACTATATCTGTGTAGACTGGACTACCTTGAAAGGTTCCTCATCCTTTGGACATATTCAAGCAGAGACTGGATGACCGTGTGTCATGCATGTATATATGTATACGTGTGTATAGTGATTCCTTTCAAGGAAGAGTTAGACTGCATGGCCCCTGAGGGCCCTCTTGGCTCTGAGATGCCACAATTCTCTCAGTCTCCAGCCTGTGCGAGGGCTGGGATTTAGGCTTTTGAAATCGATCCAGCTAATTTCATTTCAGACTCTCCCTCTTTTCACACTCCTCCAACCCCCACTTCAATTCAAATCAGATGAACAATTCTCTCCTATTCCTCCTGGGAAACTTAGAGATTTGTAGGTGGCTGTATAAGGAGCCAGCCAGCCCTTGGAACACAAAGACAAAGGAATCCTGCAGCCAAGCTCCAACAGGCTGAAAATAGCTGGAGTTTTAGAGTCTGGAAGGGACCAGGGAGCTCCAAACTTATTGAGTGAGGCCATGACCCAGGAACTGACAGCAAACAGTCATTACTGATGTGGGGTAAAGGTGGCTTTGTCTCAGGGTGCCAACATTGCAGGGAGCAGAGTGTGCTTCCTTTCCAAAGTCCTGCTGTCTCTGCAGCTCACCTTGAGGACTTCTGGGTAGTCAGGGGAGCAGCTGTCCTTGTCTAGCACCCTCAGCATCCTGCTGCCAAGGTGTCCCTCCTCTGTGCCACCTCCCCCTACTTTACCCCCAAACACCAGGGAACCTATTTTCCAGAATGATGGCATTTCTGGTAAGACTGTCTTCTAGAAGGCTTCCCCTCCCTTGACTGCACCATACTACCAAAATCTGAAATCACAGGGAGCATAGGAACATAGGAAAGTCGATTGTTATATGATGTCCAGTTATATGTTATATGATATATTGTTATATGATGTCCAGGAGTAAGGGAAGCACAAATGCATCTACTGTGTCCAGAGCAAGAAGCGGTAGGCACATAGTAAGGACTTGCTAGGTGTTTGTTGATTGGTGTAATTGATGTTGATGGAATGTAAGCTTCTTGAAGGTAGGGAATACTTTCTTTTTGCCTTTGTGTCCCTAGCACCTAGCCCAGAGCCTAATGTAAAAATAGGAGCTTGACCAATGCTTACTGATTAGTTGATCTATTGTTTCCCCAGTTCTGTTTTATTACCTCTGCATCAGTTCATAAAGTTCTTTGGGTTGCTGAGCCTCCCTTGGGAATGGAGTGTACTATACCTAACTTGCCTTGTACCCCAGGGATCTCTTGGTACTGGAGAGGTCTTCAACTATTTCAGGGAATGTATTGAACAGTAGGGAAGGGGAGCTTATGTTACAGAGATTTGATTCTATCTGGGTTTCCTATGATAGAACCCAAATTAAAAGCACCTTTCCATTTACCTTTTCAGGATGTCTTGCAGGGCCCCCGAAGCTGGCAAAATACCTGGCATCCCCCAGCCTCCTTTCCAAATCCCCCCACCCAAGAGGAGTAGGCATTCCAAGGCCAACATGATTTGGCTTTGCCCTGGTGATGCCTGGAAACCAAGAAATTATTACAGTCTACACAGGGTTCTCCACCTCTGTGGTTCCTCACTGTCACAATTAACACCTCAGGGAGGGAATTTAAAATCAAGTGCTTTTTTTTCCCTTTCAATTGCCACTTAGGAAGCTGTTTAATAACACACCACAGCAAGGCCACTTGCTCTTTTTGGAAGTCTAATTAATTCATTTGAGGAGGTTGAATCTTTCCCAGCATTGTATCACTTGCTCATTTTAAAAGGTGTTAAGGCTTGGAATCCAATGGTCGCCACTGGGGCAAATTCATTTTCAAGTGCTGGTCTTGGAGGCTGAGAGGATAGTGCTACATCCGGGACAGTCTGGTACAGGGTACACAGGGTTTGAACCATGGAGCTCTAGAGTGTTCGAAAGGGAGTCCAAAATTAACTTGGTTTTAAAAAAAATAAAATGCATTTGATATACTGAGTTTGATAGACTAAGTTGGCTTGGCTGCCTATCACACTGAATCTCTATAAAAGATCCAGTGAGGGTAGGATGGAAGATCCCAGGTTTGCATAGTGCCTGATCCATCAAAAGAGGGAAACTGGACTTTGGGCAGAGATGTGCTTGTAATTCAAATAAAAATATAAAAAAGAATCTCAAATCACAGTTCTCATTGACCCTCTGTCCTGGTGTTCACTATTTGGGGGTGGGTATTAGTAACTGAGCCACAAGCCCTAGACCTGGGTGTACCTCTTCACACCCCAGGGTAAGCAGATAGAGGAGATCTGAGGGTGAAGCCTCCCCACACTTCTATTCTCCTACACCCTCACCTTGCTCTCAAACTGAACTGAATACCCAACTGTGTGTGCATTCCCTGTAACTGCATTTCCATGCACTAGCATCCACAGCAGCCAGACTGACTTCCAACTACCCCTTGTCACCCATAATGACACTGTGATACCCTTTCTGATACCATTAAGTACCCATGGTTTGGTTATTTTTCTGTCCTGACTCTTCATGATCCTATTTGGGGTTTTCCTGGAAGATACTAAAGTGGTTTGCCTTTTTTTCCTCCAGCTCATTTTACAGATGAGGAAACTGAGGCAAACAGAATTATGTGACTTGTTCAGTCACACAGGTAGTTAGTGTCTGAGGCTGAATTTGAATTCAGATCTTCCTGACTCCAGGCCTGGTGTTCTGTCTACTTATACCACCTCGCTGCTCCACATCCCATAGTTATGCTGATTAAAAATGCAAGGAGTCTGGGGTGGGGCTAGGTGGCACAATGAATAGAGCACATACCCTGAAGTCAGGAGGACCTGAGTTCAAATCCAGCCTCAATCACTTGATACACTAGCCATGTGACTTTGGACAAGTCACTTAACCCCAATTGCCCTCCAAAAAAAAAAAAGTAAAAAATTGCAACGAGTCCTGGAAATGTCCCATCACGATATTTAATGTCCACAAAGCATTGATCTCACCCTATTCTTATCTTGTACTTCACTCTGAACCCTGGATTTTCACTGATTTAATTATACTTTCTCGTTATTATTGGAATAGTAGATTCAAACCAAGAAGGGAACATAAAGATCATAGAATCTAAGACTCTCATTTTATAGACAAAGAAACAGAGACTTGGGGATATTAAGTAACATATGGACAGTAAGTATCAGAACCAGCATTTGAACTCATGTCTGATGACTCCAAGTTCATCAGTCCAAGATTAGGATTCTTCCCATTGTACCATGATTAATAATGGATGCTATGAAATTATGAACCTCCAGAGGAGGGGGAGGGAATCTCTCACTCCAAAAGCAAACTTGATTCTCCCTGTGTATCTCATCCTGACAGTATTGCAATATCCTGCTAGGGTACCTGGATGGGAAGAGCTAATTCTGCCAAATAAGTTAGGGTTTTCAAAGTAACCAGTTGTTTGACTGAATTCACTCTCTGTGGTGGTTTTTTTCTTCCAAACAGTAATTAAAACTGACATGTGTGTGGTGGGTTTTCTTTACTCTGGATTACCTCAGTTGGACAGCTCTCTGAAGAAGGTGTTTCCTCTTTCCCCTGGCACCACCCAAGTATAACAATGTAGACCTAAGGAGGCAGCTAAATTTCCTTCTAACATGGACAATTCTTGGTCACATAAATTAGCAGTTTAAAAAGTTTGTAGCCAAGGGTTCATACTGTAATGTTTCCTATTGCTAACACATTCACACTTAAATATGTTTTTCTCTGTCCCTTGGGAAAATCTAATTAGCCCAAAGCCCTCAGTGCCTCAGTTATCACCCCCCACCCAAGAGTAATGGAGGCTTTTGGTGGGGAGTACTAACTCCTTCCAACACATAGAATACCACTGAATAATAATAACCTATTTCTTTTGTGTTTTAGGGTTCAAAATGTCTTGTACACAACAACTCTTCTTACAATGCCAGTTTTACAGATGAGGAAAGTGAGGCCAAAAAGGTGAGCTGACTCCCCCAGAGTCACACAGGCAGAAAGTAGAGGAGTCAGCACAAGAAAATGTTGGTGCCAGCCCCTTGATGCCCAGCTCTTCAATCTTTCTTCTGCACTGCATATTCTGTTCTTGGCTTGATGTTGCTTGTTTTGTTTTTCAGTTGTGTCTGACTCTGTCAGACACCTTTGTGTCTGAAACCCCCCTTTGGGGTTTTCTTGGCAGAGATACTGAAGTTATTTGTCATTTCCCTTTGCATCTCATTTTTTACAGAGCAGGAAACTGAAGCAAACAAGATTAAGTGACTTGCCCAGGGTCACACAGATAGAGTCTGAGGGGAGATTTGAACTCAGGAAGATGAGTCTTGGAGGAGTCTATTTGCTTTTTGTCTAGGCGCTGTGCCAGGGATAAGAGATACAAATTCAGGAGAACTAGTTCTTGCCCTCAGGGAGCATAAGTTCTTCTGAATGACAACTACTGCCATTTCATGCACTATAGTTTATAGAGCATTTTATTTTTCGTGAGTGTGGTTTGCACAACCATGGTGCAAGTACCGTTAGCCCTACTTTACAAAGGTGGAAACTGAGGCTCAGAGATGGGAAGCACCTTGTCTAACACCAATACAATGAGCCATTGAAAGATCAGGAATTGAATGTGGGTCTCACTCTAATTCCAGTGATCTTTCCACTATACCACACGCCTCTAATCATAGCCAAGGGAGTATAGGCATTGAGCATGTATAGTGCACCTCAGTGTTTTGTCTGTAAGATGGGAATAACACCTTTAGCATCTGCTTCATGGGGTTATTGTGAAGCTCCCGTGGTCTCCGTAGAGACCAGAGCTTTTGTGTTGGCCAGAATATAACACCAAACACATTCTAATTAACAAAAGACAATCACTCTGTGTGTGAGCATGGTGGGAATGGAGCAAAGTAGGATGCTTTTTTTCTGTTCTTTCCACAAACCAACTTCCCATGATACATATGGGGCATGAGTAGCATGATGGATGGTTAGATGAAACCTCCTTACCACATCTTCACCCAACTCTTTGCATATCTCTAAAGTGGAGCCCTGATAATATTTAAAAGCATCAGACAATGCGCGTGCGCGCGCGCACACACACACACACACACACACACACACACACACACTTTTTTTTTGTTGTTTCTGTTGTGTCCAACTTTTCATGACCACACTTGGGATTTTCTTGGCAAAAGATACTGGAGTGCTTTGCCATTTCCTTCTCTACTCGTTTTACAGATATGGAAACTGAGGCAAACAAAATTAAGTGACTTGTCCAGTGTCACACAGCTAGTCAGTGTCTGAGGCTGGATTTGAACTCAGTTCTTCCTGACTCCTGGCCTAGTGCTCTATCTACTGTACCACCCAGCTGCTTCCCCTAGATAAAATGAGCTAGAGAAGTAAATGGCTAACCACTCCAGTATCTTGGCCAAGAAAACCCCAAATGGGGTCACTAAAACTCAGACCTGACTGAACAACAAAAACGACAAAAAAGGAAAACCTTTCTAGATCTGGAGCCATTTCTAAGCAGAATGGGTAGCCTGAGGAGGCAGTAAGTCCTTCCTCTTCAAGCATGGTCTGGATGGCCTTGTTGGGTGTACTGGGGCAGGGCTTCTCTTCTGAGAATGGCTTCGAAAGTCCCCTCCAGGTCCAGAACTCTTCCATTCACCATCATCAGTGTGAAGGCATTTAATTATGCAACTTACATATGTCCCAGTGCTGTACAATTGCATGGCATCCTGTTATTAATCATAGTACAATGGAAAAGATTCTGATCTTGAGATCACCAGACCTGAATTCAAATGCTGGTTCTGAAACTTTCCACCTGTATTTCACTTAACCCCTCTGAGCCCCAATTTCTTTGTCTATAAAATGAGTAGAGTCTATAATCTCAAAAATATCTTCCAGCTCTAAACCTATTATTTTAATAATAAGGGAATATAGTTATGTTGGTGAAAATCCAGGGGTCAAAGTGGAACATAAGATAGCAATGAAGTGAGATCAGTGCTTTGTGTATAGTAAGTAATATGATAGGACATTTTCAATATTCCCCTGGGGACAGGCTATAATTTTCAGAGGAAGGGGAAATCACTCAGTCTTTTGATTCTTTTGCCCTAATCCCAAACTGAGCTATCCCATAAAACCTTGCATGAGCAGGATTTGACCAAACCTCTCCCTTCCCTGCACCTCCAAATCTTTATTGGTGTGTTTCCTTCTGTTTCTCCAACCTGAGCCTTACTGCAAGGTGAATAGAAAACATAACCAAGGTTTTCATTTGAGGCCTTGGGTTCCTGAAAGCTATCCAAAGTTCAAGGCACTGGCTCTGTAGTTCATAACCCTGCTCCAAAATAGAACTCTTGAGCCCCAACAGGTATACTTTCCTTTATCAGTCAATCAGAGAATATATTAGTTAAAATCGAAAGACATTTACTGAAACACACACTGTAAGTTGAAAAAGAAAAGATTAATTTGAGTGAAAATCTTTTAACCTCCAAGCCAGCACAGCGGGACAGACTTTCAAATTCTTGAAGATAATTATTGTGTCTCCCACACACACATCCCCAACCTATTCTTTAGACCAAGTATCCCCATTTCCTTCAACAGATCCTTCTATGGCAGGATCTCATGACCTCTCACCCAGCTGCTTATCTTTCTGTAGATTCTCTCTAGCTTGTTAATATACTTCCTATCCCACCACCTTTCAGGGAGGGGTTTGCCCTGGAAGTCTGCTGAATCCTCCAATCAATGTTCCAATCAAGGTGGTTTTTGATTTTTCACTTCCAAAGGGGGACCTACTTTCTAGAAAATCAGTTAATTATTGCAATGATCGTCTGACTTCCCTTCCCACTCCAACCCCCCAAATAATCTTTGTTTGGGAAGCCAGACTGCTAGCCAAGGAAAGTATAGACTTAGGCCCCTTGTTCTCTGAGGAAGCTGAAAATGAGAAAATTGTCGAACCTTGGTTTCTGTTAGGGGGATGGGGAGAGCAAACAGCTTACCCCACTCCCAGGTGGAAAGCAGGGCGGACAATTGAACTTAATAGTAGCATCCCTGGGAATGGGATGTTGCTTCTGCTCCATGTCACCTTCCAACATCTTGCTGATATTTTTATGGATTTTATGATCTGGCCTAGGCTGTGGGTCAAGAACGGCTGCTTGGTTCTAAGTAGCTATGGTGGATGCTGATCCAGCCCTGCTTTCCTTCAAAGTGAGGAGCTAATCTGACCTTTCATCATCTCAGCTGCTGTTTATCGGCTCCCTTCAGAGGCTGTTTGAACTCGCTCCCCCACCCCCCTACACACACATTTCCTGGTTTGAGGGGCCTATTCCCTGGACACAGTCAAGCCTCACACACGGAAACCGAGCCACCATGATTGAATGACGCCCCTAACAAGAAAGGGATACAGCCTTGAGCTGAGTGGCCTCCTTTTTCAATCACAGGGTAAGTGTCTAAATTAACAGGGTTTGGCGCCTCAGAACAGTTTACTATTTACTGAAGAGAGACACACAGAGAGAAACACAGACAGATGGGAAGAGTTTGTTAACACTGGTCAGTTCAATCCACTGGATGAGGAAAGGGGCTTCCAAGAAGCCTTGGTGGGAATTAATTCAATAGAATTCAGAGCTGGAAGGGCCTTGAAGATAATTCCTCATTCTATATATGAGGAAACATGTGAAAAACAAAAAGGCTTCGAGATGGAAGGGTTAGCAGAAGTTATTAATTTCAACAATCTCCTTTTATAGATGAGGAAACTAAGGACAAGAGACATTAAGTGACTTACCCAGGGTCATATAACTTGTGTCTGAGGTGGGATTTAAACTCAGGTCTTCTTGACTACAAATTTAGTATTGTAAACATTCCACCAAGGAAACTGCCCCATTCTTGTTAAGGGGATCTCTGTCTTGCCAGGCAGCCAAACTCTGGCTAATTGTAATAACTAACCTCAAGCCAAGTGAAGCATTATCCTCTTGCTCCTCAGTGGAGGGAGGGGGACCACATATGGGAACGTGGCTTTGATGGTCACACTCAGCTCCTTCTGATGGCTTTGCTTTATGTACTTTTCTTCCTTACAAAAGAGGGTTCAAAGGGGAACTGAGGCTAAAGGGTTGATCAATCCATCAATGAGCTTTTAGTAAGTGCCTACTATGTGCCAAATTCTATGCAAGTGATACAAATACAAAGAGAAACTCTCCCTACTCTTGGGTGCTTAGAGTCAACAATCCATGGCATTCTCGACTTTCCTTTCCCTCACTCTTCATATGGAAAAAATCACCAAGTCTAACCATTCATTCTCCACAACCTGCCTCTCATCTGTCCCACCTGGTTATGTGTGCATGTGTTTATTTCCTCAAATGGAGTGTAAGCTCCCTGAAGGGAGGGAGCTTCAATTTTTTGTCTTTGTTTCAATTTTGTCTCTGTATCCCCAATGCTTAGCCATTTATCTGACCATTGTAGGTGTTTGATAAATGTTTGTTAATTAATTGATTGATCTGACTTTTTCAAGTTTTATTGTTGCCTTTTGTTCATAAACCATAATGATTTTCCCCTTAGCCTCACTTCCCCACTGAACCCTCTCTTATAACAAAGGAAAGTACATAAATCAAAGTCATCAGAAGAAGGAGTTGTGTGACCATCAATGCCACATCCCCATCTATGATCATCCTCCCCCATTGAGGAGCAAGAGGATAATGTTTCATCACCAGTTCTCTTGGCTTGAGATTAGTTATTACAATTAACTAGAGTTTGGATGCCCTTCAGAGATGTCTTTTTTATAAATTATTTTAGAGAGATTTCCATTGAAATGTATAATTTTTTAACTGAGTGTTTAAAGGGATAAGACTCAATTATATGGAAAACTCATATAGGTGAAATCCATGTTCACAGGTCATTAAGATGGAAGGGGCTTTAGACATCATCTGGTCCAAGGCCCTCCTTTTACAAATGAGGAAAACAAGGCCCAAAAAGACAAGAATTTGCCCATGTTCACACCATGGAGTAAGTGGCAGACTGGAATTTGAACGCAAGTCCTGGGACTACAAATTCAGTTTTGTTTGTTTTTTCCGCTGTACCAGGTTGCAGGACAAATAAGGTCACTGGATGATGGATTTAACTAGAGCTTGAAGGAGCTCAGAGCTTATCTAGTCCAGCCCCCTTGTTAGCCATCATTCTATAATTTATTGCTCATTCCTTCCTATAAAGCCGTCAAGTCTATTTTGCAGGGAAGCCAGCAAAGGTCTCCTTTGGCTCTCTGAATCAGGCTCTCCTTGGACTTGGCCATATCAGACCTGAAGAGTGAGCCACATGGAGGTTTTTCAGTGGATTGCTGCATGGGTCATGCTTGGATGGGTTGGGATGTAGGCTGGGGAGGAGGAGGAAGGATGAGGAGGCAATGGGAAAAAGATCTGATGCTTTGGACACTTAGGGCCCCAAGTAATTTTCAGCCAAGTCAGCTCAGAGAGTCCCTTCTCCAAGTGAACCAAGGATGCAATCAATAAGTCATCTCTCCAGTGTGATTCTATTGAATGTGGGTTTAATTGACCTGAAAAGAAACTCACTCATTTCAAAGTTGTGTGCATCCCCGGCAAGATCAACACTCTTCAGTGGTCCAACTCCAACATGAGTTTCTGCCCAATAGCTCTCCTGGATTCACAGATGTCAGGAAAGAAGGGGCTTTTATCAGCAGCCTTATGATCAGGAGCATTTATATCACACTTCACAGTTTGTATTACCTCATTTGTTCTTCATAAAAACTCCAAAAGGTAGGTGCTATTACTATTATTTCCATTTGAGGAAACTGAGGCTGAGTCTTGCCCATGGTCACAGAGCTTGTCAGCAGCTGAGGCAGGATTTGAATGCAGGTCTTCCTCACTCTCAGAGTAGCACTCTACCTACTGAACTACCTCAATACCTTCATCTCCTCCAATGGAACACCCTTGAATCTCTGTGTTGAAAAACAATGATGCTTTTGTTGGATGAGACCAGGGCTTTGAAAATGGTCTTGGGAAACCCCTTTGTCAAAAAGCATCAGTAGGGTCATAGGATTTTTAGAGCTAGAAGAACCTGTCATCAGACCCAATCCCTGCATCATATAGATGGGTAGAGGCACCTAAGCATAACAGCACCTACCTCGCAGAGTCATTGTATGGATCAAATATGATATTTTTCAAGCTCATTGGGAACCTTAAAGTACCATGTAAATGTGAGCTATTACTAGGAAAAGGAAGGAGAGGGGGAACCCTGGCTCACTCGACAAGGAGATTCTAATTACAGACTCTGGTGAAGGTGCCCAACATTCAGATTCAGATTTCTCTCACCAGTCTTCTTCATGGTTCTCAGGAGGGGAATGTGGTGTATGATGCCAAGCAGTGAGCATGACGCATGATCTAATCCCACAACATTCAGTTGAGGTAGTAACTGGTCCTGTGTGTGCATGTATGTGCATTAGGAGTCAAGGTGTTCTTGTGTATCTTAATGTTTCCAGTATTCTTTGGGAACCTATACTAGGTGGACACTTTTAAGTGACTGAACTGTTATGCCAATGAATCAATCAGTAAGTATTTATTAAGTGATTACTATATGCTGGGTGCTGTGCTTATCATGAGAGGCCCTATGGTATACTGGAACATGCAGAGATCCAAGGATGAGAAAGCCCCAAGACCAAGTCCTGCCTCTCACACTTAATACCTGTGTGAGCACAGAAAAATCACTTAACCTTCTTGGCTTTGTTTTCCTGCTCTGTAAGAGCTGGGTCATAATACCTGTGGTATTTAACTCCTACAGCCCTTGTGAAGATCCAGTAATATAATGTTCATGAAGTACTTTGCAAACCAGAAAGCATTAGTTAAATATTGGTTCTTATTACAAACACAGCAATCTTGCTCACTCAGTATAGCATTATTGATGAGGGAGTGGGCTCTGGCTGCCAACCCAGGATGGGGAAGTAAGTTCCTAAGTCTGCAGTTCATTGGTTTGGATTGGAATATGTGTGCGAAGGGGTCGGCAGACAGGAGTGGTTATCCAATCTCTGGTGGGAACTGGGGAATGAGAACTGGGACGAGAGAGGAGAAGTCTCCCCAAGGCACACTTTCTGTTGGGCCTTTGGTTGACTAGTGGCCTTGGAGGGGTGCATGACAGGGCTGAGGAAGGGGAAGGTCCAGGACTCTGTATTGACTGTTTCTGCTGAGCCCTATGGCATCTGGCATCCTTTTGGTTATTGGTATATTGGGGATTCCTTAAAACAAGGGGTAGATGTTACTTTGACCTCTCTCACTCTTCAAAAATTTGGAACTTCTTTAAAGGATGGAGGGTTTGTTGTTGGTTGGTTGTTGTTTTTTTTTTTTAATGGTTTGGAATTCTTGACATTTCCAAAGACCTTTATTGCTCCCTGTATGGTTCAGAATGTGCCTGGTTTATGATCAGTGAGGGGAAGCCCAAGGAATGAGCCTGTGGCCATGTTGTCATCGAACAAGAACCTGAGAACACAGTGTTCCGGGCCATTAATTTTCTGTCTAGGCGTCAGTTTCCTCTTCAGTAAAATGAGGGAATTGGACAAGAGGCCTCCACCACAGGTTCCACTTCTAGGATCAGAAGGTCTAGTCTCCTTTCGCCAGACCCTATCCAACAGCCCAAGTGGCCCCTAGGTCTGGGCAAGACTTAGAAGTAGCTGTGTTTGGGAGTTTTATTCTTTTTGGTTTTCATTAAAAAAAAATAGCTCCAGTGGTAGAACCTGAGACTTCATGATAACTGGGGCCAGCCCTATCAGGAGGCCATTAATCAGCCTTTAAACCTCCCTAGGCTAGGGGCATGGTCTAAGCTGACGCGCTCCTTCCAGTTTAAGAAGCCTCTGAGGCTCACAAACCTGGGTTTACGCTCAGTAGTTTGGATGCTAACAACGTTGGGCTCTTGGCCTGGGTTTTATGTTACCTCCTCTAATCCTGCCCTGTGAGAGCTGAGGGACAGGGCTCGAAAACTCAGGGAAAAGAAAGAGGAAGGGAAGGAGGGAGGGAGGGAGGGAGAGAGAGAGAGAGAGAGAGAGAGAGAGAGAGAGAGAGAGAGAGAGAGAGAGAGAGAATCTGGAAAAGACCCTAGGAACTCCACGTATCCCTAAACTCTCTACAGAGAGCAGCTCCCACGTTTCCACTTGGCTTTATTCCCCCCGCCCATCCCCCTCGCTCTTGAGAGGGACTGTATGCCCCTCCTGGGCAGGAAGTAACTCAAGGCTGAGGGTCGGATCCATTTAGTGAGGAGTGAGGAGGCCCTTTTTAAAGGGATCTGATTTCAGTGTGAATAAAACACCTGTAATTGCTTTGGTTTCTCTCACTGCCCCCTGCTTTCTGAACCTCAGTAAGACTAGTAAAAAATACCCCAGATGGTGAAATTTACCAAACCTTATGATCATTGACATGTGTCACTGCCCTTCCTTCCATATAGAGGTGCTCACCAACCTTGTGGTCTTTCCCTTCATCAACCCTCTTACATCCTTTTCTTTTCTCTCTTCCTCTCCCTTCTCCCTCCCTCCCTCTCTCTTTCTTTCTCTGTCTCTCTGTCTCTCTATGTCTCTGTTTCTGTCTGTCTCTCTATCTCTGTCTCTGTCTCTGTCTCTCTCTTTTTCATCATTCCCCTAGTCCTGGGTTTGGCCAAATCTTAATTAGTCTTAGAAACATCCCTATCTATAGTTGAAATAATAATATATGTGGCCCACTGGAAAGAACATTGAATATTGAATCAGAAGGACCTGAATTCACACTCTGCCTCAGATCCTTATTAACTCTGTGGCCTTCATCAAGGGACTTAACTTCCCTCGGCCTATTTCTATAAAATGGGTACAAAAATGGTGTCTACTTCTCAGAGTTGTTTCGAGACTCAAATGAAATTATTTCTATATATGTATACAGATATAAATATAGATATAGATACAGATACAGATATAAATATAGATACAGATACAGATACAGATATAAATACAGATACAGATATGTGTGTGTGTGTCTTTGCCAACCTTAAAGCACCATATTCCCTTTTCAGGACACTATTTTGAGCGCATTCACTGTTACTGAAGGTAATAGTATCAAATCCATCTTATGCTTGAAAAGACTACGGTAGTGGCCTAGTTATTACGTGTATAGTGCTTCCAGCTTTAAAGAAACACACATACACCCATGTATGTATATATTCATATATACACACGTATATATCCATCTGTTTGCATATGCCTATATATATGATATATAGAGAACATATATATGTATAAAATGTCATTTGATGTTTGCAATAACCTGACATAGGTATCCTTATTTTTCCCATTTTATGGATGAGGAAACTAAGGTTTGCTGTCTTGGCCAGGATCCCACAGATAGTGTTGTAGAATAAATGACAATAACAGAGATTTGCAAACTGCTTTATAAATGTGACTTCCTTTTGTCCTCACAGCAAATCTGGGAGGCACGTGCTATTATTCTGCTCATTTTACAGATGAGGAAACTGAGGCTGAACGCCATTCAATGACTTGCCCAGGGCTAAAGAGCTAATAAGGTTCTGAGGCTGCTTTGGTACTCAGGTCTTCCAGGCCCAGTGCTCTACCCACTGCACCATCTCATTGTTTCAAACTGAATGAATGAATGAATGAAAATGCAATATTTAAAATGTGCAATTTCAATTTAGGATACAAGTCAGTAAAAAGGTTTATTTCCTCTATAGTTATGAGCCAAGGCAGGACAAAGCTTCAGTTGGCACAGACAAGAGGGCGTCTGAATAAAAGCCATTCTTCATAGGTACACAGAGTGTACAGAAAACAGCAATCATGCAAGGTTCCCAAATGGCCACCCACTGATCTTGGGAGCAGTTGGGTTTGTTCCAGAAGAGATGAACAGCAGCTTTCTAGCAATTTAGTCTGTTGATCTCCTTGGGGCTGGGAGATAAGATGGTTTCTGTCTGTTTTCTGTCCTCACCCAAGATCTGTTTTCAAGAAAGACAAAACATAAGGTACAGGACTGACTGCCCATTACTAATGTCAAGAAAAGGAAAAGGCTTCCCTCTTTATCAACATAGAAACAAGTGTCAGAGACAGGATGCCAACCCTGATCTCTGTGACTCCAAGACCAGCAACGTGGTTGCTGCTCTTCAAGGCTGCTACAACTCTAAAACAGTGCTGTTGACTTTTTAGTGGTTTTGTCACCTAAGATATTACAATTGCTCAAAAATGCTATGGAATTCCTCCTTCTGAGTTACTTTACCAAATTTCTTACAAAAAGTTAGTCTTTTTTTTTTAAACCTCAAATCATAGAATATGAGATTCAAAAGTACTCGCCCTATAGCTAAAAAAGAATGCTTTCCTACAATCTACCCAGTAAGTAGCATGGCCCTATAAAATATGCATTATTGTCCACCATTGACAGTGAGAAAATTGAACTGAAGTTACTTTCCTAGAAGCTGCTCAGTGGTGAGAACATTGGCTGAAGGGTTAGAGAGCATGAGTTCGAACTCTACTTCTGATGTTGACTGCCTCTGTGACTGTAGCCTCTGTGACCCTCAGCTTCCTGTGAAATGGGGGGTTCAGTTAGATGGCCTCTTTGACTCCATGAGACTCTGGATCTATGATTCTCAGGAAAAGAACCAGTCAACAATATAGGGAGAGTTTGAACCTTGGTCTCTCCTGACCCTCCCCAACACACTCTCTGCCACAATGCTCTGTGCATCCTCTTTCCCACATTTCTCTTCTTCCATTCAATTTCTCCTGTCACCACAGCTTGGGGAAGTAGAGACAATGGAGGACTTGGAGTTCAGGAGACCTGGGTTCAAAACTCACCTCTGATTTTTTCTAGCCATGTCATCCTGGACATGTCATTTAACCACTGCAGGGTTTAGTTTATTTGTCATCTGGGAATAATTACACCTATAATAACTACTGCCACTACTCCACCCCTTGGCCGCTACATCCTCCTTCATTCCAGTGCTTTCCCTCTGAAATTATCTCCAGTTTATCCTGTCTATAGCTTGTCTGGACATGGTTCTTTTCATGCTATCTTCATTGTGGGAGTGTTTTTGCATTTCTTTGGAATCTCTACCATTTAGCACAGTGCCTGCACATAGTAGGCACTTAACAGTGTGCATTGTAGGCACTTAACATAATATCTGTGCATAGTAGACACTGAACAAATGCTTGTTGGCTCAGGTTTTTAGGATCAAATGAAATCATCTATGTAAAGTCCTTTGCAAATGCTAGTGTCAGAAAAATGTCGGTTGTCATTGGTCATTATTATTATTTACATACAACTGATTTCCCCAGATTAAGGCTTTTCTGGATCCAATGCATCTGCTCCACTGTTACCAGCTCAGTCTTCTTAATTGGCTCGATCACATTTCCTGTATGAGCACTGAGATCCATTCCAACTATGGAATTCTGTGTTTCTCTGTTCCAAAAGCTTCATTATGTCCCCATTGCTTTTTAAATAAGTCCTAGTTGCTTAACCAGTCATTTAAGGTCTTCCAACATCTAGCTTTACCCCAGTCTTATTTCTCACAACTTGCACAGATACTCAAAATGGTCTACATTGTTAAATATGCCTTGTACTTTCCTGCCTTTGTATCTTTGCCCATAATGTTCTCATCTCCTGAAACACCCTCCCTATCCAAATCTGCCTTTTGAAACCTTTAAAGTTCAGCTGAAATGCTTAATGATAACAAGTCACACTTACTCTTCTCAAAGGAACTCTGGGAGCTAGGCGGTTTATTGCTACACCCATTTCAGAGGTGAAGATTGCGCCCCGCTTACTGTTACACAGATGGTTTCTATTTTGTATTTCTCCTGCATGGATATGGATACATACTTCCTTTCCTTATAAAATGTAAACTCCTTAAGGGAAAGGGCTGTTTCATTTTTGCTTTTATAGCCCCAGTGCCTTGCATGATGCCTGGTACATAGTAGGTGCATAATGAATATTTGTTGCTTGATCAGATGATTCAGGAAGGGCTCCCATTTCTGGCATTCACCACATAGCAAAGCATAAAAATCGAATTGATCTATCAATCGGTTACAGTGTGAGCAGAACTGAGGTTTTTAAAGTGTATTTCCTCACATAGACCTATGATTTCATGGGTATGTAGAACTTCCAGTGTGGAAACTACTTGCACCAATGACAATGGCAGCTGTCACTTAAAGTTGCCCTAGGTACTGAGAAATGACTCCCCCAGGACCTTGTTTTGAAAGAAAATATTTAACTTCTTCAATCTGGTGGTTTATCCATCATTTTTGTTTCCTCATATTATACATTGATGTAGCCAATTTTTGTATGGGTGAGTTGGAGGAAGAAGGGACAACACTTTCCTGATATTCCTTTGAGCTTTAACAAGAATCCAGGTGATTGAAATGATGGAGTACTGAGACTGTGGAATGTGGCATATACTATTGGTTGGTTTTGCCAAAAAGATTGTTTTCTCCTCCTCTTTCAGGCTTTGTTGACAGAGTGGCTGATGAGTAGTAGAAGAGTATATTCATAAATAATGATAATGTAGAAACAAAACACATCAAATATAATATCTTTTTTTAAAATTCCCTCAATATAGTGTGCCTTTCCTGGAGCAGCAATAACTAGCAGAGGGGCTGAAGACCTATCCTCAGCTTCTGATTTACTCTTGGCAGATTCATCTGGCCCAAGTGGTAAAAATGATCAAAAGCTCATAGATGTAGAGTTAGAAAGCATCTCAGAGCAGTCTAGTCCAACTCCTTCATTTTACACATTTACAGACCCATTGGTCACCTCTCCATCTCCCTATTGGATGTCCCAAACCAAATGTTCCATCGCTATCTTAAGCCCAATATGTCATAAGAACTCACCTAGGAAACAGAAGAGGTTTGTGGAATGGATGGGAAAACTCAATGTGTTCAAAACTGAACTTTTTCTCTTTCTTCCTGCCCTCTCCATCTGTTCCTTCTCTCTTCCTAATTTCCTTATTATTGATGATGGCACTGCCTTCTTCCCAGCTACCAAGGCTTCCATCCTTATTCTTCATGCTTGATGTCATGCTAAACTCCCCAATCTGATGCCAAGTCTTGTCAATTTTTCCTCCATCACATCTCTTGTTCATGCCCCTCCCATCCTGCTACCACCCTGGTGCAGGTCCTCTTCCCTCATGACTGAACTATTATAACAGACTTCCAGGTGGTCTCCAAGCCTTCAGTCTTTCATTAATTCTAGACCCTTCTCCACTCAACTGTCAAATTGATTTTCCTGAGTAACCATGTCACTCTCCTATGCAGTAAACTCCGGTGGTTCCCTATCTCTTCTAGGATAAAATCCAAAATTCTCTATCACCTTTAGGATATCATACACACACACACACACACACACACACACACACACTCAGACATACACACACACTCACTCACACATATATACACAGACACTCTCACATACACACAGACACAGTATATATGGGTATATATACATAGTATGTATATATGACCAAACAAGATAGATATTTCTTGTTTGTTCATATATATGATTCTATACATATCTATAGCTTGTTTGCTCATAGTCGTTTACATGTTGTCTCTCCCTTTAGATCATAAACTCCTTGAGATGAGAGACTCTTCTCCCTTTCTTTTTGCCTCCAGTCATTAGCCAAGTACTTGGCACACAGTAGGTGTCTAATGAATATTTGTTGACTGACAGATCTTCATCAACAATGATCGCCTATATAATTCATGAAATCCTGTGCTCCACAAACCTGCCTTTGGTTGATTATTCCTAATTTATTCTCTATGTATTTTATATGTATTTACTTGTTTCCAAGCTATCTCCCCTGTGAAATTTGGAGCAGTTTGAGAGCATGGACTGTCTTTTACCTTTCTTTGTATTTCTCGTGTTTAGCATGATGACTTATACATACTAGGCCCCTGGTAAATGCTTGTTGACTGACTGACCAAACTGAGGTCCAAAGATATTCAGTGTTTTCCCAGAGTTATATCATGCTAGAAATATATTTATCTATCCTGGTCTGATATTTGGTGAATCTGAAGGAAACTTTCTTCCCTGATCATATTTAAGGGGAAGAGTAGTCTTTGGCTTAGACTCATCAGCTTAGCTCCTTCTTACCAAATACTATTTACACAAAAAAACCCACCACAAATAATAAATAAAGAGTTAACACATTTATCCAAACAAAACAGTAAACTGAATTCATGGAAGTTACAGAGATTAGAATAGATTTTTTTAAACCCACAAAAGTAATTGACTTTTTCATCTGAGAGCAAAATGAGATTTAGGCTCAAACCAAGTATCATTTTCCCAGAAGAATCCATTCTTGTATTCTCTAAAATTCAAGCACTCCCAGAGACATGATAGGGCTGGTTTTTCATGCATGTCTGCCATCTTTCAGGCTTTCTCTTCCTCTTCCTTGGAATACACTTTGTCCCCCTATCATGCCTGAAGAGTGTATGGAACCAACTCAGTAAAACCCATGCACAGGTATGTAGCATTTTTGTGGTCAGCCTTCTCTCCACCAATCAGGCATCGTCACATTTTTCTCCATATGTGGCATATAGAACTGGACTAACCTTTGCCCACTCCACTTTAGTGGAATCTTGGTTTCATTATGAACTTAACAATCAGAAACATCTCAATGTACAAAAGAGAACAAAAAGAAAATGACGTATGAAATGGTGACATTCTGTTATACTCAGTTGTGGGAGGTTTTTTATACGTTAATTTTAACAAGATAGTAACAAAACTGGCCTGTTTGTTTGGAGGACCTTCTGAACTTATTGGTTTTTTTAACTTATATTTTTAACCATTTTACTGATGCTTTTTTTCTTTTTATTCTCATTCCCCTTTTTTTCCATTACTATAACTACCCACTAACTCTTTCCCTTTGCACCACCATACACACACACACACACACACACACACACACACACACACACACACACCTTCCTATGGATTCAGTTTCCAGGCATCTAAACACAAGGCCTATGAGTTAGCATCACTAGACAGTGTCTGTCTCCTTCCAGTTGTGAAAACTGAGGCTATGGAATTAATCTTCAGATCTGTGGAGGACGACCTCCATGCTGAAAGAGCTTGCATTTTCTAGTTATTCTCCCAAGAAGTCACATCTCATATTTGCCAAAGAGACCTGGGAAACCAGAGGCCAACGTCCACCCTAGGAAACTCTAGGGAAATGACAGAAAGTGAAAACATGGCCTGGGAACTAGAGTTATAGCCTTGTAGAGGACAAAGGACATGAAAATGGTGGGGGGTGGGCAAGGGGGTTTCTTGGCATGAAAGCGAGGAATAGCAGGTTGAAGAGTCCCAATGTAGCTTGTGAGGGCCAACAGGAAAACAGAATTGTTAGCCCCAAGTACTAACCAGTTTTCTCATCCATAAATGAGCTGGAGAAGGAAATGCAAACCACTCTTTGCCAAGAAAACTCCAAATGGGGTCATGAAAAGTCCGACATGAGTGAAAAGCAACTAAATTGAAAGTGAACAGGTCTCTGGCTCATTTCTTTTTCCTGCCTTCCCCTTCTATATTTAATAAGCTGTTAAAAGATGAAGAACTGCTCTAACTTCTGCACCCACTGAAGCACCTTATGGGTATATGCAGAGGGGCCGTGGCAGTAGAGCAAGCCCAGGACCTGGGTGAGAAGTGAGCGGGGAAAGGTCTGAGGAAGGCGAGAGACAAAGACAGTTTGGTGCAGTGTAAAGGACACTGGCCTCAGAGTCAAAGGGCTTGAGTTCAAATTGCAGCTATGCCCCCGATTAACAACATGACCTTTGGGAAAGTCATTTAACTTCATAGTACCTTGTCTCTTCATCTGTAAAATGGGAGGCTTGTAAGAGGCGATCTCTAAGGTCCCTTCTGCCTCTAAACTGATGATTCTACAGAAAAAGATTACACTGAAAAGCACGTGAGTCTAGAACTTGTTGCCTAGTTCTCAGATCCAAGAGCCCAAGAGACAAGTATTCGCTGGGTAAAGGCGGGATGGGAGCTTCAGCTCAGATGGGCTGTCTGACTTGAAGCTATTCAGACTCTTTTGTCTAACCCCTCCCTCTATTTGCCCTCCCCCAAAGGGATACCAGGAGATTTGGCTGAACTTGGACGGACAGAAGTGATGAAAGAGAGATTTTAAGATTCCTCTTCCACTGTGGGATGGTCTCTCATAGCCAAAAACAACAGTGACCAGAATACTGACATTTATATAGTATTTTGTGATTTGTAAAGCCCTTTACTTACATTAACTCATTTGGTTCTCACAACAACCCTGGGAGGTAGGTAGATAGGTAAGTAGGCTATTATGCCCATTTTACAGATGAGGAAATTGAGGCCCGGCAAACTTCAGTGACTTGTCCAGGGTCACAAAATTAGGAAGTTCCAAAAGCCGGCTTTGAAGCCAGGTGTTCCTAACTTCAGCACAATGTCCTACTTACCTTCTCAAACTAAATAGTCATGTGATGTGGTAGTATTGGGTATGGTCAAATCATGGCAACTTCCCAGGAGTCATAACCTTGGAAGAGACCAAACAGGGAACCTTTGGGGACACCCATTTTCAAGGAGCAAGAGGATCCAGCAAATGAAAGTGAGAAGGAACAACACTTAAAACTTTCCTGTGCCTTAGTTTCCTCATCTGTAAAACTGGGCTAATGGTCACATTTCTGTCTTCTTCATAGGACCACTGTAAGGTTTAAATGAGATGAGAGATTTATAGTAGACTGTAAGCACCTTGACAGCCAAGGCTGTTTCTATTTTTGCTTTTCCTAGGACAGGGTCACATGCTCAATAAAGGTTTGCCCAATTGAAATAAATGTGTTGCTAAATGTGAAAGTTCTCAAAACTCTAAAATGCTGTCCTAAAGCATGGGATTATTAGCAATTCCTTTCAAAATCCATGGTGTTACCATCTATAAGTATGGATGGGCCAAGGGTAAGCCAATTTTCGAGTCAAGGAGTGGTATGGTGGGAAGTTCTCCCTTTGTACTGTAGCTAGGAATGTTTGCCTCTCAGGGTCTGGAGGAGGAAATGGGAGTATTTGTGATCTTCTGTTTATGTTGGCTCAGATGACATGGCCCAAATGGTGGAGGTCTCACTTTCCCATCGCCTGGCCTTCTCCAAAAGCTGCTCTGGGCAAGCAGTGGTCCTGGGGACATTCCACAGCCACTGACCTTTGGCCCTCCCAGCTCCAATCAGCACCATTAATGGTCTTCCAGTCCTGAGTATTAAATATCTAGGAAGAAAAGAGTTCACTGGGTCACTGGGCAGCACTGGCTTTGAATGTCATATTCTGTTTTTCACACCCCAAGGGACCAGACAGAATAAAGTGGCATCAGGATCATAGTGAGCTTTTGTTAAAGAATGGCGGTGCTTTGTAAAGGTGATAAGGTGACTGCTTTTTGAACAAATATACTGGAAGGTGGTCATTCCAATGAATGTTGTTAGGTTTAATTCAATTCAATTTAATTAGCATTTATTAAATGGCTACTACATGCCAGGCAGTGTGGTCTAGTGGATAAAGACAGAGAGAGCCAGCCTCAAAGCTAAAAATGTTAGGTACAAATTCTGCCATGGCATAAGCTGGCAGGATGACCCTGGGTACATCACTAGCCACTCTTTGTTCTGGGATATAAGTGGTATAGAAGACCATCCTGAATTGGTAGAGGGAGATTCCTTACCTTGGAGTTCCCAAAACCAATGAAGTCACAGATCCAGCTCTGACCTCTTTCCCTTCCATATATCAAACAGAGAGCTATGCTACAAAGCAAAAATGGTAGGTATAGTCTTCACATTCAGTGACTGACTCTTTTTTTTCTTTCTTTTTTTAAAATTTAATTTATTTGTTTATTTTTAGTTTACAAGATTCAATTCCATAATTCATTGAATTTCAAATTTCCCTTCCCTCCCTCCCCCCACACCCCACAATGGCATATAGTCTAGTATAGGATCTGCAAATACTTTCTCAGTGACTGACTGTTAGTAGGTGTTTAATAAATAATTGTTGGCTGCCTACTTCTATAGGAGGAAAACAATAGATAAATATAGAGAAAGTAAATCACACCCAGAAATGAGGGGTTATTACTAATTCCTTAAAAAGAATCTGGTTTGTTGGGGAAACACAATTATATGCAAAATCTAGAGAGAAAATACAAAAGACTTTGGGGGAGGAGGGCTAGCAATAACAACTAGAAATCTCAGAAAAAGAGAAAGCATATGAGTTTGGTGTGAAGGAAGCCTGGAATTCCAAGAGACAAAGGCAAAAAGGGTGAGCATTCCAGGCATGAGGGATGGCCTAGGCAAAGGCTTGAAGGTAGGAAATTCAATATTCTGTATGCAGAACGGTGATCAGGTCACTTGAATTCTGAAGCAGAATGTGTGAGAGGTTGGAGCCAGATTATAAAGCATGCTTCATCCCAGAGATAATAGGAAGCCACTGATGTTTCCTCAACAGGGGAGGGATACGGTCGTACCTGGGCTTGATAATGACTGATTCCAAAGGTGGAACTAAGGAGGGAACATTCTGAGGAATGGTCTTTGGGAATCCAAAGAGAGAGGGAATGGGGTACCAAGTTGGGGAAATAGCTAGTACTCCAGTTTGGCTGAAGTGCAAGATGGGGAATGATGGGAAATAAGGTTGGAAAGATTGGTGGGAGCCAAATTATGGAGGGTATTCAAAATGCCAGGCTAGAAAGACCCAAGCTTACTTTTCACTCTGTAAGCAAGATTCAGAACCAGTAAGCCCTCAACAGCTTGTACTTTATCCTTGAAATAATGGGGAGCCAAAGAGGATTCTTGAGGAGAGGAGGGATGTGGTCAGACCTGTGACTTAAGAAGGTGATTTTGGCAACCATGTGGAGGATGGATTGGGACAGTAGGAAACTGGAGGTAGGAAGATCAAGTTAGAGGCTATTATAACAGATCCAGTGGGATGCTGGTAAATATTTAACAACTGTCTCTGAGGGGAGGGGAGAGGGAGGAGGAACGCAGGAATGCATAGATAAAGCACTTTTGTTTGTATTTTTTTTGAGCATTTTCTCCCATCACTTTCTTGGGTCTAGACCACAGGTCAGCAAATTTTACATTTTAAAATATAAGAACCACATAAAGGGCAGCCTGGATTTGGCCTGTGCATGGGACAGTGATTTGCCCACTCGTGTTCAAGACAATCAGCAAAACAATTAATTGCCATCGGCCAATAAAAATGTTTATGGGCATCTGAGTGGTACAGTGGTGAGAACACTAGGCCTGGAGTCAGAAAGACTTATCTTTGTGAGTCCCAATCTGGTCTTAGTCTCTTCCCAGCTGTGTGACCCTGGGCAAGTCACTTTACCCTGTTTGCCTCAGTTTCCTCATCTGTAAAATGAGCTGGAGAAGGATATGGGAGACCACTCCAGTACCTCTGCCAAGAAGACCTTAAATGTGGTCAGAGAGACTCAAACATAACTGAAACAACTCAAAGACAACTAAATATGCTGAAAATTTAAAAATCTGCTCTTGAACTGGCTCCAGGGTCCTGAAGACTCCTTCCCAGGGGTTACTGAGAGAGGCTGGATAGGGATTTTAGCAATGCTGCTGCTACAAAAGTATATTGAAGCCCCCTTTAGGAATTGTACTATCCTGATTATATCTCTGCTTCATAAGAGGAAGCTAGGTGGTTCAGTGGCTAGAATGCTGAACCTGGAGTTAGGAAGACCTGAGTTCAAATCCTACCTCAGACATTTACCAGCTGTGTGACCTTGAGAAAATGACTTGAATTCTCTCCACCTCAGTTTCCCCAACTGTAAAATGGGAATAAGAAGAGCACTTAGTTCCCAGGGTTGGAGTGAAGATTGAATGAGATCACACTTGTCAAGTCCTTAGGACAGTGCCAGGCATGGAATAAATCTCTGTTTGCTCAAAGCCCCTTAGTGGCTTCCCATTTCTTCCATTCATTTTGGTATTCAAGCCTGCCCTCAAAACTGACCCAATCTACTGTTCCCACTTTCTCTAAAACACCTTACCCTTCATCTGTAGCCCATCTTTGCGCTGACCTCGTCTGTCTCCATCCCTTTGTTTATACTACTCTCCACAGCTAGAAAGGACCCAAATCTAGTAAAATCCATCTCCTTTTAGGTTCTACACAGGTGTCCCTGCTCTCCCATGTCTTCTCTGGGCCACTTCCCCCACCCCCCACAGCTGACAGTGATCTCTTTCTTCTCAGATTTCTCCTAGCATGATCTGGACTTCTCTATACTTCTCTCTATCCAATTTGTATCATTTGTTTGTCTTCCCCCAATTAGACTGCAAGCTTCTTGAGGGCAGGGTCTCTGTTTTGTACATATTTGCATCCCAAGGACCAATCAAAGTCTTTAATAAGCGTTTGTCAAGTTGGTTTAAGATCCCTGAAAGTTGAAGGCATATTCCTTCTGCTGTTCTCCTTGGTGGGAAATTGTCCTTTAAGGGTGGCTGTGATTTTTGGAAAGAGCCCAAAGCAATTTCCCTGATCACTTCTGGCCTTCCCCCTGAAGCCTCATAAAACACTTTGGTGCTGCTCCAAGTTACTTATCATTTACATCAGTCAAACTGACCTCCCTGCTGTTTCAATTTCATGACATTCCGTAGGACTGTAGATTTAGAGTTGGAAGCGACTGATAGACATTTAGAATAGGAACATAGCCTGAGGGCTGAAAGGAATCTTAGAGGACAGCTGGTCTACCCCTTCATTTTACAGATTAAAAACTGGGGCCCAGAGAGTTTCAGTGACTTGTCCAAAATTACACAGATGATAAGTGAGAGATGCAGGACTTGAACCCAGACCCTCTGACTCCAAAGC
Source organism: Gymnobelideus leadbeateri (assembly GCA_011680675.1). Taxonomy (NCBI): domain Eukaryota; kingdom Metazoa; phylum Chordata; class Mammalia; order Diprotodontia; family Petauridae; genus Gymnobelideus; species Gymnobelideus leadbeateri. The sequence continues at coordinate 282,004 of WOXC01007632.1, read as the reverse complement.
ACTCTTTCCCATGTACTACAAGACCTCTTCAATTACCTCTCCTGCCTCCATGTTTTTCACAGGCATTACTCCATGCCAGAAATATTCTCCTTCCACTGCTTTGGGTCTGTAGCTCCTTTCAAAGCCAACCTCACCTGCCTGCACCTACATTACCTATATTAGCTGATTTTCCTCATTGTTCATGCTCCTCCTCTGAAATTATACAGTATTCTTTTTATATATATTTTGTATTCATCTGTGTATATGTTGCTTCTCTCCAGTAGAATTCAAACTTGCTGAGGGTGTAACCATTTTATTTGTAATGTTCTTCACTCCTAGACTACCTCTAGACTCACAAGTAAAATCCCCCAAGGAGAATGCTAACTTGGATTTGAGGTATTCTGTGGGTCTACACTCCTAAAACTATAGCTTACAAGCCCCTACTGGTGCACTTACCTGTAAAGTCAGCCAGTAGACACAATCAGTTCAAAATAAAGGTATTTACTGAGATGAGTAGTAAATAATAGTTTAAAAAATCTGCCTGTAAGCTTGGGGAACATTTTCCTAAAAACACAGATATCATCAGTGGGAGGAGTGAAGGGAGAGACTCACTTATAAGGTAAAGCAGCATTCACCTCTGGCATTTAAAAACCCCAGTGTCCCCTCTCTTTTGGTTGTGTTCTCCTGCTGTTTCTGCCATAGATGCAGGATCTGTATTAAACAGGTCAGTTAGCTGGGCTCTTTGGATCTGTTCTTCTCTATCTCAAATCCTAATTGCCAGACCAATTCTATCTGGAATCCATAGTTGACTCTCTGCTCTGCTGTCAGGGGTCATATTCATCAAGGCTGTTTCTTCCTTCAACATTTTTGTATTTCACTTCTTCCCTGTTGCACACGGTGTCTCCTACTGGCTGAGCAATTTTTACTTTGAGACAAAATACTAATGGGAGTGAGGTTAGGATAGAGGAGCAAGAGAAAAGGCAAAGAGAAAATTACATGTTAATATCTGGGTTCTTCCTCCATAATTGGTTCTCCTCTATAGTACCACCTCCTTAGAGATGTACTCAATTTAATTCATCTTTGAAAATGTTATCAGGTTTTTTGTTGTTGTTTGGTCTTCATTCTCAAAAAGGACCATGGCATCAGAAAGGTGATGTCATGACTTGGAAGTGAATTGGATTTAAGTGAGGAAGAGATGTGCAAAGTCACCAGCCTCTCTCTCTCCTCTAGAGCCATCTGAGTCCAGTGGCAAGATATAGATCAGGACACCTGGAAATGGTCCTGGATGCAGTGGGAGACCTTTGCCTTTTAAGTTAAGGTCTTTCCCAAGTTTCAGTCTGTCTGAGACAACTCCCATTCATGGATTAAGGCTAGGTAAAAAATGAGGCAAAGAAAGGCCTCTTTTACCTAGTTGTCATTATTGTTTGTCCTTTGTTCTCAAAGAGAAACACTCCAAGAAGAGGGAACATTAAAGGATGGTGACTGGAGCACAGAGTTAGAGAAGAGGAAAAAATGTAACATAAGGCAGGTAGAGAAGGGTGATACCAGAGAATGGAATGCTGAATGCTGAGCTTATGTTGCAATGAATCCAGGATTTCATCATTATGGGTATTCCTTCCTGAAGCAAATGGTGACCCATCTACAACTTCTCATAGTAAGATGTGCCTCTTGTCCATGCTGTCCCATAAATTCTCCAGGGAAGAATCTACTGCATGAATTTCCTTTGAGTCTTTTCATTGAAGATGATCTTGTTACCAGAGTAACCCTTGCTCTTTATTCTAGCCCTGCTCTTTTATTCTTATTATAGAACCAAAACACTGCCTTTTCCAGTAGCATATCTACTAGCTGACATCTGCTTCACTCTTGTGTACAAGTCATATTGGACTACTAATTGTAATTACAACTGACATATACATGGTACTTTAAACTCTGGCCTCCATGTGGCTCCCCACTGACCTTTGGGTCACTCACAGTTTAGATCCTCTGTGGATTGTGGTGCTTCCTGATTTTCCCCCGCAGAGTATACTGAGTATCTAAATGATAGTTTTTTGCTCAATAATAGTAGCACACTTACATAGAACTTGAAGGTTTGTAAACTGCTTTATATATTAACTCATTTGATCTCATAGCAATCCTGAGAGGCAGGTGCTATTATTGGACTCATTTTACAGATGAGGAAACTTGACAAGAGCAGAAGTAAATGACTTAACTAGGGTCATGCAGCTCACAAGTATCTGAGGCTGAATTTGAACTCACGTCTCACTGACTCCAGACCCAGAACTCTATTCACTAGATTGCCTAGCACTTAGCAAGATGTTTGGAATACAGGAGATGTTCAATAAATCCTAATTGGCTGACATTATTTTTCCATATTCAGTCTTGAATGCCATCTGAAGGCAGAACTTAGTCACATATTTACTCAGTAGTAAAGCATCTCTTACCTTACTAACAATAGGAACTATTCAATAGTATAATACTATATTATAATATATAATAATTATATTAGTAATGATTATAACAATAAGCATTTCTCTACTTAATGTTTGCAAATCACTTTGCAAATATATAACTTGATCCTCACAACAAACCAGGGTGGTCAGTGCAATTGTTAGTCCAATTTTACGGATGAGGAAACTGAGGCAGACACAGTTGCCATGAAGCCCAAGGTTACAAGGCTAGAAAGTGTCCAAGGCAGGCTGTGAACTTAGTTCTTCCAATCTCTATGTCTGGCACTCTTTCCCCTGAGCTACTCAGCTCTTCTGTGACTTCTTTGTGATAGAGTGAGTTCTCCATCACTGGATGTGGAGAGGCTGGCCATTTGTTAAGAAAGGTGAGAAACTCATTGCATTACATGGTGAGTTAGGCTAGATGATCTCCCAGGACCATACACAACTCTGGGATTTTATGGTATTTCAATTAGTATTAGCCTTATCAGAAAAGAAATACAGCTAGGTCAGGATGAAAATAAAGAAGCCCCTCTTACAGTTTCCAATTCAGGAAGTTCATTTGGCCACCTTGGAAGTGCCATTATCTTTGGCCCCAGAGGACTCACCTGGAAGTAGAGCTGTTCAACATGTGCTCACCTGTTCTCTGCTTGAAGATGGCCAGTGAGGTGGCCGCCCCCTCCACAGGAGCCCATTCCACCTTGGACAGCCTTAATTAGGCTAATGACATCAAGACTCCCCTTGTCTTACTGTAACTCCACCCCCACCCCCATGCTCTTGAAGACATTCATCTTCATCTGCCATCCCTGTCGCCTCCCTGAGCTCCTGCTCTTCCTTACTCCAGGCAACCTCCACACACTCCCAAGTCCTCCTAGTTCTCGCCTGGCATGATCTTGAGGTCCATAACCATCCTCTGCATACCTCTGGACACTCCTTCTGCTAAACATTGACCAATCAAGATGGCCACAACGGGACAAACTCTTCATCACCATAACTCCTGAAGACCATCACTAATTTTAGGAGGGATTTCAATCTGCATCAGCAGCATCAAAGTCACAGGTCTTTTGAGAATTAAGGGGCACACACATATGTGTATATGTATATATGTGTGTGTTTACATATATATGTATATATATATAAATACATATATATACATATATATATATATACACATATACATTACTAATGAATAACCAAGGCACAGAAAGTTTAAGTGATATTTCCAAGGTCACACAGTAAGTCAGGGTGGCTGATAAGGGGTTCTTCTCCCTTATTTTTCAATCACACTCCAATGCTTTTGGAGAAGCATCATAGTTCAGTAGATAGAGGGCTAACCTTGGAGTCAGGGAGACGTGAGTTCAAATGCTGATTTTAACACATATGGAGTATGTGACCTAGGGCTAGTCATTTAACCTCTTATATGCCTTAGTTTTCTCATCTGTGAAATGAGTATAATAACAGCACCTACCTCCCTGGGTTGTTCTGAGGATAAAAGGATGTAGTACTCATGAAATACTATCATACTGAGTAAGTATTTAATAAATATTTCTTAAAAACCCCTTAGTGACTCTATGTAATTTGCTAACTCTTTAAGTAGGAAGGAAAGAAACAAGAAAACAAGGTGGTTAAGAGGATAGAGCATTGAACCCGCAGTCAAGAAGGCCTAAGTTTAAAACCTACCTTAGACAATTACTAGCTATGTGACCTTGGGCAGGTCATTTAACCTATTTCCCTCAGTTTTCTCATCCATAAAATGTAGCATCTGCCTCCGGGGTTGTTGTAAAGCTCAAATGAGATAATACTCATAAAGTGCTTAGCACAGAGTCCGGCATACAGCAAAGACTATTAAAATGTTGTTATTGTTTTGGTTTTTTTTTCTTATTATTTAACAGAAGAGTTTCCCATCTGCCAGCATTGGTGTTCCCTCCCAGTGATGAACTCACAGGACCAGACTCTGGCATCTCAAATGCTTCGCCCTCCCCTCCCCTCATCCCCACCACCAACCTCGGAAGGCTTGGGGCTTCCTGAGTAAATATGGATGCACAGGGGCCAAAGGGGGCCCAATGGGAAACCAAAGACAACATGGTGGACTAATCTGAGATGGTCTCTGACTTGAGTTACCCCCATCTTCCCCTGGTCCTAGGGGGACGCAGTAGAAATGTGGGAGAAATTGCCCAGAGTGGAAAGAAAAGTCCAGTGAGGATCTCCCCTCCACTTTCTTCTCATTTTCCCTAACTTCCCAGAGACCAGTGGCCCCTTTTGGACCTCTTAAGGGAGAAAGGAGATGAATGTGGGGATGGTCCCAAGGCTCTGGCACTCCCTCCAGAGGCCTTTGATAAGGACAACAAATCAGCAGGGATGAAATAAAAATGTGGACAGGAATGGAGATGTCTGAATCGAGGCTTGGGAAATGTTTGTCTAACTCTGTGTAAGATTCCTGAGGACTTTACAAAAGGGTCCATCTCCCACCACTGATTAAGCAAAAAAATAAATAAATAAATAAACAAAAAACCAGAGTAAGCAAGCAATTGCCATTGTGTGTGTATGTGTAGGTTTGTCAGGGATATTCCCATCTTCTGGGACTTGTTGAGGCCATAGCTTGAAAATAATTTGTTTAGAAGCAGACAGCTCCAAGAGACTGCTTTGAGGGATGGAATAGAGGCCAAGGATGTTTAAGAAAGAGAGTGAATGAGACAAAGAAATGGAAGGAGGTGGACAAGGCTTCTCCATAACCTTTCTCATAAGCACTGGGCAGCTTTGTGCTCCACTGTTATCCCCTCCGTTTCAAGGGAAAGTCATATTGACCCCCAGAATTTGGGAAAACCCCTCATGGTGACTCATGGGAGGCTGTAGGTAAGGGTCACATGGGATGGGTATGCTCGGACAGGTAACAAGTTGTATGTTTGGAGGGCACACCCACACCAAGGAGACCACAGAACTGTTGGAGTATGATTATACAACAATGCATACTTTTGTGAGTCCTGGACCCTTTGGCAATGTGGTGAAGCCTATGGAACCCAGACCAATGTTTTTAAATAGAATACATAAGATTTAAAAGGAAACCAACTATGTGCAAATAAAGATGTATTCTTTTCCACCCAGATTCACATGCCACTCCTGAAACACAAAAGTCTAGTCTGGTTTTTAAAAGCTTAAAACTAAATTAAGACTTTGCTATTTTGATAACCAATATCACCACAGACCTCTTAGGATCCCGATTATGAATCCTTGATATGAAGGGATTTCTCTTAAGTAACACTGAGACAATCAGACTCTGGGAAAGGGAGTCTCCTTATCTTGGAATTCCTTATCTCTATAAAATCTCAGATCCAGTCCCTAATCTTGGGAAGGAAGGAAGAACTCCTTTACTAAGCGCCAACTATATGCAGCTAGATGGCTCAGTGGCTAGAGGGCTAGGCCTAGAAGGCTCATCTTGCCAAGTTCAAATTTGACTTCAGATATTTAGTAGCTGTGTGATCTTGGGCAAGTCACTTAACCCTGTTTGCCTCAGTTTCCTCATCCGTAAAATGAACTGAAGAAGGAAATGGCAAACCACTTCAGTATCTTTGCCAAGAAAATTCCAAATGGGGTGGCAAAGAATAGGACATAACTGAAAAACAATGCGCCAAGCACTGTGCTAAGTATTCATCTTGATTCTCACTTCGAGCCTGTTTGGTAGGTGTTATTATTGCCCCATTCTACAGTTGAGGAGACTGAGGCAGACAGAGGTTAAGTGACTCACCTCAGGTCTTACTGACTCCAGGGCAAGGGTTCCTTCCACTGTACCCCCCAGCTTTGTTGCCCTGGGAATGATGGGGAGCCTACATCCACAGATGCATTGGGACATTTTAATATTATGATAACAACAGCCATTCCCATAGTTCTTTCAAGTTTGCCATGTGCTTTTGCCAGCATGATCTTATTCAGGCTTCACAATAAACCTGCAGAGGTGGCTGCAGCAGGATTTGAAGCTATCTCATTTCATGGAGGAAGAAACTGAGATTCCAAGGGGTTCCATGATTCATGAGGGTCCACACAATAGTGTCAGAGCAAAGGTCTGAAGCCAGGTATAGCCTGACTCCATGGTCAGGGCTCCAGCCATTCAACCATTCCTCCCTCTTAATGCTTTGGAGTCTTAGAGAAAATCATGGTGGTTTGGTGCAACATTGTTTTTGCATTTTTATTAGTTTACAAGTGGACAGTTTTCCTTGAGCCCAACCTCTGTAGCTGAACAAGCAGAATCAGACCCAGGGCCCTCCCTGCCTCCATCTGTCTTGGTCAGTAGCAGAACCAGGATTTGGACAGGTTTAGCTCGGTCTTTAGGACAGGACCAAAGTGGATATGGGATTAGGAGATGGGGTGCAAAGGGAGGTGGAAATAATCCTGAATCTGGAGTCAGAAGACATGATCCTGGCTCCACAATTCACTCCCCACAGGCCAATCAAACCCCCATCTAGGCCTCAGTTTTCTGATCTTTAGAAATGAGACTAAATTTGAAGACTTTGAGGGTTGTTTCCAGCTCTAAATTCCATGAAGGTGAAAGGATGGTTTAAGCTACATAGGGATGAACTTCTTCCGCATGGGAGCTGGATTGTCTTGTATCATAGAGAATTAGTCATTGCAAGGGGAGGGGAGATGATCCTGTTCTAGGATCATTATATACAGAGTATTGGCAATGATGTTGGCCTAGAGATCTTTTCTGGATTGTTCTGCCTCTCGGAGTTTGAGTCTGATTTCAAAGGACACTGCTGGAATCTTTGCAGACTTCAGTTTCCTCGTATGTAAAAGGAGGGAGAGGATGGATTTAATGATGTCCAAAATCTCCTTCATTTCTAAGTCTATGAATCCTGGGAGTCAATAGATTCATAGTGGCATGGTGGTGGGGTGGGGGGAAGGTGGAATCAAATCCTGCCTCAAAAACGTGGTCCTTGTGTGACTGGATAAATCACAGAATCTCCCCAGGCTTCAGTTTCCTGGTTTTGTTTTGTTTTTTTAATGAGGGGTGGTTAGACTCCAAAGCCTCAGAGGTCTTTTCCAGATCTAGACCTAGAAATAGGTCATGAAGACCAGACTTCCCTTCTCTTGGCCTCAGTTTCCTTTTTGATAAAGGGAAAGGATTGAATTAGGTGGCTTCTAGAGGTGTTTTCTTCATGTTCCATGGCTATTAATCTATAATCCACACCCAATTTCCAAGAAATAAGGATCAGAGCCCCCATACTTTTGGTGACTGGCTTGGAATACAAAGGGTTAAAAGAGAAAAATAAACTAAATTCCCCAGCAAAGACACTGCCAGAGATCGCCTGGCTCCCCCCACCCCTGGAGAGGGGCAGCAGGAGGGGGCTTCTGCAGCTGGCTTCTGACCCCTCTGTTGATGTTGAGAAGTGAAGGGCTTGGGGACTGCTTCTCCTTGGAATAAGCATTTTGGACACCAGTGGAGAGAACAATGCCATCACACTGGAGAGGGATCAGGTTGCTTTGCTGGGCTGGTGAAGAGGAAAATGTAGTTATTAATGCAGAAAAGTGTAAGATAACAAGCTGGGGGAGGGAGAGAGAGGGAGAGAGAGAGAGAGAGAGAGAGAGAGAGAGAGAGAGAGAGAGAGAGAGAGAGAGAGAGAGAGGGAGAGAGAGAGAGAGAGAGAGAGAGAGAGAGAGAGAGAGAGAGAGAGAGAGAGAGACCAAATGGAGGAGCCTGCTAGCATACTGATCAGCAAAGGGAATTAGGGGTTATTGTTAGAAAAAAAATTCTTCAAGCCCTCATCTTACTACATTGATGTTCTCAAATAAGAAAAACAAGAGTGCTGGATACTGGAGCATACCAATAGGGAAAGAGGATGCAAGTGTAGAAACTCCCAGTTATAGGAGACAATAGTGGATTGGTCATCGTTGGTAACTTATCCCAAATTCTAAAACTGAGCATCTCTAGTAAAGGAAGACTGATAAGCTTGTGGAAGGCATGTGATGAAGGAAGTAGTAGTAGTAGTAGTAGTAGTAGTAGTAGTAGTAGTAGTAGTAGTAGTAGTAGTAGTAGTGTTTTCCCTTTGTTTACTGCTTTTAGGATGCTTATAATTAAAGGACAATATATGCTCAAGGAGGAAAAAAGTAAGATCTCCCGAGGGGATGAAGGAAGTACACATAATGGAAGGAACAGTGTGAGGTGGAATTACTGTGGGCTTTTAGAGATGGGAAGGCACCGAAAAAATATAACATCCCTGACAGTGGGTTTTCTGTTGCTGGGAGGATCAGTCAGCCAGCATTTATTAAGCACCTACTATGTGTCAGGTATTGGATGTGGGGGGGAGGAGAGTAATGAAAAAGTGGAGCAGGCATTTTAGTAAAGGAGTGAAATGAAATCCTATTGTGGTGCAAGAAACAGAATTTGGAGAATTCAGGAAAATGCTGGAAGACTTCTCTGAATTGATGCAGAGTGAAATAAGCAAGAAACAAGAGAACAATGTAATCAATGACTCCAAAAAAGTAAAAAAACAGTCAAGGAGAAAGAGAGGGAGAGGGAGAGAGAGAGAGAGAGAGAGAGAGAGAGAGAGAGAGAGAGAGAGAGAGAGAACCCTGAACATTATGAAATTACAATGGCCAATCTTGGTCTTAGAAGAACAATGATGTAATGCACCTCCCTCCCTTCCTTGTAGAAATGGAGGACTAGGGGTATGGAGCCTTGAATATGCTATCAAATATATATTGGTTTGACTTACCTATTCTTTTGCTTTCTGGCAGGAGATAGCTAACTCTCAGGGACTGAGATATTCAATAATTAATGTAAACTGAAGATAAGAGGCATCAGTACTTTTTCAAAGATCATCCTGATCAGGATCCTCCATTACATGGACAAGGAAATGAAGGACCAGTGAGGAGTCAGAGCTAGGAGGGACCATTCTGACAGTCTAGCCTCCACTGTCATTTTCCAGAGGCATAAACTGAACCCCAGAGATTGGCTTGTTGAATGGATATAGGAATCTAGACCCAAGTCTCTTAGCTCCCACTCTGGGGCTGTTTGTGTGATACCATAGCAGTCTGTCTAGATGAATATCCCTCAACCTTGATGGTAAGGTTGTCATTGTCCAAATAGTTTTCTCATCTTGAAAACAAAAGCCCAGCATTGTCTCACCCTCCCAGCTGAGCACTTGTGTTTCTGGACAACACATTCATTTAGAAAATGGCAAATGCACCAACCTAAAATGAATACTGACATGTTGGCAAGACAGGAGCAAGGGCCCAGGCGATTGGCACTCACCATGGGATGGCAGCGCGCCATTAGTCTGGCCCATCAGGATGAGGAGGCCTGAGTTTTCTTCTCAGACCACTCACTGGCTTGACATGGAGCTCGGTTTGCCAAACTGTAAAATGGGTGGAATAAGACCACATTGTGTGTGTGTGTGTGTGTGTGTGTGTGTGTGTGTGTGTGTGTGTGTGTGTGTGGACAGATGGGGGAGATTGTACAGTGAGCTAGAGTAAATTCTAAGGCTTCCAAAAAAGATCCAGAAAGAGACAAAATGATGCTCTGGCTTCTCCTGGCCCTTGGTGCCTATATCCCCAATACTCCTCCTTTACCCCTTGAAAAGTGATTCTCTTCTCCCTTCCCTTATCATAATATACTGCCTTCCCTAAGCATAAGGATAGTAAGGACAGATTTAAAGCTTGAAGGGACCTAAAATATCAGCGAGTCCGACCTTCTCGGTTTACAGTTGAAGAAATGGAGACTAAGAGATAGATGTTAAGTGACTTGACCAAATTCATAAGGCAATGACCGCCAGAGATGAGATTCGAACCCAGTCCATTGACTCCAGAGTGAGTGCTCTCTCCAGTGCCTTACTATGAGCAGGAGGGGAAGAAAGAAGGGAATAGGCATTTCTATGGCCTCTGCTTGTGCCAGGCACTGCGCTCAGTCCTTTACAAATATCATCTCCTTTAGTCCCCCTGATGACCCTGTGATATTGGTTCTATTATCATCTTCCCTTTTATAGTTAAAGGAATTGAGGCAGACCGAGGTGCAGTGAGCTGTCCAAGGTCACACATCTGGTTAGGAGGAGAGCCCAAGACTGCCTTGTTTCCCATCTCCAGGCTCCTGACTCCCTCCCTCCCCAAGTCCCTTTGCCTTAATCCCATCCCCAAAAGGGGGAGGGAGAGGAGAAGGTTGGAGACAGTGGGAAATCTCCCTGCATTGAGCCCTGGCTTCTCATTTTAGTCCCTGAGGAGATTAGAGTGAATTAATTAGGAGAGGAGTGTGCTTGGAGCTTTGTGGATCCTGAAAATGAACATTTTCTCCATCCTCAGGAACCCACTCAGACACCCAAAGAGATATGCCTGCCCTGGGGGTTGGCGCTGATGGAGTCACAGGGAGACCTGGAGAATCAGGCAGTTAGAATTAGAGGAGGCAGCAGAGGAGGGTTCTCAGGACCTTCCCCCGCAAGAGCTCTTGTTTATGTGGGTTATATCTATAGATACCTACCTATTAAAAATTAAAATGGCTTAGTATTATTATGAAAATAGTTTTGACCTTGCGGACCCCCTGAAAGGGTGTCAGGGACCCCCAGTAATCTCTAGATCATGCTGTCTCACAGTCTAAAATATTGGAGCTGGAAGGAGCCTCAGAACAGAGAATGTCAGAACTGGGAGAAAGCTTAGGTCAAAGGGACCTTACACAACAGAATATTGGCCCTAGACCTTTCTTCTCCCCTGGTTGACTTTGAGCACTTCTTACTTTAAATTCCTGCCTCCAATCCTTCCTCCTCTCTGGTCTATTTACTCCACAAGTAATCTTAACATCCCCTCAAATTACAGTGAGCCTATACTGAGGAATCTTCAGTGGGTCTTATACCTTGCACTACCCCCTGCCCCACCCCAGTCATGTACTCTTGGATCCAGGGACTCTGGCCTCCTGGTTACTTTTCCAATAAAACCCTCCATCTAGTGACTCCGGATATCTTCTCTGATTATCCCCCATGCCTGGGATGCTCTGCCTCCTCATCTTCACATTTCCCAGGCTTCCAGTCCAAACTAAAATTCCACTTTTTTACAGGAAGCCTTTCCCAACCCCTCAATTCTAGTAAATTTCTTCTCTTGGTTAACTTTAATTTATTTTTATACTTCTTTATTTTATTTTAATTATATGTATTTTGTTTGGACATGCTAATGTCCAAAACAGCTAAATGCTGTTTGCAGTTAGTGCTGCCCCCCGCCCCCCCCAGCAGATTGAATTCCTTAGAGCCAGGATTGTCTTTTGCCTGTTTTTCTTCCTTCCTTCCTTCCTTCCTTCCTTCCTTCCTTCCTTCCTTCCTTCCTTCCTTCCTTCCTTCCTTCCTTTCTAGGGGGGAAGGCAAGACAATTGGGATTAAGTGATTTACCCAAGCTCTAAATGTGTCAAGTGTCTGAGTTGGGATTTGAACTCAGGTCCTTCTGACTCCAGGGCCAGGGCTCTATTCACTGCACCACCTAGCTGCCCCCTTGACTTTCTTTATAGCCCCAGTCCATTAGCATAGTGTTTGGCATGCAGTAGGTGCATAATGAATGCTTGTTGATAACTTGACTTAGATCCCCTTACCTACTGAATAAAGCACAAATGCCTGATCCTGTCATTCAAGGCCCTCCATAATTCTATCATTCAAGGTTTCCCAAGATCTGGCCCCTCCTAACTATCCAAGCTTGTCTCCCCTTCACATGCAAATGTTAGATGTCCTCACCAAACTTGAATGCTCCCAGCTTACCTCCTCACCACCTTGTAATCATCCTGTACTCTCGAGTCTCTCTGTGCCTTTCCTCATTCCATCCCCCTTGTCTGGAATGGTCTCCCTTAACCAACCTCCATCTCTGGGTGACATTTTGAAGGCCAACCTCAGGTGCCACCTCCTCTATTAAGCCTCCCCACCTCCCTCCTACTATCTTCCTCTCACACCAACTCCCACTTTCCCAAGGTGAAAGCAAGCTCTCAAATTTCTTATAGCACCAAACCTCTTCTGGGGCACAATGCTTAGAATGTTGGACAGAGTCAGGAACACCTGACTTCAGATCAAGCCCTACTGGATCTCTAGCCTTGGGCAAGTTACTTAACCTCTGTCCCAGGTCCTTCATCTGTAAAATGGGAATAGAGTGGCTAGGTGGCAGTGACTAGAGTTCAAATCCAGCCTTGGATACTCACTAACTCTGTGGCCTTGGGCAACTTATTACATTTATCTCAATTTTTTCATCTGTAAAATGGCGGGTGATAAGAGCATATATACCTAGGAGGGGTGCTAGGAGTGTCAAGTTAAATAATGTTTGTAAAGCATTTAAAGCCCCATACAAATGTTAGCTATTATTATTTCTATCTTGTCGATTATTTTTTATTTCTTTTGTATCATAGTCATCAATCATCTAATCAACAAGCATTTATTAAATGCTTAATATATGCTTGGCACAGTTCTAAGCCCTGGGGCAACAAAGAGACATGGAAGATATTCCCTGCCCTCAAGGAGCTTCCAGTCTAGAGGGGAAGACAACATGAAAACAGTCATGTAAAAACAAGCTATTGACAGGATAATTAGAGGTACTCTATAGAGGGAAGGCTTTAAGATTATGGGGGTTAGAAAAGCCTCCCGTATACACATATGCCCTTGAACTTCAGAAGGCATGAGGTCTTTGACAAGGGCAGCCCTCAAGAGTTGAGAGCCCCAAGGCATCTAGCCAACTTGCTTTTACCAACCATGAGCTATGGTAGATGGTGGTCAACAGACAATAGTCAACAGATAGCTAGTATTTTTCTGTGTCCCATTGAAGTCTTGTAACTTACAAAGAAATTACAAATTACAAATAAAATGTAATTTTTTTGAAAGATACATTAAAAGCTAGAGAATTTGGAAAGGTAATTTTTGAACTAAGCTTTGATGGAAATGAGGGATTCAAAAATGATAATTATTTGCCTATGTAACCCAGATAAATTCTGGGAATACTTGTTCCCAACTCCCTCCCTGGTGAGTTGGGTCCCCAATGAAGGCTACATGTCCTCCTTATGATTCTAGGGGTACCCATGAGGGATTGGGGTGACTATACTGATATCTTCTCCCCTATGTCAAGCCCCAGTCATTATTAAGTCTCATTTAATCAATTAACATCAATTAAATTTTACAAGGGAATAGTCAATAAGAAATTATAGCAATAACAGAAATTCAAGCATTATACCCCAACACCTGGGGCATGCCCTCCCCTAAGCCACAATGTTTTCTGGGGAGAGTGAGTTTAAAATTAAGCTTAATTATTTTCTACAAAGTGTTCACTTACAAATGTATCACGGTCAATAGATTAGCTGCTGACACTTTTGTTGCTGGTTTGAGCCAAGAAGACTTCTTTCCCAGGCCTTACCTTACTGGGGCTTCCAGAACCTCTTGGACTGGACTCCAGATCCAGAACCTCAGGTGGAATACCATTCCAGCCTTTCAAAGACTAATGGAGTATTTCCTGTCTCTTAAAACCAGGAAAGATCAAACCCAAAGAGGCCATGAACAGAGACCCATGTTGGTGTATGGAAACACCAAGCAGATTATCCCAATGCCCTTACAGCTTTTAAATTATCAGAGGAGCAGATGTTCAGAACTGGAATGGACCTTAGAAGTCATCCACTGCCTTCATTTTACAGGTAAGGAAACAGGCCTCGAGAGGGAAAATGTCTTTGCCAAGGTATTAATTTATTGGCTTTTTTTTTTTTAGCAATTTCTGGATCATTTGTGAGAGTGATCATGAAAAATGAGACGATTGAATTACAAATATTCCCCTGCCTTCCTCCATCATCCAGCCAGGACATTTTGCCTTCCTTCCTTTGTCAGCAGCATTCAGCACATGTATACTAGGGATAGAGTGGGAGCCAGGCTGGGCCCCTGCCCTCAATGAGCTTACAGTCTGGTAGGAGGGAGACAAGATAACTTCACAAATAGATAAAAAGAGAAAATCAGAGAGGTGGGAGTGGGGTGGGATGGTGAGTGATTCACTATACCTAGAGGCAGGCCCATCCACCTTTTAGCTCTTCTTATTATAAAGGTTATACTGACCTCAGAGTTTAGCACAGTCCTAGGACATTATCTCTCTCTCTCTCTCTCTCTCTCTCTCTCTCTCTCTCTCTCTCTCATCTATCTATATGTCTGTCTGTTATTTATCTTTCCCTTCCTTCCTCCCTCTTTTTCTTTCCTCTCCTCCTTCACTTTCTTTCCTTCCTTTCTTTTCTTCCCACCTTCTTTCTCCTCTTCCTTAATTTCCCTTCTTCCCTTCCCTCTCTCCCTCCTTCTCCCCTTCCTTCCTTCCTTCTTTCTTTCCTTCCTTCTCTTTGTCTCACCACATCAAATCAAAGCCTTTCACCTTCCTTGGGATTCTTCTCTCCTCCCTCCACAACCATTTATTCATTCCCTCTTAGAAGAAGACCTTGTCTCATACTTTTTTTAAGCAACCAGAGACCATTCATTCATTTTAAGTGTCCTCCTCTCCCAAGTCCCACAGCCCCAAGACCTTCTAGTCATCCCCAAATCCATCATCATTTTGCCTAGCATCTAAGAATGACATGGTCTGTCTTCTTGCCCAGGGCAGTCCTATATTTGTACTTTTGAGCCTGTCCCCTCCTTTCTCCTTCAGATGCTTTCTCTAGCAATCATTCCTTCTCTTTTATCTTTAATCCCTCCTTGTCTACTGGTTTCCTCCCATTACCTACAGATATACTTCAGTCTTCCCCATGCTGAAAAGGTTGGGGACCAGCTGCCTGAAGCCCCAGTTTGGTTTGAGCTGGCCTGGTGGTTCCTACCTGACAAGAGAGGAAATAGCAGAGGTAACAAGACCCTGCAGGGCCTGCCAAATGGGGGTGGGGGAAGAATGGTTGATTGGCTAGGTGATGGACCAGGGATTTAGGGATCTTAGCACTAATCCCAGCCCTTGCTGTGAGACCCTGGGAAAGGGTCTCTGTGCTGCTGTTCCTTGATCTATTAAATGGGAATAATAATAAAAATTCAGATTTACCCCAGGAGGAATAATGAGGGAGGATTATAAAGCACTTCGTAAATACTGTATGAAGGTGTTGTAGAAATGATTGATGGTCATAGTCATTGTGAGATGCAACAGAAACAGAGGCATGCCTGAGCTTCTTGGATGGCTCCCAGCCCCTGTTCCTCACTGCTGCCATCAGCAGCTCTCCCACAAGCTCTGTGGCTCCGTGATTCTGGGTGCTGTGTGACCATGAACTAGTCACTCACCTTCTTCATTCTTTCCCTTGATGAGAAAGCAAGGAAACCTGCTGGCTTAAAGTGTCCATCTCCTTCGAACCAGAATCCTGTCCTCCAAAGAAATAAAAAATGAAAAGGAAGTCCCCTCTGCATCAAAATATTCATGGGAGCATTTTCTATGGCAGCAAAATCTAGAAACACAGTAGAAGCTCATTGATCAGGTAACAGAGAAAATATGATCCATGAAGGCGTTGAAATATTAATGGACCTATAGGAAATGACTATTGTCTTAATAGCTTGTATCTATATAGCACGTAGATATGCATGTATGTATATGTGTATGTGTCTATATGTGCATTGTATATGCATGTGTATATGCATATTATTGTATTGTGTTTGCATGTGTATATATGTACACACATGTATATATAAATCATAAGCATTATAGAAATACGTAGAATATATTATATGAATAGCATATAATATATAAAATTATATACATATAAATTTGGTTTTCATGACACCCTTGTAAAGTAGGTGCTATCATTACCTGCATTTTACAGACGAGGATGACAGAGGGAATGAGAATTGCTCACACTCATACAGTATCTGTGTAGAATTTGAATCCAGACTTTTCTGTATCCACATGCTGAAATCTAGTCAGTGGGCCATTTAAGAATTCAGAGAAGCCTTGGAAGACTCCTGTGAACTGATACAGAAAGAAGGAAGCAGAACCAGGAACACAGTCCATACAATGACTCTAACTATATGAATAGAAAGAATGAGAATAAAACAAAATTGATCTTGTCCATATGATTATAGGCCCCCTTAGCATAGTGCTTGGAACGTTTGTTCTTGTTCAGTCATGTCTGACTCTTCATGACCCCATTTGGGGTTTTCTTGGCAGAGATACTGGAGGGTTTACCATTTCCTTCTCCGGCTCATTTTACTTATGAGGAAACTGAGGCAAATAGGGGTAAGTGACTTGCCCAGGGGCACACAGCTACTAAGTGTCTGAGGCCAGATTTGAACTCAGGTCTTCCTGACTCCAGGCCTGGTGCTCTAACCACTGTGCCACCTAGCTGCCCCAGGCACATACTAGGTAGTTAATAAATGTTTCCATTGCTGCCATGACTCTCATGTGGGTCTTCATCACCTGAGACCTAGACTGTTGCAGTAGCTGCCTGCCTCCAATCTCTTTTGACATTCTCCCCTTAGCTACCCTGTCAATCCTCCTACAGTACAGATGTGACCACATCCCCATCTTCTTCATTAAACTCCAGCAGCTCCAGGATCAAGATATAAAATCTTTTATTAGTCTTTGAAAGCCCTTCCCAACCTGGCCCCTTCCCACCATTCCAGTCTTCTTATACTTTACCCCTCTACCCTCACATTCTCTGAGATGCAGTGATACTGGCCTCATAGCTGTTTCTTAAACATAACCCAACATCTCCCCACTGAGTGTTTGCACTGACTGTCCCCTGTGTCCCTTCTCAGCTCTGCCTCCTAACCTTCCTGGCCTAACTCAAATTTCAGCCGTAGTACCATCTTCTGCAAGAAACCTTTCCTAGACCCCCTTAGCCTCAGTGCCTTCCCTCTGCCATTGCCTCTAATTTCACATAGATGTATATGTGTGCACACATGTATGGGCATATGTGTATATGTACATACATGTATGTGTATTATTTATGTGTATATATCATGCATATGTCATGTGTGTATGTGTATATATATATATATATATATATATGAAATATATGATATATCACATACCTTGTCTATAGAGAGCTGCTTGGATCCTGTCTCCCTCGTTAGACTGTGAGCTCCTTGAGGACAGGGACTGATTTTTTTTTCCTTTCTTTTCTTTGTATCCCAGTGCTTAGCACTGGAGCTTATTAAATTTTAGTTGACTTACTGTCCACCATTAGCTACAGAAAAGAGTTAAGAAAATGGCCTTCTTTCTTTTCTTTGCTAACGTGGGAACACAACATAACATACACTGCCAGATTCATTCAATGTTCGCAGGATCATAGGGTAATATTTGGAGCCAGAAGAAGCCATCTTGTTCCAATCCTTCTTTTTACAGGTGAGAAAACTGAGCCTGGGGGATGTTAGATGACTTGCCCAAGCAGAGTCTGATGCAAGGTGCTTATTCTACAATCCCCAGCTGTGTCCTGTGTTGGTTGGTTTTGCTAACAGGCTGATTTCTGCATTCTTTTACATTTTTGTTATGATTTGCTGGGTGAGGGAGAAGGGAAGGCTAGATTCACAAATGAAAATTATGTGAAAATAAAAGATATCAGTAAAAATAGTGAAAACAATTTTAAAGAAAAAAAAATTGGTATTGCTATCTCAGAGGACATTTTAACGGACCTTACTCAGTTCAGCATTAAAGCCCTGTGGGAGGAACAGTGCTAGGTACACAACAACCACTTAGTAAATGCTTGTTGATTGATTGATTGGCTGATTAATGGTAAGGGATAAAGGATTCCTAGATTTAAGGTTAGAAAGGACTTTTCAAATCATCCACTACAACTTCATTATTTTACCAAAGAAAATATCAAGGTTCATAAGATATTAAGGGAGTGTGATAAAGGGCTTGATTTGATGAAGGCCACCCAGAAAGCAGAGGAATTCAGCAAGATTCAAACCCAGGTCCCCTGAAACCAAAATCAGTCCTCTGGCTCCTAGACCATATTGCCTCCACCTTGGCCTTCCCCATCTAGCTAGCATTGGTGTAGGAGAGGATTGGCCATTTGGACTGGGGAACATAGGTTCAAGTCTTGACTCCCTCCCCTTGCTGCCCAGGCTGCTTTGAGAAAGTCAACTTTCTCTCTCCAAGCTTTGATTTTCTCATATGTACAACAAAAGGGTTAAGTTGGATGATTCTTATGATTCTTTCTCACTCTGACATTCTATATTCTAAGCTCAACATCCTATGTTTTAAACTCAACATCCTATGTTTCTTTAAGCCCAACATCCTACGTTCTAAGCCATCCGTTGCTCTGGCAGTCTATGTCAGTCTCACTGGGTTCCAAATCAGTCCAAGATGTCTGATTTCCAAATGTGAGTACCATAGAATATTGGATTATTGAGTCTGGGGCCCTTTTTTGAGAGATGTCTTTGGCCCCTTCCTCCCAGCTAGTCGCCCGTCGGTAGGGAAAGAGGGGAGCTACAGGTAAGAAGTTATTTTTAACCACGGCTTGTTGTTTGGAGCTGCTCCCCACATATGTTGTTGTTGTGCAATTCCTTGCATGGTTTTTCTCAAATATTTGTAACATATGTCACATCTCTATGCAGATTTTAAATTATGGATGCCTTTCATCCAATCCCTTCTCGGGGGGTGGGGGAGAAGAACTCCAAGTTGAGTACTCCCAAGCAAGACCCACTGGTCTCTTGGGCATCCTCGCACACGCAGGTAGACACATCTGGTGAAATGCATCACACGAAATTAGTATCAAGGGTATTGAACCTCCAAGACTACAGGCAGACAATTCGCTTCTAATGCACTGCTTTGGAGATTGGTGGAGAAACTGGAATCCCAATCCTCCAGTGAAATGAGTGGGACTAAGAGGCCTGCTCAAACGGGAAAGCGAAGATCAAAGAGGCCCTGTCCAAATTGGCTTTCCAAACAAAGCAGCCCCTCCAAGCCCCCAGGAGGCTCCTGCCGCTAATTTTATCAAGTCTCCCCGGCTCTCTAGCTATTAAATACCAATAAATAAATGTTTGCACCAGCTTTGCCAGTGGCCTGTTTGTCTGACAAACAAGCTCATTCCCTTTTAAGTGGGAGATTTTAGGCCGACTAATAGAATTAATCTATTTTTCATGGAAACGTGCATGGCTTTTACTTAAGGAATCTACCTACTCCTCAGCCTTCCTTCCAGCTAGCTTGCCACCCCCTCCTTTCCTGCCCCCCGCCCTCCCCAGCATCCTCCCGGCACACAGCCAGCCCTCCATGAATATTTCAATACAGCCCGGGCTTTCAGATCAATATAGGCAACTCTCAAGCCTTATTGATTTTCAGAGCTTTGGCTCACAAGGGTGATAAAATATTTCTCGAGTTATGAAACCTGAGTTAAAGAGTCTTTGCTGACCCTTCAGCATTTACCAGACATCTCTGTCTCTCCCCAGCACCCCCTCCCCACCATCTTCCTCTCTTTCCTCAAAGCAGCAGCCAAGATTTATGACTAGGCAGTAAGTCCTGGCCAGGAGGGCAATCGGCTCCCACTGGGCCCACTCCAGGTCAGGAAGGGGAGAGGCCGAAGGGAGAGAGCAGCTGGGAGGGTGAGCTGGGCTCCCTCTGCTCCCCGCTCGCCCACATCCTCCCTCCCCACTTTCCCCCTTCTTTCTCTGATTCATTTGTCACTGTGGTGGGCTCCTCCTCCCGCACACCTCTTAAGATGTAATCCCAGAAGGGGACCCTAGCAACATACGAGGAATTCCCCACTGAGGCACGAAAGCTGAGCTGCTCCATATGGGAAGGAAAGGAGCTAATTATACAGTCATCCATGTCCTCCTGCGTTCTGTGGCGCTCTAAGTTGATTTAGCCTAGTCTGTAGCTATGACTGTGGACCCAGGCTCTGCGGGGAGCTTGGCCAAAGGTCCGGCCAACTGCTGCCCTAGACTGAAGGATTCGAAAACCATGCCTCTCTCAGGTGCGTGGCCACAGTCACTTAGAGTAGCGAGGGACCTCAGGCCAGGGAGTTGAAGTAATCTGTCTGAATCAATTGATCATTTATTAAGCATCACTTGTACTTGGCACACTGTGGCAAACTTAGAAAGTACATTTTTTTTAATGAAACAATTCCTAATTTAAAAGAATTTATATTCTATTGGGGTAAAGCATGTGTGTGTGCATAGAAACACATTATGTGTGTGTATATACACACACATTAAACATAATATTTCATACATGCATACATGTGTGTATACATATATGTATGTATGTGTATGTATGTAAAAGCACAGAGGACAAGGGTCTGGACCTGCAATTTTATTAGCATAGGAATCTCCTGAATGAGGAAACTCCATCCATCAATACAAGCAGGCACCTTCTCTGAAAGTTCTGGCCTTCTTTGCCTAGAGTGGGGATGTCAGACTCAAATCGAAATGGAAACCACTAAGCCACACACAAGGATGCATATTGACTGAATTTTTAAATATAACATTATCTATGTTTTTTAATTTTGTAAAATATTTCCTACTTACGTTTTAATCTATTTTCAGGGATATCGTTGGGCGGTACTATATTTGACACTATATTTGACGTTGGGCAGTCTATATTTGACACCTCTATTCTAGAATGCGGGGAGCCAATGAAGTTTATTGAGGAAGGGAGTGATCCAGTCAGATCTGTGCCCAAGGAAAATCCTTTGGCAGCTAGTTAGTCATCCATGGGGGTGACTTAATGGAGGACGAAGTGGAATAATTAGTCCAAATGGGCATCAGGTTTGGGCCAGTTGTGGCCAAGGAAGATGATGGTGTCACAGCAGAGAAAGTACAAGGAGTGAGTTCTGCCATGAGCCTGCCAAGCCACACCCCTCCTTTGGGCCTCAGTCACTTCACCTGTCAGTTGGGTGAATGATCTCTCCCAGCCCAGATTTTGTGTGAGGGTTTCAAAAGCAACTTTGGGGTGACCTTGTGTTGAAGGAAGTTCAACACATGTGGTCCCTGCTGGGGACAAATACACATAAGGTAGCACAGTGTATGTGTGTGTGTGTGTGTGTATGTATGTATGTATGTATGTATGTGTGTGTGCACATGTGGGTGTGGGTGCAGGGGAGAGAGAGAGAGAGAGAGAGAGAGAGAGAGAGAGAGAGAGCAGTAAGAGAGATGCATTCTTCTTCAGTCATTTTACTCTGTGACCCCATTTGGGGTTTTCTTGGCAGAGATACTGGAGGGGTTGGCCATTTCCTTCTCCAATTCATTTTATAGATGAGGAAACTGAGCTAAACAGGGTTCAGTGACTTGCCCAGGATCACACATCTAGTAAGTGTATGAAGTGAGATTTGAACTCAGGAATATCAGTCTAACTCCAGGCCTGGCACTTTGGTGCCACCTAGCTACCCCAAGAAAAACAGAGAAAAAGAAAGAAAGAGGAAAGAGTTAACAGATAGACAGACAGAGCCCTTCAGTGTGTGGGGGGGTGGGGGAGTGCCTTGCTGAAAGAATTGGGGATTATCAAAAATGAAAACTACATAGTTGCCTCAGGGAAGGAACCTGGAGAGGCTGGCCCTGAGCAGAAGACCTTCTCTCCTGAGCCTGTTCTCACAGCTAGAAGACCAGGGCATAGATTATGGAGTAGGATGGCTGTCTGTCTCTAGATGTCAACCTTCTTTCTCATACTGAGAGCCTGGTCAGCCCCCGAATCCAAAAAAGGCAGCTCTGGTTGGGTGGGCAGACAGGGCATTGGCCCAAGCTCGCTGTGTGATTTGGGGAAAGTCTCAACCTTTCTGGGTCTCAGCTCTAAAATGAGGAGGATTGGACTCAATGTCTCCTTCCAGTTCCAAAAAAGTCTTCATTTCTGCATCTTTTCCTTTCCATTATTTCAGTGATTTTGAAAATAAGCTCTGCTCTCAAGTCTTCAGCACCAACAGTCAATTTACCCTGCATTTTCTATGACTAGAGGCTCTCCAAAGCTATCCATCCACAAAATATTTATCCTCCTGACATTCCCATTACCCTGTTGATAATAATAACAAGAGCTCATGGTTACAGAGTCATTTATGGCTGAGAAAAGGCTTTCCTGCCAACAAGGCTGGGAGGTGGAGAATGCAAGCAGTGTAACTAGGACGAGGCCAAGGGGTCTCTGGCCCAGGGCACAAAGATGCAGGGACATCTTCCTCTTTGTGACACATTGCACTGCAAGGCTTCCACCTGCCATAGAAGCTACACAAAATAATCCTGCCCAGCAGCCTATCACTAGGACACCTCACCCACAGGCCCCACTGGGGGCAATGTTGGAGAGCATTTTCCTTGGACACCTAAGGTTGCACTGTCCTCTAAGCTGTCACCTTCTATTGCTACCAAACTCCCTGCTTTTTGCCCCAGGTGGGTTCTGCAGGTCTTATCATCTCCATGTGATATATAAAGAAATAGCTCAGAGACGGTGACTTGCCTGTGGTCACACAGTCAGAATATGTGAGAAGCAGAATCTGAACCCAGACCTGTCCAGAGTCACAGAAGCAGGAGCACAGTTGATAGAGTGCTGCCCTTGAAGTGAGGAAGAGCCAGTTTCAAATCCTGCTTCAGATCTTAGGAAAGTCATTCAGTTTCCTCATCTATAGAATGAGAATGATAAGCCCTTGACTACTTGCTGGGGTGTTATGCCAAGGGTTTTTTTTCCCTATATGGTTTAGACCATGGCTTCTTAAACTTCTTCCACTTATGACCCCTTCAGTTGTGACCCACAGTTGAAGAAGTGCTAGGGCTAAGGCAAGTAGATGGTCCAGTGGATGGAGTGCCAGGCCTGGAGTCAGGAGGATATGAGTTCAAATCCAGCCTCAGACACTTAACACTTACTAGCCATGTGACCTTGTGCAAGTCACTTAGCCCCAATGGCTCCTACAAAAAGCAAAAAAAAAAAAGGAATATCAAGTAGCCCATATGGCTATACTTTTATTTACCAAAATGTGTTTTCATGGAGTATTTATCTCCACAAAGAACAATAAGTGAGACTGTGGAGAGGCAAAAGGAAGCAGGGTGATCTCAGCATGAAAGCACTGACCTGGGAGTTTGGGGACCTGTCTAGCGGGATTCCCTTTGTCAAACCAGCACCAATGATACTGTGTATTGGTGAAGCATTTTAAGGTATTCTAGGAGAAAGGAAGAGTTACAAATATAGGTGGCAGGGCCCAGTAGAAAGAGGGCGTTTGGTTTGTAGTTAGAATACCTGGCTTCAGATCCTCATTACATCCAGGTTTTTCTATGCAAACTCATAATGGTGCCTTCTGTTCTGTGAGTGCCCATCCTTAGAATGATAAGGTTGAAAAGATGTGCATAAACAGTTCTGACAGAAGGAATTGCAAATCATTAACAACTACATAAAAGATTGCCCCAAATCACTAAGAGAAATACAAGTGAAAACAATCGACATCCAGCAAATTCATCAAGACTACCAATGAATCAATATGAAAGGCACAAAGAAGAGGGGACATAGTTCCTGGCCTCAAGGAACTTCCATTCTGGTAGAGAAGACACCATGTAAATAGCACAGTAGGTACAAGCCATATCCTGAGTGGTTGGAAGGTAATCCCAGAGATGGAGGCACCAGCAGCTAAGGGAAACAGGGAAAGACTTCTTGTGGAAGGTGGGAAATCATCTGAGTCTTGAAGGAAGACCCAGACAGAGAGATTTACATCCTCTTCATCCCCATTTTCTGCCTCTTGCTCTGGGCATGGAAATCAGAATACCATTGTTTCTGGGCTGGGCATGGTACCTGTGATGCCACTGAACAATATTTCTCTTTTTGCCAGTTCCCTACATAGTCTCCTCCCCTTAAAAATCCAAGTTTTTTGAGGATAGGGACTGCCCTAGTTTTTGTATTTGTATTCTCAATATTTATCCCGGTGCCTGGCACATAGTAGGCTCATTCATACATTCATTGATTCACTCACTCACTCATTCCTGCGGTGACCAATAGGCAGCATGATATAGGGGAAAGAAGACTGACTGCAGAGTCAAAGGACTCAGGTTCAAATTCCAGGGCTACTCTTTCTATCTATGTGGCCTTGGTCAAGGCGGGTCTCTTCTCTGGGCCTCTGCTCCCTCATGTGTTAAAGGAAGGGATCAGCCTGGAAGACTTTTTTCCCTCTGCCTTTAAACCTATGATCTTGTGAACATCCAATAGAAGAGTTAAGAGGAATCTCATACACTCCCTCATAGTTCTATTGAGGAAAACTGAGGCCCATGGAGGTGGGGTGACTTACCAAGGGTCTGACGAGTGGCAAGGTCAGAATTAGAACCCAGACCTCTTGACTCTCCAGGCCATGGGTCTTCCTGCTTTGTCCTACTGCTATCCTCTTCCCTCCTTTCCCAAGTAATCAGAACAGGAACAAGGAATGTTCCTAATCCATCTCTTCTCTCAGTTTCCCCAAACAGCAGGACAGTTGCTAAGTGACCTCAACCTGAGGCAGGACCTGAGACTCTGATATACCTTTTCAGGGAGATGTTTAGACTTTTGAAGCTTGCTGTAAGTTTCTATGACAACTCCACAGTGGGTGATGGAGAGAGCAACAAAACCCAACAACGACTCAAAGGAATGGAATACTCTCATGTTCTTGGGGTACTAGGAGAGGAGGAGTGTCGCTCCCCTTTATGGAGACAAGAAAGCCAAAGATAAGGTGACAAATCCTGGGTCATGCTGAAAATGCCCATGGGGACCCAGACAGGGTTAAAATTCATCCCTGTGAAGTGTAACACATGGAACAAAGTAAACAGAACCTGGAAAACAATGTATACAGTGACTACAGTGATGGAAACAAAAAGAACAATAAAATGAAGTCAAACACTATGGATTTATAATGACCAGTCTTGGTCCTGGAAAAAATCATTCCTCCCCTTGAAGAGCTGGGAGATCCTGTGGGCAGAAGCCTCAGCTCTCAGACCAAACATGGCTTCTGGGTCAATTGATTTTGGTTAATTGTTTCTGTAGGCGTGGGGGGGGATAAGCACAAAAATGGGGTGAGAGAGGGGAGTATATGATTTTTAAAAGAAAAGCATCAATAATTTAAAATATTAAACTAAAATAAATTGAATGTCAAAACAAAACACAAATTCAAGCTCTGGCTCTCTCCCTAGGCTGCATAAGCCAATGATTAGAACTGACTGCATTTGACAGAAAAGATGGGTGGTCCTCGTGGCCTCTGATCCGCTTACAGTTTGTCTAACTCTTTAAATCTGACTGAGAACCTTTGTTTCAGCACCCATTTGAGCTGGACTGCATAGGACATGAAAGGAAGACTGACCCAGGACTCAGTGGACCTGGTTTTGAAACCTGCTTCTGCTATTTGCTACCTGCATGACATAGAGGCCTTTTGGGGTCTCAGTTTCCTCATTTGTAAGATGAAGGAGCTGGACTAGAAGACTTAAGGGATCTCCTCAAGCTCTAAATCCTCATGGTTCTTCCATTAACAAGATACTCCATCTCTCTGCTCCATGAATTTTCTCTAACTGTTCCCCATGCCTGGAATGCCCTCCCTCCTCACACTAGCTACTGACCTCCCTGGCTTTCTTAAAGTGCCAGTTAAAATCCTGCCTCTACAGGAAGCCTTCCCCAATCCCCTTTAAATTCTTATACCTTCCCTCTTTCAATGATTTTCTATTTATGCTGCACACAGATTGCTTTGTATACATGCGTTTACATATTGTCTCCCGATAGATTGTAAGCTCATTGAGGGCAGGGACTGTTTTTTGCCTCTTTTTGTATCCCCAGCACAGTGCCTGGGACACAGTGGATGCTTAATAAATGCTTATTAACTGATCTAATTTTCCAAATGAAACTCAGGCTGAGAATAGTTAAGTAAGTTGGTCACACAGTTACCTAGTTAAGGGAACAACTAGGACTCTGACTTCAAATCAATGTTCCATTGTGTAATCTCCCTAGTCTAGGGTGTCCTTTCCTTCCTTCCTCCCTGTCTACTATCCTTCCGGCCTCCCTTCTTTTCCTTTCTGCTTCCCTCATCCCTTCTTTCCCTCTTTCTGTCCCTCCCTCTCTCCTTCCTCTCTCCTTCCCTGGTTTCTTTCTTGATTATTTTTCCTTTGACCTGGAAAGTGAGAGTCTGAAGGTTGGTTGCATTGTTTTTGCTTCGGGTGAATTAATTTTTAATGATTTTTAAAAGGAAATCAGTAGAATTGATACTGTTGAAGTTGCTCTGTCTGCATGTGACAATGTTCATTTCCAGATCCAAGCAGTTGTTAATGAAACAGTTACTGTTGTGTTGACAGAACATTAATTACTTGATCTTAGGCCCGGTGATTGCACAGGCCCCCTCTGTATACATCTCTAATTACATTAGCAATTATATGGCATTTTAAAGACAAAGAAATGACTGGAGCAGTTGCATGTCCCAGGTACCCTGCTGCTGGGTTTCAATCACATTGCTAGTGTTTGGGGTTGAGGGTAGTAAAGAGAGGGAGGTGAGGATTCAGGTTCTGAAGCATGCTATGAGCTTGGAA
This sequence comes from Gymnobelideus leadbeateri, assembly GCA_011680675.1. NCBI lineage: Eukaryota > Metazoa > Chordata > Mammalia > Diprotodontia > Petauridae > Gymnobelideus > Gymnobelideus leadbeateri. The sequence continues at coordinate 255,222 of WOXC01007632.1, read as the reverse complement.
GGGCCCTTAGCTGGACACCTGTCTGGCAACTGGTTTTCTGAAAGGCTTCCACTGAGCAGAATGTTAATCATCCAATCCCTTCCTCTGGTTGGCCCTCACTATCCTCATCTGTAAAATGGGAAAGCTATGTATACTCTGGCATTTTCCTGTTCTACTATGCCTAAAGGCAATGTGACTAGGGTCGGGAAGACCTGAGTCCAAAGCCTGACCCCGGTACTTAGAAGAGACATAAAGAAGGGCAAAGCACTGAAGTTTCCTCATCTGCAAAATGTGGCTAAAAATGTCTGCATTAGTGTGTAACTGACAGAATGGCTTAGAAGGTCACATAGTTCATGTAAGATGGAGTTTGTAAATCCTAAGTGTTATATGCCAACTGCTTTTATTTATTAAATGTAGCAGAATTGACAGTCGTGGACTTAGAATTAGAGAATTTGCCCTGAATACAGAAGACACTCAAAAGGTATTAGCTAAATTGAATTCCAGTGAGAATATTACCTAGAAAGCAGCTTATGAGCTGTAAAGCACTATAGAAATATGAGGAACAATGAGGAGGAGGATAAGGATAGTGATGTTGCTGGTAATGGTGGTAGTGGAGTTGGTGGTGATGGTGATGGTGGTGATGGTGGTGGTGGTGATGGTGGTGGTGGTGATGGTGGTGATGGTGGTGGGGGTGGTGATGGTGATGATGATGATGGTGGTGGTGGTGGTGGTGGTGGTGGTGGTGATGGTGGTGGTGGATGGTGGTGGTGGTGGTGGTGGTGATGGTGGTGGTGTGGTGATGGTGATGGTGGTGATGGTGGTGATGGTGATGGTGGTGGTGGGTGATGGTGGTGGTGGTGGTGGTGGTGGTGGTGGTGGTGGTGGTGGTGGTGGTGGTGATGGTGGTGGTGGTGGTGGTGGTGGTGGTGGTGGTGGTGATGGTGGTGATGGTGGTGGTGGTGATGGTGGTGGTGATGGTGATGGTGGTGATGGTGGTGATGGTGATGGTGGTGGTGGTGATGGTGGTGGTGGTGGTGGTGGTGGTGGTGGTGGTGGTGGTGATGGTGATGTGATGATGATGGTGGTGGTGGTGGTGGTGTGGTGTGGTGGTGGTGGTGGTGGTGATGGTGGTGATGGTGATGGTGGTGATGGTGGTGATGGTGGTGATGGTGGTGGTGGTGATGGTGATGGTGGTGGTGGTGATGATGGTGGTGATGGTGATGGTGATGGTGGTGATGGTGATGGTGGTGATGGTGGTGGTGGTGATGGTGATGATGATGATGGTGGTGGTGGTGGTGGTGGTGGTGGTGGTGATGGTGGTGATGGTGGTGATGGTGGTGGTGGTGATGGTGATGGTGGTGGTGGTGATGATGGTGGTGATGGTGATGGTGATGGTGGTGATGGTGGTGGTGGTGGTGGTGGTGGTGGTGGTGGTGGTGATGGTGGTGATGGTGGTGATGGTGGTGATGGTGGTGATGGTGATGGTGGTGATGGTGATGGTGGTGGTGATGGTGATGGTGGTGATGGTGGTGGTGGTGATGGTGATGGTGGTGGTGGTGATGGTGGTGGTGGTGATGGTGGTGATGGTCATGGTGGGGTTGTGGTCATGGTCTGCTAGTGGTTGTGTGACCCTGGGAAGATCACTTAACCTGTCACTGCTCTAGTCACTTCTCTAAGACCATAAGTTACAGAGCATGTGCTAACATGCCCTGGCAGAGAGATTTCCCTACTCTAAGATTTCCTGCTAATCAATGACATCACCAGTCCAATTTATATCCTTGTGGTGATAATAATGGCAGCTTCCTGGCTTTAAAGTCTGCAAAGCACTTTACATGCATCTTTTCACTGGAGTCTCAAAGTAACCCTGGGAAGTAGGTGCTGTTATTATCCCATTTCACAGATGAGAGAATTGAGATATAGACAGCACTTTTCTGGTTCTTGGTCACATAGAAAAATTGGCATTTTACTAACATGAGTGAAGGATAAATAGAGAGCAGCAGCTATCTGGGCATCTGAAATTACAGCTTGGCAACATGGGCATTTGCCCTGCTGATTTGGTGAAAACTGACCCTCTACATAATTACCACTACTGGTTTAAAATGTCTGCCTTTTATTGCTTTGGAGAAATATTTTTGTTAGATATGCAGTGTCTGGTTAGCCTAATGAGTGGTGCAGGAGAAATTTCAATAAGCACTTCGTGAGATCTCTTAGCATCTCTCCCTTGGTATGACTGATTTACCTCTAAGCACAGGAATTAGTCAAGAGGCACTGTTACAGAGTAGATAGATAGCTGGCCTCAGAACCAGAAAGACCTGTGTTCAAATCATACTTCTGACATAGGCTAACTCTATCATTTGGACAAATCAACTAAGCCTCTCAGTCCTCTAGGCAACTTTTAGACACTAAGTCTAAATTGTATGGAAGGTGGTGACCTGTGTTGGTTGAGGAAATCCCCTTGTCTGAGAGTTCTCTACCAATGAAATCAAATTTCTAGTCCTTACCCCTATGAATTGATCAAATGAAATCAGAAAGGACTGGTGAATATTTTTGCCAAGTCACTGTTGTCTATATCTGAAATGTTACGGGGAACAGGAAGGTACATAGGAGCAGAGAGGCAAATGTCTGGACTTTCAAGTTTTGGAAGAGAATGGAATGTCAAGTCTCTAGGTCAGCAAACTTAACTTCAATTTCTGGCCCAATTCTAGATAGACCATATTAGAGGGATAGTTGGTGAGCATTTAGAAAATGAAGTGGGAGCCATAAATTATAAGAGAAGAAAAAGAAATTGAAGGAATTAGAATAGGCAAAGAAGAGACCAAGTTATCACTCTTTGAAGATGATATGATGATATACTTAGAGAATCCTAGAGAATCAAGTAAAAACTACTTAAAATAATAAATGACTTTAGCAAAGTTGCAGGATATAAAATAAACCCACATAAATCCTCAGCATTCCTGTATATTTCTAATGAAGTCCAACAGCAAGAAATAGAAAGAAATTTCATTTAAAGCTGCTGTAGACATCATAAAATATTTGGGAGTCTACCTGCCAAAACAAACCCAAGAACTATATGAACACAATTACAAAACACTTCACACAAAGTCAGATCTAAATAATTGGAAAAACATCAGTTGCTTGTGGTTAGGACTAGCTAATATAATAAAAAAAAAATTTTACCTAAATCTACCTAATTTAATTTATCTATGTAGTGCCAAACCAATCAAACTACCAAAAGTATTTTATAGAGCTAGAAAATATAATAACAAAATTCATTTGAAAGAACAAAAGGTCCAGAATATCAATGGAAAGAAATGCTAGGGAAGGTGGCCTAGCCATGTCAGGGTTTAAACATTTTAACATAAAGCAGCAGTCATCAAAACCACATGGTCCTGACTGAGAAATAGAGTGGTGGATGAGTGGAATAGATTAGGTACACAAGACACAGCAGTTAATGACTATAATAACCTACTTTTTGATAAACCCAAAGACTCCAGTTCATAGGATAAGAACTTACTATTTGACAGAAACTGCCAGGAAGAGTAGAAAATAGTATGGCAGAAACTGGGCATAGACCATTATCTTACACCGTACACCAAAATAAAGTTAAAATGGATTCATGATTTAAATATAAAGGCTGATGCTATAAACAATCTGGGAGAGCAAGAAATAGTTTACCTGTCAGATTTATGGAGAAGGGAAGAATTTATGACCAAACAAGTGATAGAGAGCATTACAAAATGCAAAATGGATAATTTTGATTACATTAAATTGAAAAAGTTCTGTACAAAGCCAATGTAACCAAGACTAGGAGGGAAGCAGAAAATTGGGAAAGAATTTTTACAACCAATGTCTCTGATAAAGGCCTCATTTCTAAAATATATAGAGAAATGAATCAAATTTATAAGAATACAAGTCATTCCCCAGTTGATAAATGGTTAAAGGATATCAACAGGCAGTTTTCAGAGGAAGAAATTAAAGATATCTATAATCATGTGAAAAATGCTCTAAATCACTATTGATTAGAGAAATACATATCAAAACAACTCTTGGGTACCACATCTCACCGGTCAGATTGGCTAACATGACAAAACAGGAAATTGATAAATGCTGGAGAAGATGGGGAAAATTGGAACACTAATACATTGTTGGTGGAGTTGTGAACTGATCCGGTCATTCTGGAGTGCAATTTGGAACTATGGCCAAAGGGCTATAAAAATATGCAAACTGGTTGACCCAGCAATACCAGATCATAAAAACGGGAAAAGGACTCACATGTACCAAAATATTTATAGCAGCTCTTTTTGTGGTGGCCAAGAAATGGAAATCAAGGGGATGCTCATCAATTGGGGAATGACTAAATGAGATGTGGCATATGAGTGTAATGGAATACTATTGTGCTATAAGAAATGAGGAGCAGGGGGCACTTCATAATAACCTGGAGAGACTTATATAAACTGATGCTGAGTGAGGAGAGCAGAACCAGAAGAACATAGTACACAATTACAGAAACATCATATCTGTGATGACTAACTTTGATAGACTGGGCTCCTCTCAGCAATGCAGGGTTATAAGACCACTCCAAAAGCTCATGATGGAAAGGGATATCCACATCCAGAGAAAGAACCAGAGTCTGAATGCAGATTGAAACAAACTACTTGCTCTCTCTCTCTCTCTCTCTCTCTCTCTCTCTCTCTCTCTCTCTCTCTGTTTCTTTTTGTGCCTCCTTTCTTGTTGTTCATTCCATTGGTTATAATTCTTCTTTATCACTTGACTAATGTTTAATGTGAAGGTATATGTAGAACCTATATCAGATTGCATGCCACCAAGGGGGGGAGGAGGAGGAGAAAATTTGGAACTCAAAAACTTGTGGGAATGAATGTTGTAAACTAAAAGTAAATAAATTTAAAAGATAAGACACAGAAGAGATTTATATACTTGCATTCAGGTATTTAAAAGTCTGTGCTATAGAAAGGGATTGGACTTTTCTGTTTGGCATCAGAGGACACAGCTACAGTGAGAGATGAAAATTGCTAAGAAGCCAATGGAGACTTGATGCCAGAAGAAGCTTCCCATCAACCAGAGCAATTGAGGAAAAGGGATGCCCCACTCCAGGATGTAGCTGGCTCCCTCATCAGCAGTCTTCAGGCAAAGGCTGAATGGCAATTCTTCAGCCATATTGTAGGAGGGGGCACCTACCTTTGAGGTAGGCATTGGGCCAGATGGCCTCTAGGGCCCCTCCTCTGAAAAATATGGAAATGTTTTTTTGTGACTGTTCCCAGTACTCTGACTTTGATTTCATTAACATGGGTACCCCTCCTGGTAGACAATCTTTGTAAGCTGCTGTGGCCAAAAGCATCCATAACTAAGCTCCTCCTGGTAAGCCTTCCAAATTTAATGAGGCTGGATTTGGGGCAGCACACACACAGTCAGTGCCTGGACCTTGCATGCCTGGAGCATTCCCACCCAAGCAGGACCTGCCAGAAATTGTAGTCTCTTATGCTTTTGCATGGGTCATCCCCCAATGACCATGTGCACTCTCTCCTCACCTCTAACTCTTAGAATCCTTAACTTCCTTCAGTCACAACTTGGGCGTGGTTTCCCATAGCCTACATCTGTTAGTGACCCAATCTGGTTGTTCAAGGAGTACTAGCACCTCTGGTGGGAGGATTTGCCAAGCCCTTTTCAGGGCTGCTCATACACCTTTGGTGTCCACCAGTACCCAACTTTCACCTCTGGTTCCAAAAATCTGTAGCATGTGCCATGGCCACACCCTGGGAAAACTGTCTTTGTAAATGGGCTAAACCAGATTGAGACTGACTGACAGGCCTCAAACTCATCAGTGAGTTATGAGGAGGTCTACTCCAAGCATGTGAAAACTCCTCCAGGCAGAATGGGCAGATGAGAACAACTTATTCCAACAGCCATGAAGGTTGCTGAAGCAAGGGCAATGGAATGCTTAGAGGTTGGTCAAGGCCATCCACAGCATTCCCAGCCATCACCAGTCATCTTGATTCTTGTCTTGCCACTGGACTTCCTTGAATCTGGAAGGGAGAGTGAGACTGATATCTTTGTACAGCTCTGCCTCACTTAAACCCAATTCATGCAAAAGTCATCACCCTTGTGATGCCACTGGTCATCTTCATAAACAAAGGACAAATAACTCTCTCCCTTATGAAGTTACATTGTAATATTTAGTCTGTATTTTGTATCTGCTTATCTGGGTACATTTTGGATTTCTCCTGGTAGAATGTAAGCCCCTTGAGGGCAGGCACCTTCATGAGAGTTCCTTAATAAAGATTTGCTAAATCAAATAATTGTGTTGAAATGCATCTCAGGTGCCATATTCTACAGGATTCCTTTCCTGATCCTTGGACCTGTTCTCTCTAGCTTTCAAGATCATTTGGACTTTGTATGCACATCATAGTCACTTTTCTGTGCATGAGTAGGAATGGAAAGTAGAAAGAACACTTGCTCAAATAATCAGAGGAACCGGGTTCAGACCCTGCCTTTAATACTCACCATCTGCATGTCCTTGCACAAGTCAGAGACAGAGTTTCAATCACATGGTAAGTGTTTATTGAATGCTTTTTCATTTGTTTGTTGATTTTAGCCATGCTAGGAATTTTCTCTGATGCCCCTTCTGAAGTCTGAGGTTTATCTCTAGCTATGATCCATGTTCTCTTATTTGTCTTTTATAAGCTCTAAGGTGGTACCAGATCATAGAGTGGGAGCAGCAAGGGACCCTTGAGGCCATCAAGTCCAGCCCTTTATTTTACAGATGAGGACACAGAGGCTCAGGGAAATGAAGTGGCTCATCTCCTAAAGTAGTAGTACTTGAACCCAAATCCTCCGAGAGTCATCTTTCTGTCTTTTGAATCACAATGCTCATTGTCATCCACAATTCCTACCATATTTCCTTCCCCGTCCACCAACCATTGCCTCCTAACTGGTTAGAATCATGTTGCAAATTCAACTCTTGGAATTACTCTGTAGAGACCCAAGAGTTGCTTTTCTACCTCTGTCTCTGTGTATCTGTCTTACTCTCTGTCTTTCTCAGTCTCTCTGTCTCCATCTCTGTCTCTCTGTCTCTATGTCTCTTTCTCTCTGTGTGTTTCTCCCTATATCCATTTCTCTCTGTCTCCCTTCTCCCATATATACATATAGTTATAGATGGCACATATTATATAATATATGTCCTTATGTGTATATCTGTATCCATATCCCCATCTATATCCATATCTTCATCTGTATCTATATCCATACCTATGTCATGCTGGCTCTAGAGAGAGAGAACTTTACTTGATCCTCACAAAAGATTCTATGAGGTTGGGCCTATTATTATTCCCATTTTACAGATGAGGAAAACTGATGCTTGGAGAGATTAGCTGATTTGTCTACCATCACATATCTAATAAGTATCTAGAATATAGGGTAGGAGGAACAGTGTTGAGCTGGGAATCAAGACATCTTCAGCATTAAAACAGGCTGGGAAGAGGAAAGCATGTCATCAGGTAGAATCTAATTATAACTATTCTTACCAAGTATGAAGCTCCCATGGCCCACCACCTGTTTTTTTTTGTATGGCCAGTGAGCTAAGAATGGTTTTTACATTTTTAAATATATGTTTAACATATTTTATAATGTTTTTGAAAATTTCACACAGCTTATAGACTGTACAAAAGCAGGCTAGTGGCAGGATTTGACCCTCAGTTTACAGTTTGCCAACCAACTCCTAAGCTAAAAACCACCATGTCCCTGGTGGTCTTCAAAACTAGTATGATACTCTCTAGGGTAAGGTCCCCAATCACTTTTGCTAGAGAACATAAGAAGCTTGTTAAGAGAATACAGAATATACCAGAAAATAATTAGGTTATTCTATTGAAATTAATCTCTTTATTTCTTATGAGTGTCTGAATGGTAAACCATAGAATTTATTTTCTTTAACACTGAATAGGGTTATGAGAAGATTTTCTGAAAGTCAGAGGGTACAGGGACTGAAAAAAATTGGGAACCTTTGCTCTAAAAAGTGAGCAGAGGCACGAGACTGCTCTAAGGAATAGTTTCTTTTACTGTTGAGAAGAGAGTCAGAAATGGGACAAAAATCCCACTATTGAGGAAAATTGTTTCTCACCTCTTAAGGAGGAAGAGATTTTTCTCTCTTCCCCTTTCCATTGTCCATGGTGTTACACAGCAAAACTCCTTTACCAGCACGAGACACTATGTTTGACAGATACAAAGCCCAAGAATCTTAGCAATCCACATAAGAATACCCTGAGAAATGATATTAGGTCCTTGCAATTTAATTGGTCGGGGGAGGGGCCCTTGGGGCAGAGGAGGAAGAGTTCCCTGGACATATATTCTCTATGTGTATGTCTCTCTACTAGGGCACTCAATATGCATATCTAATTTTCCCACTGATCCTCAGATCAGGTAAAGGAATATACCCCAGTTTTATTGGAGGAATACTTGTTACTATTGTTCTTATGGTAAGTGCCTTTACTTTGATCTAATTCTGCCTATTGACTGATTATTAAAGATAAGTGCACTGATAGGGGCTCATGAGCTATAGTCTTATGAGTGTAAACCCACAGTAAATCTTGAACTGACAAAATCCATCCGTCCCCTGTGAGTTTAAGTTGGGGGTGAGAGAATAGCGTAAGAGGGAGATGCTATGCTGATCTCTGCATTACTGCCAGAACTTATCACAATGCATTACACAGAATATATCTAAATGACGTATCTATAAAGTAATGTGGGATGTCCATAAAGAAGATATGGGTTTGGATCCCATCTTTCATATTTTACAAGTCACTTCACCTCAGTGAGTCTCATTCCTCATCTTTAAAATCAGGGTTGTGGCTAGGCTCAATTGAGATAATGTATGTAAAGTGAACATCGAATTGTTACATAAATGTCAGTTATTTTTGGATGTGCTTAATAAGTGTTTGCTGAAGGAGTAAATTAATGAATGTGTAATGGGGAGGAATTAGGCAGGTTTATCTCTCAGAACCTTTCAAGTTCCCTAGTCCAAGTCTGCAACTTCAAGTCTAAAACACACTTCTCCTTTTGACTCAGCTTCTATAGTGGGGTTCCACATTCCATTTGGGGGGCTTCTGGAGCTTCTCTATGTAAGTAATATTATAATAAATAACATAGAGGATTATGGCAAGATTAATCTTATAAGCAAAGAAAAAAGGAGAACAGCACATGACAATCCCTTCTTGTCTCCCTCTACTCCTCTTAAACCATGCGTTTTTCTCAAACCCAAAGTATGAGTCATGTTAGAAGAAAATAACTCAGCAAATCATTACCCAACTAGGACAGGGGTTGAAAGAATGCAAATAAGAGATAGACTCATTAACATCTGGATCCCACTAATTCTCTGTTAATGTTATTGATGTGTGTGTGTGTGTGTTTTCCTTCTCTCTGGTTTATCTTCTAATGACCAAAGTGACTTTGGAGACCTTTCTGGTCTTAGGTAGAGCAGAAATAGGGGGTAGAAAGTTCCTTCTAGAAGAATCAGCCTGTAATCTCAGATTTGAGAAGCAAGAGTCTCACTTGGATCACAGGGATTGAGATCTCTTACACAGGGAGGAGTCTGAGGGTTGTGTGAGTCTCAGGAGTATCTGAGAACCTCTGCCTTCTGGTTTTTACTGAGACCAGAGAGGAGATTAGAAGGGCTAGGATATTGTCAGTCCCTGGGAGAACTTCTGTGAAGCCAGAGGTCTACAGAATTCACATAAGGAGAGACTTTGGAGTGTGATCTCCATAGGGCACTGGATATAGTAATAAATCACCTGAGGTTCAATCTGGCTCTGCCACTTGTTACTGGGTGTCCTTGGCACATGAAGAGAGTTGTGTGATTCAGCTTGACAGATATTTATTAAGTACCTACAGTGTGCCAGGCTCTTTGTTAAGTGCTGTGCATATGAAGACAAAACCAAATGAATTTTACTCTTCAGGAGGTTACATTCTATTGCTATATTCTAGTGTATGAATGAATGAATGAATGAATGAATGAATGAATGAATGAATGAAATGGAAAAAATCTAAGTAACTACTATGTTCCAGACACTGTGCTTGTTGCTAGAGATGCAAGTCCAACAGCGTCTGTCACTACTCCTAAGGAGCAGAGGGAGTGTCTTTAATGGGTGAGACAATACATGGAGTGGTGACGACCAGGATAGGGAAGTTTTCATTTGGGGTGTCACAGGGATGGTCAATGGAGCCACGAGGCAGGCAACAGTCATGTCTTTGTTGTTGTCCATTCTTGAAGAGGAACAAAATGCTATCACTATGTTGGGATCAAGGAGAGTGTGTCAGACTGTGTCTGATCAGACCAATGTGAGCTCTGAAGGCTCTACCACAGGTTGGGCACTGGAATGGGAACGCCTCTAAATTTGCTCGTCTCTTATTTTTTTTATCTAATGCAATTCTACCCCACTCATAGAACATAGCACCTTCTTTGATGTGGTCATGCCATGCTGGACACGTCTAATCTGTGTCACAATTGATCCCAAAGTTCTTCAGAGAAACTTTAAGAGTGTTCTTGTATCACTTCTCCTGACCACAGACTTGTGAGCTCTCTGTTCTTGTGTGTTTTCTATAAAATAGTCTTTTACCTTGGGCAAGTCACTTAACCCTAATTGCCCTACCTTCCCCCTGATAAAAAGACAAAAAAAAATAAAATAGCCTTTTAGGAAAATGTACATTTGGGTTCAAACAACATGGGCAACCCACCAGAGCTGTACTCTCTGAAGTAGGGTTTGAATTCTTGGCAGTTTATCTCAGGAAAAGATCTCAGTATCTGGTACCTTATCCTGCCAGGTGATCTTCAGAATCTCTCTAAGAAAATTCAAATGGAAGGGATTCAGTTTCCTGGCATGACACTAGTATACTGCCTAGGTTTCACAGGCATACAACAATAGGGTCAACATAATGGCTCTGTGTACCCAGTTTGGTATGCAGCTTAATAACTCTCTGTGTCAAAATCACTGAGTTCCCACTCACCTAATGAGGAGAGATCCATCCCAGAGATCAATGACAAAGCTGAGTGGATTAACGTGCTGAGAAGTCTGGGGGAGATGTCTGGATCAGTCATGGGGGTGTGGAAAATGGAAAGACTGAGGAACTGAAATATGAAAGAAGAAAGCAAAGCACTAAAGAAAACCTCCCACTCTTTCATAATACATAAAGATCAGAACAGCAGAGCTCAGCCTAGGGTCATATATGAGATAGAAAGTTAATCATGGCACAACATGCATTTCAGCATGACTTTTTATAAACTCGCATATTATCAATGCCAAAATATTCCTCTGTGAAGACTTGATTCATGATGTCAAGTATCTTAGGTAATAATAAGGACTCAGATGCCAGGGGCGTAACTTTTCCATACTATGCTGTATTGCCTCTCCAACCTTCTTGGGGTGGTCCAGTGCCCTGTCTGGGGTCTGTGTTGCCCACTCCCTCTGGATGGCTCATGACTTGTGCTTTGTCTATGTGTCTATCTCCAGCATGGACACAAAGGGGATGGCCCATCTCTTGCTCCTCTATTCAAGAGCTAGCTGTTAATAATTAGTTCATGTCCAGAGAGCTGGTTTGAAGCCCCTTAGAGAAAGGTAAGTCAGACCATACAGGAGAGGCACTGCTATTATTGTCACAGAACCATTTTCTTTAATGGAAAAGTGAGTAAGGTTAACAGTATGTCAATCGTGTGTGTGTGTGTGTGTGTGTGTGTGTGTGTGTGTGTGTGTGTGTGTAGAGTGGGGAATGTCCTGGGGTTTTCTGCTCCTCCCTTCCTCTTCTGAGGCGGCGCAGTGTTGGGTTACCCACTTCCCCTCATCTGGGCTGATGTTTACAGGGATGTCAACTTCCCCCCGGCTGCTCTGTCTGCATCCCCAGTACAGCCACCAGCTGCCAGCTGGCTCCTGTCCCCCAAGCAGAGATAATGAGACGCTGCTACTTATCTAACCTGGGCTGATTAGAGCCTTAGATCTTTCCACCTCGACAGCTGTGTGTTGTCAGCGATGGAAATATTTAACTCGTCTTTCAATTCCCTGGCTGCCCCTCGCAAGGGGCTGAAAGAGTGGCTACTGTTTTGCTGGTTATTAGGGCTGGATTCAGGTTCCAGAGAACCTTAATGCTGGAAATGAGCTCAGAGGAAGCAGCCGATATTTGTCCAGGCCTTAGCCTGATAGGAATGGATGGAATTTGTTGGGGGTGGGGGTCTCCTTGTGTCCCTGGAGTGAGTCAGGCACATCAATTACTTCAGGTTCATCTTTGAAAAGGTAATAGGACCACAGCTTAGGAGGCCTGGAGGTGGTGTGATGGGATGGGGAAACTTCTATTATGGGCCTCCCAGCATCTCTCCCACAAAGTCTCACATCATATTGAAAAAGATCTCCTCTGGGCTTTTTTATTTATTTTTTTGCAGTTCATGCATACCTCTGGGCTCTTCTGGGTGCTACCAAGGCATTCCAAAAAGGGATGAGTCTTTTCAGACCAGGAGAGCCATGGCTGGGATTAATCTCTGATATTTGTTACATTGAGTTATTGGGTTAAAAGTTAAGGGCCATCAAATCTATCCCCCTGTCCCTGGTCCTGCTTTGGAACGTAATCACATTCCAAACATTCCAGAAAGAGAAAATTTAGTTAGAAAAGAGACTTTGCCTCTTCCCTCTGATAGTGGGCAGGTAGCTGGATATATTGGAATGCGTACTGGCTCTGGAGACCAGAACCGGGATTCAAATCCAACCCTTCACAAGTACTTACTTGCATTTCCATAAAGATGTAATTCAAGCACTCCCTTCTCCAAGAAACTTTTCTTTATCCCTCTAACTACTATTGCTTTCTATCCCAAACTATTCAGTATTTGTCTACATTTAATTTGTAGTTAGTTTATATAATTAATTAACTGAACCTAGTTAAATATATGTCTGTATGTTGCACCTGATTGAATATAAGCTTTTTAAATCATTATTTAAATATTTTTCTTCACAAATTACAAATTAAAACAATTTTAATGTTTTTTTAAAGTTTTGAATTCCAAATTTTATCCCTTTCTTCCTTTCTCACCTCTCCCCTCCCTGAGACAGTAAGTGATCCAATATAGATCATATATGTGCAGTCATATAAAACATTTCCATATGAGTCATTTTGTACAAGAAGACTTGAAGAAAGACAGAAAGAAACAAAGGAAGGAAGGAAGGCAGGAAGGAAAGAAGGAAGGGAGGGAGGGAGTGAGGAAAGAACGAAGGAAGGAAAAAAAGGTGAAAATAGTATGCTTTTGTCTGTATTCAGACAGTTCTTTTACTGCAGGTGGATAGCATGTTTCATTATGAGTCCTTTGGGATTGTCTTGGATCATTGTATTCCTGAAAATAACTAAGTCACAGTTCTTCATTGTATAATATTGCTGTTACTGTGTACAATGTGTTTCTGGTTCTGCTCACTTCACTTTGCATCAGTCTTTCCAGGTTTTTTTGAAATCATCTTGCTCGTCTGAATGTAAGCTTCTTGGGACCAGAGATGGATTCTTCTTTTGCCTTCTTGGTATAGCAGCCTCAGTGCCTGGCACATAGTAAGCATTTAACAAGTGTTTGTTTTTTGATTGATGGATTGAATGAGTGATGTTGGACAATCCATTTAATTGTTCCTCAGTTTCCTTCTCTGTAAATGGGGAGAGATTACACTCACTTACCTCTGAGGTCCTTCCCAGCTCCAAATCTCTGATTTTGTGATCACCTAGGGAAGCATCTCACCATGGCTCCAGTCAGAAAGTTCTGTCTTCAGACTAAATGACTCTCCTGTTAAAGTCTGCTTACAGAATCTCAGGGTCAGAATGGACCTCTGAAGTCATCTAATCCAACCAACATATGATCCCATGGAATTCAAGTTCCTTGAAGGCAGAAGTAATTTCCCTGTTTGTCTATGTTTCTTTTCAGCCTAATACAGTGGGTAGCATGTAATAAAAGTTTGTTGAATTGAACTAAATTGAACAACATTCCCAACAAATAATCAACTAGCATCTTCTTGATGACCTCCAGTGATAGGGAATGCATTCCCCCTATTTAAACAACCCAGGCAACTCAGCTGTCACATCCTACAGAAAGTCTGTCCAGTCCACCTTCAATACCTCATCCACTGCTCTCCTCTCCCTCCTGAAAATCTTGTGTTTGTTTTGCATCTATTTTCTGTTTAATTTTCTGTGCATTTATATTTTATTCTAATAGAATAGAAGCTCTTGAAGAGCAAGCACTACTGTTCTTGCCATTGGATCCTAGGATCCAATGTGTGAAAACCTTTTCCCCCCTTTTGTAGAATCTCTCTGGGATACAGAACTACTGGATCAAAGGATATGCATAGCTTTTATAGCCCTTTGGGCATAGCACCAAATTGCTCTCCGGAATGGTTGGATCAGTTCACAATTGCACCAACAGTGCATTAGTGTCCCAATTTTCGCACACCTTCTCTGATGTTTGTCATTCTCCTTTTCTACCATGTTAGCCAATCTGATAGGCATGATGTGGTACCTCGGAGTTGTTTTAATTTGCATTTGTCTAATCAATAGTGATTTAGAGCATTGTTTCATATGACTTTAGATAACTTTAATTTCTTTTTTTTTTTTTTAAAGCAATTGGGGTTAAGTAACTTGCTCAAGGTTACACGGCTAGTCATTATTTATGCGTGGGTGCTCATTTTCTGAGGCCGGATCTGATCTCGGGTCATCCAAACTCCGAGGCCAGCGCTCTTACTCACTGCGCCACCTAGCCGCCCCTTTAGGGCAATTGGGGTCAAGTAACTTGCCCAAGGTTACACGGCTAGGTTTTTGTTTGTGTGGATTAAGTGTCGGAGGCTGGCTCTGAACTCAAGTCCTTCTGATTCCAGGGCCGGCGCTCTATTCACTGCGCCACCTAGCCGCCCCGATAACTTTAATTTCTTTATCTGAAAAGTGCCTGTCCATATCTTTGACCATTTATTAATTTTGAAATGATTTGTATTTTTATAAATTTTACTCAGTTCTCTGTATATTTGAGAAATGAGACCTTTATCAGAAACACTGGCTATAAAAATTCTTTCCCAGCTTTCAGCTTTCCTTCTAATCTTTGCTTATGCAAAACCTTTTTGTTCTCTCTCTCATTTGTTCATGAATTCTTCCCTTTTCCATAGATCCCACAAGTAAATCATTCCTTGCTCTTCTAATTTGCTTATGGTGTCACCCTTTATGTCTAAATCATGTACCTATTTTGATCTTATCTTGGTATATGGTGTGAGATGTTGTTCTATGCCTAGTTTCTTCCATGTTACTTTCCAGTTTCCCCAGCAGTTTTTTTGTCATTTTATTCCAGAAGCTGGAGTCTTTGGATTTATCAAACAATAGATTACTACAGTCATTTATAACTGTGTCTTATGTACCTAATCTATTCCACTGATCCACCACTCTATTTCTTTTCTTTGTTTTTCACCACTCTATTTCTCAGCCAGTACCAAATGCTTTTGATGATTGCCACTTTATAATACAGTTTGAAATCTCATGTGGCGAGGCCACCTTCTTTTTTTCATTAATTCTCTTGATATTATTGGTCTTTGGTTCTTCCAGATGAATTTTTGTGCTTTTTTTTTGCTCTATAAAATAATTTTTGACAGTTTGATTGATATAGCACTGAATCAGTAAATTAATTTAGGTAGAATTGTCATTTTTATTATATTAGCTCTGTCTACTCATGAGCAAATAATATTTTCCCAACTGTTTAGATCTGATTTTATTTGTGTGAAAAGTGTTTTGTAATTGTGCTCATATAGTTCCTGGATTTGTCTTGGCAGATAGACTCACAAATATTTTATATTGTCTACAGTTATTTTAAGTAGAATTTTTCTTTCTATCTTTTACTACTGGGCTTTGTTGGTAATATATAGAAATGCTATGTGGGCTTATTTTATAACCTGCAACTTTGCTAAGGTTGTTAATTATTTCAAGTAGTTTTTAAATTGATTTTCTAGGATTCTCTAAGTGTACCGTCATATCATCTGTGAAGAGTGATATTTTTGTTTCCTCATTGCCTATTCTAATTCCTTCAATTTCTTTTTCTTCTTATTGCCAAAGCTATCATTTCTAACACAATATCGAATAACAGTGGGTATAATGGGCATCCTTGCCTCCCAATCTTTTGTTCAGTCATTTTCAGTTATGTTCAACTCTTTGTGATCCTATATAGGATTTTCTTGACAGAGATACTGTAGTGGTTTGCCATTTCCTTCTCCAACTCATTTTATAGATAAGGAAACTAAAGCAAGCAGGGTTAAGTGATTTGCCCAGAGTCATACAATTAGTATGTGTCTGAGGCCAGATTTGAACTCAGGAAGAAGAGTCTTCCTGACTCCACTCCCAGCACTCTGTGCACTATGGTGCCACCTAGCTGCCATCCTCACAATCTCAGAATAATGGTAATAAAATTAAATAACTACCAGTTACATAATGCCTACCATGTTCCAGACACTGTGTTAAGTGCTTTATAGGCATTCTCTCATTTGAACCTCACAACAATCCTGGGAGGTAAGTGCTAATATAATTCACATTTTATGGATGAAGAAACTGAGGCAAATAGGTTGTCTGAGGCTAGGTTTGAATTCAGATCTTCCTGACTCCTGATCCAGCACTCACGGTACTACCTAAATGCGTCCAATCTCTTTTTAGTTCCTTGTAGTCATACTTAGCAGGGACCCAAAGTTGAATGTAGCAGAATACTCAGGGAGAGATGGCTCTGCTCCAAAGCATATTGCAAATGGCTAAAGGATGTAATTTCTCTACATAGGGTAGGGGTGAGGGATCAGAGTCCAGGCAGGGGGTACAGCATTTGCAAAGGTATGGAGAGGTGAGACAGAATTTCACAGGATAGACTGGACCTGCCTGACTGGAACATAGGGCTGGTGAAGGGGAAGTAGTGTGGAAAGGTGGACCGAAGGCAAATTGTAAAGGGCTTTAAATGACAACCAGAGGCATTTGCATTTGGTTTTAGAGGAAAGGGGAGCTATTAAACCTTCTTGAGCTGGGAGGAAACATGGTCCGATCTAGGCTTCAGGTGCATCCATTTGGCAGCTTTGTGGAGGAGGCTGGAGAGACTGAAGGCAGGAAAACCAATGAGGAAGTTCAACGGGGATTGATTGAGGGATGGAACTACACTGTTGACTGTGGGAAGAGAGAAAAGGACAGATGCACAGGCTGGTACTGGGGACCACAAGCAGATGAAACAGAAGAAACCTAGGGAGAGAGGAACATGTTAAGTAAGCATGTTAAGTCCACCAATGGACCGACCTTCTCTGCAACCAGTAGTCTTAGGTAGTTAGGAAAGCCTTCCTAAAAGCTTGAGCTATCCAAAAGTGCTATGCACTTGCTGCCTCAAAAGGTGATGGGTAGGGGTAGCTAGGTGGCACAGTGAATAGAGCACTGGCCTCAGAGTCAGGAGGACCTGAGTTCAAATCCAGCCTCAGACACTAGTTGTGTGACCTTGGGAAAGTCACTTAACACCAATTGCCCTGCCTTCTCCCCTCCAAAAAAGCAAAAAAAAAAAAAAAGTGATGAGTGCCTTCTCCTTGAAGGCACTAAATACAGTAGATAATTAGTAAATGCCTGTTGAATGAATAGAGTGATGGAATGAATGAGTGAAAGAGATAAGAAAGAAGGAAGCAGGTGAATGGAAGAGTTAATGAATGAGGGAGGGAGGAAGATTGGAAAGAAGGAGGATAGGGAGTAGTTACTCAAAAGAATGAATGAATAAATAAATAAGAAAGGGAGGGTGGGAGGGATAGAAGGAGGTTGGGAACAGATGAATAAAGAGTGAATGAATAAATGAAAGAATAAACAAACGAATGAACAAATGAATGAGTGAATGGAATGAGTGAGTCACTGAAGCCTGGGCATTAACAGCATGAGCCCTCAGGACCATTCAACAGTGAGGTCCATATGAGGTGGTGACCTCAGTCTGCTCCCTTTAAGCCGAACACTGAAATGGGGAGTAATCATTTCTCTCAAACTACATGCAGCTGTTGCAAGCAGCCACCACCCCTGGAATGTTAATAGCAGCCTGTCCAGGAGTCAGAGACTTTGGTCCCAGAGAGGGTTGATTTAGGTCAGCCCGATTGCACACAGCAATCACACACTGTACATCAACAACACCTCAAGTGGGGTGCCCTGGGGGCTGCTGCCACTGACCCCTGAGCTCTCAACTGCATGAGGCACAGCGCACACACACACACACACACACACACACACACACACACACACACACACACACCAGGGGCCAGGAACTCAAAGCATCCTCCCAAAGAATTCTTGATTCCTCTCCCTTGGAATTTGAGGCTTCTGAATCCTTGGGATTCTTCTGAGGCAAGCCGAGTACAGGACACTTTATCGATTCCCTTATTTTACAGATGAGGAAACTGCGGCCCAAAGGGGCTAGGTGACTTGCCTAAGGTCCCATAGGGAATAAGTACCAGAGACAAGATTCCAATCTGGCTTTTCTGTCTCCAAATCCAGCACTTTCCCAATGTACTTTTTGTCACCCAGCCTGGAGTCTTGGGTTCTAATCACTGCTGTAACTGATGTGACCAGTTGTCATGGAATTTACACCCATTATGCCATCTGAACCTTATGAGAACCCTAAAATGGTGGGAATTGAAAGTATTTTAACCCCATTTTCCAGATGAGGAAATTAAGCTCAGGACAGACTTGTCCTTAGTCACATAGGCAAGGAGCATCAGCATTTGATTTCAGATCTTTTCTGATCCAGAGCCTTGTGTTCTACCCATTATATTTCTTTCTGAACCTCAGGGTCTTCATCTGTAAAATGAGAGGGCTGGAATATGTGATTTCTTAAGTCCTTTCTAGCTCTGAATTCTATGAGTCTATGAAAAACAAGGCCAAGTCCCATCAGAGTACCACCTGTCCAGACAGTCATCTCTATCCAGACATCTTAGGATTGATCAAAAGAGGGACTGTGCATCTCCCTGCCGACGGGCAGTAAGTTGGAAATGGGGCCACTTTGCAACATTTTAAATCATTGGCAGGAACACCTACACAATTGTTCAGAATTTAAACTTATGATACTTGAAAGGAGGTTGACCCTCTGAGCTTTGCCTGTTGAGCAGGCTTCATGGACTTAAAATGGCGGTGACATTCTTGCAGCGTGCTCCCTTGCCAAAGAAAAACATCTGGAGGCCATTGAGAGAAGGGAAAAGTGAGCCAGAGGTCAGCCCTTAGCTGCCATTTCTGCTGCCTAACTGGCTGTGTGACCTTGGAGAGTTTGGTGCCTCTCTCTGTGTCCCAGTTGCCATTTCTTTTGTCAAGAATAGGGAAGATGAAGGGGAGGCTAGGTGGCACAGTGAATAGAGCACCCACCCTGGAGTCAGGAGGACCTGAGTTCAAATCCAGCCTCAGACACTTAACACTTACTAGCCATGTGACTTTGGGCAAGTCACTTAAACCCAACTGCCCTCCAAAAAAAAATAGGGAAGATGGAAAAAAAAGAATGGGGAAGATGATGGGGAGAGGGCTGCTTGCTTGACTTCACCATTGGGATCATGAAGCAGTGGGAGTGGAGGTACTTAAAACTGTCTACATATGTGGACAGGCTATAGAGAACCCGTAATAGACAGTTCCATGGCAAGCAATCAACAAGCATTTATGAAGCATTTGAGTATAATGAATAGAACACTAGACTTGGGATCGAAAAAGACCTACATTCAAACCCTACCTCTGACACTCCCTTGTCTATGTGACTAAGGATAAGTCTGCTCTGAGCTTCATTTCCTCATCTGTAAAATGGGATTTTAACTATTCTAAGAGCAGGGAATATAGAGAAAACAAAAGCAATTCTTGCCCTCAAGGAGACTCTATTCTAATGGAGGAGACCCCAGGTATAAATAAGGTTCATACAGAATACATACAAAAGAAATACAAGTTAGTTTGGGGAGGAGGTGCCTTCCTCGCTGGGCAGGAAGGGGGAGATCACGCTTCCTGCAGAATCTGAGCCTTGAATGAAGTCAGGGACTCTGGGAGGTGGAGATGAGAAGGGAGCGAATTCCGATGAAAAGACATGGAGCATAGTATTTGGGGAATGGGGCAGCAAGGGGCACAGGGGATAGCATGTCAACCCTGCAGTCAGGGGACTCATCATCCTGAGTTCAAATCTAGCTTCAGACTACTGGCTGTGTGACCCTGGGCAAGTCACTTAGCCCTGATTACATCAGTTACTTCATCTATAAAATGAGCTGGAGAAGGAAATGGCAAACCACTCCAGTATCTCTACTAAGAAAACCTTACATGAGGTCGTAGAGAGTTGGATATGACTGAAAAAATGACTAAACCACAGAGTCAACAAAACCCCACTGGAATTTGTTGAGTAGAAGGATTAAGATGACCAGACCTGCACTTGATAACCTCTAAGGTCTTTTTTTATCTATAAAATCTATCTATGATCTTTCAATACAATCTAACTCTAAATCAATATTCCTATAATTCTCTCTGAGCCTCAGTTTCTTTATCTGTAAAATAAAGAGATTGGACTAGATGACCTCCAAGCTCTGTTCTAAGATGCCTTCCAGCTCTGATATTCTGTCTCCTGAGATCCTTCCTGACTTTGACATTCTCTGCTCTAAGGTCCCTCCCAGGCCTGACATTTCCTGTTCTAACACATTTGTGAAATGAGGGGATTGGGATAGCCAGTCTCTAAGTTTTTTTTCTAGCTCAGAATCTATATTTCTATGAGTCCTCTCGGTGGGAACAAAGCCCCTACAAACTATGACACCCATGGATCCCCTGTGTCATTGCTTTAAACAAACAGACAAAAAAATTCATCCTGCCCCCTGAGAAATGAGGCGAAGGCTGTTGTTTGGGATGAAGTGCCAATGATATGATGCCAGACATTTTTGACACATGAATAAATTATTCACTCATGGAAGGCACTAAAGAATGTGCTCCTTAATATTCTAAACATTCTTGGTATGAGAGAATAAGCCACTGACCCCTGGGGGTATCTCTGTGAGCCACCCAGAGTCCCCAGCCCCCGAAAGGAGAACCATTGACCCAGAGACCAAGTCCTGACAAAACTTTGATTCCCTGAGCTTGTTAACAAGTCTGCCTGACTAATGCTCTGTTTCTTAGCCCATTCCCAAAGCTGCAGAGTGCCTTATGAATGAAGGAATGAGTGAATGAATGAAGTCATTTATTAAGCACTTACCATGTATCAAAGACAAAAGAGAGATGATCCTTGCCTTCTAGGAGTTTCCATTCTAATAGATGAAAACAGCATATAAAAGGGAATGCTGGTCATGAAATGGGTCTCCTCTTCCTTGATGGGAAGTTGATCCATAACGCATAAGTCACGTCAATTGATATGACTTTTTCCAAGACCAATGGCTGTATAGTAATATTGACTAGATCACTAAGTATCAAGCAAAGGGAGTGGAGCATTGCAGTAGATGATGGAGAATCTAAGGCCCCAGGGTATATGGCAGGATGGCAAGGGCAGACAGTTGGATGGATGTGAGACATCATCTGGTCTGGAGGTCTGGAATCAACTAGATATTGTGAGCTCACTAAACAAGACAGTTGAGTTCTAGGGTGAGTATTTCATTGTGGAATGAATTAACTGCGATGGAGGACTTTTTCTGGTGGTTCAGTCCAGAGGTATTATTTGGGTAGGGAGAAGCAGCCCCATGGAATAGAGGATGGCCAGCTGGCTGTGATGGACCACTGGGTGGGATGCAATGAATTCTCAGGTAAACTTAGATGATCAGTGTCTTGGGAGAGCATTGTAGTCTCTCTGTGTTGTGCCTGGCCCCTACCCATGTGATGCAACAAATAAGTAATATAGCTCTTTGGAGGTTATAGAGATGGGACTTATAGTTGGACTCTTGGGTCAAGCAATAGAAGAAAGGACCAGTGAGCCTGCTTCATTTGTCATCGTCTCCCACTGATATGGGAAAATGCAAAAACAAAGTATTTGGGGCTTTGTTCTTTGTTTGGTTCATTTGTTATTGCTAAAGTCCTTGGCTTTGAGGAGACTAGTCCCCAATGAGGGAAAGCAAAGTTATTTTCATTCTATCCTCCTTCTTCCTATTTCTCTTCTCAATCCAGGCTTCTTCTCCAAATTGGTAAAAGCAGGAGATGGCTCTGGGGGATCAGAGCATTTAGCCCAAGGCTCTGCTGTTCATTTTTACTCCCTCTCTATCATCTCCAGCTGCCACCTTTGCCAGACTCCTCCTCTGACACTCTGATGAATGTCAAGGTGAGAAGCCAAATAATTTTGCTTTCTCCGAGGAGTTCAGGCCATCCATCATGTCTCCAGTGTGCCTACAGAGCTGCCAAGCCACCTCCCTTTAAGGCCCACACCTACACATGTCCTGTAGGAGAAAGGCTGTTGTTGTTTCATGTATCTGTGACTTCCATGTCCATTTTTCTAAGGCCTGTGACAGTGGGCTGTGTTTAACATATATCTTATTGAATGTTCCTTCAGTGTCATCCTCAACAGATTGGGACAAGAGTATCTCCAAAGAATCCATGCTGTGGACAGCCTTCCAGGCAATGGAGTAGAGTAGGCTGTAGAATAAACAGTGACAAGTGTACCCTTAGGATCATCATGCTAGAGCTGACCATTAAGCCCAACCCCCTCATTTCCATCTGAAGGAGAACTTGAATCCAAGTGTTCTGACCATGTCCAACACTCTCTCAACTCTAAAATACCATCTCTGAACAAAAGATATTATCTAGGAATAAATGAAAAGGAGGAGGATTGGTTATTTAGTAAGAGTAAGAGATCAGCAATGGACAATTTAAGTGTCATAGTGCTACCTATGGGAGATAAAAAGATGGAGAGGATGGACGCCAGCATATAGAGCAGACTCTTATGAAAAATTTATGAGAGGGCATGGACAAGAACTGTGAGGGATGAGAAGGTGAATGTAGATGGCTTACAATCTGAGTCACTGGAAGGGACTGATTCAAATCAATGAGGCTGACTGGAGTTATTGTACTGAGTTTGAATCACAGGATCTGAGTTTGAATTGAATCTTCATCAATTACCTGTTTGACCTCAGGCAAGTTCCTTCACTATTCTGGTCTCAATTTTGTTTTTGTTTTTTGTTGAGGTTGGTTTTTTGGGGTTTTTTTAGTTGTATTCAACTCTTCATGACCACATTTGGCTTTTCTTGGCAAAGATACTGGAGCGATTTGCCATTTTCTTCTCCACCTTATTTTACATATAAGGACACTGAGGCAAACAGGGTAAAGAGAGTTGTCCAGGGTCACACAGCTAGTGAGTGTCTGAGGCCAAATTTGAACTCAGGTCTTCCTGACTCCAGGGACAGTGCCCTATCCACTGTATCACCCAGTTGCCCTTGGTGTCTGTAAAGTGAGGAGGTTACACTAATTGACCTCTGAGTCACCTTCCAGCTCTCCATCTATGATGGCCAATCTCCTGGTGATGAGAAACAAGTGAATAAGGTATGAAAAATCAAGAAAGACTATGACCAGTAACAAGATCAGTCATGCAGGGGTCCTTGTAGTTTGGATTGTAGAAGGATCACTGCATTTCCATTTACTCTGTAGATACTTCTGACTGCCTGGTTATTTTTCATTTTGCCTCCACCACTAGAAGGGAAGGTGCTTGAGGGCAGGGAGCATGTTTTTGCCTTTTCCTCAGCAAATATCTGACTCAGGTTCCTCATCTGTAAAGTGGAGATAATGACAGCTCTCACCTCCCAGGATTGTTGTGAGGATCAAATGAGACAAGCTGTATGCAGTGCTAAGCACAGAGTCTGGTGCAGAGCAGGCTTATAGTGTCTCCTTGCTACTTTCCTCCCTCCTCTTTCCTTCCTTCCTTCCTCCCTCCCTCCCTTCTTCCTTCCTTCCTTCCTTCTCTCCTTCCTTCCCTCTCTCCTTCCCTCCCTCTTTCTCCTTCCTTCCCTCCTTTCCTACCTCCTTCCCTTCCTCCTTTCCTCCTTCCTTCCTTCCTCCAATCCTTCCTTCCTTCCCGCTATACTTCCCTCCCTCTTTCTTCTTCCTTCCCTCCTTTCCTCCCTCCTTCTCTCCTTCTTCCCTCCTTTCCTCTTTCTTTCCTTCCTTCTTTTCCTCCTTCCTTCCTTCCTTCCTCCCTCCCTTTTCCTTCCTTTCTTCCTTCCTTCTATCCTTCCTTTCTTTCCTCTCTCCTTCCCTCCCTCTTTCTCTTCCCTTCCTTCCTTTCCTCCCTCCCTCCTTCCTTCCTTTCTGTCTATCCCTAGTGCTTCCCATAATGTCCTGGCATACAGTAAGAGCATAACAAATGTTTATTGACTGACTGACTGATTGAAGGAATGAATAATTGGCTTGGGGCTATGAGAGGACTGAATTGACTTCTGCTTCAGACATGTAGCCCATGCATAAACCATGGGCTAAACATTTGATCTCTCTGGCCTTTGCCTTTCTCATCTGCAAAATGGGCATGAGAATTGCTGTGGCGCCCACCTCAAAGACCTGCTGTGAGGATTAAATTGAATAATGCATGTAAAGAACTTTGCCATCCTTAAAGTTCCATATACACCTCAACATCTAGTACTGCACCACAGTGTCAATGATTGGAATGATATCGGGATATGGGAATGACCAATGCAGATGATAATAGCCAAGACTTGATAGGAATGCCTTAAGGAGTTGGATTAGCCTCAGAGAGGTTATGCCTTGCCCAGAATTACATAATTTCAGAACTGATAGGGAGCACAGCCACCATCTGCTCCAGCCCATGAATGGAGTCCCCATTATAACATACACAAGTGAGTATCCAGCTTCCACTCGAAGACCCCTTGGGTGTAGGGGCAGAGCCCAGGGCCTCAGAGGTCAGTCATCCAACTTTGAGACAGCTCTAATTGTTAGGATCTGCTTAAATACCTCCAACAAAAGGGAACTCATTCCTTCTTCAGGCAGCCCATTTCACTTTTCAAGTTTACATGGGAAGTTTTTCCTTTCATTGAATTGATATCAACCTCATTTCTTGAGACAATGCAGACCCAGAGGTTTACAAACCTGAAAGCACTTTCTAGATGCTGATTATTCCACCCATTGCTCCTCCTTGCTCTGCACAAGCCTGATCCCTCTTTGAATACTCAGAGGCAGCCCTCTCCTGCTGCTGGCACCCTCACTCGGATTCCTTCTACTTTTTTGCAGCTGGGATGTTTATGGTTCCTTCTCATGAAAGGAGAGAGCATGGATTGATCGATGGCAAGGTAGGAAATGTCTCTGACAAATGAGGGGATGGAGAGATGTGATGGAAAAACTGGAGGCAATGTGTTGTAACAGGAGTTTCATTGGCCCTAGAGTCAGAGAACCTGGGCTCAGATCCCACCCAGAATAATGACTAGCTCTACAACCTTACACAAGTTACTTTACCTCTCCTGGCCTCAGTTTACTCATCTGTAAAATGAGTATTTTATAGATACCTCATTTGAGCCTTGGAACAACCCTGTAAGGTACACATTATAGGTATGACTTACCGATTTTACAGAAGGGGAAACTGAGGGTCTGAGAGAGTAGGTGACTTTCCTGTGGTCACACCGCTAGGAATAGTAGGAGCCAGAATTTTAATTCAGGTCATCCTGACTCAGTGCTTAGCCCTCCATCTACCGCCATACATCACTGTGATCCTCCATGGAACTTAGGCTCTGCTGGAGACATCAGCCCTTTCCAAGAGGTCCAGGCGCTGCCAAGGATGCGGATCTGTGCCGAACAATGGCCTTGATTTCGTCTTTGCCCTAATAGTGATTATTCATGCCTGAGATGTCTTAGACTTGTGGGAAAATCTGGAATTGAAGAAAACAGTGACTGCTTTGTCCACAGAAGTCACGGACCTGTCGCACCAGATGTTTTGGTCTGTGATAAATGACACGTCAGCCTTTAATGGGAGCTCCTAGTGAGGAGAACACTCTCCACTCTTTTCTCTTGTCAGTGGTAAGAAGGCAAGGTCTGTACTTCCTCTGTTCAGCTTCATTTCTAGCACACTGTGACTGCCCAGGAAATGAGTAGTGGATGTAGAATCCTGGGGCTGGGTTCCTAACTCTGCCACTGTATTGGGGGGCCACACAAGTGACTGTTGGGTCACCACTGAGCTTTGATCATACATGTGGTGTGCCTACAGGAAGTATATCCATCTTTGTATTGGTGATCCCGAATTGTAATAATAACAGGAGGAAAAGAAGGTGGGGGGAGGATGAAGACAAGAAGGAGGAAAAGGAAGAGGAGGAGATGAAGAAGGAGGAGGTAAAGGGGAGGAGGAGGAGAAAGAGGAGGGGAGGAAGAAGACAAGAAGGAAGAAGAGGAGGAAAAATGGGAGAGGAAGAAAAGGAACAGAGAGATGAGGGAGGAGGGGATAAAGGGGGAGGAGAAGAAGGAGGAAGAAGAGGAGGAAAAGAAGTAGGAAGAAGAGGAAGAGAAGGAAGAGGAGGAGATGAAGGAGATGGAGGAGGAGATGAAAAGGAGGAGATGGAGAAGGAAGAGGAGGAGATGTAGAAGAAGGAAGAGAAGACAGTTAAGTGGTACAATAGATAGAGGACTGGTCTTGGAGTCAGGAACACTGGAGTCCAAACTTGCCCTCAGAGACTTGCTGGCTGTGTGGGCAAGTCACTTAACATCTCTCTCTCTCTCTCTCTCTCTCTCTCTCTCTCTCTCTCTCTCTCTCTCTCTCAGTTTCCTCATCTGTAAAATGTGGACAATAACACCAATCTCCCAGTGTGAGGCTCAGATGAGACAATATTTCTCAAGTGTTAAGCAGGTGCCTGGCACATCCTGGGTGATAGTTATGATATATTATTATTATTATTATATTATTATTATAATAATATCATTATTATATATGGTTATAATATTTAGTAATTAAAATTATTATTATAGAATAATAAAATTCTCTTATCAAGAGAAGGATAGAATAAATAATAATAAAATTCACATAACACTTTAAGGTTTACAAAGTGCCCTATCTCATTAGATAAACATCAAAAGGGAGATGGACAGAGCCTGTGATGTCATTAGTAAAGGGAATTTCCTGGCACCTTCTCTGCAGCTCTGAGGGTCTTAGAAAGCTACCTGGGGCAATGAGAGAGAAAGGAGCTGCCCAGGACCACACTGGTGATGTTGTTTCTGGGGAGGAATTTGAGCCCAGGTTCTGAGTGAGTGCTTTTCCCTCCATACCAGGCTGCCCGCTTTGTGATATCAACAGATGAGCTCTGTCTCATAAGTGTAAAGAGCACTCTGGACTCTGGAGATTGATTGATTTTTTATGTTTTTGATTGATTTGATGTCTTTGATTGATTATTAATGTTTTCCATCTGGGAAAATGCAGAAATGATGGTCTTACATACATTGAAGCGGAAACATTGCTCCTCTTGTCTGAGCTGGGTGGCCATGTCAGTTAAGTGAGTAGACCAGCAGATACCACAAATGATGATGATAAAAGTAATAGCTAAGATTTAGAGATCACTTTAATTTTTGCTAAATGTTTTTATGTGACCTCATTTGATTAAACAGATAAAGAATGGGTCCAGAACTGGAAATGAAGAGAGTGGGATGGATTGCTTCGGGACCTTGCAAAGATCTCTCAATGACCCCAAGTCAATACCTCCAGTCATTAAATGATGCCCTGAAACTAAGGCCCATCTTAGGAACACCAATATTCTTCCAGTGATGCTCTGGGGCTATGGGTCATGGAACACCATAATCTCTGAAGAATTGAAATTAAGAATGACTCAGAGTGGTGGAGAGGCATATGGTGGGCATTAGCAGGCTGTAACAAACTGCAAACAAAAGATTATAAAGGAGAACAGGAGAACAAAGGAGAAGCAAAGGGGGAGGGTCAACCCAGCAATTGTATGAGGAGAAAAGAAATTGGATCATATGAGTCATGTGGAGAGAGCAAGGCATAAGCAATAGACAAGCCCAGTGCTGGACCCTAGCATCCTCATACTCTTATAAATTCAGAACCTAGGTCCTCTGGCCAAGCCAGTAGTCTCTAAGTCAACTTCTTTTAGGAAGCTTTCCATGACCACTTTAGCTCAATTTTTTTCTCTTCCAAATTCTAATAATCCTCATCTATATCTCTTATTTGGCACTTGGCATACACATCCTTTGTTCTTGGTTACACACAGGATAGTTCTACTACTAATAATAGTTAATTGGTCTTTACATAACACTTTAAGTTTTTCAAAATGCTTTATACACATTATCTTACATAATCATTGATTTGGAGCTGGAAGGAACATTAAAGACAGTGCCAATAGATAACCTGCATTTGGAGTTAGGACAGCCCAGATTCA
Source organism: Gymnobelideus leadbeateri (assembly GCA_011680675.1). Taxonomy (NCBI): domain Eukaryota; kingdom Metazoa; phylum Chordata; class Mammalia; order Diprotodontia; family Petauridae; genus Gymnobelideus; species Gymnobelideus leadbeateri. Next base: position 226,915 of record WOXC01007632.1, on the reverse strand, counting down.
AATTCTGCCTCAAACATTCACTAATTGTGTGATAGTGGGTCAATCACTACACCTTCTTAAATCCAGATTCCTTATCAGTAAAATGGGGATAGCACTCACCTTAAGGGAATGTTATAAGGATTAAATGAGATGCTCATTTCTTGCCTTTGCCAGCCTTCAGGTACTATCACTATTGTGTCCAACCCCTTCATCTTACAGATGAGGAAAACAGTCAAGAGAGGAATGGTATAATACTATTGATGGTGCTAATATTACACTAAGAAGTGTTATAATATTGTCTCAACTAGTTAAACAGAAATGTTAGTCTTGTGGATTTTAAATTGGAAGGGACTTTAAAGATCAGATAGTCCTAATATTTCATGTTACAAATGAGGGAATTGGTACAGAGAATACAAGGTACAAGGTACAAGTATACTTACCCATAGATACAATAAAGAATAAAGTTGGGGATTGAACCAAGGAAGGTCCTAGGATTCCAAGCCCGTTGGTCTATGCTGTATACTATACTGTCCCACCCACTCCCCAAAGAAAGATCCAATCTCTACCTGATGACCTCCAACAATGAAGCTTATTATCAATCAATAAACACTAATTAAGTGCCTACTATGTGCCAGACATTGCTAAGGGGTCATTACTTCCCCCTATGGATACTGATGCATTTGAACAGTTCTAGCCATTAGGAAGCCTTCTGTTGTGTGGACCCAGTCTGCTTTCTCTGAAATGTCCATACATCTGGAACCATGTGAAATGAATCAAATTTCTTTTCCCCACAATTTTCTAGTTCCTAGGCTAGAAAGCAAATGAGGGATCATAGGGAGCAGCTGGCACCATTCCCTTCTTTTTAAAGTTAAGCAAAATCTCCCTGCCTTGCACTGAAGGTTCCCTAGTGCCTGGAATGTACTCACTCCTTGCCTCTGCCTCAAAGAATCATTCTCTCTTTGAAGATGTATCTGATTCCCCACCTTTGACATGAAGACTTTACTGATGCTCCCAACTGCTTGTGCCATCTCTCTCAAGATTATTCTCTTTATATCTATTCTGCATATACTTACTTAAATCCTTATTGTCTCCCTCACTAGAAGGGAAGATCCTTGAGGGCAGAGATTATCTCACTTTTCATATTTGTATCCCCAACACAATGCAGTATCTAGTCTATAGAAAATATTAAATAAATGATTTTTCATTCATTCAAATACCCCATGATCTTATTGTAAGAGGACTTTTGAACATGCCCAGATCACCTAACATGAAGGTACCCTGAGTCCCCTACCATGTTAGGGTCAGGGGATCAGCATTTTATTATGAAGACCTATGGTTGAGTCTCATAGAGCCCCTGTCCCAGGGATATCCTATAAGAAGCTCCTCCTGTTACTCAGGAATTCCTCCAAATTTCCTAGACAAATTCAGGGACTGAGATCAAAAGCATTAGACTCAATTTGGACACTGTGACTATCAGAAAATCAATCTCAGAATGTCCAAGTTAGCCAGATCCTTAAAGGTGACATGGTCTGTCTGTCTCTCTTGTGTTACAGTGGAGGAAACTGAGTAGTACTCAGAGGGACAAAGTGATTTCCCTGAGGTCACATGGTTCATTGGTGGCCTAGTCAGGGACAAAGTATTTGTGCATCCTAGTCAAGATTAGAAAACTCTGTCTGCACACATACACCCCCACATACATACACGTACACATGCACCTGCATTTGAAAATTGGGCCTCCCATGGTTTACTCCCATGGTTCATAAGTCTTCACATCTACTACATAACATTTGCTGTTTGCTGTTATCAGATGGTTAGCTTCTTTCAATAGATGACCTTCCCTGAGCCTACCACCTGTGTTGCCTTAAAGACACTTTTCAGAGGTCCGGGATAGTTTTGGCCATTCTTACATTCCCAGTGCTTAACAAAGTACCTGTTGAGACTGTGACTGTATGGGGATAGGGAACTCCCATGTGAGGAAACAGTAAGCGTTTAATAAATGCTTGTTGAATGTTGATCTATTCAATTTCTCCACCAAATGGTGACAAATTTTCTGATGTGAAAAAAATGTGCATTTGCAAAGATTCATATTTGAAACTGCTTCTCATGATCCTCCTTATATGTCAGGTTCTAAGCCAATGCCCAGTTGGCCTGAATCTCCCTGTTGCCTATAGAATAAGCTCAGAATTCTTCATTGGGCATTTCAAGCCCTGCCCAGTCTGGCTCCCACTGATCTTTCCAGGGTGATTTCATATTCTTCACACTCTCAACACTGCAGCTGAACTGGCCTAGTTAACTGCCCCCTGAATTTAGCCATCCTCTTTTGTCACTGAGCTCTTATGCAAGCCATCCTCTTTGTATAGAATCATGGTCCTGAGGAGGGACTCCAAGAATAGAAGTCAAAAAGCATCCATTGGAACTCCAGACTTGTGTGCTCTTGCACAAATCACTCAACTATTCTGGCCTTTAGTTTTTTCTTCTATAAAATGGGGGATTATACCAGATGGCTTCAAAGACCCCTTTTGGTTCTAAAACCATCATTTTAATGAATGTTCTCCACCCTTGCCTTCAACTTTTCAAATCTCTTATTTATTTCTAGGCTCAGTTCTTGCATCACCACCCACCGGGGAGAAACCGTTCCCAGTCCCTTTAGCTGGTTGTGTTCTCTCCCTGTCTATCATTATCATTTATAGACTTATCAATGTGCATGTTGCTTCCTTCAGCAGAATATAAGCTCCTGGAGGGCAAGAACTATTTTGTTTGGCTTTGTTTTTCTATTCTCAGTACCTAGTAGAACTGTGGACATTAATCCTTGTCTAAGTGGATTTGCACTAATTTGGAATGGGTTGGATTGGATTGTACTGGCCTAAATTGGATTGGATTGGGATAGGTCAGGTTGTGTAAGATTGGACTGAGTCGGATTGGACTAGGTTGAATTGTTTGGAGATCATAGTTTTCAGACACTAAAGACACGTATATCAAGTCACATCTTAAAGAGTCCTCATTAAAGTCCCTTTACACATGGTGCTTTAGACCACTGCCCCTCTTGCCTGTTCCTCCTCCCCAAAGTTAATTCCTTTTCCATTACACTTTATAAAAAAGAAAAGGAATAGATTGGATGTTGAAACTCTCTTGTTTCAAAACAAGCAAAGATCCAGCACCTGGTACAGTACAAAAATTTTATTTTTTTTTTGTTAGGATAATTTAAAGTTTAAAACTGAAGTAGACATATTCATTTTACAAACAAGATATTCTTCCATAAGTAAGACCATTAAAAACAGTAAACAAAAAAAAATAAAAACAAAAACAAAATACAAAACAAAAAAAGCAATCTTTACAAAAAGCTCTGTGCATAGCAACTTTATACTGTATATAATTGACAAAGCAAAACAACCCAACAAACGATAGAATTTGGGAGATGAGACTTTACAAAAGGGAAGCGGGAGGACGGTTTTGAAACCATGCATATTGAAATGTGCAAAGAAAAAAAGGGAGAATTAAGATGCTATAATGGAAACAAGATAAATAATGAAATAAAATGTCCCTTTAATAAAAAAAAAACACAACCCCACACAGTTCCTCTTACAAAGCTATGATAAAATCTGTCTTCTCCTATAGAAATACTTGTATTCCAAGTGGCACGAAGGAAGCTGGGATCAGGAGTATTTAACAGCAAGGACTAGAAAGGAGAGAGTTGCTTTTGTTTATTACACTACGAAATCCTTACACACCGATTTGTACATTTAAATATTCCTGTTGTGGCCAAGGTCCTAGCTGAGTGATCAAGGGTTTCTGGGTATTCCATTACACACATTTTATTTTTTCCCGGTGCAAAGCTACCACCAAGCTCTACAATCATTTGAAGACAGCACCTCACTCATCTTCATGCAAGAGCGAAATTCACAGATTCTAAAGCAAAGCTACTTAGTTTTTTTTTTCCTTCTGTCGGATTGGCTCAAATCCAGGTCCAGACTGCTTCGTTTTTGTTCTGCCTTCGTTTTTGGACAACTCTGTTGATATCCCTCTTCCTCCCTAAAACATTTTGCATCAGGGGACTTTCTTCGGGTGTGTTTCTTTGCAACTTGGTTCTTTGAAGCCTGTTACTGTCAACAGCAATTCCAGGCATGCCAACTATCCAAAACCTAGAATTTTCATGGTGTATAAAAATCCCATTTGGGTTGGGAGGGGGCATGTTTCCATAATGGAGCTAAGGGGAAAGACTGAAATGGGATTGGATTGGGTGGATATGAAAATGTGGACTTGGAGAAGGAATGAGGAATTGGTTTTTAAAAAATATTACCCTAATTCAGACTAGATGCACTCAATTTAAGTGTGTTTCTCCATTGGGACAGTCACGTAGACCCCATCTGAGTATCCTCCAAATGAATTCTGTGGGCATGCTCTAGGGGTACCAGTGAGCTAATGAGGAAGCTAGGCAGCACAGAGGAGGAAACACCGCATGGGTTGTCATCTCAGGTAGGGTTAAATAGGTAGTAAGAGTCATAAGCTTTTGGGTACAGCTTCATTCAGACTCAACCTCTTAGCAACAGTGCCTGGTCCCTCCTATAAAGAAAGCCAGCATCCAAAGAGAACAGGGGACAAATAGCTGAGTATCTTAGGAAACTATACTCCTCAATGATTCTTTGGAGTTGCCTATATTCATCCTTTTGGACCCCAACACTGTTTGGGTTTTCAAATGTTCCCCTCCCTTCTGTACTGGGAAGAGGGAGGGAGTGGTTAAGGATTGGGAGAACCTCTGATCTATTCATTTTTTACCCAGTGAGTTTAATTCCAGGGCAACTGGTGGGATCCAAAGCACATCAGATTTGAAGTCCATAGTCCTGGGTTTGAATTCTGACCCTGCTTACCCAAATAAGAAAAGGTATGCAGAGTGCTCCAGAATCCCTGAAGCTCTATAGAAAGCCAGATATTCCTTGGGTGAGGCTAAGTCTCATCAATACTCTGAACCTCAGTTTCCTTATCTGTAAAATGTAAGAATTAAACTAGCTGCCCTCTGTGCTTCCTTGCAGCTCTAAATCTATAAACCTATGAGCCTCTCTGTGCCTCAGTTTATAAACAAAATGTATAAAATGATAGGATTATACAAGAGGGTCTCTGAGACCCCCTGAGAGATAGGAGGTGGTTAAGAAAAACTTGTCAAATGACAGATCTCTTACTCCATCAATCCCTCTGTGCCTCAGCTACAAACTGAAGGGGTTAGAGTATATGGTCTCTTCCACCTTTAGATCTATGTGAATTTCCCTATGCCTCATCCAGCTCTAGATCTAGGAATTTATGAACCTCTTGTGCCTCAGTTTCCTGCTCTGTAAAATGAAGGGGTTGGACTAGATGACCTTTGAGGACCCCTCCAGCTCTGGATTCTGTGATCCTCTGAATGGGGAAGTATGAGAAGGAAAAAGATGGCACTTCTGAGAGACAGGCACCCAGGCATCTTTCACCCCGAAGGATAGGAGAGCCATTAATCATTGCCAGTGACCTCTGATGGCCAACCAAAGCAGACAGAGGAGAATCCCCAGAGTGATACCTAAGGGAATTGAAGTTCCAATTACTGGTGATCTGGAAACTGAACCCCGACACGGCCCCGCACTGAACCCCGACACTTAAACATTTGGGGTTATTTCTCAGGCAAGAAGATTCCCTTTCCCCTGTTGTTCCTGCCCTTGAAAAACTGGATAGGATTTTGGACCATAACAAAGTGCGAGAATCCTAGGTGGCCTTTGGCATGGAATGCCAAAAACAACTACCCCAGGAAAATTGTGATAGGAAGCAAAGACTGAAGGGGCATGCAGGCTTTTGGGAAAGCAGGCTTAGCTGGACCAGACCTGCCACTTCTCTGGATTTCTGGATTTGTGCTTGGCTTTTCTTCGACTGTTGTATGGTTCTGAAAGAATACAGGTGGGCTACCTCAGTCCTTGCATATGGATCTATACAAGGATGGAACAGGGGAGGGGATATGGAGAGGACAGGAGTGGGCATCCAGGAAATAGCAGTGGTAACAATCACACACCTTATTTTTTTATCTTGGAACTACAGTTTTGCATCTTTTCATTGTACAAGAGGAGGAGAAAATGCCCCTCCTTTCCAAAAAGGTCTTAATTTCTACCTCTACTTACAATAAGTTACACATTTATTTATTTAAATAATTGTAAAACATTTTAAAATTTTTCCTTTTTTTGTGTTTTTTGTTTTTTAAAGAGATTAAACTATAAGCAAACACACATACAACAACATATCTTCATCATTCAATTCAGGTTTTGTTTTAAGAAAGTCTTCCATGCGGGTACCCTGTTTTGTTCAAATTTTTTTTTTCTGCATAAACTAAATTGGTATCTGAAAGGCTTCATAGAAAATAGAAACTTTCAACTTTTTTTCCTACAAAGAAAAACAAATAGTATCCAAAATATCGAGCTTGAATTGTTTGCCAATTTTTTTCTTAAATATTTTACAAACATAGGAAGGTGGTTTTCGTCAAGTCCATAAAGAAAGAACCACATTTCTGTCCTTAGTACTGACCATGCATGCCAATGACGGTATCTGTCCTTGTCCACAAGTGGGGTTGGAGTTTGGGCAGCCGATCTCTCAGCTGCAGGAGAGACATGAGACCAGGTAAGATGCAGGTTCCTTGCATATCCAAATCCATACAGAGTGTTCCTTCGGGGGGCATGACACCCCCCAAAGAGCTCTTAGTGCTTTCCCTATTAGTGGTCCATCAGACGAAGTAGTTGTGTGTTCTGAGACGCAACTCTTCCTTCCTTTTACATTGGGGGCACGACGAGGCCGGTCATGGCTGAAAGCAAAGATCAAAGTCGTGAGTGTGTAGCACATTGCTGTGCAGGGTGACCATTGAGGGTGAGAAGAAAGAGAACCCCCACCACCTTAAAGGAGATGTAGGTGTTGTATTCATGTTGGCCATAGTTCATCAAAGAAGGGGCAACCTCAGTCCATACGTCTAGCATAGGTAAGACCTCGGCGGGGAAGGACATTGTAGCAAATTTCCTTCATTTTTCTCTTTTGTTTCTCTCAAATCGATCATATCGTATTTGTTTTGTGCCTACAGAAAGCGGGGAGCTGATGCAAGACCTTTATCTGGACACCTCCCCCTGCTACACACCTTGGGACTCCCCCCAAACAGATTTAAAATGCACATTTTAGTGGTAGCCACGAAAAATTAGCCCCTGGTCATGTATTCTAAATGGATACATTCAAAACTACTTTTTAAAAAAAGAAACTGAAAAGTTAAAGGGAAAACATACAAAACTATATGTCTAACAGACATATTGTAAGTAAATTTGATATAGATGTATAAAAAAGGGCAGTTAAGATTTAAATAAGATCATGAAACCAGGAAGTGTAGATTTAACCATAAAGAAAACTACAATAACCCTTTCAAAGTATAGCGACTATGTTCACTAATATGATAAATTGTCTCATTTCTGACAGACAAAAATTAAGCTAGGTATTTCGGGAATAACTCAAGTGCTGAGGTAAGAAAACAGAGGGTAAGAGGGCATTACACAGGCCTCTCTTTGTCTTGGGGGCTCATGCCTCGGTTCACATTTCCAAAACACTTGCCAATTTACAAAGCATTTCTCTGCCAGTAAGCTGGGTGGTGAAGGCCACCTGTTTAGGGACCCTAACTCCTCAAAGGGGAGCATGGCATGTGGACAGAGAGGAACCTTTGGAGTCATGAAGATGATAGTTCATATACAGCCCCTGGCATAGATGAACTATGTTACCCTGGGTCAGTCAGTAGCAGCTCTCCAAGATTGGCAGGAACAGACAAGCTGTTGACCTGCATTGGTGGAGGGAATTTTCACACCAAGAGTTCCCACACTGGGTTGGAATCTTTGCACCGGAAGTAGAGAAAAGAAGTGAATGCAAAAGCAAGCTTGTCAGGGCAGTTCTCTGTTTGTAGATTATCAGCTGGAAAGGACCTCAAATGACTCTGCGCACAGCCTGCACATAGCCGAGAATCCCCCGAAACCCAACAAATACTCATCTAGGTTCTGCTTGAAGACCTCCAGTAACAGGGAGCTCACCCCCTCCTCCCACATTTGTGAGCTGAAAAACTCCATGAAGGCAAAGGGAAATGTAGGTACACTTTGCTTCTTCTCCCAGTTCCTAAGGCAATGCTCTCTCTGCACACATTTGTTGAATGAATGAGGAAAACCCACTTCTCTTATTGTCCCAGATGGTTTCTACTAGACCATAGGGGAAAGGAACTGACTTTAAGGTTTTGTGAAAAGAGAAAGAAAGAAAGGAAGAAGGAAAGAAAAAATAAAGGAAGGAAGGAAGGAAGGAAAGAAGGAAGGAAGGAAGGAAGGAAGGAAGGAAGGAAGGAAGGAAGGAAGGAAGGAAGGAAGGAAGGAAGGAAAGAAGGAAGGAAAGAAGGAAGGAAGGAAGGAAAAAGAAAGAAACCCAGCCAGTAAACCCCAAGTTAAGTGGGAAGCTTCTGGCCATCAGAATTTACCTTCTTTTGGAGAGAAATCAGAGAGGGAGAGGGACAGGACGAGCTCAGTCTACTCACAGGTTGTGTTTGTCCTTCATTTTCCTTTTTCCTTCCTTTCTTTTCTTTGTTTTTGAAGGGGACCATGGCATCAGGGAAATGATGCCATGACTTCCAGTTGACTTTGATCTGAGTGAGGGAGGGCTGTGCAAGGTCCCCAGCCTCACTTTCTCCTCCAGATCCATCTGGGTCCTGTGACCAGATGTTCATTGTGATGACTGGAGATGACCCAGGATGCAATGGGAGACCCTGACCCTTTTAGGCTAAGGCCTTTGCAGGTTCTCACTTAGAGTGAGATAACTCCCATTCATTGAATAGGCCTCTTTAAGAATCAAGTCACAAGACCACAATATGTCCCTGCCCAAACTCCACTTAATGGCAATATTTTGGGCCCTCCAGGCTTAGAGTAACTGTTTCTCTTTGGAACAGCAACCCTAAGGGTCTTCCCCTCCCAATTTGATTCCTTGTTTCTTTTTCCAACTAAAGGGGCCATCCCTTCTTAAAGAGGCCTATTCACTGAGTGAGTCCATGAAAAGACCTTAGCCTAAAAGGGCCAGGTTCTCCCATTGCATCCCGGGTCATCTCCAGTCATCTTAATGAATATCTGGTAGCTGGACCCAGAGGGCTCTGGAGGAGAAATCGAGGCTGGTGACCTTGCACAGTCCTCCCTCCCTCAAATCCAAGTCAACTGTAAGTCATGTCATTATCTCCCTGATGCCATGGTCCTCTTCAAGAACAAAGAAGAAGCACAAGGGAAAGGAGCAAAAAACTCAAGCATATGAGCCCAGTGAAGCCACACGCTTCCTGTTTAACCAGCTCTGACTTTCCAGTCCTCACTTTATTTTTAGCAGAAATATGATTGGTTATTTTTAACAAGTACATTCTCCTTGGACAGTTTGCTGCCAATCTGGGATGTTCAGTAATGAGTGTTGACCCACTGGAATGGAGGTTCTAATTTAGTTCCTAATTTAAGAGCTTTCCCTCCTCCCCCTCTGTGCCTTTGCAGTGGACAGCTACCCCCTCGTCTGGCTAGTGAAAGGAATTCTGGGAGAGCTAGAGAACAGGGATCTGGGGTGGATTGGAGGTGCAGAGCGCTCCTTCCTCTTGCTCAGAGCTGGGAGCCAGGTAGCTGGCCATGGCCCAAGAGAAAGACCATCGAGGGAAAGACCCTGCTTCAATCCTGCTTAACCAACTGTGAATTAATACAATTTTAGGATCTTTAGAAAGTAACAGCCCCCTTTCTTTGCAATAAGTTATGTCTATTGCTAGATTTGAACAGATTTCTGGATATGTTCAGTACATCTCAGTGCATCACAACTATTAATTGGAATAGAAACATTTTGCAGAAGAATTACTCCTTATTAGGCTTTAAGGTAAATAATTTGATAGCTTTCCTCCCTCTTACTTTCTTTTCATTTTTCTCCTTTCCTTCCTTCCTTCTTTCCTTCCCTCTTTCCTTCCTTCTTTTCTTTCTTTTTCTCGTTTATCTCTCCCCTTCTTTCATTCTAGCTTTCCTTCTTTTCTCCTTTTCCTTCCTTCTTTCCTTTCTCATTGATCTTTTTCCTCTCTCCATCTTTTCTCTTCCTTCTATCCTTTTTCCTTCCTTTCTTTTCTTTCTTACCCTCCCTCCTTTCCTTCCTTTCTTTTTTTATTAATCACATTCTTCCTTTATGTTATTCTATATTTCTGTTTTTTCTTTCCATCTTTCTGATTTTATTTTCTTTCTTCCTTTAGATCGTCCTCCCTTTCTTCCTTTCTTTCTCTTTCTCACCCTCCCTTCTCCCTTTTTTTTTTCCTGAATGCCAGCTAACCCTCTCGGGCAGAATCGTTGGTAGCCTATTTCTCTGCTTCTCTCCAGCCTTTATTGAATGTTTGTGAGATCTGGATTAAGGTCTTACACAGCTAGCAAAGCCATAATTATTTTTGCCTGTATTACTTTATAGTGAATCGATGTAACTTTTCAATAAAGGTGGTTCAATTCCGGACCCTCCCTGATGATTTGGAGTTATAGAAACCCAGACTGATTATCCCAGAGTGCAAGGATTTTTTTCCTTTCCTTTTTTTCCTTGAGGGAAACTGGCAAGAGCTTTAGACACATAGTGTTGGGTATTACCCTGACAAGCTGTGATCATCCACTGAAATTCTTGATTACTGCTGTCTTGAGATGGGATAATGCATTTCCTGGATAAATCCAGCCCCATCCAACAAGAATTTGTTAAGCACCTACTGGCTACATGGAACTAGAATTCTGGCCAGTCAGTTTCTCATGTGAATAGTTTTGCCTTGAACTTCCTAGCTTCTTTTCAAAGCATGAAGCACCTTCCCTTACACAGCCCATTCCTTCACGGTCTCTGGGGGCTATGGCAAGAGCTTGTTGAAAGGTCAGACTGAATCAAGTAACACAAGATGCCGCACATCGCCAGAGAAAGAGCAGGTTTCAAGTTTCTTTCCTTTCTCCTAGCCCTGCCTTGGATGCCCTAGTGGGTTTGCTTGGCCAGCAAGAGACGTTTGCTTTTTGCTTTGAATCACGAAAACTAACTTGGAAAAATATCACAGGAGTTGAGAGCTGGAAGAGAACCCAGCAGCCATCTAGTCTGGTTCAAGCCTTGTACACTAGGAATTGTCTCTATAATGTCCCCTGCCTATGGTTATCCAGCTTTTGCTTGAAGAATTCCAAAGAGAGAAAACCTAGGCAGCCCATTACACTTTGGGGAAGCACTTGTTAAAAAAAAAAAAACAACAACAACAATTTTTTTTTGCTGATATAAAGCCTAAATTTGCTTCTTCTGAACTTTACTCATTGTTTCTAGTTCTGTCCTCTAAGGCCAAAAAGAACAATTCAGATTCCTCCCTACAGCCTTCTAGGTACTATATTTCCAGGAATCCCTCTTTTCTCCAGACTAAATATTCCCAAGTCCTTCAACCCTGTGTCAAACAGCATGGACTCATGGCCCTTCACTATCCCTATTGCCATCCTCCTGACAATCTATCCATATCCTTTTCAAACAATGAAGAACAGAAGTGAACACAGAACTCCAAGGAGAACAAATATTAAGCCAAGAACACACATTTTGTTATGAGATGGGTCCATTTTTCCTAGAGTGTTTTTTTACTTCATCCACCCCTTTGGTCCACTCTTAATGCTCTTCATCCTCCCATATGATTCCACCCCTTCCTCAGAGTATTATAACGAATTGGAGATTTATAAATGGAAAGGACCTTAATCAATATTTAGTTGGATCTGTCAGAATGTAACAAAGGACACTGAGGTGCAGAAAAATTAGGTATTACCTGCCTGAGGTCATAGGCAAAAACAAAAGTGACAAGTGACAATCAGAATTTGAACTAAGGTCCTCTGACTCCCACTCCAGTATGGAATTAGTGCCAGGGGCTTCCTTGGGAACTCTTATCACTGGAGAGTATAAATCAAAGTCTTCGGGACTGTTTGTCACGTGTTTCTTTTTTTGGTGGGGGGGAAGGTATGGGTCAGATTAGATGGCCACTAAGGTCATTACATTTTTATTCTTTCTGTCCCAGAGGCATGGAAGAAAGCCCTCCCCTTCTTCTCTGTCCCCAAACTCCTCCCTTGCTCCTTTCCATCTGTGCTTTTCCTAATAACTTTTTCCAATAACTTTTCCTATGCATTTTCCTAACAATAACTGTTTTGTGAAAATGAAACCTAGCAACTGGGCTCCCGTCCAAAATAATCCAACTAGAGGGGTAGTCAGGAAAGGGGAACTGTCCAGAAAGGAATCACTGTTGTTTCTCCTCCACCAGCCAAGAGATAAACCCACAATGGAAGAAACTGGTGCTGGGTGACACATAGACCCACACAACATAACATCCTTTGGGCAGAAACAAAGTTCTTGGAGTCCCTAAGTAGCACTCATAGGTTGGCTTCTTGGCTCTGTCGCTGGAGCTGGTTTCTCTAGCCAAGTCAGTGAAATGCAATAGAACACTCTGAGTTGTGAAGGACAACTGAGTTCTGGTTACAAGTCTGCCACACAGCTGTGTGACCCCAAGTGGATTATTTCCTTTCTCTCAGCCTCAGCTTCCACTCCTGTAAAATGGGGGCACTGAATGATGACCCCCTAAGACTCATGCCAGTTCTAGAGAGTCTGTGATTCCTAATTACCAGAGCCCTCCAGGGGCTCTGGGGACAACAGAACAAAAAATTTGAGTGGGATGCCTCAAAAAAGTGATAGAGTCCCCCTCATTCGGGGTCTTCCAAAAGAGATTATATGCCCACTTGTGGAGTACGTAAGATTCTTTCCTAAGTAGAGTGGGAAGACATTGGATTTGGAGTCAGAGGACCTAGGTTTGAATTTAGCCCTGTTGTTTACAAACTGCTGGTTCTTAAGTCAGCCCCATAACACTTTTGGGATAGCTCTTTTTATTTTTAGGGCAATTTGCGGTTAAGTGACTTGCTCAACGTCACATGGCTAGTTTTGTATTAAGTGTCTGAGGCCAAATTTGAACTCAGGTCCTCCTGACTCCAAGACTGGTGCTTTATTCACTGTACCACCTACCCGCCCTGGGGATAGCGCTTCTTAAAAATTTCCCCCCCTCATATCAAGTCCAAGTTTACTTCGCAGTGATCACAGTTCTGACCTCTGAGGTCAGAAAGAATAATACTAATCCCTGCATCACTTCAGGCAGAGTGATTTAACCCCTCTGGGTCTGCTCACCTATGAAAAGAAGGGATTGGGCTCTCAGATCTCTGGGAGACGAGCATCTCTAGGAGATAACTGGACGAGATAATATTTGTAAATCACTGAATACAGTGCCTGGCAGATAATCGGTGCCTAATAAAGGCTTGTCCCCCTCCTTCTTCCCTTAACCAAAGTCCTTCCAACTCTGATCTTAGGGTTGGACTGAGATCCCTTCCATTTCTGAAATTTGGTGATTTTGTCAGGTGTGATTGTGGGATCCCTATGCTTCCTTCCCATTCTAGATCCCACAACCCCGGGACCCTATGACTTCCAACTCTCCCCTATGCCTCACAGCTTTCCTGAGCCACAGCTCAAAAAAGATGGCCTTAGAAGGCTTCTCTGGGGACTGCTGGGAGATCGAGGCTCCACATTTAGCCACAGAGCTGCGAGTCCAGGACTCTCCCCTAAGCCCAGCAGGCCTCAGGGACTTGGATCTGAGAGGGGTTAACCGAACCTCTGACCCTATGGGTTCTCTCCATCACTGCTTGTCATGAATATTTTCATGTCTGAATGCGCAGAACTGCCGAAAAATAACGGGGCCGCCAGTGATCCGCGGGCTCAGCAGTTTCTAATTTGCTCCCTTGCCATCAGCTGCCTCCTGTCCATGATGAGATGATTAGATATTCGTGTACTCATCACATTTGGGTTACGTCATGTCACATTAGATTTCATTTCGCCTCTCAGAAACAAGTTTGACGTGTGATATTAATTCTTTTTCTTAAAAAAAAAAAAAAAAGCACACACAAAGACATACACTTTTCTTCCCTCCCGTGGCCCTGATCAGGCACCTGCTATCAATTTGGTGAGCATGGAAGTCAGGGTTCTGGGAACTGCTGGTTACTCCTGCTGGATCCCATCCAGCTATGCCCCTGGAATGTATATGGACTGCAGATGACGGGCAGGCTGTGTAAGCAGCAACACATGCCCCCCCACCACGTGATGACCCGGGACATCCTTCAGGGAGAAATTGTATGGTCTTGTGGGCCTAAACCACAGTACCAGGAGCCTGGGAGTTAATTCCTGGATTCCAAGTCTGACCCCATTCCTCCATTACTCAAGAATCATCAAGCACTCACTATTACCTCAAGGATAGGATACAAAGTCCTCTGTTTGACATTTAAAGCTTTTCACAATCAGGCTCAAGCTCACCTCTCTTGTCTTACTATTTCCTTTTGCTCACTCTAAGCTCTAGGCAAATGGGTCCATTTGGTATTTCCTGAATGTTGATGCTCCCTGCTCTGTGGTTCTGTCTAGGCCATCCTCCATGCCTGGAAAGCATTCATACCTCATCCCATCTTCAATTTCACCTAGCTGCTTCCAAAACTTAGCTCAGATAGTCAGTCAGTCAGTCAGTCAATAACCATTGGCAAAGGGTTTGTTATGCAGCAGGTATCATGCTAAGTTCTGTAGATACAAAGAAGGTGAAAGCTGCTTTTGTTCTCAAGAAACCTGCCTTCTAATAGAAGGGACATGTGAGTAAGTATGTAAAAGATATAGAGAGAGCAGAGAGAGGTGACCCAAGGAGGGGGGCACTGGCAGGAAAGACCCCCCTGAGGGAGTGGCCTTGGAGCTAAACCTCAAAGAAAGCCTAGAAAACCCAGAGGCAGAAGGGAAGAGGCAGAGAGCTTCTTTTCTGGATTCCCTCAGCCATTCCATCTTCTTCACATTATCATGGATGTGTTTATCTGGGTACTTGTTCTATTCTTTCTCCCCTTGAATCTAAATTTCTGGAAATCTATTTTCTTTTTCATTTTGGGCTTAATACAATCCCTTGTGTATTATCTGTATTTAATAAATGCTTGTTGGTTTGGACTAGAGTAACCATGACTGGGATTTGGGATGTTGCTGTGCCTATCTGTTTCCTACTCCACATTTCAAGAGAAATTTATCAACTCTAAGGATTTCTTGATCAAAAAACCAAAAATGTCTTTGTGGGTGGGTGCCAAAAAGCCAAGTGACGGTAACTTTCAGTGTAGCTTAGTGAGCCTGTGGGCTGGAGTTCCATGCATGCTCCCCCAAAGAGCCATCTTTCTTACCTCTGAATCCATTTCCATTTCCACTAGAGCAGGCTGGAGAAGGGGAGCCTTGGGGTCTAATGACAGGAGCAAAGGCACTCTTCTGTTTGACAGCTGGGAAGACAGTGGACGAAAACGGGAGGATGGAGGATGTACTGGAAGAGCCAACTGTTGGACTTGAAGACATTACTAGAAAAGAAACAGCATGGTCCTCATTTAGAAGGAGATGCCACCAGAGTGGGACCAGGCACCCACCTGACCTCCACCAATTCCCCTTGGGACAGAAAATGTCTTCTTTCTTCTCAAAGCTGGAGAAATCCATGGTTCCCATCACTGCTCACACAGTTCTACCTAGAGCATGGGCCATGTGTGCAGCTCTCCCTGCAGGAATGTTCCCATTGGATCAGAATGGAACACACACTCAGCCTACTCACTATGCACACCTACACCTCCCTGCCCCACAGCCCGTCCTTGGCCAGAGGGACTCTCCTTTAATAGTAACAGACTCCTATGGTCCCGTAAAGTGGGCAAAGCCTTTTACTAGTGTTCTCTCATTTGAACTACTACAGATCCTATCATGCCTATTTTACAGAATGGAAAGCCGTGGCTCAGACAGGTTGACTGACTTGTCAATGACAGCTAAGAGTCAGAAGTGAGATTTCAACGCAGTTGTGAGGTGGAATTTTATCATGTGTAGAGTGTTGGATATGGAGCCAGAAAACCTTGGCTTCAAATCTCATCTCTAATACTTACTAGCCTTATAACGATTTACAACTCCCTTAACCCGTCTGAGCCTCAGTTTCCTTAACTGTGAAACAGGCATGATAAGAACCTTAGCTCCCATTTCAATGGCCTGGGGTGAAAGAATGTCCATGAAGTGTTTGGCAAACTTTAAGAATCAGTAGAAATATTAGTTATCATCATCATCATGATGACTCCCAGGGTATTCATGGCTGAGATTCTAAGGCTTTGGGGACTTCCCTCTTGGTCTGTTGGCTTCTTCTCATCAGACCTGTGGTTCTTATCAGTGGAGGGGACTACTTCCCCCAAGGTTGATCAATGCCTGAGTTAAATGACACAGTCTGTATTTCTCAAAGGCAAGACTTGACCCCAGGTCTTCTTGACTCTGAAGCCAGCCTTTTATATACCATGATGGGATCTCCTACAAAATAGCAACAAAGCCTGCAGCCCATTTGCATGGAGTCACTAGCAATAGAAAAAAAGGACTGACTTGGGGGTCAAAAGTCAGGTGGGGTCATTGCCAAATGAGAAAACACCTTCTGTTCAGTACAGGAGGAAGCATGATTAGAGAATATTTTGTCAGAAAAAGATCTGGGCGGGGGGGGGGGGGGGGAGGGCCGGAGCCAAGATGGCGGAGTAGAAACAGCATTTCCAATGTGCTCTGCCCCACACAAATTTCAAACAATGTGAAAGGAGACTCCAAACAACTTCTGGAGCCCCAGCACCCACAGAACGGCACAGAGAAGCTAACCTCCTGCTGAGGACAGCCCAGCAGCCCTGCAGGGAACGGCCAGCGCAGCGCTCTGAGAGCAGGCAGCACAGCGCACTGGGAACCAACAGCGCAGCTCAGAAAGCAGAGCCCAGGTCTGCGGCTTTAGCCCCAGGGTGGCCAGGCCTCCAGCCAGCTGGAGGGACCCCAGAACACCAGCAGTTGTGTCGATTCCAGAATTATCAGCACAGATATGCCTAGGACAAAGTGAGAGGTTAGTGCCCTATGGACTTTGGGACCAGTATTTGGGGAACGCGTGGCCTCCTCCCCTAGGGGCAAAAAGCTGCTGAAGAAAGAGCTGCACAGAAGCCATTTTGCAGCGTCAGTAGTGGCTCTAGCTCCTGGTCTGCGAATTGTAGGGAGATCCAGCAATCAGTCTGGGGGTTGATCTCTTTTGCTTTAAACTGCCTGGATTTGGATTGTGATCTGGGGGGGAAGTTTGGGGTGGGTATCCAACTTGCCAGAGTGGGTGGAGGCTTTACAAAGGCCACACAACTGGCGAAAGTTGTGAAGACCCCATGTTTGGGCGGAAACTCCCTTGTCTGGTGGCAGAGTCCTACTGTGGCAACAAGCCCAAAAATCAAGTAATTAAGTGGCAACATGCCTAGGCAAATGAAACAAAATAAACAGAAAAGTTCAACATTGGACTCCTATTTTAGGGGCAAAGAGGCTCAAAGCATGGAGGAAGACTGTGAGGTCAGAACTCCTGCACCAAAAGCCCCAAATGAAAATACAAGCTGGCTACAGGCCATAGAGGACCTTAAGAAGCAGATAAGAGAAGTGGGGGAAAATTTGGGAAGAGAAATGAAAAAGATGCAAGAAAAGTATGAAATGACAGTCAACAGCCTGACTGAGGAAAATAACACCTTAAAAAATAGACTAACTCAAATGGCAAAAGAGGCTCAGAAAGGCAATGAGGAGAAGAATGCCTTAAAAAGTCGAATTTGCCAGATGGAAAAAGAATCTCAAAAGCTCACTGAGGAGATTCATTCCTTCAGAGTTAGACTGGAGCAAATGGAAGCTAGTGACTTTATGAGAAATCAAGATACCATTAAACAGATCCAAACAAATGAAATAATAGAAGGCAATGTGAAATATCTCATGGGAAAAACCACTGACCTGGAAAATAGATCCAGGAGAGACAATTTAAAAATTATTGGACTACCTGAAAGCCATGATCAAAGAAAGAACCTAGAAATCACCCTTCAAGAAATTCTCAAGGAAAACTGCCCTGATGTTTTAGATCCAGAGGGCAAAATAGAGGTTGAAAGAATCCACAGATCACCTCCTGAAAAAGATCCCAAAAAGAAAACTCCCAGGAATATTATAGCCAGGTTCCAGAATCCCCAGATCAAGGAGAAAATACTACAAGCAGCCAGGAAGAAACAATTTCAATATTGTGGAAACACAATCAGAATAGCACAGGACCTGGCAGCTTCTACACTGAGGGATTGAAGAGCATGGAATATGATATTCCAGAGGGCAAAAGAGCTGGGATTGAAGCCAAGGGTCACCTACCCAGCAAAACTGAGTATCTTGTTTCAGGGGAAAATATGGTCATTCAGTGGAATAGAGGACTTTCAAGCATTCTTGATGAAAAAACCAGAGTTGAATAGACAATTTGACATTCAGACACAAGAAGGAAGAGATGCTTGAGAAGGTAATCAAGGAAAAGAAATCAAAAGCAACTTATCAAAGTTGGACTATTTACATTCCTACATGGAAAAACAATAACTGTGTTTGATGAAACCTTTCTCATTATGAAAATAATTGAAGAAGGGTACATGGCATATGTTCACAGGTATACATGGATAGAGGGCACAGGTTGAATTTGATGGGAAGGGATGATTCTTTTTTTTTGGAGGGCAATTGGGGTTGGGTGACTTACCCGGGTTCACGTGGCTGGGTTTTTGTTTGTGTGTTGGGTGTCTGGGGCCAGATCGGAGCTCGGGTCTTTCTGGCTCCAGGACTGGCTCGCTGCGCCACCTACCCGCCTCAAGGAAGGGATGATTCTTAGGGGGTGAAGTCAAGAGGTGAGAGAGGAAAGTGGCAAGAGGAGATGGAGAGAGACAGGGTAGGGTAAACTATCTCATGTAGAAGAGGCAAGGGAAAGTAGTTGCAGAGGAGGGGAAGAACAAGAAGGCAAAAAGGCAAAAGCATATTCTCATGGAAGTTGGCTCAAGGAGAGAATCACATACATACTAAATGGAATATCTTACCCTCATTAACTCTCCTGAGTAGGGGAAAGGGGGATGAGAGGGGGGATGATGGAGGGGAGGGCATTCTGGGGGGAGGGGAGGTTGGAAGTACCCACTATCAAAGAGGAACAGGATCAAAGCAGGGAATGGACCAGGTGGGAGGTGAGACGGGTGGGAGGGAAATATAAGCAGTCTTTTTACAATATATCTACTATGGTAATGTTTTGCATAGCTATACATGTACAACACATACTGAATTGCTTATCTTCTCAGAGGGAGTGGGTGACAAGGGAGGAAGGGAATGGATATGAAAATCAAAGTTTTAAAATTAAATGTTTCATAAGATGTCCAGGCATTGGGGCTCAGAGACTCACCTTGCCCTAATGGCAAAGTCGAAGGGGATATGGGAGAAAATATGGGAGAGAGCAGATTGGATGAGGGGATATCTAGTGGGACTGCTATTCTGGGGTGGTGGGTAGGGACAAAATGTAACTCATAATCTGATGGAAATGAATGATGTAAACCAGAAGTTAATAAAGCATTTGTTTAATTAAAAAAAAAAAGAAAAAGAAAAAGATCTGAGGGTTTCAGTGGACTACAAGCTCAATATGTGCTGGCAGTGTGATATGCAAGCCACAAATGCTTGTGACGTCTTAGGCTGTCTTAAGAGAAGTATAATTTCCAGGAATAAAGATGTGGCCATCCCTCTGTCCTCAGCTCCAGTCAGACTTTGTCTGGAATATATTCAGTTTTATGCCAATCAAAGACATTGATGAGCTAGAGGGTATCGATAGGCAGGCGATCTAGACAGAGAAGGGCCTTGAGGCCATGCCCTACAAGGTCAGCCTCAAGACACTGTGTAGCTAGGAAGAGAAGACTCTTCCGAGGGCTGTTGTCTACTACTTGTACAGCTGTCCTATGAAGAGGAATACAGGACTTATTCTGCTTGGTCCTGGAGGGCAGAATTAGGAGGGCCAGTTAGAAGGTACAATGAGCCAAGTGTATGGAGTCTGGGGAAGAAAGAGGTAAGAAGAGGTGGAAAGTCATTCTTACTTCCCAAACACCCAAGAAAACCAAACTTCTCTAAAAAGCATTCATTTCTCCTCCTCTCTTACCTGACAGTGGTAACACCCCAAACTTGCATTTTCCATCTAGATAATGCCAAAATCCAAGGCACCCTGGACAGAGGAGGCTCTATTCATAACTTCAACCAGATTTCCTCCTTCTAGCTCCATTTTCCACATCGAGAAATTAAGGATGGGATACTCTCCCACTGTTCTCTTGTTCACTACCTGAATCATGGGGGCAAATCCCTTTACCTCTCTGGGCCTTAGTTTCCTCATCTGTAAAATGAATTAGTTGTATTCTATGGTTCCTTTAAGCTCTAAGCCCTATGACATTATATTTCTTGGCCCCAGTAGCCCAAAAGAGCAAACCACCTGAATTTTGGTTCCCAATTTGTTCAGTCAGTACTTAGTCCAAGTTGAGGCAAGAAAATGGTACATTGGAGAGAGAACTGGACCTGGAATCAGGAAGATGAGTTCAAATCCAGTCTTAGACACTTCCTAGCTGTGCGACCCTGGGCAAGTCACGTTACCCTGTTTGCCTCAGTTTCCTCATCTGTAAAATGAGCTAGAGAAGGAAATGGCAAACTGCTCCAGGATCTTTGCCAAGAAGACCCCAAAGAGGATCATGGAGAGCGGGACAGGACTGAGAAATGACTGAACAGCAACAATTATTATTACTATTATTAAGTTCTAAGAGTCTTTCCAATGCTAAAGCCCCATGGTTGAGGATTTTAGGCTTCTAAAGCAGAGTAAATACCTGAACTTATGGTTAACTTTGGGAAGAAGACCATTTCAACAAACAAATATGAAACCATGACAACTTATTCCACATGACTACCCACAAAGCTCTAGGTAGTGAAAGGGGAGGGTGGGGCTGTTTGCCCTACTGCAGAGATCACCTATAAGTATGGGATTTGTATTTCCAGTCGGTGTCCTTTGTTGTGGAGTCAAATGGCCTGCCAGGAGGAAAAATTCTTCACCTTTCCCCCTTTTCCCCCCGCTCCATTCCATTTTCTGCTCCATCCCAGAGCATACTATGGGGTAAGACCCATGATGAGTAGGATCCTCGGATAGTCTCGATGCTGTTTGGTATTATTCTGACTGACTCCGTGCTGCCTTGGTAGCTCCCTCTGTTTCAGAGGAAATGCTTCAGAGGACAGGCTTGCTGTCTGGATTGCACATTGGACCAGAGTTTGGAGGGGGCAGGGGGATTGTCTTTTTCCTTTTTTTGGCAATTGACTGACCAGCCTCCCCACTGAGGATGTCATTGGACATCTATCTTCCCTTGTATGAGTCAAAGTTAAGAAATGCATGTCAGGGCCTGATGCTAACAGGGACATGAGGAGTGAGGGGAAAAGCACCTCTTGTCCCCAGGATGACTCCCACCACCCCAGCTGGACCTTGCTGGGCAAATATCCGCCTTTTGCACTCAGCCGTCCCATTTGCTGGCACACAGGGGTCTGTCAGCATTTCATTATAACCCCCTATTGTCAGGGGTTTATAACTCAGCCATAAAAAACGTGCTCTGGGCTGAAACTTGGCACTCATAGCTCCAGCTAGGAAGTGAAGCTCGTACGTCAAATGGGAAAAACATCTGTTTGGCCACTTTTGGGGGGCTGGAGTTCTGTGAGTGTAAGAACAATAAAGATGAAGGTTTCCGATCCCCTGCTTTGGCAGTCAGGGAAGTCAAACATGGCTGTGGTGTTTGATTTTATTTTCTCCCTAATCAGCTTGGACAAGTAATTACACCACGGAGTGGTCTAGCCACACCAGGCTATTGGGGAAAATAACGTGAAAGTCCATAGCACTGGGCTTTTCAGCCCTGGATCCAGGAGCTCCTTGGCCTCTATGGAGTTTTCCCATCCCCCTAAGAAACTGTGCCTATCTGGATTTGGAGGCAGCACAATGGACAAAAGAGCACTGAAATAGCTGACATTTCTACAACCTTTTAAGATCGCAAAGCACTTTACAAATATTTCATTTGATCCTTACAACAACCTGAAAGGTTAGCAAATATTATATTCCCCATTGTACAAGTGAGGAAACTGAGGCAGTCAACAGGTAAGTGTCTTACCCAGGGAGACGCAACTAGTGAGCATCCGAGGCTGGATTCGAACTCAGGTCTTCCTGACTCCAGGCCCACTGCTCTATCCATTGCACTGCCTAGCTGCCCCTTGGAAGGGATCTTGGCAGCCACCTAGTCTAATTCATACCTCCGAAAGAATACCCATTGCAATATTTCTGATCACTGGGTCTGAAGCCCTTCCCTTCGGACTTCCACAAAGAGGGAAAACCCACTGGGTCTGGAGGCAGCCCATTCCTTCTGCACCAGGATACTTCTACTTGGTTAAGAAGTCTTCCCCAACATCAAACCAACACTTTTATTCTTTGCACCTCCCACTCATTACTACTGGTTCCTTCCTCTCAGGCCGTCCCTCCTCCCCACAATAGCCTTCCAATCCTTGACAACAGCTCTGATGTCCCCCCTGAGTCTTTCCCAGGTAATCTAAGACCTGCCCTGAGGTAGAATACAGACACGAAGGTGAAGAGGGGATGTGGAAAAGGATGCAGATTTAACCATGTATGTGAAACAACAAAGGTAAGGCTCCATAAGGGGCCAAGGGGAGAAAACTGGGGGACGTGGATACTTTAGAGATGTAGCTAAATGTGGGTAGAGGGCAGGCACTGGAATCAGGGACCTGAGAATAAATTCGGCCTCAGATACTCACTAGTTGTGTAACCCTGTGCAAGCCACCTGTTTGCCTCAGTTTCCTCATCTGTAAAATGAGCTGGAGAAGGAAATGCCAAATTACTCCAGGACCTTTGCCGAGAAAACCCCAGATGGGGTTACAGAGAGTCAGCCATAACTGAACAACAACAAACAGTCCAAGCTAACAGAGTGTGAGGATGGCCAAATCCTGCTTAGATGGTGTTACCAGCAGCACGGTGTCTGGAGCAGAGAGCTTCCTCTCCCATTATCCCCCAGCCAGACCTGGAGCATCATGCTGACTACCCCAATTTTAGAAGAGACACTGACAAACCAGAACCGTGCCGATGAGGACCTAAAAGACCAACACTGAAGAAGCAAGAGGTGCTTAGCTTAGAGAATACGAGCAAGGGGCCAGGGAGAGACAATAACTTTGTCGATCAGATCCCAGAGACTTGCCATGTGGGTGGATCAGACTTGGTCAATGACACTAGAAGGAGGAATCCTGAACAGTGAGGGGAAGTTATGAGGAAATAGATTTTGACTCACTGTGACAATGAACTTTGAACAAATTAGAGCTCTCTAAGGTCCCCAACCCATCTTGAATCCTATGATCCTGAGAATGAGAGATGGATGAGAGGAAAACGAACTGCCTCTTGTGGTCGGGAGATCCCCATCACTGTAGGTACTCAAGTGGAGGCTGGTTGGCCCTTTGTCAGGGAAGTTGTAGAGAAGA
Source organism: Gymnobelideus leadbeateri (assembly GCA_011680675.1). NCBI lineage: Eukaryota > Metazoa > Chordata > Mammalia > Diprotodontia > Petauridae > Gymnobelideus > Gymnobelideus leadbeateri. The sequence goes on along the minus strand of WOXC01007632.1, from coordinate 203,467 downwards.
TTCATGCTTCCAATAAAATTTGGACTAAATGACCTCTAAGGTCTAAAGATTCCATGTATTCAGATAAAAATATATAATACACACACAAATGGATAGATAGATAGATAGATGGATGGATGATAGACAGATAGACAGACAGACTAGATAGACGCCAAATACCATTTTTAAATATTTAACGTCATCAGGCACTTCACATTGTTGCTATAGAGAATTTCAATGGTTTGATATATTTCCTGGGATCACGTTTCCATTTTGATGGGCTAAAGCTGAGGCAGACATAGTCTCAACCTCTCTGACTCCAAGAAATGGGTTGTAAAATACCAAAGCATTGGTGGTCTTTGAGAATAGAAGACCAACAACAGTGAGATGCCAAGGGAAGAATTCTGAAAGCAACAAGATGAGAGCTTCCATGCAGACCATGACTCCTCCAGATTCCCAGATTTCTTCACATCTCTTGCTCAGTCTCAGTAAGTGATGTGAAGTCTTAGGTGAACTTTGCTGGCTGGGGTGATTAGGATGTCTGAGGCAGAAAGAGGTGAGAAGAACTGAAAGGTATCATCGCTGGTCTCTTGTGTTGAATTTAAGGGAGAACACAGATAAGAGTCATAGAGGCCAGGGGTTGCAGTTTGCATTGCTGGAGAGAATGTCCCCATTGGTGAGATTGCTGGTCCATTGAAGGATGTGGTGGGATCCAAGCAAAAGAAAAGGTAAAAAGCTTTCATATCTCCTCTTCCCTTCCCTGGCAGAGAGAAGTGCCTTGGAGAATAGAATGGAATCAAACAATTGCTTTCAAGATTGTAACTAATGTATGGACAGGAAAGCCTTTTTCTCCCAGGGGATTCTTTCAACCCAGTCTAACAGGTGCAGTTTCCTTGGGACTCTTGCCAAAAGGTGAGAATTATTTTGTCAACCAGAACCCTTTAATGTAATCCTATTAGGAGCATCAGGGTTTGGTGTGAGAAGGCCATCCTTCCTAGGCAACGTCATGCACCCTGACTGGCCATCCTTTGTAGCAGATGTAAATTAAAATTGCTCATCCAGAAAGGACCTGGCAATTTTAATAGAGCTGCCAACCTCAGTGGTGTCAGCCAGTCAGTCAATAAGTATTTGTTAAGTGCCTACTATGTGTCAGGCACTTTCTTAAGAACTGAGGATACAAAGAAAGGCAAAAGCTCTCAAGGAGCTTATAATCTAATGAGGGAGACAACAAGTAAACAAATATATACAGACAGGCTAGGTTCAGGATAAATAGGAAATAACAGAAGGAAGTCACTAGAATTAAAAGGGATTGAGGAAGTTTCCAGTAGAAGGTATGATTTTAGGTGGGGCTTGAAGGAATCCAGGAGGCAGAGATAAGGAGGGAGAGCGTTTAGAGCATGAGGGAGAGCCAGAGAAAATGCCTGGATTTGGGAGATGATGAGTCTTATTTGAGGAAGACTGATGAGGCCAGTGCCACTGAATCAAAGAGTATTTGGTGAGGGGAGGTTTAAGGGATAAGAAGACTGGAAAGATTAGAGTGAAGGGCTAGGTTATAAAGAACTGTGAACAACAAGATTTTGTATTTAACTTTCTAGGGAATAAGGAGCTACTGGAGTTTCTTGAGTATGGGGGTGATGTGGTCAGATCTATACTTTAGTGGTGGAACATAGGATGGTCTAGAAGAGAGACATGAGGTGGACTATTGCAATAGTCCAGGTACGAGGGGTTGAGGGCACCATTCTGGTGGCAGGGTCAGAGAAGGGGCTGTATTTGAGAGATTGCAAAGGGGAAATCAACAGTGTCAGAGGTGTTAGTGTCAAAGGGGTAGAAACAGATGTGGTTCTGCCTGGGAATCACAATGCCTGCCTTCCCAACCCTGCTGTGGCCACAACCACACACAGTCCAGATCTGGGACTTTTGTCTCTTTTGTAAAGGAAACATCATTTGGAGAAATGAGGAAGTTGAAGCTCATTCTTTACCTTCCCATCACATCCACCTGTCCATCCAGGACACCTTGTTATCTGTCCTGTCAGGCAGGCACCTCTCCCTTTTCCTCCCTTCTCATCTCTTCCTCTGGACACAGGAATCAAATCAACAGTCACTTCTAGAAAGGAGCAGTCAATGGACTGCCTCCCTGTGACTCCCTTCATCCTCCTTGTAGCTTCCAGACCAAAATGGCCCTCTCAGGCCACCACTCCCAGACATGCATTGGCTCTTCCTATCAGACTGTAATCTCCCGGAGGGTAGGGGCTGCTCACTTTTTCCATATCTATCCAAAGAGCCTGATACCGAGCCTAGGGGATAATAAGTGTCTGATAAAGGCTTTTTCTTTATTTTTTCCTTCCCTCTCTCCCTCTCTCCTTCCCTCTCATTTTAAAGCACTTTAGCTGTGGTAGTGGTTTGCATTTATTAAGTGCCTACTATGTGCCCGTTGCTATAAAGTAGCCACTGGGGATATGAAAGCAAAAAGGAAAGAATCTCACATCCAAAAAATTGTAGAGAAAGCACTTACTTCCGTAAGGGGATCCTGTGGGGGAGCCATTCAAGAAGCCTGGGGAACCCGGCACGCCCAGGTTGGCCATGGGCACATTGCTGTATCCATTCATGCTGTTGCTGGACGTGCTATAATTCGATTGCTGGGGGGTGGAACTGGAGGAATAGCCACGAGGAGAGATGCTGCTTGTGTTCCGGATGTAACCTGGGCAGGGGAGGGAGATGAGAGAGTGAAGCAACAGGTCACACACCAGGACCACAGCTGCCTCCCCAGAGTCTGACTGGGACACAACTGCACAGACACAATAATTTGGTTTCAGGTGCCTTTCTCCCCTACCCCTTTACCTAGGAGCATGGTTAGAGCTGACTTGCAAGTCTAATCAGTTTACACTTGGGGAAACTGAGGCAGAGACGTTAAGTGACTTCTCAAGGTCCACACAACTAGCTGGCAACTGATGCAGGCTTTAAACTCAGGGAATCCTGACTAAGCCCAGTGCCCTGTTATTGCTTTCCTGCTCCACTCAGATTATTAGATTCTCCCTTTGTTCTAAGACACTAATGTCCAAGAGAATTTTAAAGTATTTGACCTTCCAGGGATTCTTGAACAGGGAATGAAACCTTGAGTAATAAAATTAGGCAACAATGGTGGCATTTCAGGCATTGTTTAGTGGTAAGAATGGATATAGAGGAAAATGGAACCTTGTCTTCCCTGCACATACCACACCATCACCCCTGTGCAATTCACCAGGCATAGGCTCTGCCTATGTGTTAGTCTGGCTCTTTAAACACCCATTAGGATAACTGTCTCTGAAACCACACAAAGGATGAAATATATCCTGGCCCCAAATAAATTGATGTCGTTTCCTGAGAATTCAATTTCCAGTCTCGTGATTTGCCAGCTCTAGTCTGTAGGAGGACCACAAGAGTACCATCTCCTTAAAAGACAGTGCAGTAACTAAGCAAACATCCTATCTATGGACTGAGGAAAGAATTCATCTCATATACTTATGTTTAACTGTTTAAATATATGCAGATGCTATTAAGATTACAAAACTGACCATTCCCTTACAATTAGCACTAAATTCAGAGCCACAATTCCCTCAAGTTACCAGAGCCCTTCAGTCTAAGGTTGGAGGTTGTATCTGCTTTGTCGGGATCTTGTAAATCCCTCTGTAAACTCATGGGGTCTCCCCATTAGGATATAAGGGACTTGAGGGCAGAGACTATATCTTTGTGTCTTTATAACCCCGATGCTTAGCACGTTGTCTGACACTTAGCAGATGCTGGATAAATGTCTGTTGATTGATTGATTGATGTTTTGTCTGCATCAACAGATAATAAAATTGCAGATACTAAACAGCTGTCACTGCTTGGGGTCTAAGAAGTTTTTGTTGTTAAAAAGGGATTCTCATACTCAACGAAGATGAGAAACCACTGTTCTAGCTCATCCATCTTAATATTCCCAAAGGAAAAGAAAAGAAATTCCAGCTGGAGGCCTTAACCCTCACTTTTACTATAGGAACTGACTAATTCATGGAATCCCTCCTACAGTGTCTACCTGCGCCGCTCTTGCCCAAGTCCTTTACTAATCTCCCTCCCCCAAGTTAGTCCCCTCTCTGTCCTAAAATTCCTTTGTATATACTTTGTTTTTACTGCTCTATCGACATATTGTATCCTCCATTAGAATTCTTTGAAGGAAGGTACTATTTCTTTTTTTTATCTTCGTGTATGTATCACAGCACTTAGAACGTGACTCAAGTTTAAACAATATTTGTTGAATTGGGGGCGGCTAGGTGGTGCAGTGAATAGAGCACCTGCCCTGGAATCCGGAGGACTTGAGTTCAAATTTGGCCTCAGACACAACACTTACTGGCTGTGTGACCTTGGGAAAGTCACTTAACCCCAATTGCCCAGCCTTCCCCCCCCCCCCGAAACTCCAAAAAAAAAAGCAAAAAAAATTTGTTGAAATGAATCCCCACTCTGACTTCCAGCTGCTAGTCAAATTACTTTGAAATGATTTTGTATGTATAAAGGGGTGTCCTCTACCCCAAATATTGTACTTATAAAAGGAATCTCTATGGAATCAGTCAATCAAAAGCATAAACTAGGTGCTACCAAGTCTTTAACCAATTTGGAAGTGGTAAAATATTTTGATCAGTAGGCAAAATCTCAGGAAATGTAAGAGTATTGAAAGAATGAATCAGGCATATTTTGGGGTCTGTGTATGTTGCAGCAGTCCATTTTGGAATTAAGATTTTCAAGAGATTCTAGCAACAAGCCAGTCTAGTTACTGACAATTGACCTGAGGGGTGAGGATTGAATTCTGTCTCCTCTCCTCCCTGTCCTGCAATGTCTAGAGGAAAACAGTGTGAACTTTGAAATGTTAGAAGATTTTGGTTTTTTAATATATTTTTGAGGGGGATAGCAGGGCAATTGGAGTTAATGACTTGCCCAAGGTCACACAGCTAGTAAGTGTCAAGTGTCTGCGGTCAGATTTGAACTCAGGTCCTCCTGACTCCAGGGCTGGTGCTCTATTCACTGGGCCACCTAGCTGCCCCAGAAGATTTAGTTTTACCATTGGAATTAGTAGTGATATCCCTAGAACATCAGTAACTGACCACACCATCTACATTGGGAACTAAAATACATCAAAGATGGCATCTCCAGGGTTGACAAAGGCACTGACCCTTAAAGCCTAGCAAATGGCTATATTGAAAGAGGATATCATGAGTATTCCCCAAAAGGAAAAAAAAGTACTTCTAGTGATTAAGAACTTTGATTTACTCCTTTGTTATATAAACTAGATAAGCCTTCTCCTGGACTGGTATGTATTTATGGAAGAGTGCACCCAAGACATTTGGAGCATGCTTTATTGCAACTATTATGATATCTTATCCATAAATACCCCTACCTAAAAGCCAATTAAGTCTGGCTAGCCAATAACGAACAGGGAAAAAACCAGATTAGGGGAGTAGAGAGAGGAACTATGTGAGACAGTACTAGAAGGACTTCACAGCCCTGCTTACCAATCCTACCAGAGTAGGATCTGGAGAAATAGCCTTGAAGGGCATGCCACACATATAATTTTACTTACATGAGTACATGTCATCTCCACCAGTACACTGTAAGCTATTAGAAAGTGGAGGCTCTTTTCCTTTTCGTTTTGGTGGTCCCAGTATTTAGCATAGTGCCTAGCACATAGAAGGCACTTAAAATGGATTCAGTTTATGGAATGGGATTGATTGCGAAGCACTCACCTATTGGGTTAAAATAATTGACTCAGAGAAATATTGCCTTGCCTTTTATTGAGTCTTGATTTCTAGGACAAGGAAGGAAACTGGTAGAAGAATGAAGGGGCAAAGGTATTTTTAAACATCTTTTTTGTGGTTAATGAAAAGTAATATATTAAAATCAGCCTGATCAAATAAAGATAGGGTGTGTCTGAAATAAGAGGCTGTATCCTCTGTGCTTTGCATTTTCATTCACAAATCAGTTCAGACTTTTTCAACAGTTTGTATGTATGTGTGTGTGTGTATGTGATTACCCACAGCAATGAACTTTAACACCAAGATTCTCCTAATACTGCCGTGTGATTGTGAGTCACGGAACACCGTGGTATCTGAAGAATTAAAGATACTGTGAGCCCAAGATCAATGGAAAGATGAAAGGTGAGTACAAGTAGGGAGAAGTAAGCCACCAAAAAGGATTTATGAGTGACAGGTGTCAATAAAGACACCATGGACATATATAGCATTCCTCCCTCCACCCAAAAAGGAGGTGGGCTGGTCATATACCCAGGGGGATGGATAACAGAGCTAAGCTAAATGCTAGAGGAATAGAGAAGTTTTGAAAATCCATGGACAAGAAATGCACCAAATAATAAGGCATGGGTAGGTTTTTATACTGATGTAAACAGTACTCACAAATAAGAGACCATGTCTAAATGGCATATCCCAAGTAAAACAGAGGACTATTCATTTAATCAGAGGCAAAGATGCTGAAAAATCATGAGATGACAAATATCAAGTTGAAAAGGATCTTAGAGGTTATCACTTCCAAGCTCCCTTATTTTAGCCGAGGGCCTGGCACATAGTAGGTGCTTAATGAGTATTTTTTAATTGAATTGCAGAAATAGAAACTGAGTTTCAAATAGCTAAAGCAATTTACTCAAGATCCCACACCTAGCATGTATCAAAGGCAGGAACTGAACTCAGGTCTCCTGATTTCAAAACCAGTACTCTTTCTACTGTTCCACATTACTTCTGGGTAAAATATATTATCCAGGAAATAGTTGAAAAAAGAAAGTGGGTTGGTCGTATGGCAGGTGAGATATAAGATATGAAAGGTTCAAGTGTCTAGATTAGTTATTAATATGCTGAAAGGGTTAATTGAATCCAAACAATGAAAGGTCTAATGACCCAATTTGGCTATCCTGCCAAGAATATGAGAAGTATTGACATTGTTGTCGGTGGGAGCTCTTTTCACAAATGCAGACCTCAACCTGTTTATGACTTGGTACATAAGTCTTATGGAGTTGACTGAAGTACACAGCAGTTTAGAAGCTATCTGGGGGTCACATTTCTTAGCAAGGGTCAGAGGTAGGTATGGATCCTATGTTTTTCTAACACCAACTCCAGTGTTCTCTTTATCACACAATACTGTTTCTGGTACTGTGTATAGGCCTTCTAAAACTGATCATCTATACAGTTTAAGTATTTTTTCCAATCATAGTTATTCCACATCCTCCTTCTTAACCTATCTTATTGGAATTTTTATTTTAAAATATATTTACTCCATGGATTTCATTTGGCCGGGATATAAGTGATTAAGCATGTGATTTTGTTGTTTTCATTTGTTGATTTCAATTGTTGATTTCATTTAGCCAGGGTATAAGTGATTAAGCACTTAATGTTGTTTTCCTCAGAAGAGGCATCCCTCTTAATTGCATGATTGTGGTTTCTTTGATCAAGACAGGATTCTCATCCCAATGCCCTCTGAATTTAAGGCTCATAGAAGCTAACCTTGAACTCCAGGAAAGTTATTACCTTGGTTGTTTCCCTGTGTGGACTCTGAGATGCTGACACCTAGCTGGCTGCCATAGGAATTGATACCCATCATGCCACTGTGAGCTGGAGAGCTAGACAGAGCTGGGATCTGGCTGGGATTCCTTGGGACACTGTAGAGGGCCTCAGCAATGTCAGCAGCTCGCTTCAGAATGATGTCCTACAAAAAATCCCATGAGGTTAGCATTCTTTCCAGGAAAAGTCAGAATCAAGCAGGAGGCTAGAGGGAAGTGGTGGCCCATGAGGCAAAGGTTTGGCATCTAACCTGGTTATTGTGCGGTGTTCCATAAAGGGCTTCCACTAAATCAGCCGCTCTTTTCAACAGCATTTCCTGGGGGAGAGATGGGGACAAGAACCAAATGGTGAAATGCAAGAGCACAGAGAGGGAAGCCGTTTCCACAATCTTAAATGGTACAGAGTCATCAAGTGTTGGATCTAACTGAAACTATTAACCACAATGCTAAATATGCTGGTGGCAGACTGCTTTAAAAATCATTTTGTTGTTCTCTATTCTACTAAAAGCTCATTGAATAATTCAACTCAACTCAGCAAACATTTAAGAGTTTACCATGCTTAAGCACATTATCATAATGTGGAAATAATGTTGGCAAGCCTCAAAGTCAATACCAACAGACCCTTCGAGATTCTACCAAGGTGGAGAGTTTTTTAATTGGATCCCTGTGTTGGAATGCTCAGCTGTGTTTATTTCCCTGTCTTTCTTCAGACCCCATCTTCTGTCCCTGCCCCCCAGCTGCCAGTGCCTGCCCCTCTGAGATTACCTTCCATCTCTTTTATATAGAATTTCCATGCTCCTAGCTTTTTACATGTTGTCTCCCCCATTAAAATGGGAGCTACTCAAGGGCAGGGACTGTTTTTGCCTTTTGTTGTCTCTCCACGGCTTAGCTCCATGACTGACATAGAGCAAGCATTTAATACATACTTGACTCAGCTAAATGTAAAGAGTATAAGTATAATGCCCCAAAATAATCTGTAGCTCCCTTTTGCTTCTAGGAAAAAAAATTAACTTCAGTTTAGAACTTAGAGCCCCCTGCACTCTGGCTCCCATGTGCCTTTCCAGACTTGTTGCATGGTAATCTCCTTCAAACATGGTATGGTCTAGCCAATTGGCATTTTAGCAGTTCCTTGAATTGGACACATCATTTCACATATTTCAGTATTTGCAGGACTTTCACCCCTACTTCCATGTCTGAATTTTACTTCCCCCTCACCTCTGCCTGTTTAGAATCCCTAGTTTTCTTCAAAACTCAACTCAGGTGCCATATTTTAAATTGTCTCACTGTCCCATTGTTAGTGCATGATCCCTCATCAAATTTTCTTGAGTTTGATTGCCTGTATGTCTGTTGTGCTCTCTGATAGACAGTAATACAAGGAAGTGAATATAGTTTCAGTTTTGTCTTTGCGTTCTGAGCATCTAGCACAGTGCCTTGCAATAAGTGTTTTTCAAATTGAATTGAATTCAAGTTGTATACCCATAGCTCTAGAACCTTAGGCACCATCTGGTCCGATTCTCTCATTTTAGGGATGGAGAAACTAAGGTGCAGAGAAATTAAGTGACTTACCCAAAGTCACACAGACACTAAGTATCAGAACTGGGATTTTAACCTGGGGCTTCTGATTCTGAATCCAGTACTTTTTCCATTGGAATAGAATTAATCAACAGAAAGTTAGTTACCAAATAATTTTTATGGAGATAACAAATCATGAAATGCTAAATACAGAAGAATGGAGAGGATGGAGCTACATCCATGGGGAAAGTGATCTCACTATTGAATAACAGATCTTGAGGAATACTAAAGCATAATGTAATCCCCTCCAAAGAGTGTTGGGCTCCCCAGACACAGAATCATTTATGATATGGGAAGACTTCAGGAAAAATGTGTGTCACCAGGTAGGTTTTACCAAAGGGGGAAATATATATTTGAAGCCGTCCTGGACATAAATCAGACTGTTGGACCAATCCAGTGTTTTTAAGTGATTGATTGGCTAGAGCTCCATCCTCTTGTCTAGGAGCTATCCAGAGTTCTGAAATGGCTCTGGCACTGCCTTTTATGAAATTTGATTCTAACAAAGATGAATTATCTCAATAACACTCTCTTGTTTCTTGGAGGGAGGGAGTGAGTCAGAGAGAGGGGGGGAGGGAAGGAGAGAGAGGGAGGGAGGGAGGGAGAGAGGGAGGGAGGGATAGAGAGTAAAATCAGTGATCCCTTTCCTCTCATTTTGTCTTTGCCACCTCCTGTTTTTCTTACAGCTTTTTAAATCGCTATTAACCTATTTTATAGAAAGCTTTTATTTGTAAAGCTAGGGTTTTTCCAAGAGGAAAATAAAGGTGCATTAGAGAGGCAATTATGGGCTTCTAATTTTTCTCATGATACAAAGAAATAAGAACTTCACAATTTGATATCAGAATGTTTAAAGTTCCAATTTGGTGAAAAAAATGAAATACCTTTTAGCAATTTAATGAGATAAAATAAATGTGATCAACTTTTTATATAAATCAAAGCTGAAATAACAAGCCAGGCACTTATCAAATCATTTTTCATAGGCAGACTTATCAAAGGGATGCATCTCATAGCATATTTACACACAAGTATGCCTTACCCTGTGTTACACAGATAGACCTTCACACAATGAATGCTATTTTCAATAATATACCATAACTAAATTCCACAATTATAGCATCATTTGGACAATTGCCCAACATAAATAAGGTGGCAAGTGATAACCTGAGCTAACTCTTGAGACCCAGTGATGATAAGCCTAAGTATCAACTTTACCATTGCCCACAGTATTCAACAAATTGTGCTCCAATTAAATCACTGAGAGCTATGCAATATTGCTTCACCTAAAATTGTATTTTTTTAAACAGAGTAAACTTGCACATGTGTACATAGGAGAAAGTGGAAATGTCACTGACCTTGGAATCATATGACCTAAGTTTGAAATCTGGCTCTACCACTTTCTGCTATTATGACCTTAGGCAGATCATTTCCACTGTAGTTTTCTTCAAGTTGACCTAGATGACCTCTAAAGAGCCTTTCTACATTAGATCTGTGATCTTTAGTATTTGCTGGTTGATTATTCATAGGAAGCCACGATCATAGGAGGGAACCTTAGAGGTCATCCAGTCTAACCCTTTCGTTGTACAGATGAGGGAACAGAGGCCCAGCTAAGACACATGCCTTTAACTCATCATCCTTTGTCCACTTAATTTCTGAAGCTCTTAGCATCATTTGTTGAGAACTGGAAGAGATGTTAGGAGTCACTTAGTCCAATCCCAACATCTAACAAATGAGGAAACAGAGCCAGAGCAATAAAGTATCTTGTCCAAAGTCATGCCAGTAGGAAGCAGGAGAAACAGAATCTGAAATGAAGTCATCTGATTCTAAATACAACATGCTTTCCTGATAACCAATACATAAATAGAATATGCTAATATGCTACAGGATCATTGGATTTCAAAGAATTCACTTTGATAAAGTGAATTGTCTTTTGCAAAGATTAATTGATCTGATTTGAAACTCGGTATTTTGGGGTGTCAGGCTTTTTTATGGTGTGTGTGTGTGTGTGTGTGTGTGTGTGTGTGTTTAGCACATCCCAGAAGTACATTTCAAAATTAAGCTTTATCAGTGGAACATTTTGTGCACATTTGACACCTATATCCCAAAGAAAACCCAAGAGGATCTTTGCAGCCAAGCTTCAAAGCCTATTTAGAATGAAGTGAATTTGTTTTCAAATGCATCTCATTTTACTAAAATGTCATAAAATGGTTTTTAACACATTAATCTCCAGAGTGATTTACCTTAGCTAGTCTTTCTGGATCTCCAGGATGCCTCGGGATGACTTTCTGTAATCTCTGGAAGCCATAGTCTATGGTAGGTTCATTTAATGCTGAAAAAGAAAAGTCCCAATTCCTGAGTATATGTTCTGGTTATTAATCAAATTTTCTGAAAGAAACATTTTTGAAGGACTGTCACAGTTACTGGTATTAGCAGAATAACACTAATTGTTGCTATTATTACCTTGCTTAGTTATTTCAGACTACTAAGAAAAGCAGGAAACATTTAATGATAACAAAATGGAATGATGAGTCAATTGAGGTTGGGGGTGTGTGGTGTAGATATGAGCTACAGCTGCTGGCCAACTGTAATTTGCACACGAGATGAGCTGTGGCAGAAAAGGTGGGGTCAAAGATACACATGGCCAAAAAGGAGGTTAGTCAGCCACTTTGGTGAGAGATGGAGATAACCACTGAATGGCCCCAGGGCTGCACTGGGAACTCAGAAAGATTAAATATTGAAGGAACCATGGAAGGGTCTTCCAGGTGCTTAAGGAAGGAAGTAGATAAGAATCACACAGGACAAGAAGGCCTGGATGGGTGGGAATGGCTCTCCTGTTCTCTGTGTATACCTTGTATTCACCAAGTTATTTGCATGCTGTCTCTCCACTTAGAATGCAAGCTCTGTGAAGGAAGGAACTTGTATTCCTAGCACATAGAACAGTGCCTGACACATAGTAAGGGCTCAATAAATGCTTGTGGACTGACACCAGCTCACATGCAACCTCTGATGTGAGGATTTTCTTCATCCCATCCAATTGTTGGTGTTCCTCCCCTTACCCTTGAATTACTTTGTGCGTATTTTTTCTTTTCTTTCCTGCATCATGGTGAATCCCTCATCCACCCAGTAGAAAGGAGACCTGGTATCTCAAGCACCAAACATAGTTCTTAACAAGTAATAGATGCATCATAAAATCTTTTTGAACAAAAATTAGTTTAATCCATAAAAATTGTAGATAGATTAAAGGATAAAAATATAATTTTCACTCTTATATAAAAATTTTTATTACTCTCATGCCTCATTTGGTACTCAAAATAGTTTAATTTTAAGAGTTACTCATAGGGGCAGCTAGGTGGCGCAGTGAGTAAGAGCGCTGGCCTCAGAGTTGGGATGACCCGAGATCGGATCCGGCCTCAGAAAATGAGCACCCACGCATAAATCATGACTGGCCGTGTAACCTTGAGCAAGTTACTTAACCCCAATTGCTTTAAAAAAAAAGAGTTACTCATTAGAATAATGGATTTCAAGTTGGAAAAGACCCTATAGGGCACCTAGTACAACCCTTTCATCATTATCATCATCTTATCTCAGTTTCTTGTAAACATAATTAGCTTATTATTTCTCCCTCTTGTTTTCCTCTCTCCTCTTTCTTGACATGTCCTTTTCCATCTAGATAGTTTCTTTCCTGGTTCTTGTCAATTCAATGAAACTAGCATTTTCTTAAAACATCTGTTATTTCATGTAGCATGCTAGGCACGGATACAAAGACCAATGTAAATAATAGTCCCTGACTTCAGAGAGCTTATAGTCCATTGGGAGGTGGGAGTGGTGGAAAGTTCCATGTACAGAAATGAAGACAAAATGTTTACAAAATGAATACAAAGTTATGTCTGGGGGTGGTAAGAAGAATTCAGGTTGGGGGCAAATGAGAAAGCTCTCATGCCTTCATGAATAGGTCAGCATTTCTGCAGGCCCAAGGAATCTCTTTGCCCAAGATCCTACATCATTGTTCTTCCTTAGCCCCCTTTCCATATTACTAGGTCCCATAAACTCTCTCCTTGCAGCCAAGGTTTGGCTTCCTGTTTTTATTTCCCCCAACAAGCTTACCTGTTGCTTTTAGAAGGCTTTCTCAATAGTACAACAAGAGACCATATATATCTGGGCTTCTTCCTTCTTACAACCATCTCTTATTTGGGGCAGCCTTACCCACTTCAAAACTTTACATTAACTTTCGCCAGAATCTCAGAATGATCCTATAAGGTACTGAGGTTTTGTGTTAGTTTTTTCTCATTTTGAAGATGAAGACACTGAGTCTCAATGAGGTTCTGGGGTTCACCCAAGGTCTCACAGAAAGTTTCTTAAAGAGCTGAGCAGAGAACGCAGGTCCCCAAAGATTCATTCTGTGATCTTTCTACAATACCGTATCCTATTGTTGGCCAAGAGGATCATGGCCCCTGAACAGGTTTAGGAATTAGATACAGCAAACCAATAATGGGAAACATATCTTCCCCAAGTATATAGTCTTTTATTACTTACTCAAGTTAGGAAATTTTGAAATAAAGCAAACCAAAGGGGGATATTTAAGATTGTAGAGATGCCTACCAAGGTTAAATGCTTATAAGTTAAATGAAGAGTGGAGAAAGGCAAATTGTAAGCTGGCATCCCCAAATCCTCTCTGCCTAACAATGTCAATAGTCCCTTATTGTCTCCATTTATTCATCTTTACAACAGTTACCATCAGAATAGGGATCAATAAGAGGCCAAGGTTTTGTCCTAGTTGATGACATGGGAAAGGGGGAGGTGTACTTCTTCCCAATAGTGACTATTCCAGAGAAAACCATCCTCAAGTATCACACCTCAAGTGTGATCTCATATTAGCCTAATCTAGCAATGGACGGGACCTTAGAGGCCATCAAGTCTACCTATGTCATCTCAGAAATCAGGGAAGTGAGACCCAGGAAGGTTAAGTAATTTGCACCAGGTTGAAGTGGATTGAACTGGTAGTGTATTCCTATTTATTCACAAGTGAACAAGCTCTAAGTGTACCCACTATGGAGAGTACTTCAAGGCTCGTTCTTTAGAAATTCTACCAAGAACTAAAGTTGTAATCATGGAACTTAAAGTTGCAATGACCTTGGAGATCATCTACTCCAATCCCCATTTTCCAGAGAAGAAAACTGAGGCACAGAGACCATAACATGATCTGGGATTTAAACACACGTCCTCTGATTCTAAACCCATTCTACTATACAGGTTTACTCACATACCACCATTTAGGGTAACAACCGGGGGCATAGAGTGATCACCCCACTTTAGACCAAATTCAGGTTAAAAGAGTATCCCATTGAAGTATAGACAGGATCCTGAGAGGTGTTGATCTATTGATGTTATCCATATCTGCACAATGTCATATCAGTGTATAGGATTAGGTTAGACTGTAAACTTCTTGATATCAGGGATTATACATTATATAGTCTTGGGAAGTTCATTTAACCTTGCTGGGCTCTTCAGAAAAATTAGAGGGCTGGACTTAATTATTTTTAGGTCCCTTTCAACTTTTGACATTCTATGCTTTTGTGATAGATTTTTTTCCCCACTGCATTGATTGGTTGGGGGAAAATCAACCAAAAGAACCATTCATCTCAATGTCCTGTAGACATGTGTTCATTGTTCATTTCTACCCCTTGGCACATCCAAAGCCAACTTTCTAGTCTTAGTATTGTACTCCATTTTGGGAAGATAGTACCCAAGAGAAGTATAAAGAAAACTTCAGTCACTGAAGTTCAGTACAATCATTACCGTCCACAATCAACACCAATCTGCAACCTCTCCTACCTTTTGCTTCTTGGTAAGTGGTGCTCATAGAAAGTCATTCCAGCACCATGTCTGATGGGCACCAGAAGAGAAAAGATTGCATCGCAAAAACCCAAAGTGAATTGGAATCATGCCCCAAACTATAGGCTGTATTTATCTATGTCTTTCTTTAGTAACATAGCATTAAGGTAAAAGGTCATCTCCCCACTGAAATATATTTTATATTTACTTTTTTATTAAATAATTATGGCATGGCATGAAGTTAAATATTACAGAAGCTAATCAGGAGGGAATTCAATCGAGCAAACCCCGACCTGAGAATTTCGTCTTTGCTATACATAGAATGTCTTAATCCTCCACTGGGAGCCATTCGGGTTTACTTAAGGAGTTTAATAATACACATTTCAACTGCCACAGAATCTAAATCCCATTTGGATCAGCTTTGAAAAACTTTCATCAATACCTTGAGATTTCATAATAATTCTCTGGAGGCCCAGGATCTCATGTGTCATTTCATCTGAAGATTGTGGGTCTGATTATTAGCTTACTTACATACCTTGGGTCTGGCCAATAGATAGAAACTCTAAGAATTATATTTGGGTAGTTTTGTTTTTATCTACAACATTTTAACTAAAAATATCTAATGGGAACCACCATATCTATAGCTTGTGAAAAAAATCTGGATTGGCCCATGCCCAATATTAATTTTTTCCAAAAAGAAAAAATTGTATAATTTTTTTGGTGATTGTTTCTAAAAGGGAGGCCATGAAAGCCTCTGCCATAGTGATGGACCTTGAATCATGAGGACTAGGTGTGGATCCCACTTCAAATAATATGTAGCCACATGAAAGTCACACAGCCCTTGGAGTAATCTGGGGTTAATAATACGTGGACCATCTGTTCCACAAAGTAATTTATGAAGAGAGAAAGCTTTAGAGAAAAGTGGAAGATGATTATGTTTAAAGGAGCTTTTTGCTGACTAAGATCTGGGAGAATGCTTGCTTATTGAATTATGTCTAATGTCTCAGCCTCAGTTGTATGATCTGTAAAATGGACTAGACCACTACAGTCCCTTCACCTCAGGAAGATGGTGTGTCATTTTATGGTCCAAACTCTTCCATCAGTTACTTGCTTCAGCCTGCTAGGGTGCTCTGCCTCAGGTAATGGGGAAGTGAATGTAGCATCACAGGAACGCAGAAATTAGAAAAAGACAGGAACAGAGAGATTGTAGCATCTTAGTGAGAGCTAAGAGGGACCTCAGAGCCCATCTATATCCCAGAATCACCAAAACATAGCTTTAGAAGAAACCTCCATGGCCATGCATTATTTTCTGTATTACAGAAAAGGAAACAGGCCCAGAGAGATGAAGTTATTAACCCAAGGTCATACAATTAGGAATGGGCAGAACTAGGGTCTGGTGCCAGATTCCCCAACACCAAATCTAGGGCTCTTTCCTCAACAGCATGTATATATGAATATAAATATATATGTATATATGCATATACATATTGTGTATAAGGTCAGAGGCAAGAATTTTATCCCCAAGAGCTTTATGGAGAAAAAATATGAGACCTCTCTAAGGCCTCTAAGAGAACAAAACCCACTTTGACAAAAATACTGCAGTTTCACTGAGGTTAGTGATGATAAATTTAGGGATTAATAAATTTACTTTAAAGAGATTTGAGAGGCGAAAGAGGGAGAAGTGGGGTAGTAGATGTAGTCCTCTAGCCAGGCTTCATCATGAAAGGAAGTGGGGTACCATAGAAATGTGATGGGTTTATTGGGAGAGAGTCAGGAGTCTGAATCCCAACTAAGTTGAATGACCTTGGGAAAGTCATTCATCTTCTCCCCAGATCACCTACAAATAAGGTTAGACTTGATGTTCTCTAAGGAAACTTCTAGTTTCAAATCACAAACTTAGGATGGGAAGAGGCCTTAGAGATCTTAGGGTTGTTGTACTCTAGAACAAATTTCAAAACCTGAAAAGGTATAAGAAAGAAATGGATTTGGTCATTTGGCAGGGGGGACAAGCATAGTCTCATCTCCTCATTTTTAGGTGAAGAAACTGAGTCTGAGAAAATCAGGTTACAAATGGCAGAAGTCAGATTTAAACCGATCTCTTCAGACCCCAAATCCAGTGTTGTTACTGATTTACCAGATAATCATGATGTAGGGATCAGAGAAGAGGACTTGATGACTGTCCATCTGGGCTCCAGTCTCCATTGGGTCAGGAGCTGTGTCTTCCTTACACTGTAGGAAATAACATAGCACCCTGAACCAAGTGGGTGCTTAATAAATGTTCATTGCATGAAGAGTCTTGATTCTCCCACTTACTATGTACATGACCTTCGGTAAATCATTTAAATAGTGTGGACCTCAGTTTCCTCTCATGTAAAATGGGAGAGTATGCTTAGCCAACCTCAACTTTTTCCTTTCCTATAGTGCTATGATCTTGTTTGTACAAAGACAAAATGAAAAGGAGCCGCTGTCCCTTCCCATTCTACTGGGGGGAAGAGTTCAATGGCATGATGAGAGCTCTACACATAATGACCGAGAACGGGAAGTGACCACTAGCTCCTTGTCTGGCCACCACGTCAGGCAACCTCTCCTGGAACAGACGAGAATGCCATTAGGTTTGAAATCTTCCATTTTTGATAAGCTATACATCTCCTTACCCTAATCCCATTGGGTATTAATGGCAGAATCTTTTTCCTGATGGTTTTGGGGAGATTCTATCTAAGCACTTTATTAAGAGGTGGTATCCATCTTGTGGACAGAGCAATGAGGATGTGAGTCAAACACCTGCAGGGCACAAGTGAAAGATTAGATGGAAGCCTTTGATATTTAATTTTAAATGAAATATTAATTTAATATTTAATTACGCTTGGGGGTCAGGAAAGAGTGCAGTGGCAAGGCAGGGTGTTTGAAGAAGCCCTTAATATACACAGTTAAGGAGACAACTGTAAAAATTAAAGATAAATTTCAAGGGTAAATCTAAATGCCACCACGGAGCTATTCCACGTGTCCTCCCGCTCCCCATAATGTGTATTTAGAATATTAGAGCTGAGTGCGCAGAGCTGTTAAGAAGCTGTCTGCCACTCTGGTACAGGAGCCCTCCTCCTTTCCCCATTCCGGGGCTGCCAGTAGAGCCATCTCAACCGAAATGATACATTTGAATTTCACATGGGGGGGCCACTGGCAAACCCCAGGACAGCAAGAGGGCTGTTGCTTCCACCTGCTTCCAGTTTGAGGAGGGAACAATTGTCCTCAGGCTGCCTTTTGATGTTTGATTTGGGTGTTTTTAACTAAGAAATAGATTCATTTCTTAAATAGTTTTTTTTTTTAATGCAGAGTAATGGTTTTTTTTTAAAGAGAAAGAAAGAAGGGCAATAAATGGATGTTGGATGAGCTCTTTGCATTTTAGATTCATCTCATTTATAAAGTTTTTAAAAATCTACAACAATTTTTTGATTTATAGATCACAACTTTGACTTCAGTACTTCGAGGATTGCATTCTCATTGATGGGTATACTCTTTGGAAGGGTGCAGGCCATAGCCCATTTATCCATCTTATCCTGTGAGACTTGCCCACATCCTTCCATAAATCCAAACAATCCTCTATGGCCTTTCTCTATATCCTTTCACATCCTGTAGGTATAATGCAGTCACATCTGTCCAAATGTTATCCTAAATTCTCACTACACTACTTCCCTGCCTGGATATTACACCGTGTTTTTCTGTATCATTGGCAATATGTTGTAGTCTACTTCAATACACCATACACCCCTCCACTGCTCTCTGGGTCACTTGTCATTTTGATTCTTTGGGTAGAGTTGTTTCATGATTCATAGAGGTAGAACATTATCAGAATCACAGAATTTCAAGGATATCTCCTTAATCTCTCCCTCTCCCAGATTCTCAGTAAGTTGCATAAGTGGTTCCCCAGTCTTTTCCTGAAGATGTCCATTGAAAATTAATCCATGGCCTTTTATGTCAGCCAAAATTTCACTTTTGGACCGCTCAATACTTGAACTGTCTCTGAAATCCTGGAATAAGTTAACACTCAATATCCTAAAAAAGCAGGAGAAGGACCAGCCCAGTTAGTCCCTCCAAAAGTAGTCAAAGCCCAACTCTAGCATAAGATCTGAAGTCAAGAAAAAGACTGGAAGAATGAGGGGGGACAAAATAATGCCACCATTAAAAGTTATTACAATAACAGAAGCACTCAAGACACAAACCTACAAGAAGAGAATGACTGCGAAACATCTACAAGCAAAGCCTCAAAGGAAAGCATAGCTTGGGCAGAAATGTGACTGAAATCCCTGGAAGAAATGAAACAAGAGTTTTAAAATATTTTTATAAATGGAACGAGGGCTCTAGAGGAAAAATTAGAAAAGAAATGAAAGCTATGGAAGAAAGAATTGGAAAGGGAATTAACAGCTTGGCACAAGAGGAATAAAATGTTACCAAGCAACAAATTCCTTCAAAATTAGGATGAACCAAATGGAAGTTAAAGGTTCCATGACACAATATGAAATATTAAAACGCAGTTTAAAAACTGAAAAAATAAAAAAAATATCATATATCATATCATATCACGGCAAGACAACTGACTTAGAAAATCAGTTAAGAGAGATAATTTAAGAATGAAGCCAAGACAAAAAAAATGGTCCTAGACACATTTCACGAGATAATAAAAGAAAACTTCCCAGATCTCCTAGAACGAGGGTGCAAAGCAGAAATCAAAAAAGTCTGCCAGCCACTTCTTGAAAACTGCATAATGAAAACACCCAAGAACATCACTATCAAAAATCTAGAACTTCCAGGTTAACAACAACAGCAATCCTGCAGGTGACCAGAAAGAATAGTGTGCCCAGCAAAACTGAGTATAATCCGAAGGAATAGAAAATGAACTTTTTAATAAAAGTATTCTCAAGCATTTCTGATGAAGAGACCAGAGCTGCATGGAAACTTTGAAATGCAAATGTTTAGGAATTGAGATAAATGTGAGCAGTAAGGATAGGGGACTAAACAAGGATAACTTCTTTATATGCCCCCTCTGAACCTTATCATGATCAGAGGTCATAGTGGGAGTCTAACTAGACAGAGGGCCTAGGAATGGTTCAGTTTTGTTTTGATTATTTTAAAAGATGAATAGAAAGGGAAGAGAAGAGGACTATACTAGGAAAGAAAAGAGAGAGAAGGGATGGGGTAAATATAATGCATAATACCAAATCAACACCAAATTATAAGAATAAACACAAAGCTTTGCTACAGTCCCAAACAAACCTACTCAAACAAGCAATTAATGCTGAAATATGACAAATGGATAAAGGAAAGATATTGACACCAAATATCACCATTTAAAGTATAACTAATGTAAAAGAAATCGCATGAAAGAGGTCAAAAGAGTCTCCCTAAAACATATCACCCAGCAAATGTTTGATCTCCTTGCCAAGAAGAAAGAAAAGGTAGTCGAAGGCAACATCGTTTTTAAACGCAAACTAATTTTGGAGTATTATGGAGAAGTGGGATGCTGTTCTTGGCTCCCCAGCACTTATCATGGTGCTTAGAACATAGTGGGTACTTAATAAATATTTACTGACTCATATGGCCATTGCCAAAAAGAGTGAAGAGGAGGGGGCAGAGCCAAGATGGCGGAGTAGAAACAGCATTTCCAATGTGCTCTGCCCCACACAAATTTCAAACAATGTGAAAGGAAGCTCCGAACAACTTCTGGAGCCACAGCACCCACAGAACGGCACAGAGAAGCTAACCTCCTGCTGAGGACAGCCCAGCAGCCCTGCAGGGAGCGGCCAGCGCAGCGCTCTGAGAGCAGGCAGCACAGTGCACTGGGAACCGACAGCACAGCACACAGAGCAGAGCCCAGGTCCGCGGTTTTAGCCCCAGGGTGGCCGGGCCTTCAGCTGGCTGGTGGAACCCCAGAACACCAGCAATTGTGGCGATTCCAGAATTATCAGCACAGATAAGCCTAGGACAAAGTGAGAGGTTAGTGCCCTCTGGACTTTGGGACCAGTATTTGGGGAACACGTGGCTTCCTCCCCTGGGGGCAAAAAGCTGCTGAAGAAAGAGCTGCACAGAAGCCATTTTGCAGCATCAGTAGTGGCTCTAGCTCCTGGTCTTCGAACTGTAGGAAGATCCAGCAATCAGTCTGGGGGTTAATTGCTTTTGCTTTAAACTGCCTGGATCTGGATTGTGGTCTGGGGGGGAAGTTTGGGGTGGGTATCCAACTTGCCAGAGTGGGTGGAGGCTTTACAGAGGCCACCCAACTGGCAAAACTTGTGAAGACCCCATGTTTGGGCAGAAACTCCCCTGTCTGGTGGCAGAGTCCTACTGTGGCAACAAGCCCAAAAATCAAGTAATTAAGTGGCAATATGCCTAGGCAAACGAAACAAAATAAACAGAAAAGTTCAACACTGGACTCCTATTTTAGGGGCAAAGAGGCTCAAAGCATGGAGGAAGACTGTGAGGTCAGAACTCCTGTACCAAAAGCCCCAAATGAAAATACAAGCTGGCTACAGGCCATAGAGGACCTTAAGAAGCAGATAAGAGAAGTGGGGGAAAATTTGGGAAGAGAAATGAAAAAGATGCAAGAAAAGTATGAAATGACAGTCAACAGCCTGACTGAGGAAAATAACACCCTAAAAATAGAATAACTCAAATGGCAAAAGAGGCTCAGAAGGGCAATGAGGAGAAGAATGCCTTAAAAAGTCGAATTTGCCAGATGGAAAAAAGAATCTCAGAAGCTCACTGAGGAGATTCATTCCTTCAGAGTTAGACTGGAGCAAATGGAAGCTAGTGACTTTATGAGAAATCAAGATACTATTAAACAGATCAAACAAATGAAAGAATAGAAGGCAATGTGAAATATCTCATGGGAAAAACCACTGACCTGGAAAATAGATCCAGGAGAGATAATTTAAAAATTATTGGACTACCTGAAAGCCATGATCAAAGAAAGAACCTAGAAATCATCCTTAAAGAAATTCTCAGGGAAAATTGCCCTGATGTTTTAGACCCAGAGGGCAAAATAGAGGTTGAAAGAATCCACCAATCACCTCCTGAAAAAGATCCCAAAAAGAAAACTCCCAGGAATATTATAGCCAGGTTCCAGAATCCCCAGATCAAGGAGAAAATGCTACAAGCAGCCAGGAAGAAACAATTTCAATATTGTGGAAACACAATCAGAATAGCACAGGACCTGGCAGCTTCTACATTGAGGGATAGAAGGGCATGGACTATGATATTCCAGAAGGCAAAAGAGCTGGGAATGAACCCAAGGGTCACCTACCCAGCAAAACTGAGTATCTTGTTTCAGGGGAAAATATGGTCATTCAGTGGAATAGAGGACTTTCAAGCATTCTTGATGAAAAAACCAGAGTTGAATAGACAATTTGACATTCAGACACAAGAAGGAAGAGATGCTTGAGAAGGTAATCAAGGAAAAGAAATCAAAAGCAACTTATCAAAGTTGGACTATTTACATTCCTACATGGAAAAACAATAACTGTGTTTGATGAAACCTTTCTCATTATGAAAATAATTGAAGAAGGGTACATGGCATATGTTCACAGGTATACATGGATAGAGAGCACAGGTTGAATTTGATGGGAAGGGATGATTCTTTTTTTTTTTTTTTTTGGAGGGCAATTGGGGTTGGGTGACTTGCCCGGGTTCACGTGGCTGGGTTTTTGTTTGTGTGTTGGGTGTCTGGGGCCAGATCGGAGCTCAGGTCCTTCTGGCTCCAGGACTGGCTCTCTGCTCACTGCGCCACCTAGCCACCCCAAGGAAGGGATGATTCTTAAGGGGTGAGTCAAGAGGTGAGAGAGGAAAGTGGCAAGAGGAGATGGAGAGAGACAGGGTAGGGCAAACTATCTCATGTAGAAGAGGCAAGGGGAAGTAGTTGCAGGGGAGGGGAAGAACAGGAAGTCAAAAAGGCAAAAGCATATTCTCATTGAAGTTGGCTCAAGGAGAGAATCACATACATACTAAATGGAATATCTTACCCTCACTCACTCTCCTGAGTAGGGGAAAGGGGGATGAGAAAGGGGGATGAAGGGGAGGGCATTCTGGGGAGAGGGGAAGTTAGAAGTACCCACTATCAAAGAGGGA
Source organism: Gymnobelideus leadbeateri (assembly GCA_011680675.1). Taxonomy (NCBI): domain Eukaryota; kingdom Metazoa; phylum Chordata; class Mammalia; order Diprotodontia; family Petauridae; genus Gymnobelideus; species Gymnobelideus leadbeateri. The sequence continues at coordinate 180,408 of WOXC01007632.1, read as the reverse complement.
CAGGATCAAAATAGGGAATGGACCAGGTGGGAGGTGAGACAGATGGAAGGGAAATATAAGCAGTCTTTTACAATATATCTACTATGGTAATGTTTTGCATAGATATACATGTACAACACATACTGAATTGCTTATCTTCTCAGAGGGAGTGGGTGACAAGGGAGAAAGGGAATGGATCTGAAAATCGAAGTTTTAAAATTAAATGTTTCATAAGATGTTCAGGCAGTGGGGCTCAGAGATTCACCTTGCCCTAATGGCAAAGTCGAAGGGGATATGGGAGAAGATATGGGAGAGAGCAGATTGGATGAGGGGATATCTAGTGGGACTGCTATTCTGGGGTGGTGGGTAGGGGAAAAATGGGGGAAAAATGTAACTCATAATCTGGTGGAAATGAATGATGTAAACCAGAAGTTAGTAAAGCATTTGTTTAATTTAAAAAAAAGAGTGAAGAGGAGGCACAAAGGTAAAATAAGAAATGGCAATGTCCGTATTTGTAACAGGCTGTATTTTAAACTGTGCCATTGCCCCTTTGTCCCTGGTAAGATCACCTTTTGTCCTGTACTTCTAATTATGAGGGGAAAATATGAGAATTGGATAGAAAAAGAGCTTGGCCACTGATGAACTGTGTGACCTTGGGCAGCTCAATTCAGATCTCTCAGTCCCATTTTCTCTCAATTTTCCCCTCATGAGGGACTTAAACTACATTGGTCCTAGGGTCCCTTCCAGCCTTAAACCTATGAACCTATGAGCCAATATAGGCAACACTGGGTAGAGGGTAGAGATCTTGCCTCAAAGCTAGGAAGATGTAGGTTCACCTCTTGCCTGACATATATAAGCTGTGAGACTAGGCACATCATTTAAGCTCTCAACGTTCTGGGCAATTCTTTCATGCTAAATTGGAGAGGAGGTACAACCAACATTGGGGAGAGAGTTTCCTCACTTGGAACTTCCCTACAACAATGAAATCCCAAGTCTAAACTTTCTCCATGTGATCCCAAGGATATTTCTCTGGCTCTTGCCCAAGGTGACAATCTGCCTCCATTTTCCTCAGCTCACAGAAGTAGGAGAGACTTTAGGTAGATCCCTGAATATCCATAAGCCTGGGTTAAGGGAGTCAATAATAATAAACCAATCACTTTCTGCAAGTGATAGCCAGAGGCATCCTATCAAATGGTGGTGTGAGAAAAAAACAGTCCCATGAGAGTATGAGTGGGAAGCAAACATGTCCTTTTCAGAGGTGGGGTGTTGCTCCTGCAGCCCTTGGCATCAGCAACACCAACCACCTGAGGGAGCTGATTACTCCAGTTTGGCTAATTACAGCAGGTGAGACTGAAGTTAATGGCATGGGCTCCTTACTGGTGGCACCTCTTGGCACAGAAACTGACAGTGTTGGGGGCACATAGTGAAGGCTGGAGCTTCCCCGATTAACTCCTCCAAAATTTCTTTCCAAAAGGACTTCTTCAGAAGGAGGAACACTCATCTGAGACTCTAGGTTACTGCCCCTTCCCCCCAAATCTGATCAGGTAGCTTTTCCAATAGTTCCACCCAGGGCCCTAACACCAAAAAGCAAGGTTTCAGGTTACTTTCTCTCTCTTAAATCAGAATTATTTTTCTTTCTTCAAGCAGGCTGGAGAGGAAATTGGATTCTGAGTCAGAGGAACTGAGTTTGAATCTTGATCTTTAATTTGCTTTAGCAGATTAGGCAAAGCCCTTCCATTCTCTGTGGGGTGGACATGATGACCTTTAATGTGACTTCAAGCTCTGAATTGATGATTTTATGCCCCTATGAAGCTCTTTGTGCCTCAGTTTCCTTATCTGTAAAATAAGGGGGCTGGGCTAGATGACGTCTAAGATTCTATCTAGATCTAGTCCCATGGTGCTATGACCTTCTCCATGTCTCCATTTGTGAATCTCTAACATAGGCTTGGGCTTAATCATCCCTAAATTCTCTTCTCACTATACACTCCTTGGGTCTAAAGGAGCTCACACAGTGGTTTGATCATCCCCAGTGCCATGAACAATCATCAGAATTACAGACACGGAACCTCAAGGTTTTAAGACACAGGTTTAGAGGTCCAAGACTGAGGCAATCTAGAGTCCAACACCCTCATTCTACAGCTGAGAAAACTGAGATGTGGGGAGGTCCATAGTGTAAGGATGGGGTCAAAACCACCCTGCCCCATTTTAGCCTTGATACCTTAACTTGGTGGGAACATGTCTTAATCAATTAATCACTCACAGACCTTAGGCTAAGTGCTAAAAGGCCTTTTGAACTGGAATCGTGTTTGGATAGATGGAGGAAACTTGGCCGTACCCCAGGGATTGTCTATAAATTTTCAAGCAAGTTGAGAAAGGGATGGAATTCCAGAAACTAGAGCAAGTGTGGTTTTCCAGTACATGAGTGAGGAGGAACCACTTGGGGGAAGGGGGGGAGAGAAGGAGGCTTCAAGTTTGGCCTCAGCCAAGTATCCTCTCCTCCATTCCCTCCCCCACAAAAAAAAAATTGGCCAGAGGAGGCCCTCATGAACTTCAAAGGGTCCAGAAGGTTTGAGACTTCCTATTTTCCCATCAGTATCTTATGGGTGTCCCTAGACCAGCTAGCAGGCAATGTCTGCATTGTAAGCTAAGGACAGACCCCACAAAGATTCTCTCTACTTATGGGGAACTTTTGGATAACCTCATGAATGGAAGAAAAGGACTTTTAGGGACTAGGACCTGTGAGTCACTCCTCTGTCACACGTGCCCTCTAAACCTGGGCCCACTTTACTGTGGGCTCTCTATATACTTGAGGAAAGTGTCACAGATATTCGAAAATGTTTGAGGGAACTGCCTAGTTCTACTCTACCATCTTAGTAAACACCCCTTTCCCAAAACTATTTAAGGCTAAATTATTATATTAATAATATTCAACTAGAAACCTGCTAGCCAAGATCTGGGTACATGAGATTCATTTGTGAGAATGGGGGTCAGGATAAGGATGCTCAGAGCTTATGAGGGCCCCAAAGTACCATAGAATCATAGGTAGGGAGTTTGAAAGTACCTTAAAGGTCCTCTAGGTCAACGCCCTCATTACATTGGTAAGAAAACTGAATAAGGGAAGGGATAGGTTTTGATAACAAGTCTTTCTGACTCCAAATCTAGTGTTTACTAGTCAGTCAACAAAGATTTATTAAATGTTGACTATGTGCCACACACTGTGCTAAGTTCAGAGGATGCAAAGAAAGGCAAAAAAAAACCCTTCATTTTTTCCACTGGATTAGGTCCTTAAGTGACCATCTAATCCAACCCATAGCTGAAGAATTCCCTCTTCAACAGCTCTGGTCGGGGCTCGTTAAACCTTGGCTCCAAGCCCTCTAATGAAGGAGAGTGGACCACCTCTTGAGGCAGGCCATCCCACTTAAGACAGCTCTAATGGGGAGGCAGCTTTCCTGGCCTCAGGGGAAAATCCATCTCTACAATTCACACCTCACTTTTTTCACATTAGGCTTCCAGTCTCCCCGCCATCTTGGTTGCCCTCCTGTGGCCATGCTTGTTTGGACATTGTAAGTCTCCCACAAGGGACCCTGATATTGAGAGAGGGGCAGGAGCCTCAGTCGGAGGGCACCAAGAGCTCATAAAATCCATCCCTAAAGAAATAAAGATCAGGGACGTGAGAGATTCTTTATATAATAAGGAGTCTGTGCACTTAAAGTGGCCATGCTTGGGGCCTCCATCAAGAATAACAGCTCATGTTATAGAAAACTTAAAGGTTTACAAAGAGCTTTATACACAGTGCTTTAAATGAGCCCCCACAATACCCCTATTGGCCCCTTATTCAAGCCTTTCCCTCCTCAATTATTTTGTATTGACCTCTATGTTTATTTACACACACACACACACACACACACACACACACACACACACACGCTATATTCACCCCTAACCTCTAGAAATTCCTTGAAAGCTAACACCTTTTCTCTTCATTTTTCCCAGTGCTCAGCACACCACCTGATACATGCTAAACACTTAATGAACGTTTGTTGATTGACTAAAAAAACCGCTTATTGTGTTGGCAGAGCCATCAGAGCCTGTGCTTGTGGCCTTTGCTAGTCCAGGAGGCAGGCAATCTGGGTAGGGTTCTCCCCCATTTCACAGGTGAGCAGTAGGATGCATGGAGCTAAGTGACGTGCCCATGGTTGCAGTCCAGTGTCAGAGGCAGGATTCAAAACCAGGTCTCTCCTGACACCTTTCTCCATGGCCCCCCACTGCTCCTCGCACATTATTCCCAGTCCCCTCCCAGCTCTTCCTATCTTCCTGTAAGAATGTCTGATTCAGTATATTGGAGGCTATAGTCTGACCTAGGGCAGCAGAAGGGTTCTAGGCAGTCCTGCTCTCACGAAGCCAATCGAGCTGGAAACAGGAGAGCCCTTTGTCCCCTGGCTCTGCAGAAGAAGAGGCCAGACTGTGACTGAGCAGTATGGGACAGGGCTCAGGCCTGACACTGGAGACAGCCCTTCCAGACATTTTCAGAGAACATTCCATCTCATTCCATGGCTGAGCTTTCCTACTGGGTTACCAATTAGTTCTCCTTGTCAAGTGGCAGTTTTCTCAGTGGGAAGGGGCTCAAGACCACCAAGTCACTTCCCATGGGGCCTGGAACCATCCCCAGATGGTTTCTGTTTCCCGGCTCCACTAAACTGGGTTACATTTGATCCAGTTCCCTCAAGGTGAAAGTTTCTGGCTAGTGTTACTGGGCTCCAGAGCTGTCCTGATGCCCCTCCCTGGGTGGTTTAGCTTTAGGGTTTTGCTTGCTGATGGTGGCCTCTGGAAGAAGGCTTAAGCTTCCCTCTCTATTTCATTCCTGTCCTTCTTTACTCCCACAGCTCCCCCCACATTACACTCATACTGGATCTATCATAAACTAAATGGGTTTGGGGCCAGAAAATGGTCTTCCAGCCAGAAACCTCTTTCTACAAATAACTACCTTTATCAAGATGAAGTTCAACAGACACCAAGGCAACTTCCAATTCTGAAATCCCATGATTCTGTCTTCTAGGAGTCTTGGACTAGATGAGGTTACAGCTAAAAGTCTATTATGCTATGTGGCCACACCATGGTTTTTATTATGGTGATACAGAATGGCAGTGGTAACAATGTTGATAACACATTAGCCAAGGTAGTACTGGATCATGGAGAAAGAATTTCATTTGACTGGGGTTGGGGGCAAGGACTGTTAGAACAACCAGGCTCAATAACTAGCAAGGACCAAGGTCTGGTTTTATGTTCCTTAGCAACAGGGACTGAACCTGTGATTTCATTGGTGTATGGAAATCCCAGATGAGGAAATTCCCTCTGTCATGTCAGGTCAGTACTTTTTCTGCCATTCCTAGCCTTAGAGGATTATTGTTTCCCCAGGGCAGAGTTGGGAGAAGGAGTAAGGGGGAAAGGCACAGACTCTCCAAGAACACATGAATGGACCCTACTGGAGGGTGGGGGGAGGGAGTTTGGGCTTTCTTGGAGAGTCTGTGTTTTTCTTCTCACCCCCCTCCCCAATTCTGCACTAGGGAGACATCTGTGGAACATGGGGGCCTCTGACAATCAGTCATATTACAGATCCAGGAGAAATTCACAGTATTTAATGTGCAAGACATAATAGCAGATTTAAGATTATGGTTGGGCCTGTGATTTGAGCGATATAGGGAACTCCTCCTACCAAGCAAACCTCTAATTATTCTCCAACGTGGAATCCTGCATGGAGAGGTATAAAATGACCCTTCCAGGGTCACACAGTCAGGATGAGCCAGAGCTGTGATTGCAATCAAGGGCCATCCTGACTCCACAGCCAGCACTTTCACTACCAGAATCAAGATGCTCTTTGCACTGATGACTGAAGGAATGAAGGAATGAATAAATAAATGAACGAATGCACTAGCAGTTTTTCATCCAAAACAGTTCCATCTCTTTCAAATTAGTCCCCCAGAGAGACTACACACAACCATTTAGGGGGCAGACTATGTGCTTAGAATCAGGAGGACCTGAATTTGAGTCTTATTAAGAAACTTATAAGCTCTGTTACCCGGGGCAAGTCCATGGCCCTCGGTGTACCTCAGTTTCCCCATCTGCAAAAGAGGGGTCAGAATAGCACCTACCTCCCAGGGTCATAGCGAGAATCAAATGAGTTAATGTAAGTAAAGAACTCTGCAAAGCTCAGCACAATATATAAATACTAACCCTTGTTGTTGTTACTTAGTCTGACAATGTTCAAAATGTCACTGGTGCTGACTTTTCTCTTGGAAGCACCTTCAGGGCCCATTTATGAGCCACAAAGCTGTCCTGTTATTTTATCACCACTCCTAAATATCTCTGTCACCTCTTCCCATCTTAAAAACGTGAGGAGCCAAACATTAGCTGTAACACGACCTCGGCTACACAGACCTTTTCCTAAACCTGTATCTCCACTCAAACACAGGTCATGTCCAAGAATGTCGAGTCAGATATTAAAGCCATATGGAAGGTTTCCTAGACTGTCTGTGTCTATTTCACGGAATCATAAAAATTTTAAAGCTAGAAGAGGCCTTTGAGATCTCCCCCTTCTCCCCCACAACCACCACCACCATTTAATAGATGAGGAAACTGCGTCCCAAAGAAAGGGACTTATCCATGATCACACAGCTAGTTAGTGGCAGAGCCTAGAGGCCCAGGACTATTCAGTCTAAATCAAGAAGTTTTATGGGCTTATTACATCCAATATCCCCTGATTCCATGCAAGTTAGCATTCTTTCTACTATACTGATTACATTTTTTTCTTTTAATTCAATCCAACCCAGGCAGCATTTGTTCAGCACCTACTCTGTTCCAGGCACTGTGCTAGGCGATGAAGAACATAGAAACAAAAATCCAACCTTCGGAAGCTTTTATTCTACACTAGAGAAAACAGCATGTGCATTTATATTTGTAAATCTATAAAATGCTATTTGGGTCCAAATACAAAAGGCAAAAACGTCCCCCTCTAGGTGATCACTGGACACTGATGAGTTGGAAAGGAGAAAGGAATAAATGCCCTCAGGATGCGTGCAATATTTTTGAAAAAAATTATCATGAGCCTGGTGCGTTTCCCAAGTCGTAACATTCTTCACTTTTATCTTTTTTTTTCTTTTTCTTTCATTTCAAAGGATAACTTGCACCTCATCTTCCTGCTTTCAATGACCCTCCCCTTTCAACACAACCTCTGAAGCACTCCAGATTTCAACCTCAGAAAGCACAATTTTCATGGCACTCCCCTGTTCCAGAAGCCACCAACGCTCCCTAATGTTGAATACATCAATTCCTTTGGGCATCAGTTTCCACATCTGTAAAATTAGGGGATTAGACTAAATGGTTTCTAAAGTCTCTTCCAGCTCTACACTAGTCTCCCATAATCTGGGTCTGTCCTACCTATCTACCCAACAAGATTCCCACTACCCTTCTTTTCTATGTCTGCCATGCTTTCTTACTGGAACACACATGACTGACCCTTTCTAGCATCCTTTTGATACATTATTCACAGAATAATAGAATTTGAGAGTTGGTGATGGGAACTTCAGTGACCATTTAGACCAACTAGTAAACAAAATATAGTTCATCCAGCCTATTCAGGAAAATTTCCAAGTGGAAGGTCAAACACACCACCTCCTAAGACACCATATGTTCATCATCATGGACTCTATGGGCCAGTTCATCTGGTATATACTGGTATATATCTGGTTCCTTACTCACAGAACTCTATTTCCCATTGCCTTGCCTTTGCTTTGGAAGTTCTCTACACTGGAATACAATCCTCTCACCTCTGCTTCATAGATCCCTAGTTTTCTTCAGTCCTCAGCTCAAGAACCACCTTCTTCTACATGAGGCCTTCTTACTGCTTCCCCACCATCTTGTACCATTTTATACATATTGTTATACATACTTATTGCCTCCCCCAAGAGAACATGAGCCCCAAGAGAGCAGGCTTTTGTTTTGTCATTGTATTCCTAGAGCTTAGCACAGTGTCTGGTATATAGTAGATAATTAATAAATCCTGGTCCAGGTATTGATAAATACATTTTAAATTTTGTTTCTCTCTTCTTGGACCTCAAGGGTTTGAGGCACTCAATAAATATTTGAGTTAATGGTTGATAATTTCAACCATCCCCAAAACTTGCTATGGTATTATCCCCTACAGAGTTGGATTCCATATAAGACAAGTCCATTTTGAGCCCCCATCCAAGGTAGTGGCTTTTGGAATCATAGATTCTCAAAATTGGAGGAGACCTCAGAGGCCAGGTAGTCTAATCCATACCTGGCAAGAATCCTCTTCAAAACAGATTTATTTAATAGAACCATAGAATGAACTTTAAAAGCCATAAGTCCAAAATCTCATGAGAAAGAATAGCCCATCCAACATCCCCAACAAATGGTCATCCAGCCTCTTCCTGAAGACCTCTGGGAAGGACACGAGGAATCCTTTGATGGAATGTGTTGGGTTAGATGGTTAAGCTGACGTCCCTTCAATTCTCTGCTGTTTTTACAGCATAGCCCCAACATCTTCTTATATGACTGCACCCCAGATGAACAAACCCAAAGAACAAAGAGGTTGTGATTTCTCCTGAACCGTATAAGCTCATTTTTGTATCCAGCACCTAGCACAGGATGTTGGTCCTAACATCATAGGATCATAACAAATGGCCCTCAGAGACCATCTAATCAAAGCCCCTCACTTTATAGATGAGGAAAAGGAGGTCCAAGGAAATGAAGGCCCTTGTCCAAGGTTACACACATTTTAAGGATCAGTGGCTGGATTTGGACCCCAGATCCCCTGACTCCAGAGCCAAGGCTCTTTCTACTATAGCAGACACTTGATAAAGATTTGATGAAATGAACTGGCCCAAGTTAAAACTGAGTTACCACTTTGCCATTTGGGAACGTGTCATAGTCAAGTCAAGAAACATCTGGGCTTAAGTATTTCCTCTGACTCATCCTAACTGTGTCACCTTGGAAAGTCACGTCACCCCTTGGTGCTGCTGCCAACTAAGAAGGCAAGTGTTTGATCCTCATTAATAAAGCATATTTCCTCACTGGGTGCTCCCTCCATGGCACTGGATGAAAAGGAAGAAAATCTATGATCTAGGCCAAGATCTGGCATCATAGCATAAAGATCTCACAATCATCACAACAGATCAAGGGGCTGACATTTACACACAGTGCCTTGAGGTCTTCAAAACCCTTGACAGATACTTTCACTTGGTCCTCAGAGGTATTATCCCATTTTACATATGACTTAGGAAATGCAATAGGGCAGAGAGAAGGAACAAGAGCAAGGGTGCTTACCTGTGTAAATGAACCTTCCTGGGGCCCCTTTGCAGAACTGTTTAGACTTATATGATAATGTCACTTCCACCACTCCAGGGATGTGCCGAGGGGGAGTCTGGACTCTGATGGCATGAGGTGTTATCAGCTGCAGAGGAAACAAGTGAGAAAAAATAATTGGGAAAGAAAGAGAATGAGGGGCTGTCTCCCACCCCCATGAAGCACTAACCCTCCCTCTCCTCATGCCACAAGGTTTAGGGAGCCATAACTAGTCACTCTGACACCTGGAGCAAAAAGCAATAATTGTCCCTGGTCAGACTTTAGAAAAAAAGGCCAGGGACTGATTTTGTTTTGTTTTTGTTTTTGTCCATTTGTATCCCCAGTGCTTAGCACAGGGCTTGGCACATAGTAGGCTTATTTATTATAATATGTTATTATTTATTATTTATTGAGTTGAATGAATGAACAAAATCAACTTGGAAAACAAATTCAGTTGATCAGAGTGGGGAGGGAGGGGAGAGGTCACCACCAGATCACTTATTCTGGTTCACTATTTTTCCTCAGCTGCTAATGTACAAGTACAGTTGGTGCCCGCTAAATTATAGTAGCTTGGGAGAATAGCCCTGGAGGCCCTGCCCTAGTTAAGGTTCTTTGAATTTTCAAAAGTGTTTTCTGAATGCATTCTGCACATTCATACCCTCCTGCCTCAGCTCAACTCATTTTTCCTTTCTTTAATGCCTGCTTCCTTCTTCTCTGCTTTCCTCCAGCATCCCCTTCTCTCTATTCCCAGTTTAGTTCTAAGCCCCATGTTGGTTTTCCAGGTTATTCCAGTCTACAGCCATCTTTCTGTCCCTGGAATGTCACATGTGACACATGGCAGGATCACATCAAACTATGAAGTGATAGACTTGTTCAGATCCTGTCTTGAGCACTCACCACCTACCTGAGCTTGGACAAACCACTGAACCCTTGTTTCTCCCAGGCCTCAGTTTCCTCATCTGTAAAATGGGGGCTTGATGATCTCTGAATCTCATGACTTAGTACGTCTTTGGGTCCCCAGCTCCTAGCATAATTCCTGAAATAGCTGGTGCTTAATCAGAGCTTCTTGATTAATTGATTGCCTGATTCTTGCTGTCTCTGTCACTTCTTTGTCACTTAAGAGAAGTTAACCCATTGGTGTGCTCCCGTTTATCTTCCTTCACTACTAGATTATACCTCTATGCATCCTCAGTTCCTAATGTAGTGCCTTACACAAAGTAAATGTTCAGCAGTCTGGATGATTGGAACCAAGCTCTTGAACTGATCAAGACTGGATGAAGAGATTGTCTTTGCCTACCTCACTCCATACGAGCATGGTCCCAAATACCACTTGAAGTCCATCAAAGAAATTGTCTCCTATGATGATCACCATGGCCCCGCCGGTGGTCCAACCTTCACTCGGGCTGATAGCTTTGATGCAGGGTGTAGCTATGGAGACAGAACCAGAAATTAGCCTCATTCCTTCTGTTCCTGCCAATCAGGACCTTACAGAGGATTCTTCATGGCATCTGTTTTTAGAGCTGAAGGATTTCCAAGCAATGCCTTCTTGCCCACACTAGCTGGCTACTTATTTGCTCCATGTTATTATAATCTAGCAACAAGGCAATGTGGCATAAAGGAAAGATTGATGGATCTGGTGACTAAGCCATTCAGTGTTTAGTTAGAATGCTTAAGTTGGAGTCAGGAAATCCTGAGTTCAAATCTTGTCGTTGACACTTCCTAACCATGCGACCTCGGGTAATTTATTATAGAATTTTGTCAGTCTCAGTTCCCTCATCTGTAAAAGGGGAAGAATAATAACACCTATGTGGCAGATTTGGTGAATGGTTCAGACAAGATAATATATTTAAAGTGCTTTGGGAAACCCTAAAGAGCCACATAATAGCAATATTGATATCATTGCTATTGTTATCGTTATAAGTGGACTTATCTTCAAATCCAGGCTCTTCTATGTACTTGCTGTGAGATTTTGGACACATCACTTAATCTCTCTGGGTCTCAGTTTATCCATCTGTTAAATGGGGGTTGGGATTGGAATAATTGATTTCTAAAGTCTCTTTCAGCTCTGTCTGTGAATCTATGATTACATTGACCACACTGCAAGGAAAGGTAAAATGAGGGAGGTCAGATCCCCGCCATCTTCTGCCTCGGTCAGACCCCATCTAGACCACTGGGTGCATTTGGGGATCTGTTTCGAGGACAGGAAAACCCAGAGCGCCTTCAATAGAGGGTGGCCAGAATGTGAGGGGACTCAATGATAACACATGAGGGATGGTTGAAGGAACTGGGGATATTACACAAAGCAAAGAAAATGCTCAGGGAGAACATGTGAGATACTGCTATACAGTGAGAAAGGTACTATTTGAGGAGTCTGAGGATCTGGTTTCTAATCCTAGCTCTGCTATTTACTGTCTATGTGATCTTGGGTAAGTAGCTTTACCTCTAAGGGCCTCAGTTTCCTCATCTGTAAAGAGGGGGGATTGGACTAGATGGTCTCTGGGGATCTTTGATCCAGAGTCCCCTAGCCTCTTTGGGCCTCAATTTCCTTGCTGTTGCTCAAACACAACATTCTATATCCCAGCTCAGAGCATTTTCACAGGCTGACCCCATGCTTGGAACATTCTCCCTCCTCATCTCCACCTCTTGACTTCCCTGGCTGCCTTCAAGTCCCAGAGAAAATCTCAACTACAGGAAGCCTTTTTCAGCCCCTTTCATGCTAGTACCTCCCCTCTATGAAGCATCTCCAACTGATCCTGTATAGTCTGTTGGTACATAGCTGTTGGCAAGCTGTCTCTTCCAGTGCTTAGCACAGTGCTGGGCAAACAGTGGATGCTTAATAAATGCTTGCTGATTTGTGAAATTGGAGGACTGAGCAAACTACAATGACACTAGCATATGATGGGCAGTTTTGCGGGGCTATTTATGGAAGAGTAACTAGACTGACCCCAGCAGAAGTGCCTTCCAGCTCTGGGAAGCTAAGATCTCAGGCCCACTTAGCCTCAGGGCACAGAACTGAAAATACAGACCAAAATATTTGGGATTACTAAAAAGAATAATTTCTTAATGATTGGGCTTGTCTTAATTGTTCATTTCACATTCAAATAACTAAAACAGGTAATGTCCTGTTCTGGAGGGCAGTAAGCTCTTATTTTTCAAGGTATGTAAGTAGAGATTGAAATTATCCCATGTCTTCTAAGTGTTAGAAGGGATTCTAGCTTGACATAAAGACTGGACTAGATGGACAACCTAATGGAAAGGGTACCAAATGTAAACTTAGAGTGGCTTCATTCAAGTCTTGGCTGGTGACACCTTAGATAAGTGTTTCCCCTCTCTGGGCTTCAGTTTCTTCATCTGTAAAATGAACTGGTCAGACCAGATGAACTCCAAGTTATCTTCATGCTCAGAGATGTGATAATTTTAGTTTCATCCAGAGTTTCTTAAAAACTCTGCTGTTATTGTTAATGTATTTGTATAAGTTGATCACACTGGAAAAAAGTGTTAAATAAACACAAAAACCACACCCCAGCTTACCAGAGGGACATGTTAAGATTTACAAGGCTGATTACTCTTCTAGAGAGGAAGAGGAAAAAAGCACTCTACGCAAGACTGGGAATTTGTTTTTCAGACCCTATCAAGAGACAATTTCTAATCATTTTCCTAACTTTATGGGATGGATTGTGTTTTTATCCTCTTCCATGTGTTCAAGGCCTCTGGACTTTACATCCCATCAGGAACCCAAGATGGTTTCCAGGCCATAACTAAAGTCAATTCATCACTCCATTTCCAACGTTGACAGGGTCAAAGGTGGAGGAGAACTTTGGCAGGACTCCAAAAACACGGCCCTACTTTGAGCAGCCAGTCAATCACATCCAATCAGTCAGGGGAAACTGGATGGGTTCCGAGCTCAGAATACTGGGATTTTCTTCTCCCCTTTCAGAGACCGCTGGGGGAGAATTAACAGTGCTCCAAATTCTTTACTGATTCAATCATTTTCTTCCAGTTCATTAATTCTTCTTCAAGCTGATATAGGACACATTTTTTAAAAGGGTGGGGGGCAGAAAAGTATCATAATGAAATAATAATCCAGCTTGGCCATTCCCCGAACACTTGAAATTCGTCTCCTCTTACACGAGTGAGTGGGGTGGAGGTGGGAAGAAGAGGAGGTGAGCTGGGATTTATTGGAATTTGTGGGTTATCTTAATCAATGTATTTCACTGGGTTGGTTTTTTTTTTTTTTTTTGACAACTTGAAGCTTAGCAGTTGCAGATATTTTTAATTGCTTTAATGCACTCTGAAAATCACCCCAAGCCAACCACGATTCCTCCTTGGCCAAGCAAACAAAAATCAATTAGTGTCAATTTCATCCTGCATATTGTTATGTTTTGCCCACAATTTGTTTAAGGGAACAACTGACATTTTTTCATACATGCCTGGCATGGAAATGTTTAACTAAGATGTCACATTGCTTAGTTTGCCTGAAAAACCCGTCTAGCAAAAGAAAAAAGCCAGGAAAAAAATAGGATGGAAGGAGTGGTAACTTTGGCATTTGATGAGTGTGTGTGTGTGTGTGTGTGTGTGTGTGTGTGTGTGCGCGCAATGGTGTCTGTTCTGAGGGAGAAAATCAGCATTAGAAACTTTGTAAAACCACACACAGTTTTGTGCAGGATTCCCACCACCCTCCAAAGGAGCCCATGTGAAATCTGATCGAGGGAACCTGAGGCAAATTTCACTTTTCTAGACAGTTTCCACCCAGCCAGTTCTACCTTCAGATGGGTCCAGCCTCCTTGCTCTCCGCCCATGTTTAGAATTGTTATGAACAAACATGTTGTCAGAAACAGCCAGCACATGTCCATCCACATTCACGGTTGTTGATAGCACCACCTGCAAATATTAAAAAAAAAATGCAGTCTTGACCTTTGTGTGAAGTAATAAAGTAATACACTAGGCAGAGTTTTGATTGAGCTGCTGGAAAAGAAAAGAGAAAAGATCATGAAACCAAGGAACGTAGAGGAGGACATCCCACTTAAGACACTCAATGGCTGCACGACCTTGGGCCAATTAGCAAACTTCTTTGATTTTAAGTCCTCAAATGGGGATAATCATGGCAATAACATCTATCTACCACAAAGCATGGTTGAGAAGATCAAGTTGGCTGGTATCTGTAAACAAATGTCACAATGGCAGATAGAACATTGAAATCAAGAAGATTTGAGTTCAAATTCAGCCTCAGACACTTACTAGCTATGTGATCCAGGGCAAATTACTAAATCACTTTCTACCTCAGTTTTCCCATCTGTAAAGTAGGGAGAGCTGTTAATAACAGCACCTACTTCTCAGGGTTGTGGGAATCAAATGAGAAAATGTATGTAAAGTGATTTGTAAACTTTAAAATGTTATGAAATATGAGCTATTATTACTATTATTGTTTGTTAAATGGAACATTATCCAACTGAATTAAGGTGAAATAAACTGAACTAAATTGAACTGAATTCCATAGCTCATCCCTCTTAGTGGGAATGCCAGATTAGAGTGTCAAGATATTTAGTGTCCATCCTGAGAAAAAGAGAAAAGGTGGGTATGTTGATGGTAATCGGTGTATTGACCTGAATCAATCAGTCAGTGGTCACTGAGGTCCTATAATGTGCTTGGCACTGTGTAAGTCTAGGTAGAATTAAGAGCAAGTAAAAGAAGTCTAAGGTTTCAGACCCATAACTAGTCTAAAGCATCTGTGGCTTTGTCTCAGGCTACTCAAATGTTCAGGGTGCCAAAAATGCTCATAGTGAATCCTTCAGTCACATAGAAGCTACTGAGCTTGGCACTTACTCCCAAAGGTCTTAATGAAATTCTAGACTTTGATAGTTTAAATAAATCTAAATGTTTTAAGTTTCAAGAGCTTAAGTCTACACTGGGACTTTTGGGACTCTGTAGTGCAAATATCAGTAAGTATAAGAAGCTATCAGAATGTGGGCTTCCCCCACCTCATTTCTGTCTTCACCTTACTCCTCCAGCCCACAACAGCTTCCCCCAGAAGGTATCTCAGTGTGTCCCAGCTAGGGTGTCTTGTTTCTCTCCTGGTACTTTGGGAATCTCACACACATATACACACCAATGGTTTTTCCTTTAAAAAAGTTGATGTGAGGGCATTTTTCAGGAGCACAAAAAAAAAAATAGTTATGATTCTGCCAGACACAGTCCCTGCCTTCAATGAGCATATTATCCGTTCAGGGAATGAAAAATAAATGAGATGAAACCATTAGAAAATAATAAAAGCAGTTGATAATTATCAGAGGAAGATTGAAAAGATTCCTTTGCTCCCACCCCACCCCAACAGTGGTCAAGAGCTGAGAAATTACTGAATGGGATCCCTAGGGTAGTGAAACTAGGAAGTAGGAACATCCCAGGTACAAGCCTACTTCTTTGGTTTTAGAATCAATAAAAAAATGAATCTGCATCTTAAAATTATAAAAATAGGAAGCACAGCAAAGAAGGCCAGGAAGATCTGGTGGGAACAATTGGGTCCATATTCAGGTAACAGGTATGTAGGAACCAGTTAGCCAAAGTGAGTAAAGACTGTGGAGACCCATGCCCTTCTAGCTCCTGCCTACCTCTGCAGGGCTCACCTTGCTGGAATGTCCCCATGTCTTCTCTGCCCAATCTGTGGAGGGAGAGCAGTCACTCAGGACCCTAGGATCAACATGGCAAGTGGGACCTTCAGTATCATCTACCCCAACTTTCTCACATTACAGATGAGGAAAATGAGACCCAAAGAGATGATGTATCCAGGTACATGGTAGAAAGAACCCAGATTCAAAATCAGGGGCTTTGATTCCAAATCCCACTCTCCCTATTCTGAAGAAGGCTGCCTCCCTCTTCGATCTTCCAGAGGCAGAATGATGATTTATTAACTAGCATCTGTTTTCAAAATGTTGCTCGTGAGCCCCCAAAGCTCATAGGGGCAAAGCATGTTTTGTTCACCTTCACCGTCCCCATTCCTGATGCTGCCTGGATAACAGAGATGGTAAAATAAAATGAGAAGCTTTTCCTATTCCCAATCTGGCCTACACATTGCCTGCATGATTGGCATGGCAACTCTGTGACCACTGCGTCTCTTTCTAGAGTTTCATGAACCAGATCTTTAATAGCACGTTGGAGAATTCTGCCAGCAATCCCAGGCAAGCTCACCAGCCTATGTTCTGTCTATATTCTCGTTTCTCCTCCCTTTGAAAATGGGAACAACACTCGTCCTCCTCAAATCCTGCCATACCACTTCTGTTTTCCAAAATCTTTCAAATACCACTGTCAGAGGCCCAGCCAATATATCAGCCATTTCTACTGGAACCAAAGATGTGGTTTGTTTTGGCCAGGTACTCCCTTACTGTATCCTCCTTCCTCATAGTGGCTCTATTTAACCAATCTTTCTTGTCCTTTCAGCTCAAACCCCACATTCTGCAGGAATCCTTTCCTGGTTCCCCCCAATTTCTATTGCCTTCCCTTTTAATCAATCAATCAATAAACATTTTAAGAGTACCCCCAATTTACTGGATAGACAAAGGTAGAGATAGAAATAGATATATCTCAATAGATGGAAAGAACAAATTGGAGATAGAAATAGGCATAGACAGCTATCTTATAGGTACCTAATTATTTCCATGTTCTTTCCCATTAGACTGTAAGCTACTTGTGGGCAGGAACTATTTTTGTCACTCTTTGCATCCCTGAACCTTAACACAGTACCTGACACAGAGGAGGCATTTAAATGCTTGCTGACTGACTGACTGACTGACTGACTGACTTTCTAAACTGAAGTTCATTCTTCTTGGCAGAAAAAAAAAGAAACAAATTAAGAACTGAGCTGCTCTGCCTTTTCTCTCTCCATCATCCATTATCAATGTCCCCTTGTCCCCAAATAGCAGTCTTTTCTCTTTATGGAGTACTAGCCCTGACTACTGAATAAACAGTCACTTGCAGAGTTGTTTCTCCATGTTTGGAGCCATTAATTTGGAGGTCTCTGCCAACAAAACCAAGTCATTAAAAGTCCAAGACATAAGGACTAACTCAGAGGAAAATCCTTGCCATTTAGATATCCCCCAGCCCTATGAGCTAGGCTTGAGTTTAGAGCTGCACCAATCATAGTTAGGGTCAGGTCTGTTTCCAATTGCTCTCCCATGAACATATCCGTGTCTGGTGAAAATCCTCTCCCCAAATTTAATATCACAAGGGTGGTGTCCACAGAGATGTGAACATTCATCGTCTAGCAGCCCACAATGTTATCAGGATTGGGCTTGGCGAAGTGCAAGGCCTCATTATAACCGAAGAGGGAAACCATGCCTTCCAACCAGACGGCAACTATCACAGGAAGATAAATGTGAAGGTTGAAAGCCATCAGCACTGTCCATTTTTACCCTCGGAACAGAATAGTTATGTGTGTTTTAATGACGGGGGGCGGGGGAAGGGGAAAGGAAAAGAGATGAAAACAAGTGTGCAAATGGGGGGGTGGGTGAATATTCAAAGATGTGACTGTCGTGCTCCAGAAACCTCCCACCCCCTATGGAGAAAAAATGAGTGGGGATTTCAGGCTTTAATCATTGATAAACTGTGCTGGACTCCCCAGCCAAGGAGGATTAGGTGGATATGAAGAATGCCCTCTCTAATTCATTCCTCAAGGCTCTTGTCAGTCTTCCTCCATGTCTGTCCGCCTTTCTCATGCATTCTTGCCACAGAAGGTGTTGGGCTCCCCGTGCCAGTGGATTTCATCATCGTTCCTTTGGGTGGAGGCAGCCTCAGGTCCAAAGTGAGCATTTCCCCACATGACACACCCCAGTGGTTCAGATGTACTTCATTATTTTCTATTAACAATGGAAATAAATTTTCATCTCTTGCTGGCCAGCAAAGGCCTACTAGGGCAGCAGGGAATTGACCTGAATTATTTCAGTGTCAGAAATATTTATGACAAGATTTTACATTATATCCGAATGTAAATCATTATCTATATGTATATCACATATATTGTTATTCTATGTGATAAATACAATCTATATGCCATATTTTACACACACACATACACACTTAGATGATTAAAGTTGCATTTTTTAAGATTTTAAAAATCTTGAAATGTGAGTACAGTGACCATACATGCCGGATTTTTCCCAACAGTCTTGATTTCTAATAATCTGTCTCATTGTTACCAAAAACAAAACAAAAAGAAATCTTTGTCCAACTATGTATCCTGATTTGGAATTGGAAAATATTTGAAATTAATGATAATTCACCAGTTAAACCCAAGTAGGCACCATGGGAAAGATTTCATTCATAAAATTCTGGAAATATATATTTATCCTTACAGGGATACTGGGGGTGAAATTCATGGCCCTAGGGAAGGGGAAGTTTCCTTATTGAGGAGAGGATACATTTGTTGCCTTCAAGATTCCAAATGGAACTCATCGCAATGTTGACTGATTGACAATGACAACAACGAAATTACTTTTATGCAGAGGAGTTTTGATTTTTTTTTAAAGAAAAACACCCCAACCCAACTCTGAATGTTTTAAGACTAAAGGCGTGGATTGTACATTCCTGCCTCTCTCCGCTCCCAGGCCTTCCCCTTCCACTAG
This sequence comes from Gymnobelideus leadbeateri, assembly GCA_011680675.1. Classification (NCBI taxonomy): domain Eukaryota; kingdom Metazoa; phylum Chordata; class Mammalia; order Diprotodontia; family Petauridae; genus Gymnobelideus; species Gymnobelideus leadbeateri. The sequence continues at coordinate 161,455 of WOXC01007632.1, read as the reverse complement.
CCAACTTCTTTCCCCTAGTGAGTATTTCCTGGGTCATGGAGGCTGACCCGTCCCATCTGGAATCAATCAGTCAACTCCTGACAACTTCCTGAAACACCTCACTCCATTTCCTGTTCTCTCCCCCTTCCCTCTTTCCCCCTGGTTTGCTTCACTCTCCCAAAGTACAGGCCACAGCAGCTTAATGTTAGGGGGTCAGACACAGTTAGACTCCAAAACACTACACACGGACACCTTTGACCTTCAAAAATCTTTACATCTTAGCTAAACAAATCAAGGTCACCGTTCCTCACCATTACCTTGTTAACCATTTGTAGGCATCTTGGCCAGTTCTGCTGGTCACATAGGCACTAAGACCATTTGGCCTCCTGAGCTGGGATTTCTTAGAAAAGGAACAGATATTGGGGAAGCCCAAGGGTAGAGTCAATGAGTCAGTAGAGTGTTGAAGTTAGAGCCAAGCAAAAACCTGAGATCAAACTCCACCCCTGATATTGCAACCTGTGTGACCCTCAGTAAGTTACTTCTCTCTGAGCCTCAGTTTCCTTATCTGTAAAACAGAGTACCTGGAGAATTACCTCAACTGAGACCATGTCCATAAAGTGTTTCACAAACTTTAAAGAGCTATGTCAATGCCAGTTCTTGTTGTTATTATTAAAAACATCAGGTAGAGGGGCAGCTAGGTGGCACAGTGAATAGAGCATTGGCCCTGGAGTCAGGAGGAGGACCTGAGTTCAAATTTGTCCTCAGACACTTAACACTTACTAGCCAAATGACCTTGGGCAAGTCACAACCCCAATTGCCCTCCAAAAAGCAATATACATATATATCAGGTAGGAAAAAAGGTCTCAGTTGGAGTATCTGCAAGTAAAAATCCCTCCATTTATCCCAAAGATAGGGAGATGAGCCCATGCAGAAGTACTTTTCCTATAAAGTTTTGTCTTTGCATTCCTAGTAGGTGCTTAATAAGATTGATTTGTATTCCTAGAGCCTAGCACAAAGTCAGTGTTTAATAAATATGAAAATGTTGAATGAATGACATCCCAATGACCTCCCACCATCCTACAAATGTTCCTTATCCTCTCCTGTGCAGGAGTATTTTCTGTATGATGTCCCTAATGACATCACCTGCCTAAAACCAGAGGCCCAGGCGTCCATAGTTTGATTGACACTGATGTGCTTTTTTGGGGGCTAGACAGAAGCCATCAAGCCCAACTTCAATTTACACATGGGGAAAATGAGGCCCAGAGAAAGGATTTGCCTGAGGCTGTACATCAAGTCAGTGGCAGAGCTAAGACTAGACCTTAAATCCCCTAATTCCCAAAGGAATGCTTTCTTCCTGGTGCGAGAATGCCCAGTTTTTATTTTGTAGATGAGGAAAGCAAGGTAAAGGAAGCCCGAGTGATTTCCAAAGTCATTGGTGAGCCAGAACTGGAGCCCAGGTCCTCTAAGCCAAGGTCCAGCACATCCCCCAATGTCCCATACTGCCTCCAAATCGATCTTGTCCAAGTGTCTTCAGCAAGAATTTCTCCAAGAAGTATAAATTCTAACTTAAGCCACAAGGACAACAACAAATGAATACTTCTTACTGAGGAATTACGCAACCTGAAGTACCTTTGCGGGTTTATGCCCAGATTCCCAGAAAAAGAAATCACAGTCCCTTGGTTCTCATTTAATATTAGGGAGGTTTCTGAAAAGAAAGCCAGTATTCTCCGTTTTTTGGTTTTTTTTTTTTTTTGGTTTTTTGGGTTTTTTTTGTATTTCTTGGCCTGCCTGGATATCTTCTCTGCTATTCAACCAGAGCCCAGTCTTTGATAAGAGAGGCAGCCCAAGCTGGAATCGCCCAGTTCCAGGATGGACCATTTCGGGTGGTCATTAATTTTACTGAAACAGAAATCTAAAGACAGGGTTGGCATCCCTTCCCCATACCTCTGGCCTGGGAAAAATGTCCAAAGAAAAAAAACGTGACAAAGTCTATACCTACATCGGCAACCTGAGAAAACGGCCAAGTAACCAAGGTCGGCATTCTAAAGTCATGTTTTCCTTTTAATCACCCAAAGGCCTCCCCTACCCCCACACCGATAATTTATCCAAAGCAGGGGCTGAGTTGTAAAGAGCTTTTTCCTGCTCATAAAAGTCCACTGTGGGAGTTGCCCCTTGGGTGGACACATCTGTTAGTCTCTCCATAAGAGTAATATTTCAATAGAGGGATTGTTTCTTCAGCCCACCAGAAGATGGATGTCATGTGGTATGGGGACCGTTATCAAGCCTACTTGGTCCCCACCCTTGGCTAACCTTCACACCTCCATCTGATATGGTCATGGGTCAGTATTTGCGCCTCCACACAGTCACTCTTTAAATTGGGGGGAAGGGGAGGAGGGGGAAAGTTTGCCTGGTCTGCTTTATTTTCTGCCTTCCTCTCAGCCTATTTAAGAGGAAGCCATGATGTAGTGAGGAAAAAGACAAGAAAATCTAGTCTGGAGTCCTGCCTCCCCAGGCAAGTGCTCTAGACAACCGTCTAAAACTGTTTCAGAGGGCATTGGGGGGGGGGGCTTTCTTTGTCTCCCCAGTACTTTGCACAGAGCCCAGAATGTTGTTAGGTGTTTGATAATTCTTGTTGACTTGTTGAGGATTCCAACCAACTTTTGCAGAGAGAGTTACTTCATCTCAGAATTCCCTGACTCAGTGAAATCACAAATCTGATCCCTGTCCTGAACTCTGTTCTCTAGGACTTTATCTTCCCTTTATCACACTGGTCTATTCACCCAGAACCAGCAGAATCCTTAGACGAACTTTGGTACAATGAAAGGACAGAGTGCTGGACATGTAAGCAGTAGGACACAAGTTCAAATCCAGTCTCAGATACTTAACTAGCTGTGTGACCCCAGACAAATCACTGAATCCCTCTGGGCCTCCTTTGTAAAATAACTGGAGACTGGACTCAACAGCCTCCTCCGGGTGACCATTATGTGTTTTGAATCTGTTTTGCATGGTCCTAGGCATGTACATGCTCCTTCCTCCCACACAGAATGCAAATTCCTTGGGGGCGGGCACTGCTTTCCCCAACACTTAGCACAATGTCCAGCCCAAAGCATCCCTTAGTAAATGACTGTTGAATTGACTTTCCCTGTACTCAGCAGGTGACTCTCCAGTCATGTCCAGGTGTTTCTGATAGAAGTTAGTTTCTCCTTCTCCAAAAAAAATTGTCTCATATTTATTTTGCATCAATATCTGGCCAAGCCCAGAACAATGTCAGGACCACTGCTTTTGGTCTTTTTTATCCTCAGGAGTCAAGCCCAAAGCCTGAAATACAGTAGGTACTTAATAAATGCCTGTTGTACTTGTTGTCGTTGATGCCAGAAGGAAGGACAAGGAAAAAGAGAAGGAATATTGAAAAATAGGATGACAAAACACCCTTCATTTGTAAGGCCTGAATCTGATATGTACTAGAGAAGAAATACATTGGTTTGAAGCTTTCCCCTTATAGATTAGATCCCTTGTGGAAGGAAGGAAGGAAGGAAGGAAAAGAAAGAAAGAAGAGAAAGAGAGAGAGAGAGAGGAAGGAAGAAAGAGAAAGAAAGAAAGAAAGAAAGAAAGAAAGAAAGAAAGAAAGAAAGAAAGAAAGAAAGAAAGAAAGAAAGAAAGAAAGAAAGAAAGAAAGAAAAAAGAAAGAAAGAAAGAAAGAAAGAAAGAAAGAAAGAAAGAAAGAAAGAAAGAAAGAAAGAAAGAAAGAAAGAAAGAAAGAATTGATATGGGGGTCTATAGCTATGGAGCATTGCCTATAATATATAATATCTTAGTTAATTTTACTGAATTGTCCTATTCCCAGTTGTCTTATTCTTTGTTATAAGGGTTGGCTCTTGAGGTAGGTGGAAGCTACACTGAGAAATGTAGATATGTAAAAGCAAAATATATTAATAAAATTGCTTGTGACACTCACACCAATTTTGTCCTGCCAGATACAGTCTGCTTCTCCAAGGCAAGGGAGCTGAGTGGGCCTCCACAATGGGTACCGCCAGTGACATGCCAGCATGAGCGCCCCCCAGATCCACTTATGAATGAGTGAACAGCAAGCATTCACAGATAGTCTCTAAATAGGCCCTCGCTACTGCCCAGGGTGGGTGAGAAGGGTCCTTTATGACATTTTACATCTTTTGGAAATTGAATCTATGAGGTGTTTTTTCCTTAAACACTCTGTCATTATACACATTATTCCAACTTTGCCGAAGAAGGATGGTGGTGGTGGGGAGCAGGCGGGCATTTTCCACTCGTGGAAGGAAAAGTCAAGACAGGCCTGGGGAATCCCAGAGTGATGGTCACAGGGCCTGAGAAGAATCACGAATTTCTGATCTACAAGGGGAAGGGACCTCAGAACTCATCTAGTCTAACCCCCTGACTTTACAGCAGGCGAAACTGAGTCCCAGAGCAATGAAGAATCAGAGAAGTCAAGCCACTTGACCAGGGTCACACAGACAGTTGGTTTTATCTCTTTATCCAACTTAGCATAGTAACTAACCCATAGTCAGCACTTAATAAATATTTGTTGACTGATTGTCTCCTCGGTGGCTAACATAAGATCTTAGACATCCTAGGTTTGTAGTAAGGCTTATTGACTAAATACATCTACAAACAGGACCTGTCCTCAAGAAATTTGCATTCTGCCATCAGAGGTGAAAGAAACCGGTGGTGTCACTGGATAAGCCAGGAGGGTACCATTGAGGAGGCGAGCCCTAAGCTGGGCTCAAAGAAAGGTAGGATTTGCTCACGTTGACTCCAAACTCAGTGAGTTGCCTGGTCAAGGAGGTTCTTGGCTGACATACTTTTGGTGACAGTGAGCTACACTGACTCCTTCTAAGAAGGCACTTTTGTAAGGTGTTGAATAAACAATGATCTCAAAGAGACAAGAGTTTGCTTGTCATTGGGTAATAATAAAGGACATTTATATGGTGTTTTGAGGTATATAAAGTACTTATTTATATGGTCTTACTTGAGACTGCAAGGCAAGTGCTACAGATGTTATTCCAAGCTGGCCTCTGACACATAAGTAGCTAGGTGACCCTGCCTCAGTTTCCTCATCTATAAAGTAGAAATAATAACAGCATTGACCTCCCATGTTTGTAGTAAGGATATAATAATAATGGAAAATAAAAAATATAGTAATAATGGTAAACGATAATAAAAACAGTTAACATTTATATAGCACCAATTCCTGTGCTAAGCTCTTATAATTAGTATCCCATTTTCTACTCACAACAACCCTTCGAGACAGGAGCCATTATTAACTCCATTTTATAGATGGGGAAACTGAGGGAGACAGTTCTTGTCTTTTTTTTTTAGTCAGAGCTAAGTGACTTGCCTATAATCACAGTTAGTGTCTGAGCTGAATTGGCACTCAGGGCCTCCTGACTCCAGGGCCAGCATTCTATCCACTATGCTTGCTCCCAGAGGCAGCTAGCTCCAGGTCACATGGCTAGTACATGTCTGAGGATGGCAGATAATGGGGACTTCATCCTGCCCCCAATGTGGCCGCTTCCCATCATTCAATAGCCCTGCTTCATCTCCCCCTTCCACCATTCCTTTCTGACCTCCCATCATTCCCTTGGCATTCTTCCTCATGCTCCTGTTGGCCTTCTCCATAAGAGGTCACTTCTTAATCCTCTCCTCTGAATGGGCTTTACATTTTGAAAGCTTTTTGCTCTACGTCACTTAGAAATGGCGACTCCTTAGAACGTTCACACCTTTTAAAAGTGTTCTTAAAAGTCGTATGGATTAATCGTATGTATAGTCAGAAGATTTTGGGGCAACAGTTTGTTCTGGGATGATATCCCAATTCCATTTATTGAGCTCTTGTCGCTGCTTTAAAGTCTTTAAATTTTGTGTTATTTTGACTATTATTGTTACTGTCATTTCTGTTGTTGCTGTGTCAGCATCATCAGCATTAGTCTGTATTTTCCCTGACTAATAATCTGCCATGTGGCTGGGCCAAGTGCAACTACCGAACTCACAGGAAGTGTTAGGAGCCATAGGGGCAGTCCTTCTCTCTTTGGCATGAGGTAGAGACGTTCCCTTTCACCCATCTGCCAGCCAATAGTGATGCTACAGGCCACCTGCCTTCCAACACTACATCCCTGTGTAGCTAGGCATAGCCAAGAGTCAAAACATTGGCAGGAGAAGCCAAAAATCAGGAAAGTGCCTTACCCTCTCCAGACAGCCTAGGAACTGATACAGTCTAAAAATCTTCAGTCAGTCTATAAATATGTGTACATATGTTCAATCGGGGCCTTCTATTTCTGAGGCATTATGAGCTGAGGGTCACTTATTGGAGCTCTAGGAAGGGTCCTGTACAATTGTTCCAAGATATGTGGGAGCTTTTAGCCCTCAGTAAATTCAACTCAACAACATTTATTAAACACCTACTATGTGCAAATGGAGAGGAAGTGAATAGTAGTGAATAGAAGGCTGGCCTTGGAGTCATGGAGACCTGGTCCCAAGTCTTGCCTCTGTTCTTTAGACAATCCATTCAACCTCTCTCAGTGCTCCCAAGCAACTTCCCAAATGGGTTGTATTGGTAGGAGTTTCCACATCGGGAAGTTGAATATTACTGAAATTACACACAGACCCAGACTTAGTTCCTTCCCTATCCCCACAACCAACAGGCACACAAATGGTCAAGCAACTGTAACTAAACATTGAGAATAAAATAACCCCCCCCCCAAGGGAAATAATTGCTGTTAATTTTAAGGGGAGGTATTTGAGTTCTACCAGAATCCTGACCCTTCTTGAAAATTCATGGGTTATATCCAATGACCACTTTTCTGGTATGCTGCAGTGGGGATTTCCTTGGGGGGGGGGGTGCAGAGAGTTAGTTGGACTAGTTGAGGTCCCTGCCAGTTCTGAAATTCAGCAGCATTTTGACGCTCTAATTTAGCTGTGGAGACTTACTTGGGCCCAGACTAAATCTAAAGGATTATCAAGCTAACCTAAATGCTCACTTTCACCTTTCTTGAGTTTTTCCTTCAGAGCTCAAAGTACATTTCCCATGGAAACTGACAAAACATCGTACTGGCCCTGGCTTTCAGTCCCTGTCTGAAGACCACAGGGGTTTGGGGCACAAGGTTATGTTAGGAATTGGGGAGAAAGCTTGGACGAACTCTCCGGGGCCCTTTTCTCCAGGCTCTGAGTCTCAGACTATGAAAGACCCCATAGCCCCGGGAAAGGTTTTCAGACTCCAAATGGGTAATTATGATTTCTGATCTCCAAGTCTCTGGTTTGTTTCACTAGTGGATAATGGACTCACCTGTCGGTCCCAAAGGCCATAAGTCAAGTGATTTCCATGATGGGTTTTAAAACTTCTGCTCAGTAGCCTGGGTGATTTCAAATGGTGGGTGAGATCAGAAAGCAGCTGGCAGCTCTCACATTGAAAGACTGGAAAGGCAGAAACCTGCCGGCAGCTGGGGCTGGATTAGATTTTTGCCATTTGGAGTTAATTTAAACTCTTGTTTCCCTCTTCAGTGGGTGTGAGAGATACATTGGACTTTTTTTTAAAAAAGAAAAATAGTCTCATTACCCCCCTCAAAAAAAGAGTTTTTTATAATAGCCAGGGTTTGAAAAAGCTTAGGGGACAGCCATCATCTCTGCCAAACTAAGGAAAGTATGAGCGGTTGGCATATCCTTGGCTCTTGCATCATCCAGTGTCATGGACTGTGGGGCTGTGCACTTGGGGGTCTCCATCACATACACTTGACAGGCCACATCCTCTCACAGCTGCTGTCTCTAACCCACAGCACCTCAGCCTGGCCGCTTCCCGTCATTCAACAGCCCTGCTTCATCTCCCCCTTCCAGCATTCCTTTCTGACCTCCCATCATTCCCTTGGCATTCTTCCTCATGCTCCCATTGGCCTACAATTACCTTTCCTGGTTCTTGACTAGATGAAGTCGGCTCCTTCCAGTTTCTCCATAAGAGGTCACTTCTTAAGTGACCAAAGTAAACTTAGCATGGCTTTTCTTTCATGCCCCTGATGAGATATAATCTCTCTCTCTTCATTACTTTTCCCTCTTTCTATGTGGGATTGCATCATCGTAGCTCGTGTTCATAGACTGTCTTCAGATTTCCAAAGGATTTGGGGGACAATATCTCATTTGGTCCTGACAGCTGCCCTGAGAAACGAACAGTACATTTATACCATTCCTATCCTCATTTTACAGAAAAGGAAACTGAGACTTACAGGGGAAGGGACTCCTGCAAGGTCATACAACATTGGAAGTTGGGCCTAAATGTTCTCCCTCTAGTCAGTTCCTTGTCATGGCCATTCAGGCACTCGATGCAGCCATTGATGCCTGAATTCCTGGTGTCTCCTTCCACGGTGACATTACGGGATTGAAGATTGCCTTTGACAATTATTAGTTGTGTGACCATAGACAAGTCATCTAACTCTCTCTTGACCTGAGTTTGCCTATGGATAGAATGATGAAGTCAAATGAGATGGCCCCTAAGGTTCCTTATAGCCATATATCTATGATCTTACAGCCTTGAGCTTTTCCATAGGGAATCAGAAAGTCTACATATGCTCCAAGGATGCAGATGAATCATTCTTCCATTCATTCATTCAATGAACATTTATTAAACACCTAGACTTTGTGCCAGAAATGGGATTGGTGTTCAGTCTTTTTGAGTTGTGTCCAACTCTTTGTGACTCTGTTTGGGGTTTTCTTGGCAAAGATACTAGAGTGGTTTGTCATTTCCTTCTTCATCTCATTTATAGATGAGGAACCGAGGCAAACAGGGTGAAGTGACTTGTCCAGGGTCACAAAGCTAGTGTCTGAGATCAGGTTTGAACTTGGGAAGATGAGTCTTCCTAACTCCAGGCCCAGCTTGCTATCCACTGTGCCTCCTAGCTACCCTAGAAACTTGGGAAATGAAAATAAAAATGAAACAAGTCCTGCCTTCAAGGCACTTACATTCTTCTAAAAGAAATATGATTGATGGCAGTGGGGATGAGCAAGCTTGGCATGGCATATGTATGCCTGTATGCTTATACAATTTTAACAGAAGCATCAACCCCCACAGGACTTTGAAATCTGCTCTAGTCCAGACCCTGGAAACTTCTTCATGACCTACAGGGTCTGACTCCTCCTGATCACCCAAGGAGTCAACAGCAGTTAACCATAATGAGTCAAACAAGCCCTCATTTTCACTCCATCCTGATGTCAATCACCGAAAGTGTATGCAAATAATCTTGGGGCAAGAAGTCAGTTATGGTGTGGAGGTGCACATTCTGGCTTCAGAATCCAAATCGAAGAAATGACAATGAGCCCAATTCTTCTCCGCTCTAGCTTCTTTCCCCTCTTGGCTTTATAGCAGCCTACTCTCCACCCACAAGCAAAAAAAAAAAGGTAGAGAATGGGTCTCATTATGTCCTAACGGGTCCCTAAGAGCTTCAACAAAACATGGCGTTCTTTTACCCTTCCTCCCTGGAGGTACGAGTCACTGGGTTCTATCCAACAGCACCATTTCTGTAATGACTGGGGTGATTTTCTTCGCTCACAGATTGTGGAATTTTTAAAACACCTTGGGACCCATCAGAATTCCAGACCCCATGTTCATTGTTTCATTTATCATGCAAATCGATTTAACATTATATGTTACCATTCATCACCTAATAAGCTTCATTTCCCACCTCCTTGCCTTTACACAGTCTGAGAGGCCCCCGAGAATGAGAAGTCAGGAATTCCATCCTCTCACTCCATCTCATAGAACGTCTTCCTTCAAAGCTTAGCCTGGGTGCTACCTCATAGGCATACCCTTTCCAAAACACTCTCATTTGTTAATGATCTTTCTCACCCTCAAAGCTGTATTTCATTGTCTATTTACCCTCTGTACCCCCCCTAGAAGAAAATGAATTCTCTGAGGATGAAGTTTTTTTTTTTCATTTCTGCCTTGCTTATGACAGCATCACAATAAGTTGTATGGTTTGGTTTGATTTTGCAAACTGAGCACAGAAATTTTTATTTTTGCTTTTGCCCTGCATTCCCCAGCACTTAATAAATGGAGGAATTGAACTGAATTCAGTCCTGGAGATGAACACATTTTCTGTGGGAAGCCAAGATGCCAGGTCTTCAACTGAATGGGCAAGGTCAAGTTCAAATGGGACCCCCCCCCAAGCTCCAAGGCTCCAGGCTCATTTGTCATGGTCAGGCTGTGCCATGTTTCAGTCCTTGTAGGCATCCTAGTTCTTGGGATCTAGTCCCAGTTAGTTCATTCTTGATCTCTCTTAGGGAGAAGAATATGGGGTTGTTTTGGTTTGAGATTCATTTCAAAGTTAATATTAAGTTTCTGTTCAGTTCAAACCCTCCTAAGAAACTTAATCGCATCTAGTCTGGCTCCCCTCAACTCAATTGACTGAAAACCATGGATTAACTGACTACTGTCTACAAGGCAGTAGGATTTAGGTGGCTGGAGTCAGGGAGACCTGTCTTCCCATCTGGATCTTGATAGCAACTACCTGTGTGATGATGGGGCAGATTACTCAACCTCCTTAAGATTCAGGAATCTTTCTAGGACTCACGAACTGAGTCACACAGAAAATGTGATCTGTGTCTGTGAAGTGAATTCCCATGCTGGGAGTTCCCTATGCTGGTCACAATTCATCTCAAATTCACAGATATATTTCAGACTAGAGATTCCATTGCTATAGAGAACTTCCAGTGGTGAAAAGGTCCTCTACTAATGAAAATTGACACCCTCTCTGCAGGTCAGAATCTAGGAAGGTGTTCTGTAGTCTTAAAGTAGTCTTTATTTCCATGTCTGTGAAGTTTTTTTTTTTTAAGTAACCTTTAAAAATATAATTGCCTTTATTTGTAAGCCTATGTTTTTTATTTTATGAATTTTAAAATCATTATTCTGAGACTGTCCCAGGACAGGATGCTTCACCAGACAGTTAAAATGGAGATTCAAGAGCTCCCCACACCCCAAAAAGGTTAAGAACTCTTGTCTTAGAGAGATGCCTGGGGCTCTGAAGTTCAGTGACTTGCCCAGGGTCACACTATTCCAGACTCCAAGGCTAGCCACCTTTTCACTAAGCTTGAGGCTCTAGGGCTGTTTATTTAAGAAAAAAAATGAGCCCTCTGTCCCCAAGAAGCTGATATTCACTTCATATAGTGAAGGAGAAAATCAAATCAAATATGGCAGGCATTCAATGGCCCTTTAGAAGCACAGTGGTACAGCAGAATTGTGAGTCTGAGGACAGAGATTCTGCATAGACCCAAGTTCTGCTATGTACTGTCTGTAGGAGCTCTAGGGAATTCCTTAGTATGACTAAGCTTCAGTACCCTCATCTTTTAAAATAAGGAGCTTGTACTACATGCAGCCACATGCTGGTAAGTGTTTAACAATCAGCTCTTCAGGAGGTGGGGTATGTATACTTGGTGTACTTTTAAATTCAGTCTGAACCATTAAAATTTTATCCATTATTTTCTTAAGTCCAGACAACCAGGAAAACAGTAAGTCAAGCCTTAGTTTGTAGCTTTTGCCAAAGTCCAACATGTAAATGATCACAATGATAATTTAACAATCAGCTCTCAGTAGGATGAAATGGCTCCAGAACACCCCTCCTGTGTGACCTCTGAAGTCCCAAAATCTCTGATCTGAGCCTTCCAGCATGAAGTTTCTTTGGCTCTTAAGATTCTTATGTCAAGGCATAAGCAACATTGAGATAATCACAGCACCTACCTCCTAGGGTTGTTGTGAAGAGAATACAAGACAATATTTTTAAAGGGCTTTGCAAACCTTAGAACTTTCTAGAAATGCTAGCTGTTATACAATGAACCAACCAAACACTTTTGCCTGAAATATTCAAATAATGGAGAGAAGTATCTGAGTGGGAGATGGGGGGGTAGTACAAATTTTGCCTGAGTTATTGAGGTAATTGCATTAATTTGGCAATTCTGGTAGGTATTGATGGACCAAATGCTGCCATCACACATCTTGAGCCAGGTCCATATTCCAAGAGGTCATTTCCACATAAAATAAGTATTTATTAATCACCTGGTATGCTGTGTGCAGAAGATGGCCAGATCTCAGACACTGAGAGTGTAAAATCTGTCTTTTATGTGCAAATAAGTACATATATAATGTATGTGTATACGTGTGTGTATGTGTGTGTGTGTGTGTGTGTGTAAAACACCTGAGCCAAATGTGCAAAGTGCCTTACACACATTATCCCTGAGTGCAGCAGTGAAGAGAGTGTTGGACTTGGAGTCAGGAAGACCTGAGTTTGAATCCTGTCTGAGGCACTTACTAACCGAAGCAATCCTGGGCAAGTTGAATAAATTTCTCTCAGCTCAGTTTCCTCCTCTGTAAAGATGATGATAGTAGTCCCTACCTCACAGGGTTGTTGTAAAAATCAAAAGAGAAAGAGTACTTTGAAAACTCTAAAATAGTATATGAATGTTGGCTATATTGCACATAAAGAGTGCCTGAGCCTGGAGAGGTCAGGTGACTTGCCCAGGGTAACCCAGCTAGTGAACCTTGGTGAGTGTTTTGCCAACCTTAAAGAGTCCAATAGATGCTAGCTATTATATCAAGAAAGCCCTTTCACCTCTCTTCTCCTCAGGTTCCCATTTTTCCATCTTGAAAATGGGTTCAGATGATTCTCACCTGCTCTCTAGTTCAGAGGTTAAGGTAGAAAAGAAGGAAATGTTTCAGAAGGTGACCCACTGAGCCGTAAAACCTTAGAAGTATCTCAGGCTACAAAGTATTAGCTCCCTTAAAATGCTTTATTTCTACTTTCCCCTTTCTGCATTTGGGCTGGGGACAAATGGCAGGAAAGTCATTTGATGAATTAAATATGGGTACTTCAAAGATTAAGGAAGAGGGGAGGCGACTGGGAGGGAGAATACTTGCTTACATTTCCAACCCAACACAGTTCGCCTCACTCTGTGTTTTTTATTAGCTCGTATTCTCGATACATCAGTGATAGGGTGATGGAGCCACTGGCAGATTTAACTGCCAAGCAGCTGGGTCACTGTCCCTTGGGCCCTATTGCTGTGTGGAGCTCTTAAAGTGACCATGACGATTTGGCTGGCCACTTTTGGAAGGGCCGAGAGGAAGAGACAGAGACAGAGAGAGAAGAGGAGAGAGAGCGGGGGGAGGAGAGAAATACCATTGAAAGGGTTCACAAGATGGGAAAAGGAAGGACAAAAGCATTGCCTTCAGAAGACACTGAAAAGATCCTGGGTGACTGGGTTTCAAGGACCAGAATCCTTGGGGATTTGAGGAGGTGGGGATGATACCCTGAGGGTTTCCCAGTCCGTCTCTACCCCTGCTTGAACATCTCCCTCTTTCGGGGATCTAGGAAAGAAGGCAGAAGGTCTGAACCCTACCAACGGAGGCAGCTTTCACACCATCGGATATGGTTTACCATTTACTGGCATCTTTTTCATTGTGAAGAAGAGTGGCAAGGTTTACTTACAGCTCCAGCAGCCCCCTTACCTGGAAGCGTCGCATGTCCCTGGGGTTTCCTGCTGTTTTCAAACAATTCTGATTGCACTTCAGGAAAAACTTTAAAAAGAATCTGCAGAGAAAAGGGGACAAGTTAAACCTTTAAGAAACCTGAAACTGCCAGGGTTATTATTTTCATTACTGTTATTATCATTATTTTTTAATTGTTATGGGGGGGTCGAGCTCATTTATATAATAGCATTTGAAGGATGGTTCAAATCTGGCGAATTTCAACTCCCTATCACAAAGTCAAGTGCAGGCTGACCTTTAAGACTCCACCGTGTGGAATGCTTTCCAGTGGTAGTAACATATCTTTCCCCCACCCACTGGCTAGACTTGTCTAGGGTGCAGCTGGACACAACCCCCTGGTAGTTCCTCCTTCATGCTCACTGGTGACCCCTGTCAGGCAGAGATGTCTCTGACATGGGTTTGAAATGTCCCAATGTGGGTCAGACTTCCAACTGGCCAGATGAGTATGCATACAGGTACCCTTTTAGACACACACACACACACACACACACACACACACACACACACACACACACACACGCACACACACACGCACACAAACACAAACACAAAAGGTTATCAGCATTTCATGCTTTTTCCAGCCAATTCATTTACAACTTAGAAAATGGTCTTTTGGACTCCAAAGGGATCCTGGCTCTATAGGGCTACCCCTCCCTTCTTGGTGAGCACTGGGCTTATAATGACCAATAACCATTTCTATTACTCTTTTCAGACCTTGAAAACAAAGGACAGAAAAATGGTCTGGGTGTGTCATTTGCGGGGCCTTGGTGAAGCCAGGCATCCCCTACCAGAACCCAGTTGTGCAACTTGGAAAACCAAGGCATCTTTAATTAGCCAGTCACCCCCAGCTGAGGGAAAAGAGCAGAGAGGGGCTTGAAGGGAGTTGCATTTTTTAATATTTGAAAAACGGGTTTCCAAATACAATAAGTTTTCTTTATTTATTTATTTCACTTGCAGAGTCCTTCCCTTAAAAAAATAAAAAATAAAAATAAACCAAGCTTTTGCAGTAAGTAAAAGTCCCAGGTGAGCAAGGCCTATTTCCCTTCCTGTTGCTATGACAACGAATTTTTACCGCAGTCCCAAAGTCCCTTCAGAACTCTCACATCCATGCCTTGAATCAGAACTTTAAAGGAAAAGATAGACATTTTTTCCCCAGGATTTACCACCAACACAAATAAAGGGGGAATAACAACGTCCATCCAAATAGCCTTTTGCACACAGGGGTGATCAAGGGGATGTCACTATGGACTTGGGGACCTGGGTTGCTTCCCCCAAAAAAATTGCACAAAAGAAACCACCAATGAGCCAATTAATGGCATTTCTCTCTCCATTAAAGAGGAGGGTGAAGAGATAAACAGGCAAAGCGAGGGAGGTGGAGGAAGGAGAAGGAAAGATGCACTCTCCAGAGCTTTGGCTACATCGAAAGGGTATTTTTGTTTTCCATCAGTTAAAAGATATTTGGGGAAGTGTTGGTGATTGTTCCTACAGTAAGCCTGAGTGTGAATTCAAAAATCATATAGACAGGCAGACAGATACAGAGAGACAGACAAAGACATTAAAACAAACAGAAATGGGAACAGAATTAGAGAGACAGACATATAGAGAGACAGAGAGAGCGGAGACTGAGAGATACAGACAAAGACAGAGACAGAGAATAGACAAAGAGAGCCTGTGAGAGAAAGAAAGAAAAGAGCCAGAAACAGAGAGGGAGAGAGAGGCAGACAGAGACACAAAGAGGCAGAGACAGAGAGACAGAAAGAGACAAAGACAGAGAGAGAAAGAGAGACAGACAGAGATGGAGAGAATTAAAGCTCTATTTCCTTCTATGTCTATGTCTAGATGAAGTTCAACCTGTGCTCTCTGAATTCACGCCAAGGTTTATGGCAGAAAGGGTCACCAACACTTCTCAAACAGCTTTTAACAGATTCAAAATACGTACGCATATAGGTCTAAATAAATCTGGCAATTGCTGATGGCTGAAAAAAAAAAAAGAAAAGCTATGTTCAGAGACAAAGGGAAGGGCAGTTCATCGCACTTTAAAAACTGGAGACAAGCCGTGGATTTGATCCCTAGAGAGGGCAGTGAGGGGTATCTGATTTTCTTTGTCCTCTGGTAGGTACTGAGAATAAGGTGAAGGTGTGACCTTCATCAACAAAGTACTAGAGGTCTGCAAAGTTCAGGATCAGATGAGATGATGAGGGTGGTGATGATGAAAATGAAGATGATGACGATGATGATGGAGGAGGAGGAGGAGTGGAGAGGAGGTGTGATTCATTGATATAAAAAAGTTCCCTCCTTCCAATGCAAATCAACACCTGGTTTGCCTGGGCCACTGACAGGTTTAAGTGACCTTGCCCAAGGTCATATAGCCAATCTCTGTGAGAGGCAGGGCTTAAACTCAGGTCTTTCTGCCTCTAGGGCTGGGTCTCTACCCCATATATCATGGTGTCTCTTTAATACTATAATATATATCTATAACTATTATAGACATATATTTTCCATTACACTTCAGAGCATTTGGGTATAAGAATCAGAAAAACCTGGTTTCAAACTCTACAGCTGATATCTGGACAAATGACTTAATTTCTCTCTGCTTCAGTTGGCTTTCTGTAAAATGGGAGGAATAATGCCTCGAGTTCCTACTTCCCAGAATCCTTGTGAAGGTCAGGGGGGATAATGAATGATGATGGATGTAAAATGCTCTCACAAACTTTAAAGGCTGCCCCGAATTGCAGCAGTTGCTTATTTTCCCTTTTGATTCTGAACTTTGTAAATACTTGGTCCTCAGTTAGTGAAAGTTCTCTCTCCACCTTTATCCAGACTCAGATGGGACAGAAGTGGGATGCCCTCCAGTGCTCCACATGGACTCTGGCTCCCAGCCTGGCCCCCGTTTCTAAAGATCAGTGAATTCCTCTTTTCTTTCTTTTCCAAGGCCAGCTTCTTCTTTTCTGAACCAACACTCAAATTTATCTTTTCTCTCATTAAACCCAAGTAAGGCATTTCCCCTCACCCCTCCTCCCTCACTTTTCTCCTTCTTCCTCTCCTCTCTTTCTCTTCCTCTCTTTCTCTCCTCTCTCTATTCACCTCTTCACTCTCATACCTCCTCTCCTATTTATCTCTTTTCTCTCTTTTCTCTTTCCTCTCTTTCCCTTCCTCTTTCTTGTCTTTTTCCTCTATATACTTTCTCCTTCTCCATTCCCTTCTTTTCACTCGCTTTCTGTCTGTCTCTGCCTCTCTCCTCTCCTCCCCTTTCCTCCCCTCTGTCTCTGCCCCTCTCCTCTCCTTCTCCCCTTTCCTCCCCTCTGTCTCTGCCCCTCTCCTCTCCTTCTCCCCTTTCCTCCCCTCTGTCTCTGCCTCTCTCCTCTCCTTCTCCCCTTTCCTCCCCTCTGTCACTGCCTTTCTCCTCTCTTTCTCCCCTTTCCTCCCCTCTGTCTCTGCCTCTTTCCTCTCTTTCTCCCCTTTCCTCCCCTCTGTCTCTGCCTTTTCTTCTCTTTCTCTTCTCTCTTCCCCTCCCACCCCCTCCTCCCTTCTCTTTCTCCTTCTCCCTCGTATTTGGACGGTAGAACTCTAACGGGGCCCCCTATCAAGCCTGCTACATCTCATTATATTGTTCCCCACCCCCACCCACCCTCAAAGAAGTGTTTGGTGAAAACATTAATATTTATTGAAGCGTGCTGATGTAGACGGCTCTAGAGAGGGAGAACCTAGGAGATGGGATTTTACAGAATCAAATTGATTTAGGGCTAAGAAAGAGCCTTCCAAAAGGATTTATTCAATTTCGAAGTGCGACCTCTGATGATTCTTTGGATGGAAATTACCCTACTTTGGGCTCCCCCTGCCTGAGAAGGGTTTTGGGCTGGGCCTGATCCCTACACACACTATAGAGTTAGCAGTCAATTCAAAATGGGTCAAGTGGAGAGAGGAAGGGGGGAGCTTGGGCCCCTACCTCATTGTCTCCCGACCTTTGAGGCCCATGCTTGGGGAAAGCACAGGGGATCCTGCCTGGCTGTCACTGACAATCCTAGCACGTGAGTGGGGGCCATGGATGGCTTGTATCCAGATAGAAAAATGAATTCAAAGAGGGTCTGAAGTTGGCTGAGGCCTCTCCTCACTGTCTTTCCGAAGGGCACTGGATTTTTACCCTCTCTTTTTCCTCTTACACACCCCAGTCAGCATGGGATGGGTGCTCAGCAGCCATCTGAGACAACCCAAGCCCAGACAAAATCCCCTCCACAGAGTCCCCTTTGAGGGCTCACCAGACTCTGCTTGAAGACCTCTAGGGAAGGGAAACTCACCCCCTTTTGAGGGAGTCCACTCCACTTTGGGAAGCAAGGAGCTTAAAATGGCACCTTTGTGACATCTACCCATTGCTTCCCATTCTGTCCTCTCCAGGCCAAGAACAAAGCTTGCAAACAAGCATTTATTAAATTCCTACTATATGCCAGACCCTGTGCTAGGCACAGGGGAGAAAATAATGAAAATCAAATGGCCCCTGCCTTCAGGGACATTACATTCTATTGAAGCTGAGGCAGCCCAGAGGATACAGTGCTGGGCCTGGGGTCAAGAAGGGTTGAGTTCAAATCTGGCCTTAGACACTTACTAGCTGGGCAAGTCACCTCAGTTAACCTTAGCTTTCCTCAGTTTTCTCAACTGTAAGATTATTGATGAAAATAGTACCTACTTTACAGTTGTTGTAAGGGTCAAATGGGATATTTGTAAAGCACTTTGCACAGTTCTTGGCACATAGGAGGTACCATATAAACGCTTGTTCTCTCCCCTACAGAGAAGGAAGAATAAATCTAATCCTGATTTGGCATGTCCTTCAAGTCCTTGAAGACAGTTGGCTATTGTCCCCATCCACACACCTGAGTCTTCTTAATCAAGTACTAAGCATTTATTAAGTTCTTACTGTATGCCAGGCACTGTGACCTGGGAATGCAATGATAAGCAAAAGAATTCTTGCCTCTGAGAAGTTTAGAATCTAGTGAGGGGAGATGTTCTATCCAGCCAAAATTCATACAGAGTAGAAGATGATTGGGGAGGGGCAGACACTAGCAGCAGGATGGTCAAGGGGGTTTGGTATAAAATTTGACATTTGAGCTGAGATTACAGAGAAACAATAGAAGCCACAGTGGGGTAACTAGGGCACTACTCTCAAAATCAAGGAGAACTGAGTTCAAGTCACACAGCTGACATACCAATCAATCAATAAGCATTTATTAAATGCCTATTATGTACCAGGGTACAGTGGATGGAGTGTTGCACCTAGAGTCAAGAAGACTCTTTTTCCTGAGTTCAAATCCAGCCTCAGACACTTCCTAGCTGTGTGACCCTGGGAAAGTCACTTAACCCTATTTGCCTCAGTTTCCTCATCTGTCAAATGAGCTGAAGGAGGAAATGACAAACTATTATCTTTGCCAAGAAAACCCCAAAGGGGGTCAGGAAGAGCTGGACATGACTGAAACAATGGAACAATAACAAATCATGTAGCAGGTACTGTGTTAAGGCTTAGGTAAACAAAGAAAGTCAAAAGACAGTCCCTGATCTCAAGGAACTCAGTCTATTGGTAGAGACAAGATACAAAAAATTATACACAAACAAGATGCATACAGGATAAATTGGAGATAATCAATAGAGGGAGAACATGAGCATTAAGCCTCATACTGGCTGTGTGGCCCTGAACTGGTTTCTTTACTACTTAGTCCTCTAGGCAGCTTTCTAAGACTTTAAGTTACAGAGGAGCTAACCTGCACTGGTAATGGGATGGGAGGCCTTCTTTCCTTGAGAGTTCCCTCTATCCCTGGAAGCAGAGGTCTGTTATAACAATCCCCTGAGGTAACCATGGGGAGGGCATTCATTCTGACCATGGTGGAAAGCCACTGCAAAGTTATAGAGTCACCCAATCCTTACATGGTATGAACTCAAAGCCCTGCCAAGATGCCAGATATGATCTGGCCAGAATGAAGTCCAGGGGGTCTATCATCACCCTCGTCTGAACACACATATGCCTCTCTTCCTACATGGCTTAAAATGCTAATGGCTTCCTTGGCCTCCATGACACTTTGCTGACTCATGTTGAGTTCATGGTCCACTCCATCTCTCCAATCTTTTCCCAGTGAACTGGTCTTCAGCCTCACTTCCCCAAGGTCATACTTATGAGGCTGATTTTTTAGAATTTCAATTCATATCCCACTCTTGTGGTAAGTCTTCTCCTTCCAACCCCACTGATGTCACTGTGAATTAATGGTGACAGTACTTACATTCTACATACCCGTATGAGTAGCCTTTATCAAATAGGATTGGATCAAAAGTGGGGTGACCCATGTTCTGTTCTCTTTTTTACCCTATACTTCATAGAAATGTACATTTTCAGAGTTTAGAGAGACTTGGTAGCTATTGAGTCTAACTCATGCCTAAGTAAGAATCCCCACTATGGTAGACCCAACAAGGGGTCTTTGTCTGAATACCTCCATGGAGGGGGAGGTCCACCATCTCCATCCCAAGGAAGCCTATCCTACTTTGGGAGAACTCTAAGCTTAGGAAGTTTTTACTTGCCAGATCTCTTTGTAACACCCACCTGGAGCCCCTCATTCTGCCCTTGGGAGCCCAGACTGGTTCCAGTCCACTTTTCAATATGGTGTCACTTCAGCTATTTGAAGATAGTCATCATGTATCCCACATCATGTTTTTGCTTTTCTTTCTTATCCCTGGGGCTCAGCACAGAGAGAGTCCTTAATAAATGCTTGTGGTCTCATTGCTGACACAAGGTCACAGATCTAGAGCTAGAAGAGGAATTCAAGTATCATCAAATCCAATCTTTTCATTTTACAGGAAGGAAACTGAGGCACAGAGAAATGGCATGACTCCCCCAGGTCACATAGACAGCGAATGGCAGAAGCTGAGTGGGAATCCATGGCCAACAACTCCAGAGTCCCTCTAACCACTACTCTGCACTCACCTACATCTTCTTTTCTCCATGCTAAACATCCTTCATCCCTTCAACCAATCTTCACATGGCATTCAAGGGGCTCCATCATCTTGTTACCCAATTCACCTTCCTCTGGACCCTCCCAGCTTAAAAACACCCTTCCGCAAATGGGACAATCAGTATGGAAAGCGATTCTTCATTCATGAATGACCACAGCACAGTATAAGACTATGACTTCCTTATTCCTGACTGAAATGAGGACCACCTCTTTTCCTCCAATTCTTCCCTTATCCCACTTCCTGAAGGGAGAGCCAAAAGGGATCATTCAGACTAAGGAGTCATAGTTTGGTGAATACACTGGTTTCCTTCAAATCCTCCCTTCCCTGCTTTTAGGGCGGCTAAATATTCAGGAGCAGAACTTCTAACCAATGGAGAACTCAGTCATGAATTTTCTTGGGCTCTTTTGTGATTTAATTGGCATCCAGAACCCCACTAGGGAAGCTCCCTCTATCTATTCATATCAACCCCTTCTCTGAAATTGATTCCCTGAGAGAGTTGCCCAGAGCAGAGAATGATGAGCTCTCAGGGTTCCATGGTCTGCATATGAAAGAGGGAAACTTGTCCCCCATTCTTCAGATTCCAAGACCAGCAATGTACTACACAACATCTCCCCTTCTTGCCTAGGCTAAGCCTCCTGTTTCCCACTTGAACCAATAAAAGTGGAAATTACACATATCATTTCCTGTAAGTGACTTCCCAGTGGAATCCCAACAGAGTCCCTGGCAGGCTGTCAGCCAGAGACAGTAATGAGTGGGACTTTGCCTTGAGCCCTTAAGGAGTCTGTTGAGTTCTTATGACCCAACCCCGGATATTAAAAGCCCTGGAGTCTCTGGGCCATGTGAAGGCTGTGACTCTCATCTGCAAAAATGAGGAAGTTCTGAGAGGTCAAGATTCTGTCCTGCTCTTCTCTCCTCCCAGAGCATCCTGGCACCATAGGGCATGAGATCATCTCCAGAGCAAAGCATCATGGCATGCCTAATACAAACAACAAGGCTCGAGAGGAAAGGGAGTGAAGAAAACCTGAATGTATTTGTACTAATCAGTTCCAATCAGATGGCTATGATTTTTTTTAAATGTCATTTATTTTGTAAGAATTAAAATGCAACAAATAAGTAAGAGACTAGAGAGAGAATATACTCCTGAATCTTTAGAATCTTACTCTCCTATATAATAGCCAGCATTTACATAGGATTTTAAGGTTTACAAAACACTTTACAAATGATTATCTCATTTAATCCTTACAACAACCCTAGGAGGTAAGTGCTATTATTATCCACACTTCACAGATGAGGAAACTGAGGCAGATTTCAGTTAAGTGACTTGGCCTGGGCCACACAGTTAATTATCTGATGCTGGATTTGAACTGACTGCAATGTTCCATTCATCTCTCAGACTGTGAGCTCCTGGAGGGCAGAGACAAATTTTTGCCTTTTTCTGTATCTCTAGAATTTAGTACAGTGCCTGACACATAATAAATATTTATTGACTGGCTGACCCTCCACTAAGCCACCTGGCTGCCTTGAGGACTAAAATAACCAGAGGAAAACCCCTGGTGCCCTGGGTAGATCTCCTAATGGAAGATTGGTTAGAAAACAATAAGCCTTTCAAAACCTGGCCCCTTCCTTTCATCCCAGTTGCCATATACCTGGTTCCTCTCCCAGTATTCTGAAATCTAACAACGTCCACCCCACACAAGAGACTCCATTCCCCATTTTCTTTGGTCAGCCCCCATAGCTGGAATGCTCTCCCTCCTTGCCTCCTCTTCCTGGCTTCTTTCAAGTCCCAACTAAAATCCCTTATTTTACAAGAAGCCTTTCCCAAATGCTCCTAATTCTGCTACCTGCCTTCTGTTGGTCTTCCCATTTTATTTCATATAGAGTTCATTTGCATAAAGTGTTTTCATGTTGCCTTCCCTATTAGTCTGTGAATTCCTTGAGAGCAAGGACTATCTTTCAACTTTCTTTTGTATAGCCAAAGATTAGCACAGTGCCTGGCTCACAGTAGGCTCTTACTAAATGGTTGTGACTTGATGTTGACTTGACTAGATTTGCACAAGACGAGATGGTGTAGAAGGGTCACAGAACTTCCATTGTATGGCACAACAGTGTAAGTTTAAAGCTACAAGGAAGCTTAGGGTTCATCCAGTCTAAACTCTTATTTTACAGATAAAGAAACTGATAATTATAGCATTGAAGGGAATGCCCAGGATCACACAGGTTGTAGCAACTGGTTGAGTCAGGATCTGAACCCATATCCTCTGGTTCCCAACTCAGTAAAATTTATTCTGCACCACACCAGTGCCATCCGCAAGCTCTTTAAGGCATTAAAAATAACAAAAGTAAGTAAGAGATATTTCTACCTTCCCCTATCACTGAGAAAATATGAACTGAGTTCTCTCATCTCTAGGCATTTGCTCATCCAATCCAAATCCTTTGCTTCAAGGGAGAAAGAAAGAATTTATTTCCTTTCTGCTCTCTTCACAAAACCTGTGATTTGGAGTTGTAAGACACCTAGGCTGATGCTTTCTTCCCTGACAACCACCTTCCTTGCTTCTCATATACATTCATGTTGGTACCGTCCCTCCTGGGTACACATCCAAGTCAAGCCTGCCCTTCCATTGTGGCTTCTGGTACTCTTGTTGTATCGTTAATAAATTTCTCTTTCTATTAGACCTGTGCCCTCCACCGGATATTACTTTGTATATATTTTGTAAATTCATTTTCTATGTACATGTTACTATTTCTCTCAACAGAATACAGACTTCTTGAAGGCATGGGTTATTTCAGTTTTTGCCTTTGTTCCCCTTGCACCTAGAAAATCCCTGGCACACAGTGGATCCTTAGTAAATGCTTGTTGAATTAAACTGAGATTAGATTCTCTGTGACCAAAGTCTTCCCTCCCTCTCTTCACTTGCTGAATTTTTGACTGTCCTCTACCACAACTCACTCAGAGTGTCAGCTTTACAAAAGCCCTTTGCCTTCTCTCTCTAACTTCTCATAGTGGTTGGTTTTTTCACTCCCTAAAGTTCTGATTTTGTAATATTGTTCGTATTGATGTTATTATTATTAACATTACTAGTTAGTAACTCTCTTCAGTTTCTTATCTCCCTACTAGATTATAAACTTATGAAGGCAAAGATAATGCCAAATTGAAACCGTTTTATGTCCCCCAGAACTGAGCCCAGGGTACTACACACCATAGGCGCCTAATTGATGTATGTAGAATCTCTTTCATTGGCTTGGGAAAATGTCAGGCTCCCTTAAAGGTTGCTTCTTCCTTCCAGGTTCACTGGGCAGAAGGCCAGTCTTTAGCACTCAGGAATGATCTGGGGTTAGGGAGCCTTCTTCAAAAAGCATGGCATGAGCATTCGACAGTCTCAGCAGCGATGCAAGGGAAGGGCTAGCAAGGGAGGGCCACTGTGCTGTGTGCCCTCCCTGCCTTGGAAGGAACAGATGAGGCATATTTGTGATCTGCATGGTAATTGTTTGTAGGAAAATGGAAGGGGGCTAAGTGCTTGAAAACAATCTAATTAGCACCAAGTCCCAATCAGCTGAGTCCCAGTGATGATGGAGGGGGAACTTTGTGTGCTCTTAAAGTCACAATAACGAGGGTGAAATGAGAGGCAGTGTGGTACAGTGGATAGGGCACTGGGCTTAGAGTCGGGAAGACCTGGGTTTGAAATCCATCTATGTGACCCTGGACAAGTCATTTATACTGTCGGGGCTTCTGTTTCCTCATCTGTAAAATGAAGGGGTTAGATTTTATGGCTGCCAATGGGCACAGTGGGACGGATGTTCCAGGGCGAGTTACCCCCAGGCACTATGGGAAGTTCCTGGGTCAGGTAGCAGCTTAAACAAGGTCCGAGGTAGAGCCCAGAGGGGATGGAGGCCCGGAGAGGTTAAGTGACTTGGTCAGGGTCACACAGATAGGAAATAAAGGATTTGAAGCCCAATCTCCGTGGCTCTGGGTGCCATTGAGTGCTCTCTTCTCTTGGGCACCCTGTCTCCCAGGCACAGCTAATGATAGCTGTGTTATGATGATTCTGTGTTGTTACAAGATGAGGGCACTTGAAAGAGGCAGACCCAAGGGTTATAGGAAGTTTGACCCAGCAGGCTTCTTTTGTTCAGGGGAAACTGAGTCACCTGAGAGAGCAAGTGCCCTGACCCTAGCAGGCTTTTGGCCACTTTTAGCAGGGCACTAAAAGTTCTGTCCTGACTCAGCAGTAATCCATGACACCACGACACCACTGTGTGTTAACCTTTGTTAAGTTCTTTCTTATGATTCTAGAATTTGATGTTCAGTCAACCAATAAACATTTATTAAGTACCTATTATGGGTCAAGTATCACTGGTCTTTTGAGGTTCACATAGAGCTAGAAGGAACCCCAGTGACCATGGAGACCAACTTCATTTTATGAATTGGGAAACCGAGGCACAGAGAGGCCATCCTGAATCACACAGGCACTGAGAGTCAAAAGCAGGACATAAGCCCAGGTCAGCCTGACTCCAAGCCCAGTGCCATACCCACTAAAGCAGGTCACCAAACTTAAGGTGCTAGCTAGTATTATTATATGTATTGTAACGTTATATACTGTTATACGTATATATGTATTACATTGTGTAATGTTATTATCGTTAGACTACTACTAGTTTGAAATTACCCAGGGACAAGTCACTCTCTACTATTATTATTATTTTATATTTAATATTCTGTGAACTATTAAAATGGGGTCTATATTTTATCTCAGTTTATCATCACCTCCTTCAAAGCCCCCAGTCTAGAATTCAGCCTACAGATCTTTTTTTTCCTTTTGTATCCACAGCCCAGTACACAGTTAGTGCTTAATAAATGCTTATGTAGTAAGTGACTAACAGATAACATTCACTGTTTTGTTTTGTTTTGTTTTTTTTCTATGAGTGTGGCCACCAAACCTCATCTCCCTTCTGATTGAAAATTGAGGGGGAAAAAAGTAGTTCGTATTTAGGCAAAACAAATCAACAACAAAAACCAAGAAGGAAAACCTCCCTCTTCAGATCAGAGCCGCAGGCAAGGTTTGGAAGTTGCTGTGTTAACTGAGACTTTGAGCCTTCAAGGGAATGCCTGGGACTTGACTTCTCACAAAATCCAGGTGGGCCTGTCAAGGGATTTATCGGCATTCCAAGTGCATGCCTTTATAATAAGTCATATTAAGAAATGTGGCTCATCGCACTTCCCCCAGGCATTCTGCCCTGGGTGCTTGCCTACTCTGCCCACCCCTAGTGAGAACCCCGCTTCTGATACAGAGTCCTTTGGGGGACAGCTCCCTCCTGGAAGACCCTGATGATGTGGCAGAGAGAGCCCAGCTCTGTTAGCTGGTGATGGGAGCAGAGATTAGAAGCCTAGAGTTGGAAGACCATTATAGACACTGTCATGCAGACCCCTCATCACACAGGTGTGGAAACTGAGGCCGAGAGAAAGTTGAGAAGGTCTGCACAGAAATGCAAAAGTGGACCCAGGTGAAGTGGAAACCATTTGTCCTCCTGTGAGAAGGAAGGAGGGGTGAAAAGTAAGGAATTCAAAGTATGACAGGATGAGGTGAAACATTAGCCAACAGAACAATGGACCCGAGGACTACAGACATGGGAATGAAAAGGTGGCTGAAAGGAAGCCAAACTAGAATAACTGCGGAAAAAATCCATCACATTTCCAGAGAACAGACGAGGTACATGCTCCCCCACTTCTAGTGGGGGGGTGATACCAAATGGGATCAGACATTTGTATTTAACTATTTTTTTTTTTTTTGTAACAAGAGAAGGCTCAATTTTGCAAGAAGAGAGGGAGGAAGGGGAGGGGAAATAGAAGTCAATAAATGATGGTGGCGGGGATTATTTTTTTTCTTTTGGGGGGGGCTTGTTTTATTCTTTATAAATCTAGCACAGTGCCTGGAACATAGCAGAAGCTCAGAAAATACTTGTTCGTGAATTGAATGATGTAAAAACAAAAGAAATTTATTTTTAATAATATTTTCCCCAATTACATGTAAAAAAAATTTAACACTCTTTTTTATTAAGTTTTGAGTTCTGAATTCTATCCCTCCCTCTTTCTCTTCCCTGCTCTCTGAGACAAAGGAATTTCTTTAAAGAAAAAAACTCATTTTTAAATTAGCAAATAATTTCAAGAATCATCATCAAAGCAAAGCTTTTCAATTAATAATAATAATATAATAATGATACATCTAGCCCTTAAAGTTTTTCGACCATTTAACATAGATTATTCAACTCCATAAGTGTTCGGTAATTGCCTGCTAAGTGCTAGGCACTGTGATCAATGTTGAGGTAGGAAGAGAAAAACATCCCTTCAGTGAAGGGGCTCACCCTTACCTATGGAGATCACATGTTCATATGGGTAAGGAAGCAGGAGATCATTAGACTAAGAAGAAAGCACGGATAGCCAAGGGCTTGAGGAAAGTCCTCAGGCAGAAAGAGACCCCCTGGTGCTGAGCCCTAAAGGAAACAGGGCTTCTCAAAAGGGGAAGTAAGGTCATGCCATGCATATGGTCAGACCAGAATGTGCCAAGTTCAGTTCAAAACAAGGAGACCAGTGTGGGAGGGACATAAAGAACACAAAAGGGAGGAATATAAAATAAATATGGGAAGGTGAGCCAGAGTCAAACTATGAAAGGCTTCAAGAGTCAAGAAAACTTGAGTTCAAATCCAGCCTCAGCTGTGTAACTTTGGGCAAGTCACTTAACCTGCATTTGCTTCAGTCTCTGTTCTATGAAATGGAGATAATGATGGCCCCTACCTTGCAGAATTATTATGTGGAGGGATCAAATGAGACAAAAGTTGTAAAGAATCAATACAAGGCTATGTCCAAAGAGGCTGGCTCATCCCACTTCAAGATTATCAGTATGAAGGCATCTTCCACCTCCAAGCCTACCCTGTATGCAGTCCTATGATTATCAGAAAATCTGCAGCAAATGAACTATGTATCCTTTCAAGTTCATTTTCCCCTATGATTTCTGGGGTTCTTTTAAACACCTATTTTGTCCAAGCAGCAGAACTACTGCAAACTATTTACTATTGGCTCTCCAGGGGGGAAATGGACCCATAATCAATAAATCAACATTTATTGATTGCTTACTATGTACCAGGCATTGTGCAAAGAGCTATAACACACCTTTAAATTGAACCTGTTATTAACATTTTCTCCATCACTTTCTTAACTCTAGACAATCTACAAAACAAATCAAACCCTGGTTTCTATCATTGGCTGATTTCTGGGGTGTTGATGCTCACACCAAAAATTTAACAATCAGCTCTCCCTGTAGAAGCTAGCTCTAGCACACCACTGTGTTCAAGTGCCTGATACATTAAAAAAAAATCTGTGGCTTTGGTGATTTGGGATGCCCCAGAGCAGGGAACTCCCTCCATAAAGCATATTTTAAGTGGCTATAATTATCTTTGAGTCTCAAAGAAATTAAAGAGCTACCCAAAGTCACACAACTAGAGTTAACCCAGATCGACCTGACTTCAAATAGAGCCCTCCATCCACTACATCATCATTAAAAGTTTGATCATTTAAATTTCTGGGTTATTTCTTCCAAAACTGCTCCCATGAATTCCCCTGCCCCTCCTCCTCAATAGCAACAAAAACAAAATGATTTCAAAATATAGTGGTGTCAGAGGAAGAATTGCTCCCACTTCAAATCTATCTGCTCATGTCTGCACCAGTGATCTCTCCAATTCATCTTCCAAATAAAGTTTTTTTACACCAGTGAATCACACCAGGGGTAGTCATAATAACAGCTGCCATCTTTAGAGTCAGAGACAATACGGTGCAATGGATAGAGGAGCAACCTCAAGGTCAGGAAAACCAGAGTTCAAGTTTTGCCTGTGACACATACTGACCAAGACCTGAACTAATTATTTCACCTTTCAAAGCTCCAGGGAACTCTGGGTCTCAAAAGGTAACCCAGCCTACCTCAGAGTTTCAGAACGATATGGAATCGACAGTTGCAACCACATGCATATGAATGAGTTTCTCACATGTTGTATGGAATTTACACATGCAATTGCATGTGTGCATGCTCATCTTCCCCTTCTCCCAGAGTGTACCCCAGTTCCTCATAGCAAAGAATAACACTGGACCATAGCCAAAGCTCATAGGACCAGAAAACACAGGGGAAGCTGCATCAGTAGATGGAATTTCCTCATTGGGAATTCGCTATGCCAATGCAAGCATAGGTCTGGTCAATCCCCCCCCCAAAAAAAAATAATAAATACCTAAGCTTTAAGGCCACACTGTGAGAAGCTGCTTTGTAATATTCCCATTTTACATATAAGGAAACTGAGTCTCAGAAAAATGATGAGACATGCTCAGAGTCACAGCATAGCATCAGAAATGAAATCCAATCCCAGTTAATCCTGACTCTTAAGTCCAGCTCTCTGAGGATTGACAATGGAAAACACACTTTGTTAAGCATAAGAATCTGAGTTCAAATCCTGCCAACTGTCACTTACCTGAGTGACCTTGGGCAAGTCATTTAACTTCCCTAATAATAAGGACAATAACAATAAAAATAATAGCTAGCACTTGTTCCAGGCATTAATAGTAGTAATAATCATAATATCTGACATAAATGATGTTTACTATGTGCTGGACACTGTGCTAAGCTTTACAACTACTACATTTGATTCTTAAAACAGAGAGTTGGGTGCTATTAGTCCCATTTTGTAGATGGGGAAACTGAGGCAAACAGAGGTTAAGTGACTTGTCCTGGATCACACAGTTAGCAAGTGTCTAAGGCAGCATTTGAACTTAGCTCTTCCTGATTCCAAGTCTACTGCTCTGTGCACTATGGTGCCCCCTAGCTGCTGTGCTTGGCCTTCTCTAAGCCGTATATTCCTCATCTGTAAATGTGCGACTTTGTACTATCAATCATCAATAATTATTTAACAAGTACTTATTAAATCCCTACTGTGTGAGAGGCATTACACTGGGCATGGGGGATAAAGATTCAAGGAATGACTCAAGCTATACCCCAAGGATATCGTGAGTAGGGGAAAATAATAAAGACATATATGTGTGTGTGTGTATATAAATATATATATGTGCGTGTGTATATATATATGTGTGTGTGTGTGTGTATAAATATATATATATGTGCGTGTGTATATATATATATATGTGTATGTGTGTGTGTGTGTGTGTGTGTGTGTGTGTATCCAAATATACACAGAAAAAAAGAAAAGAGAATTGAATTCATGGCTTTTGAAGTCTCCTCCGGCTCTAAGGCAACAAGCTGAAGATTCTGGGGTTGATGAACGGCACAGCAGAGATCTTTGGAAGACGAGTCAGTCAACAAACACTTAAGTGCCAAGCACTAGGCTAAGGGCTGGGGAAACAAACGAAAAAAGCAGAACATCCTTCGCCCTCAAGAATCTTCCATTCTAATGAAGGACAAAACGTGAACATAAATAGGTACAGCATCCCCCAAGATAATTTTGCAGTGGAGAGGGGAAAATTGCAACATAGCCCCCTTCTGATATGAAGGGTGAGATGAAGAAAATGCACTGAAAAAATCAATGCCTCCACATGCATTTCTTAAACCCCAGCCTTTTGCCAAGCATAGTCATAGGCACTGAGGGGACAATGACCAAAAAAAAGAAAGAAACCCAAGTGTAGGCGCATGTGAGCAGGCTTCCGCATACACACACTCAGAATTCGCTCCCAGTGGATAATACACATGTATGAGATTGTAGCCCCAGGCCTCATTTTTCCTTTGGCTGAGTTACAAATTTCTAAAAAAAAAAAAAAAATGGCATTTGTGTTTGGCCACGGGTCCTTCATTAGCATAAACACTGCCCCCACCACCCGAGCAATGCCTGCCATGCGCTCGTAGGCGCCGCATCCTGCTTTCCCACTGGGGAAGGGAGGCTCTGCCTCCCTGTGCACACAGTCTCCATCTCCCAGTGAGCTCCCTTCAGCATGGCTTCTGAAGTGGACATTTCCTGCTGTTCAAAGGTCCTACCATCGTCTAGAAACCGAAGCCAAGGGGCAGAGACAAGAGGGTCGCTTGGATCCTTTGCTGATTTCTGGCCAACAAAACCCTGGTCTTGGTCTGGGGGTCCAAAACGGAGTTTGGTGTTCAGGTACTTCTATTGCATTTGGACTCCTCCGGCTGCCTCCGAGGCCCCCTGGACAAAGCTCTCTGAGGAAAACTCTTTGTTTTTGCACTCGGATGAATATCTGACACCATTAGTGAAAATCGTCGTCCAACTCTTCTGGGCTGGAATGGAAATGAGCCAAGACACCAATACCGTGTTTTTCATTGCAATTGTTCTAAAGACAGTCTTTTGAGATACTCATGCATCGGGAAGCATTTTACCTTTTGTTTTTTGTTTTTTGTTTTTTTAAATAACCTTCTTCCTCTATGCCCTCTTCCTGCCATGTCACTAAAAACTGTTCGGGGCACTGAGACAGAAGAGCAAAGCTCTAAGTAGGAATATTTTCACATCAGGCAAAAACAGCTGAGGAATGGAAGGTAGTGGCAGGAAATGAAGAAGGCTGTTAGACCTCGGATATCCCCACGCCAGGAAAGGGGGCACAATCCTTCAGTTAATCAACAAGCGTCTATTCAGCATCTACTAAGTGTCAGTCCTCGTGCTAGCCAATGGAGATGCAGAGACAAATGTGAAAAGTCCCTGCCCTCAAAATGGTTAGATTTTACATAGTTATACATAAAACATAAGCAACATTCTCGAGGGGGAAGATATTAGAAGCTGTATTATCAGGATGAGAACCTCATTAGGGGCGGGGAGAGCCCAAAGAAGGAAGGTAGTTTTTGAGGTGAAATACAGGAACCATGGTCAGAGGGAGGAAAGGTTTGTGTCATAGAGTCATTGTCTCCCTAAACTGTCACCTTGGAGCAAAGATCTAGGAGCCCCGGGTTAATTAACTCTTCGAGGGAGATTAAGATACACAGTGGATCGACTTCATGATCCTCCCCCCAGCCTCACTTTGCTAGTCTGTAAAGTGAGGGGTTTGACCTGAATGACCCCACCAGTCCCTTCCAGCTGGAACATTCTCTGTGAGGACGGATCATTTCAAGAGATTTCCAAAGAAACCGCATCTCTGACAACCCTTGTGTCAGGAAGAAATGAAGTTATTTTCTTAGTCATCAGCCTAATGATTCCTTGACTTAAGTATTTCCTCCCCTTCACCATCCCCCCTCCAACCCGCCTCCCCATCCTCGATTTTTCTTCCCTCCCCACAATGTGGATCTATGCTAGGCTGAGCAGTGAGCACCGATTACACCAAGGACCCTTTGCTTCTGCCTGGTCCGCTGGTTTTACTGTTTTGCCAGATGGTAGGGGCCAACGTGTAAAACTCTCTCCCCTCCCATTAATTCATAACTCGGTAATAACTTTCCCACGACTCGGGGAAATTGACATGAACTGCAAATGTGACTATGTGAAGCAGGAATCAAGGTTGGACCAGTCTTTTCCACCTGCCACAATCGATATCAGTCAGACCCAAAGTGAGTACTGGTTTGCACAGCCCTCGGTCTTGCCAAGCCTATTCAGCCCAAACTCTCTCTGATCGTTGGTTGAACTGATGCTTCCCTAAGCAACCATTGGGGAGAGTGGCCAATCAAGTCGAATGGCCGCCATCTCCTCTCTGGTCTCTGCAGCTTGCGGATTCACACCTATGGCACCTATGGGTCCACTCACTAATGACCTTGAGCCGGAGCTAGAAGGGGGAGGGGACTATATTATATCCTTCTGACAGATCTCGAGATGAGCAGATATGGGGGGCGTTCTCTCGGGCGCAGACAGGACACCCTCCAATGTTTCTGAGCATCATTAAAGCAAAACTGACTTTTCACCTGCTCCCATACCATATGCAGCTGCAAATTTTTAAATTAAACTCTGAAGCCATGCATAAATTTACATACATTACGGACTAGCCTCTCCATTTAACATGCAAATGTACTCCAATGTTTCAGAACACCTTCTGTCGCTAATTAATTTGCTGAATTATAATTAGACTAATCCTGCATAATTAATAAGAGCAGATTTTTTTTTAATTTGTAAGCAGCTTGAGAAGATCATTCACTTCCTTCTATAAACTGCTAAGTAAGTGTTAAAAAAAATCTGGAAAGACCATGTGTGAAAAGGTATGTTTGATGTTGCCTCCTGGTGCCCCAACTCTGACTACGGTGGAAGAGGCAGCAGACCGGCCTGAGAAAGGGGCCCTTCTGAAGACACCATTCAAAGCCACCACCAAAGTACAGCAGAGATGAGGCTGAACGCTGCCTTTGTCTCCTTGTGGCAGGGTTTTCTGTGGGGCCTCCCCGCCCGCCGGATCTCCCAAGATCATAGAGACAGGAAAGGATTAGAGTCAACGTATGTTGTACCAGGAGATATAATGATATTAACACCCCAGCGTCAATACCGAACGCCGGCGAACATGCTGGGTGCTCATAAGCCCCTTTGATGGTATTTGGAATCATTTTCGTTTTGGCTGCCAAAGAACACCCGAGATCCATCTAGTGGAAACAATTAAGCTCCATCAGTATTGTATCCATTCCGTAATCATCACGACTGAAGGGTCCCTCTGTAATGCTGAAGAGGGGAGTCTCGGAGAAACATATGTGGCTGTGTGCGTGAAGGGGAGGGGAATTACAGAGCTTCAGAGACCTAGCAGGCAATTTCTGTCTGACCCCCCAAAAGAAACCAGCCACAGCTCCAGGTGCTGGAAGACTCTTCAGAGAAGGAGGGACAGACTTGGGCCAGGTCAGGGCTCTGCTTGGAGTCTGGGAGAGGTGTAAGAAGTAATTGGTGGGAGAAGGAATAGTAATGATGACGAGAAGGAAGGGGAAAAAGAGAAGGAGGTGAATAGGAGGAGAGCTCATTTTTTCATTCATATCAACTCTGAGGTAGATGCTATGACTATCCCCCTTGTACAGATGAAGAAACTAAGACTTGGGTGTTCCTACCTCCAAGGCTAACACATCGTTTATTCTCCCACACAGATGCATCACCAATGCTTCACCCACTCACCTGAAATGTACGAAGAACTTTATGTCTAGGCGAACTCCTAGCCTCTCTCCTCTAAGCTTCATTATGCTAATCTCTTTACCTATTCCATTCACCCTTAGTAGGCAAGGACTGGTTCACTGTTATCTTTGCATGTCCACTGCCTAGCCCTCCTCCTGGAAGCCTTCCCTGATTTCCCTAGCAATCAATGCACCCTCAGCCACCATGTTGCCTTGTATTTGCTTACCTTTCGGTATGCATCCCCCAGTAAATGACAAGCCCATGAAGGCAGGGACTGTTTCATTTTTGTCCTTATAGCCCCAGTAACTAGCCCAGGGCTTCAATGATATGAAGCTGGAAGCTGGAAGAGGACTTTGAGGCCATCAGATCCAACCCCTTCCTTTTACAGATGAGGAAACCAAGGCCCTCAAGAGTGCAAGTGACTTGCCCAGGGTTACAGAGCTAGTGTCTATGGAAGGACTTGAATTCTGATTTTCCTGACTCCACATCTATCCATTAGATCATGCAGTAGTATAATAAATATTCCTTGGATATTCATGGCAACAAGAATTGTTTTGCACAGGAATATGGCATCTGGAACTGATCTTTCCCTTCTCCCTGTCCCCTCTACTGTACAAACATACACACACACACACACACACACACACACACACACCAATGTATAATGATTTTGTACACAAGAAATATCATCCATTCAAGATGAAATAAAGCTTTCCCTGAGTTATTATGACACTGAAGACAAATTCTCAATGCCAATGACCTAATGTGCCCATCAGTAAGACTGAGCTGGTTTGGAAGTCAAGGGGGAATTAAGCTGGAGAGAGGATCACACCTTCTCAGCTTGGCAGTGGGACCAGGAGGCCAGGAGCTCCTTGTGTGCTCATTAGAGATACAGCTCTTCTTCTCTCTTTGTCTTGGAATCCCAGGGACCTGTGAGACCATATGGTCCAAGCTTCTCATGAACAAGCAGTCATCCAACCTCTGTTTGGAGACCTCCAGGAATGGGGAAGCCACTACCTGTCAAGGTAGCCCAGCCTACTTTGGGATGGAAGCTCTAATGGTCCAGAAGCTCTTCCTTTTATTGAGTCACTGACCTTGAATTACATCGCTAGTGTTTCCCCATCTGGAAATGAGACTGGTAATGCCAACCTCACAAAACTGCTGTGAGAAAATGAATGGTAGAAGGAATGTTTTTCGAAGTGCCTGGAAAGGAGTGAAATTACATTTCTGGGCCACCAGTGATTACCGGGCATCTTGGAAAAGTGAGTCGCTTGGATGGCATTTCAAAGCCCAAGCATCCCCTCAGTCCCCAGCTGGGGAGGCTGGTGGCTCAGGGAGATTTTTAAGGAGCAAAATGGAAAGGAAGCTTTCTGTGCTTTTAGGAGTTATTCAAAAGGAACACAGCAGCAGCTGCAATAATAACAGCCAGGAGAGGTTAGAAACGATTTTCTTACAAAAATGTGAAGGGCTGTGGAAATCTTTCATAATGTCTTTGCCTTTCAAGGAAAATCATTTTTAATGGACTGTATTTCCCTTCCACTCTCCCTGTGTTCCGTTTGTGAATGATTAAGAAAGGAAACCTAGTTCCTCCAGGGTCGGGAATGTGCAGAAGTGTGTTTTTCTAAAGCGACGGAATGTTCAATGGTTAAATTCAAATCCACCCAAGGTGTAAAAGGTTGTTTTTTCTTTCCATAAAGTGTTTGACTTAAGGACTGTGTTTCCGTAGCGGTAGGATCAGAAGTGAACCCTAGAATGGACCTGGTTAGGTCATCTAGTTAAGGGAAGCCTTGTTTCATTCCCTAGGCTTACCCCTACCTAACATTGCCCCAGTTGGTCTATTATAAGTTTATATATATACACACACACTTAACAAGTATACATTTACATGTGTGTTTGCATGTATACATATATACACGTATGTACCTATACATGCATATGTATATATGAACATATACACATATACATATCTGTACCACCACTGCTAACAGAGAAAAGGTATGAAGATATTCTGTGCTCATCAGTAGGAGAATGACTGGACAAATGGTGGCATGTGAATGTAATAAAATATTGTTGCCTGCCCAAGGAATGATGAAAATGAAGAAGTTGAGGAACATGGGAACACTTATATGGAATAATTCAGGCTGACAGAAGCAGAGGCAAAAGTATGAAGTGACTAGAGATATGGGCGAAGGCAGTGAATCTTGGGTCAAATACAATGAATAACGTGAATGACTACAGCATTAAATTTAAAACACGTATTCTTCCTTTCTTGCCAGAAGCAATAGTTTACTGACTGTCTTGTACATTGACATGTCTTGTACATTGAAAAGACCCCTGAATTTTAAGTCAGAGAACTCAGGTTCAAATCCCTTTTTCACTTACTACCTGGGTGACCTGGAGTAAGTCACTAAACCCCTTTGAGCATCATTTTCCTCAAAGGGTTAATTGAGGGTGGTGGGCGATGTTCCAGTAGAACTAATTTTGCAACACCCCCAACTTTATTTCACTTAATAGTTTGTCTTCCTGAAACAGTTGATATTTTTAGATGGGGTTATGCCTCTAATGGGATTGCTCCAACTTTGCCTAGCCAAGTTCAGTACATCCCCTGGTGAGGGCATAGGGGACAGGAAGTAACAGGACACTTCTATGGGGATCCTTTTGTGAAGAAGCTTCCATAAAGCAATCAATGAACAAATTAATGGTTTTAACTGAGTTTTTTGCTTTGGTTTTATTGTTGTTTTGTTTTTTACTGTTCATATTCCTAGAAATAATATTTATATTCCTTTGATGGATTTTCTTCATTGATACCAACTTCAGTTAACCCTTGGAGATTTGGGTGGGGGGCGGAGATAGGGAATGGGTAATTCCTTACCATTTAGGTCGGTTTGTTGTGCTTTAAAGTACAACTGGGACGGTTTGGAGACTCTGAGGTAGCCAGAGACTGAAGAGAAGAATGATTATTTCAAGAACTATGTCCCAACTCTAATTTAGGTGGAAGAAGAGAAAACCACTTTGCTTCATTCTCTGCCATAAATAGAAATAGTCACAGTTAATGCAGCTTTCGTGCCAAAAAGACCACAAAAAAAGTGTAGCCTGACAGGTAGCAGGTGGTAGTGGAGCCCATATGGAATTATCATTGGACATTAACACCAGGTCAGGTATCATATTAGCTGCTTTTGTACCACATTTGCCAAATCCATATAAAAATATAAAACCAGCTATTTCAGTATTCACTCACTCCCTTAGCAAAACAGCCTTTCTAATATTACTCATAGCACAGGCGGCCGGCTTTTATTACTTTTTTTTTCCTTAAAAGAACTAAAACCTAGATGGTATAAGTTAGAAACTAGGACAAAAACCAGGTCAAGGATAAAATGCAGAGAACATTTAAATGATACAAATGGCAGCACACAGTGAGGGCAGCACAATGCAGAGGATGGTGTATGCAGGACTTGGAGGCAGAAAAGCCACGTCTGGAACTTCCCAGCTGTGCCACCCTCAGCAGGTCACTTCCCCTCTCTGAGCTTCTATAAAATGGGAACAACCACACCTGGAGTTCTAAACTCACAGGGCAGTTGTGAGGCTCCAGCAAGATGGTGTCTGCAAAGCACTTGGCAAACTTTGATGTTTGGTGGAAATGCCATTGATTATTAGTGCCCTGTCTCCATTGAAATGATGCTCCCACAACCAGGCAAAGTGACTGACCAGATGTTGCTGTGCTGACACAGACTTACTTATCTACAAAGCCTCTGTAGGGAAACAAAGGCAAGTTACTAATTTTGTGAAGGAGGAGGAGGAGGAGGAGGATAAGAAGAGACAAGGAAGAAGAAGCAGAAGCAGCAGCAGCAGCAGCAGCAGCAGCAGCAGAAGAAGAAGAAGAAGAAGAAGAAGAAGAAGAAGAAGAAGAAGAAGAGAGGAGGAAGAGGAGGAGGGAGAAGGAAGGGAAGGGAAATAGAAGGGAGAGGAAGGGAAAAGAGAGGAGGGAAGAGGAAAAAAGAAAAAGGGAGAGAGGGGAAGGGAAGGAAAGATCATCATAACAGATTTATGTAGCATTTTAAGATCTGCGGACCAAAAGAACATTTTCTCAAGGACACATATAGTAATTTGAACAACATAGTCTTAACAAATATTAATTGACTGAATGACTGATTGGCATGTCATCATAGATAGACTTCGAAGTCAAAAAGACCTGGGTCCATATCTTCTCTAGAAACCTATTCTCTGTGTGAATCTGGGCACCTCCTTAAACCTCTCTGGACCTCAGTCCCATCCAACTCTAAATCTATGATACTGTGGTCCTTTAAATGGCAGTTTAATTAAACTGAACTGTGATATGTCATCTTCCCAAATGCTAAAAGTTACCTGAACACACAGTACTTTGCAACAAGGTTATACAAAATAAATCCATGTTGAATGGCATCTCTTTCTCCTCTTTCTTCATTTCTCTAATCAAGCCTCCTTTCCTACTAACTCTGATTATTTTATGTGTTCACAGACTGTTTATGAATCAACTTTCCTGCCTCTCCAGAGTAGACAATCAGAATCAATTTTTCCATTTTCTTCATGGGGAAAATGAGGCAGAGGCCAAGAGCCTATAGCTTCTAAGTGGATCCAAGACTAAGCTGGATCTCAAACCCCAGAGGTCAGACCACCCAGCCCTGCACACCACCCACTGACACCTGGCGCTCTCCTTGCTCCCCATCGAATGTGTTAAATCAACAGTCTCTCCGCTCTACTCTAGGCCAGGTTGCTATTCCAAAGCAGCACCAGATGACCAGAAGGGGATATAGCTCGGCATTTGGACTTCAGAAAGGGAGGCTGCACACAGCATTATTCCCCAGTTTTAATTCCTGTGGGTTTTCACTCCAACT
This sequence comes from Gymnobelideus leadbeateri, assembly GCA_011680675.1. Lineage (NCBI taxonomy): Eukaryota > Metazoa > Chordata > Mammalia > Diprotodontia > Petauridae > Gymnobelideus > Gymnobelideus leadbeateri. The sequence goes on along the minus strand of WOXC01007632.1, from coordinate 123,031 downwards.
TCAAAGAGAGAGGCCCAACAGCAGAGGCCAGACTTCTATAAATCAGCCCCACTTTGCTCAAAGCAAGGACTTGGGTTCATTTCGAGGTTTTCCAGTCCTATGCTCCACCTGGCCCAATATCTCAGAGTATAGCTAAACTTCCAGCCAGAACAGTTTTCACCTGTTTTTGGGTTATGTAGTTTGCAAATTAAAAAAAAAAAAGTTTTACCCACTTTTAGAAAGGACAAAGGAATCACGTCTCTTTGTTGGTCTGAATTTATGTGTGTGTGTTTAAATTCGACATTTATTCAGGGATTTGGGGGATACCCTGTATAATGCTTCCAAGTTTGCAAAGACTTTATACACATTATTTTATTTTATCATCCAGGCAACACTGTGAATTAGGCACTACAGCTGCTGTTCCTTCCATTTTGCAGATGAGAAAACAGAGGCTCAGAGAAGTAATTGCTTTCCAGGGACGATAGGATAATAGATCTGGAGATAGAAGAGCCCCCAGAGGCCAGCCAATCCCACAAGCTCATTTGGATGGTAAGGATACTTCAGTCCAGGGGAAGGGGAATGAGTTGGACATTCAGAGGTGAGATGGGAGCCCAAGGCCTCCAATCACACATCATGACCTCATTCTGGGCAAGTTCCAGAGCCACCAGCCAAGGAACACTCCATCCCCCTTCTCCAAAGGATGGGCGATGGCATAATAAAATGGTGCCAAAGATGTAGGCAAAGAAATGGACTATAAGAAGAGACTAGGAACAGGTCAAGCAGTGAGGGTGAAGGTTGGTCAATGAGAAAAGTCTCAGTGATGCTCCACTGGTATCCAATTTCAGGAGAATTTGAGGAAAGGTCCCAGCAGAGTGGAGGGGACCCCAAAGGCAGTTGCATTCACATTGCTGGAGGGCACACCCACATCAACAACATCCAGTACCCACCATAGCACTGGCTTACACTTCATTTGATCTATTTGGAGATTTTTTTTTGCTTGTCATGAGAGATGGAGGAACATAGAAAAAGGAAGTTTATAATTCAGCCTCGATCCTCATTCTGTCCATACTTTTGACCTCCTTTCTTCTCCCGTCTTCCCCCCAAAAATGTAAACCAGTCCTTCTGACAAGACAGTGCCGGGTAGTAAGAAGAACAGTAGATTTGAAATCAAAATATCTGAGTTCCCTCAGAAAAGTCATTAACTCTCTGAGCCTCAGTTTCCTCATCTGTGAAATGAAGACAGCCCACTTCCTAGGATTATTTTGAGCATTAAATTTCTCCATAGATCAAAAGCACTACTCAAGTGTTAGTTTATTGCTTTTCCTTGTCTTTCCTCTAAGATCTGTATGCCATAATTAATGGACTAGTTCCATAGATGGCCCATTCAATAGAAGCAAAGGGCATAAAAAATTTACCATCCAGATAATCAAGCCCTTAAATGATGGGGAGTTGACTACATTCAGGAAGCCTTCCCTTATCCTGAAGGGTGCTACTGGAAGGTTACTACTATGTTAGTCCACTGTTCAGTGGTTAATGGAACAGACAAGTGACCTCCCTCAGGGAACCAAGAGTTAGCCTAGAAGGAAAATGTCCCGGATGCTCCCACTAAGACCACTCAGCCTGCTCTGTTTCTTCAAGGACTTCACTGCAGACCTGACTCTGGCAGCATGAGTAAGTCAAGGTTGCTGATTCTCCTGGGAATCTGTCCTGCACTGACATGCTAGGGGACATCAGATGAGTTATCCTTTCAGCCCAGGCTCTGTCTCCTGCAGCAGCACCAAGGGACATCTGCTGTCTCCTCATTCAATCCAATTCAACAAGCCACTGTTTTAGGTTCTAAGGAAAATAAAAAATGTAGTCCCTCAAGAAACTTACATCCTAAGTGGGGAAACGACATATAAGTAAGGAGGGAAACAGAAGATGCATAAAGTTGATAGAAGCTAGCCTTAGAAAGAAAGGTACTGACAGTCCCCATTTGAGTTGTCTTGACAGAGGCCAGGAATTCCAAGAGGCAGAGGAAGGGAGGGAGAGAGAGCATTCCAAACATGGCGAACAGCTAAGGCAAAAGCTTGGAGACAGGCGATGGCAGGTCACATGGGAGAAAGAGGAAGCAGGATAATGTTCATTTCCCCTAGAACATCCTAGCACTTTACCTCTGCCCACACCATCCCATGCCCCCTACATGGGAATACAATATGTCTTTTGGTGATGTTGTATGAGTCATGAAATATCGATACCTCCAAAGAACTAAAGGTGAGGGCCACCCAAAAGGCAATGGTGAGGTGCTTCTGTGATATGTTACCAGTGATGGATTGTGGAGGAAAGTCCTAAAGAGTTTGCTTTTTTAGGCAAACTCTTCTTTTTCCTTCCTTTTCACTATCAGGGAAGTGAATGACTGCAAATGGAGGTGAGACAGTCACACGATGAGAATGACAGAATGCCAGCTGCTCAACTCCATCAGAATCCACATAAGGTCTAGCGCCCAAAGCCCAACATGGTGTTTGTACTCTTCCTGGAAGATTGTAGGAGTCTATGAAGGACAATTATACACAGAGGCTAGGTGTGGTTGAGCCACAGTCAGGATGAAGGATAGCCACCTCACCAACCCATCAAAGCATCAACTGGATTTGTGATTTGATTGGTATAGAGAATTTTCAATGAGTCAATTCCCTTTACCAACTTATAGCCTTAAAGTTTCATTTAGGTCATTGAAAGCTGAAGTGACTGTGTCGAACCCAGATTATCTGGAATCCAAGGCCAGCTTTCTAGTCACTACATGAAACTACCTCTCTCAATAAAACAATTGCATCTGCTTTAATGTATTTGTCCTGTCTCTTCGATTAGATTGCAAAATCCCTTATCACTGGCACCACATCTTATATTTCTCTGCATCCTCAGTTATTGTATGTAATCAATAAAGGTTGCAGACAATGACATACACTACGTTATGGGACATGTCAGGTGTGGATAATGCTCACATTTCCATAGTGTCTGGCAAATAGTAGGCATTAGATAAGTCCTGATTAAATTGAATTGCACAGGCATTTCCTAAGTGGTAACTATTTGCAGACCATTAGTGGAGATGCTAGACAGAGTTACAAAGCAGATAATAGTACCTTCTTTCAAGAAACTTGTGGTCAAGATTAAAACCTTACTAGGCATGTTTTCCATTTTGAGGACAGGGCCAGCTAAGGTCTCTGTGATGGAGACATTTTTGAGCACACAAAGCTATGTGGGTTGGTTTTATAATTTTATCTAAAGAAATGACAAGGTGGCCAATGGAGTAAATCTACTCTGAGCCCCATGACTTTAACCTGGGCTGAGCCTTTATCCTCTCTTAATGAGATAATATTGAAAAATGAAGATAAATCTCATCTACTTGTTCCATGATCTATAAAATTAATCCCCCATCCCCATATTTGTACCTATGGACTCTTGGCAGAGTTAGCCTGGACTAGTGGGTCAAACCTGAGAGCAGGGGGACTTAAGCTCCATAATGTTTCTTCTCTGCTCCTCATTTTCACACCCTGGTCCATGGGACAATGGATGGAAAGTTCCACGGCATAGAAAGTGAGTAGAAAAGAGTATGCTTCTGAGGGATAATGGGAAAGAGATAGAGGTGCCTCTGTAAAGCCCTGAGAATATAGAAATAAGGGTACTGTTAATGTCAGTGCCATATAACCATCCATTTAGTGCAAAATCAGAATGATATCTACCTTTTCAACAAAATGGTACCCCATAGTCCAAAGAAACCTACCCAATTCACTCCAAAGTTGAGGGAGGGAAGAGTTAGTAACAACTAATTAACAAATTAAATTAAATTCAACATACATATACTAGGTGCCTGAGCAACGTGTGTGTGTGTGTGTGTGTGTGTGTGTGTGTGTGTGTGTGTCACAAAGACAAACGTTGGAACACCCTATGTCCTCATGGAGCTTATGTTCTATTTAAAGCCTACAATATTTGTATAGACAAATAAATACATTTTACTAAGTAAATCTAAAGCAATTTAATGAGGTTGGCCAGGTAGATCATGCTAGGCCCCACCTGGGAGACAATCTGAACCTTAAAAAAAAGTTCAGAATTCCAAGAGAAGGGAGAGAGGGGGCTGGGCAGGATATTTCTACAGAAGGGGCAGGCGGTCAGCCAATCTGACTGGAACAGAGAGAACATGAGCGGGAACCTGCAAAATAAGGCTGGAATGTGTGAAGGGTGAAAAATGCTAAGAAGAGGATTTGGTATCTTACCTTGAAGTCAGTAGGGACCCAGGGAAGCTTCTCAAATAAGGTAATGATCTGTTCAGACCTGTGCCCCTTGGAATCTCTACCTCCTATAGAAAGCCTTTCCTGATCCTTCTTGGTAAGACTCTCTCCCTCATTAAATCATCCTGTGTTTAATTAGTTATTTATATGCTGAGCCCCCAAACTGTACCCCCCCTTAAAAAAGTAGAATATAAAATCCTTAAAGATAAAAATGATTTTTCATTTTGTTTTTGTATCTCCAGAGCCTAGGACAGTGTTGAACAGCTGGTATAGGGGTAACTTTATCAGGGTTTGTACCTGGGGGTGACCCATGATGCTGTGCCTTTGACTTATCCAAGAGGAAATCCAAGACCCTCAGAACCCAGGCTCTGGACCAAATGCTGCACATATCCTCAGGGAGGACCAAGTCACCATCAAGAGACGAAGAACTGTCCCAGTGGTCAGCAAGGCCTTTGGAGGATCTGGGGAGGTGATGAATGTATTTGCAACTGATGCTCACCCAGGCTTTTTCTCTAAGTTTATCTTGTATGAAATTTATTTATATTATACATATATATATATATGTGTGTGTGTGTGTGTGTGTGTGTATATATAGATACATGCACACATATACACATACCAATATACATATACATGTATAGGTATATGTGTATATAAATATATTGATATATGTTCTTATTTGTGTTCATCTTATCTTCCAAGTAGACTATAAGCTCCTTGAAGGCAGGAACTGTTTTACTTTTGATTTGGATCCCCAGCACCTGACACATAATAACCACTTAATAAATGCATGTTGATTGATTAATAAATGCTCATTTGATTAAATTAGGCTCAGTGGACTAGATTGGATTAGACTGGAACCTAGTATGATAATATCTAAACTTTACAACTCACAAGGTTGGTAACTAGATCCTGTATAAAGAACTCTGCCAACCTAAAAGTGCAGTCTGGGGAAGTTACTATTATTGTTGTTAAATATAGCAAAGGTTTATTAAGCCCCTACTATGTATAAGGTATTGTGTAGCATGACTATTACTATTATTATAGGGCACTTTCTGTACTATACTATACAAAGATAGTTTTTAAAGGTTAGAAAAACGTTAGTCACTTTATATTAATAACTGCTAAATTTATGGTGGGAAAAGGTCAGCCTGCAGAAAAAGTCACATTCTTGGGATCTATAGGGTAAATGTCTTTTTCCAGTATCACTGATCCCAAACTCTTCAAAATCAAATATGTCCCATTTGGCCCATCTTCTATTGGAACTCTTAGAATATTGAGTCTTGGATCACAAGATCAGATGCCATCTCCCCTTTTAGAATGTAAACTCCCTGAGGGCAAGGACAATTTTGTTTTTGTCTTTGAATGCCTAGCACTTTTCACAGTGTGAGGCACACAGTAGGTACATAATAAATGCTTGATGATATTATCTCTCATTTAACTGCAAGGTATGTTTCACATCAAGGGAGAAGCAGTTGCAGTATTTGAGGGCACCATAACCCCATACTTTAGGCATCAGTAAGCAGGTGATATAATCAGAGCATGAGAAATTTGTGCCTCTGCACAGAGCCCAGGGCACTGTAGGCAGGCACCATTTTGTAGAGTACATTAGAAACCAATTTCAGCCTTTGGTGAACAATATTCCCCTTGACTGGAAAAACCAGACCTGTTTCCTAGCTCCCCAATGACTATTTAACACTAGTTCTTTTCCTATTGTACTAAATCTATGGCTGTGCAATGGTTCTATTATTCTAGGTACCATCAATATTTCCATTTCAGCCCCAGAGACTCCCTGGGATTTTAGGACTGTCTCTTAGAAACTCTGACTTCCTTTTCCCCCTCAAAGTCATACTTATTTTTTGGAGATGAAATGTAAGGTCCCTTTAACTTAAAAACTGCTAAAGAGATTTGGCCTTTTCAATCAGCTAGTTCTATAGCATTTATTAAGTGCACACAATGTGCCTGGCCCCATACTAAGCATTGGAATGCCCTGAGCCTCAATGACTCAGAAAAGGAAAGTCCTCTAGCAAGTTGGGTGCCTGCTAAGCCCAGAGTATACGAAAAGGGTTAGTTGTCAAGTGCCCTGAGTGACCCCCAAGTCCACTGCTGACCAGAGCAGTATCACAAGTCTGAATGAGACAGTGAGATAGTGTGGGGTGGGAAAAGGTCAGCCTGCATAGAAGTGACACAGATTTTGAGTCCTGGGACCTGGGACTGAATCTTGTCTCTGATGCTTACTGCCATGCCACTATGAATGTGGGGAAGCCACTTAACTTCTGGACCTTCGTTTCCTCATCTGTAAAATGAGGGAATTGGGCTAGATGAACCAGAAGATTCTTCCTAGTCCTAAATCTATGATTCTGTGCTTTAAGATCCCATGACTTCCCACAGAATCCCTCAGAATCTTGCAGAAAGTGCAGAAAGGGGCCTCAGAGATTGAATTACTCATTTTGGAGGTTGTCATTTTTTTCCTCCTTCTTTCCATTACTCCAACGTCATTCCATCCATTCATTGTTTCTTTATAATGTACATCATTGACTTCTCTTGGCAGGTTTTTGGGGGGAGGATAAAGGGAGTTTGGGAATGCCAGAAACTTTGGATTGTTCTTAAGGGTCTCATCACAGGACTGCTTGCTACAGTCTTCTCCAATGGGCCCTCTGAAAGTCTGTCTAAGTATCCTATCGGAACAGCTGGCTCTTAGCTGTTCCAGCCTGCTGGGCCCACAATCCCCTTCATGGCCGATCTGGGGGAGAGCGGAAGATGATCAATTGTTCATTTCCATGATGGAAAGGAATATTGTCTCCAAAACCATTACTGGCTGCCTGGGAAATGTATTCTGGAGGTGGTCACAGGCGATTAGCTCTACCAAGTGATTTCAAAGTTCACAGAATCAGTCCGTTCAGACTGGAACAGCTTTGCACACAGCTGCCAAACTGTGGCTTCTAAGGCCCAGTTCTGACCATGTTGGTCCCCTGGTTAACAAGTTAGAGAGCTTCCCTGTTTCTATTTTGATAAACTACAAACTTCTCGATTTGGAATTAAAGCCCTTCCAATCTAGTTTTAGGCTACTTTCAAGGCTTAACTCACATGATTTCCTTCACAAATCCAAGATCCCCATCAAACCAGACTATCTACTGTTTCCTATATAGAATGTTATATCTCCCACCTCCGTGCATTTGCCCAAAGTGTCTCCCACATCTGGAATGCCCTTTCCCCTCCCCCCCAACTCAGCATGTGGAATCCCCATACTCCCTTCAGCTTAGGTGCTACTGTCTATTAGAAGCTCCCCCCAGTGTCCCCCCAGTGCTCTCTCCACACTCTTCCACACTCTTCCCCACTCTTCCCCACTCCAGCACCAAATTACAGTCTCACCTTAAGGCCAGCCAGGGAAATAGCTGACTGTCCTCCCCTATCAACCTTCTCTCTCCAAAAGGTGAGGCCACTTTTTTTATTATTGTTTTGTTTTGTTCCTGAAGTTGCTGCTGAGACAGACTGAGTGTGAATTATAAGTAAATTAAGAATGACGTCCCAGCATGGTGGATGGAGTGCATGCCTGAATGCCAGAAAGATCTGGATTCAAGTCCTGCCTGCCTCTGACACATACTGGGTGGCTCTGGGTAAGGTATTTAACACCTCGGTGCTCCGGAGATCTTCTGATAGATGGGAGATACAGAAAACTTACCCAAATTGAGCTGGAAGATGGAGTTCCTCATCAGAGGTTCTCTTAAATCACTGAAATCAGAGTTCCACTTCCTATTCCTATCATTCAAATATGGCTGCTTTTTCTATAGAAATAATAAAATAAAACCTCCCTATTTTTCTAGAAGGTTTATTTAACTTTATATTATAGATCTTTCCATTCAATGTTGTGCCTGACAACCAGTACCTCAGGACAATCATTTAAAAAAGAAATATCAGCCTTGCTGGGCTTAACTTTGACACAAGACCTTAGACTTTATTCTCTCTCCTCCCCCCTCACTCCCCAATCACTGCATTGTCAAAATTACTGAATAAAATGTTCTTTAAGGCTACTTAATATTCCTGTTTGACTTTCTTTCTTTTTGTCCCTCCCTTAGGAAAGGCCATCTAGTCCAATCACCTCATTTTACAGATGAAGAAACTGAGGCTTGAAAAAAGTCAACAGGCTTGAAGTCAAAAAGGAAGCAAGTAGTAGAAGGTGCAGATAAAGAATTGGAAGGATAGGGATAGATATGGTACAGGAGAACAAGGAGATGCATTTAGTCACAAGACCAGACACTTAACCTCTGAAATAGTCCAGTATGGCAGATTTCCATAGGACCAGGCAGGAATAGGGGGCCCCAAAGACATTGAGATAGGGATATAGCGTTGCCCAAACACAGTCACCCTGGTATTCCCTTATTTTCAAAATCAGGCAGCTAGACCACAGACCTATCTAGATTATAGGAAGTTTCAATATTTTGGTGTCTTGGACCCCTTTGGCAATCTGGTGAAACCTCCACACTCCTTACAATAATGTTTCAAGTGTATAAAATAGAATACAAAAGATATAAAGGAAACCACTTATACAGAAATAGAGTTAGCCACATATTTTTAAAAGCTGTTCACAGACCTTGGATTAGACTCTTGGTCTAGAACATTCTGCAGAAGGCTATGCAGGGGGATGGTGAAGGGGAAATAGCCAGAACATGCTATGTGGGTCTGAAATCTGCTCTCAAAAATGAAAATACTGTCTTCTGGACATACTTTTTCCCCTTCATTCTTACAGAGAAATTACCTTCCCTACCTCAACCAATCCACCAGGAGATAAATCTGAAGGAAACCTGCCAAATGTGCTTGGCCCAGCTAAACTGCAACCATATAGAGAGCAAAGAGATGAGAATTAGAAAGATACACTGCCATGCTGCACCCAACACCACTACCGTCAATAGCACCATCAACAACAATGCCATTAATACTGCCACTGCCATCATCGTCACCATCAACAACAATAACCCCATCATCAATACCACCATCAATACTACCATTAACAACAACAACACCACCATCAACACCTTCACCATCACCATCAAAACCAACAACACCATCACCAACAACAGCAGCAACACCATCACCAACAGCAGCAACACCATCACCACCACAACTATCAACATCACCATCAACACCAACACCAACAACAACAACACCATCATCATCAACACCAACACCATCATCATCAACACTAATATCACCACCACCATCAACATGACCACCACCATCACAATCACCAGCCCCCTTCAACATGTAGAAAAGCAGCCAGGAGGATAAAATCCTTTTAAAGACAAAAACAGAGAAAAGAGACTGGAAGGGGACATAGAAAAAATAAGCTATTGTTTACTGTAGGTATTTTTTACTTTTAAAAATAAAAAGTGTTTGGGTCACATTGTATTGGGATTTTACTTTGTACTGGTGTGATTATTAAACTTGCAATGAGTAAGAACAATAACGAATGCCATCTGAAGCCTCTTAATGCATCAGATTGCTGCTGTGTGCCTTTCAGCAGGTTGCCTCCCTTCTCTGGGCCTCATTTCTCTTCCCTGAAACACAAGGGACTAGCCAAGACAGTCTCTAAGGTTTCTTCCAGCACTAGAACAATGAGGTCGTGATCTGCCAAGAGACATGCTGAATGTGAGTGGTAAGTCTGACGCTTACCAGTTCTGTGGCCTCGAGGATGCCATTTACATCGATGGCTGCAGGTTCCTGACTAGATAACACCAGAGGTGGCTCCCAGCTCACCGTTGGGCAGGCAGTCCTTGGACCCCCTGGGTCCGAGGCTAAGCATGGATCAAGTACCAGCAACAGTCTACTACATGGATAGAAATGATTTCTCTCTAAAAAAGATGTCCCAGAGAAGGATCCCTTTCCACTGTGTTAATTCCAGAATGAACTGCCCTCTGACTGCATCCCACACAAAGGAAGGTTCTACTGTAGAGGCATCACAGTATAGTGCAAAAAGAGCTGGACCCATTGTCAGGAGAGGCTTGGGCTCAAATCCCTCCTCAGACACTAACTGTGTGATCCTGATCCAGTCACTTACCTCTCAGAGACTCAATTACCCCCACTGCAAAATGAGGATAAACATGGCACCCACCTACCAAGGCTGGTTAGAGGATCAAGGGAAATAGTGTATGTAAAATGCTCAGCAAAGCTCGTCTCTGAACATGCATGCATGTTAAGTGCTTTTACAAACATGTCAGCTGAGATCATGCTTGTAAAGTTCTTTGCAAACCTTAAATCTTGTATCATCCCTTGTTCTTGGGTGTTTTAGGGAACTGGAAGATGGTCCCAGAGGCAGGAATAGCAGGGTTCAAGCCCTGCCTCTCCCACATCTGAACTATGTGACCTTGGATAAGTCACTGAATTCAGTGCCCATAGGCAAATCTCTGAGATTATAAATTGCAAGGAAGGTGTAAGTCTGTGCTCCTTAGGGAATTCTCCATATTCATGAAATCAGAATTTCTTTTTTTAAAAATCACACCCCTGGAGTAGGGTGTGGGGGTGAGAGGGAGGAGGCATAGGGGACTGAGAAGAGCCTTCCACTCACATTCTTCGATTCTGGTTTGCTCCCCTGATTCTTTGGGAGTTTTCTCCATCTGTTTCTGAGGTCCAGGAGTCATTAGGCCCCAAATAAGCTGAGCAATGGGAATTCCAAAAGGAATACCAAGGCCTCCTGCCAGGCATGAAGCAAGGCCAGAGGGGACAATAAACCAGGTGGCTCCTGGAGTGAGTGACCCAGAGCTCCACTGATACCAAAGAGCCCTTGTTGAATTGACAGAGAGCTCCATTGGTAAAGGGCTAAGGTCTGGACCCCAAGACCCTGCACCTCCAGGTCTGGCCCTGGAGAGGTTGATCATCTGAGACCCCCAAGCCTCCCTCGACTGTGGCCGGGAGTTCTACTGAGAGATGCTGACTGGGTGTGGGGTACTGAGTCAAAGCAGTGCCAGCTTTGGGATCTTAGGATTATTGTTCTGGAGACCCAGCAGCTAAGGGGGTGCCATAGGACACCCAGGGACAGACCCAGAGTGAAAAAGACCTGAGTTCAAATGCAGCCTCAGACACCGACTAGCTGAATAACCCTGGGCAAGTCTCTTCACCTCTGTCTGCCTCAGTTTCCTCAACTGTAAAATGAAGGTAATAACAATACTTACCCTTCAGGGTTGTTGTGAGGATTATTCCACTGTCAAGGCTTAGCCCAATAATTGGCACATGATGGGTGTTTAGTAAATAGCTGCTCCTTCCACCCGAGAGAACATTGAGGCCAAAGTCCTCTTTTTTGCAGAAGAGGAATAGAGACAGACAAGGCCACACAGGTGCCCTGAGTCCACTGCCTGTACCATCCTGCCTGCTCAGATGAGCTGGGGTCAAATCCCAGCTAGTTGAGGAACTTGAGACCAGTCCCTTTGCCCTCCCAGTCCCACTTTCCTCATCTGTAAAGTAAAGAAGTGAAAAGGGCATTGGGCTGGGCCTCACAGGGTAGGAGCGCCAACTCCAGTGTTGACAATCTGTGTGTCCTTAGGCTGCTGCTTGTCCTCCTCTGTAAATGTGAGGGCTGGACCTGATGACCTCTGAGGTCCCAGCTGGTTCTAAAGATACAGTGTGATGGCCCTTTGAGCTCCAAATTTGGGCCCTTGTCATGAGCAGCTGATTTCATATCATAAACAGTGATAAATGAGAGCTACTAAGGACCTCCATGTGGCCAGCCAATCCCTAGCCTTGGAACACCTGACAGAAGGGGAGATGGTGGGCAGCCAGAAAGGCACTTGGCAACCACCTCACTCCATTCCCTCCCATTAGACAGTGTCAGAGAGGTGAACAATGGCATGCCCCTGGGTGCCCAAACATGAAGGAGGAGAGCCAAAATCCAAACCCAGGTCCCCTAGTCTGAGTGGGAAGGTCCTCCCAGTCCAGGCACCTTTCCATATTCACAGGATGTCTTCTGGCACCTGCACTCTGTTTCTGTGAGCCCTCCTCACCCATGGTTCTAGCTTCCTCTCTGAAGCCTTTCCCGACTTCTCCAGGGTGCTGGGATCCTCCCACCTTGTTCCCACTGCCCACCTTCTTTATCTGGACTCCTCTGGCTTTCCTGGGCAGCTCCACACCCTCCTTCTTGTACCTAATCACACGTTGGCTTATTTTGCTATTGGATAATTTTCTTTGTGTTGGTCTTATCTCCCCCAAGAGACCGTGTGTTCCTGGGACAGGGAAAGAGTACCTGGAACAGGATAGGTCCCTAATAAATGCTCCTTGATTGACTGAAAAATCCTATACAACCTTGAGCTCTCTAGATGGAAAACGGGAATCTCCAAGCAGAAAGAGACCTCAGAGGGCATCTGGTCCAAGAACCTCTGGAGAATAATATCCTCTACAATATCCCTGGTCAGTGGCCATCTGGCTTCTGTTCTATGACCTCCAGCAAAGGGGAAACAAATCACCTCCTGCAGCTCGAGGCAAGGAGGAAGGGGTTTCAAAAGCCATCTAGACCAAGATGCTCCTAGAGTATGAGTCCCTGTACAGATCCCTGGAAAGGGGTCATCCACAGTCCACAAGGCCCTGGGCTTGGAATCAGGGAGACTTGAGTTCAAATATGGCCTTAGGCACTTCCTAGGTGTGTGACCCTGGGCAAGTGTCTCCTCATCCTGTTTGCCTCAGTTTCCTCATCTGTAAAATGAGCTGGAGAAGGAAATAACAAACCACTCTAATATCTCTGCCAGGAAAACCCCAATGGGATCATGACATGTCAGACACAACTGAACAACCACAAAATATATCAAAAACCTTCGAGTCTGCTAAGACACAGAGGGACTACCATCTGTGGAGGGGGAGGGAGCAAAATCTCGACCAAACAGATATGCTGATAGCCTGTATGGAGAGATGAAGGCTGGAGAGGGATGAGTTCAAAGAGCATAGACCACGAAGAGGTCCAAGGCCTCCCTACAGCCCTTTGTTGAAATCAGGGGGTGTTCAGAAAATAGTCACTGACATGATTCTAACGTGATAATAACTGGCCTTAATATAGAGCCTTAAAGATTAAAAAGCACTTTATTGTCTCATCCAACTGACAGGGGCCAGCTTTATCTCCATTTTCTAAAAGAGCAATGAAGGGACCTGTCCACGGCCACATGGCTAGCAAATGCCAGGGGCAGGGCTTGAATGGTCCTCTCACCCCTGGAATCTGTCACTGCCGAGCTGCCTCTGAGAAAAGAAACTGAGTGGTGTCACTGACCAGTTCCCTCAGAAGCCTATTCATTACTTCTCTCTCTTCGGGGGGCCAGGCAGGGTGGCTGTGTGAGAGGAGGATGGGGCCAGGTGGGGAGGCTGTGTGAGAGGAGACAGAGCCTGGTAAAAGGCAAATGGTGAAACTCTAGCCGGGAGCAAGCAAGTCTTGGATGAATGGTGAAGGCACCTTTTTCTTCTCCCTCAGGAGATTAGAATTTGGAGAGTTAGTTGAAAGTAAATGAAATTCAATGTGTGTGTCTATGGGATGGGATATATAATATCATACATATATACATACATTTGTGATTCAGCCATGTTTGATTCTTTGAGACCCTATAGACCATACTGTCCATGGGGTTTGTCTTGGCATATATACATACATACATGTACACATATGATATATTTAGATCAATAGATAGTCATATAGTCATATCTGGCCTTGTAGCCAGAAAGGGTACAAGGTGGTTTAAATCACACCTCTAACACATACCAGCTATGTAACTTTGGGCACATCAACGAGCATTTATAAGGCACTTACTGTATGCCAAGCCCTGCCCTCAAGAGACCCACATTGAACTCTCAAAGACTGAAAAGGTGCCAGCCTGTCCTCATAGAGATCCTTCATCTAGTAGCTCACTATGTCAATGAAATCACAAGTCCAGGCCAGCCTCTGTCTAGATGTTGTTTCCAAGTATACAGAGAAATACAAAAATCTTCAGACGAGGCATTAAAAGTCCTCCACAATCTGGCTCCCACCATCCTCCCTAGGGTTCTTGTGTGTGACTCTCCTCCTCTCCTCGCTGTTCTAGTCAAACCACGACCTCCTGTGCCTGGAGCACTCCCTCTTCTTTGTCTCATATGATCCCTGGCTTCCTCCAAAACCCAGCTCAGATACTCTCTTCTTCCCAAGGCTTTTCCTGATCTCTAATTCCCAGTCATTAGCACTAGATCCCTCTTGAAAACACTTTGCAATAGGCAGCTAGGTAGTAGAGGAAATAGAACACTGGATCACGACCTCAGTTCAAATTCTAACTTTGGACCTTCACCAGCTTGATGACGATGACCCCAGGCAAGCTTCATTCTGCCTCAGTTTCCTCATTTGTAAAATGGAGACAGTAATGGCTCTCTGCTCACAGAATTGTTACAAGGATCAGATGTTTCAGTTTTGTCTTTGTATCCCTGGCAGTTAGCAGAGCCAGGGCCAGGTCTACAGGAGGTGCTTAATAAATGCTCACTGAATCGAGAACTGATAGAGACAGACACATACACAGTCAGCTCCCAAGCATTATATAAGCCTTTCCTATGTGTCGGGCATTTATGTGCCAAGGAATGGAAATGTAAGTATAAGCAAAAGAAAGTCCCTACCCTCAGAAAGCTTAAATTCTAACGGGAAAGACAGTATATGGGGAAGAGACAGAGGCATAGAGGTGAAACAAAGACAGAGATAGAAAGAGAGAGACAGAGAGACAGGCAGAAACAAAGACAAAGAGGGAGAAAGACAAAGACGGAGAGAGAGAGAGAGAGAGAGAGAGAGAGAGAGAGAGAGAGAGAGAGTCTTGCATAAGTACATCTAAAATACTACATATGATAGATAAACAGATGATATAGAGAGACAGAGATATCTAAATAGATAGATCTTGCCCTATATTCATATATAAATACTATATATAATAAATAAATAGATGAGAGAGGGAAATGAATGGAAGAAAGGAAAAGGAAGAAAAAGAAAGTAAGGAGGGAAGAAAGAAAGAAAAAGAAAGGAAGAAAGAAAAGAAGGAAGGAAGAGAAAGAAAGGAAGAAAGGAAGAAAGGAAGAAAGAAAGAAAGAAAGAAAGAAAGAAAGAAAGAAAGAAAGAAAGAAAGAAAGAAAGAAAGAAAGAAAGGAAGGAAGGAAGGAAGGAAGGAAGGAAGGAAGGAAGGAAGGAAGGAAGGAAGGAAGAAAGAAAGAAAGAAAGAAAGAAAGAAAGAAAGAAAGAAAGGCACTATTCTAGCCACTGAGGATACAAAGACAAAAGTAAAACTGTCCCTCTCCTCACGGGGTTTACATTATATTGGGTGGGTACAACAAGGACCCAGATGAATAAATACGATCATAGATTCAGAGCTGGAGTCCATCTTGGAAGTCCCCTACGCCCTACATTACTTTGCCTTTGTTCCTTACAGATACCTCTACATGTACCCATTTGTGGTCTTACCCTATAGAACAGAAGCTCCCTAAAGGCAGGGGCTGTGTCCGTTTTGTCCACCTAAACCCAGTGTCTCCAGTGGTGTCTGGCATATAGTAAGCGCTTGATAAATGCTCGTTGATTGATCGATGGGTTGATCCACTTCAAGTCACTTGGGGCAGGAAGGAGCACTCCAAGACTGGGAAGCAGAAGGAGGATCAGAGCTGGGATCAGCAGAGAGCCAGGACTAGATGTAGGCAGGATCCAGTGAGAATCCCTTGATCAGCCCAGCACACACCCTCCTGTGACAGAATGGAATGAAACTTGAGCACTCAGCGTCTTGGGGAGCACCATCTACTCCGTGCTGACTTGCCCCCAGAGCGCCAGTCCTCCTCCCGAGTTCTCCAAACTTCACAAAATACACACTTAAACCTGAATGGGCTTGAAAGCAGTGAAACTTAAGACCAGATTTTTTTTTTCTCCCTTAAAAAAATACTCCCCATTGTCAGCCGGCATTTTAAGTTTTTACTTCCCTACCTCAGCCCGTTTAGCCATAGAAACTTTGATGTTTTCATTGTACAGTGGCCAGTGAAACATGCGAGCTGACAGGGCACACTCGACATTTGAAAAAACAAATAGACCCTTCAGAACTCCCACTTGAAAACCCGAGCTAAAAGTGAAATCAAATCTAGCCTCTCCCCCCACCCCCACCCCCAGCCCCCTTCCCTTTCCTTTATTATTGTACTTTTTTAATAGTGGGAACAGATCCGTCTAGCTGCCTCCAAGCTTAAACCCCACACACACACACCCAACCTCCTCTTGGCATCTTGGAGATCCTACATCTCCCGATCGAGAACAACCGCGTGGGGTTTGGAACTGCAGCCTCTCCTTTCACCTCATCCCCATCCCTTAATAAACATGTGTGTTTTTAAAAATAAAGGGGGCAAGGAAAATTGGTTTATGGGCACGGAGTGGATAAATCACTCCAAATTGCCACCTTGATAAATGTGAACCGAAGAATAAAATTTGTCACCAAGCTAATATTACCATCAATATTTTGTCCAACTACATTCCTTCCAATTTAAAAACAGTTCAATAGCCCTTTTACCTTCAAGTAGCAGCACTTAATAAGCAGTGATGGATGGTTTTTATTTTTGCTCACATTTCAGCCTTCCCTGCTTCTGTTACAAGGGGACTCTTTTGCTTGGGGGAAATGTAGATCCTTCGTTCCTTCTTGCATTGACATGCATCCCTCAAGGAAAGCCGGCCATATTTAATTCATAACCCCCATCGGCTACACAAACATACAACTTCCCATCAATTAGGCAACACAGACATGCTGTTAAAAATCAATGAGCTTATTATTAAATATATTTTTTTCATGTCGCAATAACAGCGATTGCTTCGTTGTTGTTATTACTGCCATGTCAGCTGTTTAGCAGGTCTCCGAGAGTTTGATTGGTTTTGATCTTTCGAGGGAGGCATTTTTATCATACCCAGGCATGCCGGTAAGTTTTCATTCCCCCCTCCTGCAATACCGAGACACCAGCCAGGGGTACAATCGAAGGAGGAGCGGCATAATGAAAAAATCCTTGGACAGAGAGTCAGATTCAAGTCCTTGTGCTGTGACTAGAAAGCTGAGTGACCTTGGGCCAGGTCCTTAACCTCTCTGGGCCTCAGTTTCCCTCTTTGGTAAATGGGGAGAGGAGTAGACTCAGTGATTCCTGAGGCCCCTTCCAGTTTAGCATCTGCAATCCTATGAAATTATTGCTTTGAGGTCCTTCCCAGCTTTAAAAGTCTCTGGTTCTTTAATAATTTCATTCCCGATTAGAAGCAGATTGGGAAGGTTCAACATATTTCAGCCCACTCATAATATTCTTACCCAATATTATCTATCAGATGAGATACTATTTGCAAAGCTCTTAGTACAGGGATTGGCGCTCAAAACATGCTTTGTTTCCTTCCTTCTTTCCTTTCCCCATCCTCAAAGAATCTTAATTTTTAGAGAAAGAATAAAAGTTCCAAAAATAAAGAAGAAAAAAGAAATGGGGAGGAGGGAATCTGGAACAGACGCTGAATTGATCAGAAAACTAAATATGTCCATATTTGTGTTTTCATCCTCATGGTGTGTTTATTAGAAATTATTTTGATATTTTGACACATGCCATGAGTGTGGGAGCTTCCTGCCTACAAACAGAGATGTTAATACTCTGCCAGCACATGCAAAGGTTAAAAGCAACAAGACAGAGCTTTTGGCAAGAACATCATCTGCTGTCTGGCCACAGCTGATCTGAAGTGAGTCCCCCGTAATTACAGGAGAAGGTGGAACAGGTTTGCCGCTAATTGGAAAATTCTGCAAATGGCAGCATTGAAGTAAATTGACAGTCGTTAGAATATTAGCAAAATGAGAGTACTGATTAGGAAAAAGCTCAGATGCCGACTTTTTTTTTTTTTAACTGCTGGATTCTACGGGCAAATTGATAATAAAATCCGAACTTAATAATAACAGCTGTTATTTGACCTGGCAATATTTTTTTTAATCTGTTGCTGTTCCCAGACCAATAACACATAAAGAAGGTCTGTATCCACTGTTGCAAAATTATTTTGAATCCCAAAAGGTATATTCAGCCTCAGTGAAGGAAAACTCTGTTTAAAGGGCTAAGCCATCAATAGTCACGTTCTAATGAAAATTTATTAACGTGAAACACCCTGGATTTTTTTTTCTTTCCTCCTCTGTCCCCCACTAGCTCTAGTAGATACACGTTTACCTATCTTAATTGAAGTGTAAATGGTTCTTTTTCTGGGCTGGGCCTGAATTCTATCGCTTTTTCCCCCCCTTAATTTACTACTGTTACTAATACAAACAGTCCCCATTCCTTCATTTGATATCTGAGGTAAAAGGGGACAGGAAGAAAGGAGAGATATTGCCAGATCTGGGGAGGAATCTCTCAACACTTGAGTATTTGGGTTGGGTTTTGTATTTTTCAGGCACGGCAGGCAGGCAAGCACAGAAAAACAGAAGAGAGGACGGGAATGAGGAAGAGGCAGTTTTGTTATATGCCCACCCATTTCTGAGACCTAGGGGAGTTTGCCACGAATCCATGCGTGTGGTCCACAGAAATGCAGAACACCTCCGTTTCTTGCGGGGGGGAAGGGGGAGGGGGGCAGGCAGGGGAGCAAGCGGCTAAATCTCCAGCAATTCTAGCAACATCTTTCCTGGGAAATTTAGCTACTTCCTACTTTGGCTAGTGAATGTGTCCTGGCAGGCATGTTGACCAGTAATTCTCAGTGGGGCAGGGGCCTGAAAGCTTAAGAAAATGAGACCTTAGAAGCAGAGATAGGAAGCTTGTCCTGTTAATGATAACAGACTGAAAAGCAGGCCAGTTTCGTCTGCTGGCAATCCTTACTCTAAAGCACAGCCTGTCTTGCTGTAGATCTGCCCTTTCTAACTCTCAGCTTACTCATCTGACCACACTGGGCCAGATGGTTCCCATTTCTAAATCACTGATTCCAGAGTCCTCCAGAAGAGAAAGGGGGCTTTGGAGGCAGGCAACTCATATCTCAGGGCACCTCACCTTCATAACATTGGCAATTTCATCATTCCTCTGCTTCTCAGTTGCCATATTCATCACCAACCCCAATTTGTTCCATGTGAGTGGGGGAGGGAGCTATTACTGTTACAACTTTTATCTGGCTATGAATGAGCTAAAACCTCCTCTCCGATACATATAGATATGCACACTTACATTCCCCCCCCCCCAAAAAAAAAATAATTCGGGCCCTATTTCACAAAGGAACTTTGTCTTTGTACATGTATCTCCATTCTTTGAGATCAATGGATTGGTTTGGCTTTAGCATTGGCAGCATGAGAAATTGGACTGAGCATTTGATCAGAAGCCAGAGGACCTGGGTTTGAATCTTACCTCAGATATTCACCTCCTCCCTGGAGCTCCATTATTTATCATAATTTCCTCAATTTCCTTATCCACAAAATTAAGGGAGTTGGACTAGCTGGGCTCTGAGATCTCTCCCGGCTCCAACCCTCTAACACCAAGACGCTGTGAAAAGTGGCATTTGTTCCGAACTTACCACGAACGGCCAGGCTGCCATTGCTACCATTGCTCCACTAAAGCAACAGACCCAGGCAATGGTCCCAGATCTGGCCATGGTCCTGTCCTAGCACTTGAGCCTATGCCAAGAGAAGATGGGCAGGGATGGATGCTTTGCAGTTCCTTCCATATTTGCTTCTGAAGATTGAGTCAGTACCCAAAAGCTACATTCCCCTTGCCCTCCCCCCAAAATTAACTGAACTCAGGAGTCAGGTGTCCTCACAATTCTGGGGTCTGGTTCTTCTGGATCTTTCCCCAGCCCAGACTAGAAGGTCCTTTGATTCTTTTCAACAGCCATTGGCTGAGTTCTAATCCCCTGACCAAGTCCATTAGAAGTCAGTGGTTTCTCAAAGGACCCGAGCAGGGTACCAGAAAGACACTCAAGCTCTGGGCCCCCTGAGCCATACGGATATCCCCTGCTTGGCACAATGGCAAGAGTGCTGGATTTTCAAGTAGAGGACCTGGCATTGACCAACTGTGGGACACTCCACCTCTAGCCTCAGTGCCCTCATCTGTGAAACAAGGAGTTGCACTATGTGACTATGAAGGTCCTTCCAAGCTGAAAATCCAAAGGAACATTTGTACAGTGTGGAGAATACCCTAGTGCTGAGGCAGAGGATCCAGGTCCAAATTTTGCTTCTGATTCCTGTGACCTTGGGCAAGTCATGGAATGTCCATGGGTTTCAGTTTCCTCCTCTGTAAAATGGGGGGGCGGGGTTGGATGAGATAGCTTCCAGGTCCCTTTCACCTCTAAATCTGTGTTCCTAAGACTCAGCAGCCTCTGAGATCTTTCCTAGGTCTATGATTTCCCCCCCTCCAGGTGGTCTGCATGTCTTGTTCCCTCTGAAGGTTCCTTATCAGAGAAACAAGAGGGGCAGTGACCCATGGGGCAGGGGGAAGTGGAGGGAGCATTTAACCAAGCTCAGTTATGGATAGAAGAATATTAGAAATCAATGGGAAAATTAAAAATAAATAAATAAAAAGTCCCTCTAAGTCCCCCTCCATCAAGTGTCACACCTTTAAACAGTGGTTAAATCTGGGCATTGTGCAGCTCATCCCTTTACAACGTGGGGTTCCCTTAGAGAATTCCCTGTTTACACTGGGAATTCCTCCAGGGCCGCCACTATAAGACTGAACAGATGTCAGGGTGGAATGCCAGTGGCGGTGGCTGTTGTCAGGGGTACCGGGGAGGGAGGGCCAGAACAATGAGAGACAGCATCTGCTTGACAAAGGCCGGCCGCGTGGGTCAGGTTTGCCAGCGTGTCGAGATTCCACCCCATGCTTTGTCTGGGCGCCTTGCCTCTCTTGTTTCCTGATGACAAGGGCTGACACATGTCACCCGGCCCTATCAGGAGGGTTATTTGTTTGCCAATTCCAGATGCACCAGTGTTTCTGACCTTCCCTCCATCTCCCCAGAATAGACTGGAGCCCCCCGCTGCTGCTGCAGCTCCACCACCACCTCCCAGCTCCCTGGCTCTCCAATTTCATTAGGCACCAGGAAGCAAAAGTGGGATGGAGTTGTCCTTCTTTTTAATTAAAAACATGATTGATGAGATTTAACTGATGGGAGGAGGAAATGCAATTTCAATATTCCTTTAAATAGGCCCCAGTCTTGTTGGGGTGGCCAGGGGGAAGCTGCCTCCAAAGGGGCAGGGACATGGTGTCCAGAGCCCCAGGAGGGTCCATTGGCTGCTGATCTGGACTTGCAGTAATGTTAGACAGGCCTCCTCCCATGTAACCAGAAACTCAGTCACATTAGGAGATAATATGGGCCATGACTCACTCGGTAATGATTCTCATCAGTGACCTGAAAGGCAGCAGATGAGTGGAGATGAACATGATATGGAAGAATGTGAGATATATATCTATAGACACACATATGTATTTATATATACATATATCTAGTTATTATTATTTTGAAGACTGACCAAGCTCGCCACACTATTTACCAAACTTCCCACTTGCTCTGAAATACAGAGGGGCTGCCCTGGCAGTCCAAGCTGTCTGCCTCCCTGGCATGTTTTTGGCCCTGTGCCTCTCAGCCTCCCAGGCCTCTCACCATGCCCTGAATGACTTCTTTGAAAGGGAGCCCTGGAAGAAACCTCCAGGGCACATGGGACTTTTTGTCAATAGCAGCTCAACTCCACTAGATACAAAGGCAGGCATCCTAAAATCTAGCCCTCCATGACTAAGGCCAAGGTTATCAGAGAGGAGGACTGGAGAACATGGACATAGCCTTCAATAGATGCTGGGAAATGCAGAGAGAACATGGAATGGCTGAAATTGGACTGGGCTAATTTCCAGACCTCAGGGTCAGCATCTTCACTGTACAATACATGCTCACTGTGCCTAAAGGCTAGGGCTGGCTGGAGTCCCCCAGAGTCTCTGCAGAAAACACCAACCATACCAGCCTCAAAAAGTTCAGTAGATCAGAGGGTGAGGGGCCAGGGAGATCTTTCTGTTTCTCTCTTAGATATCTGAGGGTGACATCTGAGTTCCTGGATTGTTTGCTTTGGTTCTTTTTTGAAGGGAGGAGAGCAACATGATTATTTTCTGGGAGAAAGCAATTGTAAAGCAAACAAGAAATTTTTAAAAATAATAATTACTTCTCCAAATGGGTTTTGACCTAAATCTAATTTGCCACATTGGAGCTGCAATTGCACAAACAAAATCCTCCCACTCTCCCTGTAAGGCTTGGATCTTCCTCCCATGTTTTCCAAATGCCTTAAACAGGAGTTCCACACCCAACAATATAGTTCTTTTTCCATTTTTTTCCTGATTAAATTGTACTTTTAAAGAAAAAAAAGTTTTTTTAATGTACAAATTATTCAAAAGAAATGACAAAAAATCAGAGCTTAACTGGTAAAGATTCATTGAAGTGCTAGCAAAAAGGTTTAAAATACCAAATTTCTGATCAATCAAGTTATACACCATTGGATGGTATGAGAAATTCCCTTTTGAAGAAACACATTAAATCAAAGAAAAGCCAAGATGTCTGGAATAGATGCTGCATCCTATTCAAGGTTTTCCTCTCAAAGGTGGATGATATGATCAGAAAAACAAAGTCAGAATGCTGTCCAGAGCCTCCAAGATGGTATCAAAGCCGGACCCCAGTAAGTCTCTCTCTCTCTCTCTCTCTCTCTCTCTGTCTCTCTGTCTCTCTCTCTCTCTCTCTCTCTCTCTCTCTCTCTCTCTCTCTCTCTCTCTCTCTCACACACACACACACACACACACACACACACACACACAAATACCCATAAAAGTTAGCCACGTCAGAAAAGCAGGGTGAAAATATTTAAGAAAGAATATCATTCTCTGCAGCTCTTGTCCTTTCTCTCCTTTGCTTGGTCACAACATGGCAAGCCCAGCTTCCTTCCCCAAACAGCTCTTCAGAAGTACTCCTGGACCTGTCCTTCAGGGCCCTTTCAGGTTCAGAGGAGAAACAAAATCCCTCCTGACAGCCTTGCTTTGGCTCTTCCCTTTCCCTGTGCCTCGGCTGCCGATCGACAGCCAGCCGAACCTCCCTATTTGTGGCCTGGTTGTACTTTGTCACAATAAACCACGGGCATAGTCTGTTTATCTCTTGTCCTTCAGGCATGTCACAACAGTTTGGCATTCAGAGGGGCGCCACCACTGTGTACATTAAATAGTCATGTAGTTACATTAAACAGTGGGGAGTTCACACTTCACAACCACTCAGTGTTTTAAAACAGATGTGGGCTGTCTGTTGTCAGACTGCCTCTCAGAAAGCTTAGAAGAGGATCTTGGTGGGAATATAATCTCCAGATGATTGAGGGCTCCCCAATTTTTCCCACTTAGCCTCTCTAGTACCCCCCATACACACACAGACCCCAGTCCTTGTGAGAGGAAAATGGAGGGTGGGGGAAAACGAAAGAGGATTGGGGGGGATAACAACTTGGGTGTCATCTAGTACAGAGATCTGGGGGAAAAAAGAATTCAAAATTCACAAGACTTTGTGGCTCGGAATACGCTGAGCGGTGTGGGCTCGCCGGGTATCGTGGGATTTACTGACAGGAGAATTTTTGACAGTTGATGGACAGATGAATTCCGTCATGGAAGCGTTAGTCGAAAGCGGCGAGGCCAGATGGAAACTCACAGCTTGCTTTTAATATTAATTTTCTTTTTTTTTTCTGGAGATCAGAATTCCCTAATTCCCTAAAATGTTTCAATGCATCTTGAGGTATTATTTTTCCAATGCTGTTCTCCACCTCCTCTTAGTAAGAGTGTTCCTTTGTGTTAATGTTATTTTCTCCCCTTACTTTAGGGAGGGGGGGAGCTAGAATTTCATTTTTTTTCTCTTTTGCTAGCTACACAGCTGTTAAAAATTCTGCCTGGGTTTATAGCAAACACAGATGACATATCTTAACCTTGGATGATATTAGATCTAAATAGAAGATGTATGCTGGAATTGTCTGTACCTATCTGCAAACTTTGAGGTGTGACATAAAAGGGGGGAATATAACCCAAATATGTGTTTTGAGACAGATTGAAAGGAAAGAAGGAAATGAGTGCCTTTAGGGTGCACATCCTTGAAAAAGACAATGGGAATTGATTCAGTCAATTTCATGATATGGAAATAGGGCTGGTTTTGAGGTGAGGGGAACCAGACTTCAATCCCACTACTGCCTCTTACTACAGACCTAGTAACCTTGTATGAGTGACTTCAACTTGCTGGGTCTTTGCTTCCTCATCTGTAAAAGGTGGGAATGACAGAAAGTTCTTTCTAGCTCTGAATCTAAGGTCACATGAACTTGGCTGTGTCTTCGTTTCCTGCTCTATAAATTGAGATGGATTGGGTTATTGGTTCAGTGGTCTCTGAATGTTTGGGTTCATGCCTCTGGATCAGTGACAAGTTGTAGAGCACACACTCCAATATGTACATATTTACATAAAATACTATTACTATACCAGTAATTATGGAAAACTTATGTGAAAAAACAGACATCTTAGGAACTCAACCTATAGCAGAAGGGACCTTCCAGATGGGGAAACTGAGGCACAGGGAGGATAAGGGACTTGCCTAGTCAGTCACTCAACTAGTATTTTTTAAGCACCTGCTCTATAACAGTAGCTGGTGGTATAGTGGATAGAACACTGGGCTTAGAATCAGGAAAATATCTCCATGAAATCAAATCTGCCCTCAGATACTCACTAGCTGTGTGACCCTAGGCAAGTGACTTCACCCTGTTTGCTTCATTCTCCTCATCTGTAAAATGAGCCAGAGGAGGAAATGGCAGACCCCTCCAGTGCCCTTATCCATGACACCAGCATTAGATTCTAGAGGGGACTGGGAGCCACTGGAGTGCTCTGGCTAAGAGGGCAACCTAGTCAGCTGTGTCCTTGAGGATCAGTCACTTTGGTAGCAGTACATAGATAAGATGGGAGTGGGGAGAGACTTCAGGCAGGGAGGCCCATTGAGCTACTTCAGTGGTCCAGGAGAGGAGTGGTGGGGATCCAAATCAGTCCAGGGGTTGTGGGAGCAGAGAGCCTTCAGATGGAAGAGACGTTGTCAGGGTTAGAAACAAGATTTGCCATTGGTCTTCCATCTATTCTGTACACATCTTGTCCATACAAATAATCTCCTTGTTTTACTGTAAGCTCCTTGGGGGCAGGGATTGTGGTTTTGCTTTCTTTGTATGCCCAGAGCATAGTGCTGGTGCATAATAAATGCTTGTTGACTGACTGATTGGATATGTGGTATGAAGGATGAGAAAAGAGACAAGGTTCTGAACCTGGGAGGCTGGAGGGATGGTGGTGTTCTTGGCAGATATAGGGATTTTTGGAAGAGCTGCATGTCTGGGAGGAAAAGATAAATGTAATGAAATCCTCAATCCAGATTCCAACTCAGCCATGCCCAGTTATGCAAAGTGACTTGCTCCGTACCATCCAAAAGGAAAAAGGGGGGGTGAGGAGGTCAGAGACCTCTTACTACCAGGCACTGCCCGGTACTCACTGAGAAAGCCCTGAGGTGAGCTGGGATGGGGGTGATGCTGAGGAGGAAGGACAATGTTCTCCATGGCACTGCCCAGCTACACCTGTTGGCACCTATGTAGAGATCACATTATAACTTCCTGGAGAGTTCAAGGCCCAGATCCAAAGAGGACAAGTGGAGACTTTGCCTTGTGTGACTTGGAGATGAGCCCCATGACCAGATGCTTACCATCCTTTCCTGTGGTTGGTGGCCAAGATGTGGCCCCCACTTTGGAGATGTCTGGACTAAATGCCCTCTCCCTCTATAATCAACCAAACTTTTCTGGGTCTCAAAGATCTCTAAGAACTCTCCTAACTCCAAATTCCTGTAACAACAAGAGAGGGAAACATGATGAATTTTGTGAGGTAACCACAGGTCAGTGACCTTCTCTTCCTGGCTACCTTGGCATCTCTCCTGGCTCTGGGGAGAAGGGTCGCCTTCCCCACCTTGGGCCACCAACCTCACTAGTTCAGCCAATATATTCACTAGGCATTTCCCTCTGAGATCACAGCTTCTCTTAACTTACAACCAAAACCCCCAGGATCCCTAGTCTCATCAAAGCAAACTCCAATCTTTTTAGCTTCCTGCTTGGGGAATGTCTGGAGCCCTCCATCATCTCTTACTGCTGGGTATGGGTAGGGTGGCCAAGGCTTGGACACAGCAATCCTTTTTCTGCCTCTGACCCTTCCTAAGAAACCCAGGAGATGCTTCTAGCTCTAACTGGAGAACACAAAAAGCTGCTGAGGATTTTCTCCCCTCCCAAGTGTCTTGACACACCATTTGGGCTATTTATTGTTTGGGGTGTGTGTGTGTGTGTGTGTGTGTGTGTGTGTGAATGTGTGCAGGAACAGGCGCAGAATATATTTTAATGAGGTAGGCTCAGGGTCAGCCAGAAATCCTTTCACAATTATGGTAATTAAAACATTTGGCCAAACAACTGAAGCCAAAACAAAGCCCTGTGTTGGGGTCTGTAAGAAAAATGGAGCAGGGGCCTCCCTGCACATGCTGGAGGACCATTTCTACAGTAATAATAGTAACTGACGTTTGCATAGCAAACTGCTCTCCCCAAAGTATCTCTGTTAAGCCTTACAACAAGCTTGATCAGTAGTTCTACTATCATCTCCCCATTCTATGAATGAGAAAACCAAGGCAGCTCAAGCAGGTTAAGCAATTTGTTCATGCTCATGCTAGTAAGGGTCAGAAGCAGGATTTGAATCAAGATCCTTCTGACTCCAGGTCCAGAATTATAAACAATATAGCCACTAAGAAAATTATAACAATCACTAATGTATATACATTTAAAAGTTTACAAAGCACTTCAAACTCACTCACCTAGGTGGTATAATGGGGATATTTACCTAGCCCCTTAACGTTTGCAAATAGCTTTACAGAGAGACTAGCACAGTGTGCTAGTTAAAGAAATTACCTTAGGAAGTTTCAAGTCTCTCCTCTGATATGTACCGTCTGTATTACCTGGTCAAGTCACTTTACCTCTAAATGCTCCTGGGCAGCTCTTAACCCTGTGAAAGGAGTTTCCTCACTTGGGAATTCCTGATACCAATAAAAGCACAAGGTCTTTCTCACTCCCACCCCCATCTCATTTGAGACGCACAGCAATCATGAGAGGTAGATACT
This sequence comes from Gymnobelideus leadbeateri, assembly GCA_011680675.1. Lineage (NCBI taxonomy): Eukaryota > Metazoa > Chordata > Mammalia > Diprotodontia > Petauridae > Gymnobelideus > Gymnobelideus leadbeateri. The sequence continues at coordinate 95,656 of WOXC01007632.1, read as the reverse complement.
ACAAAAATTCTCGCTACTGACCACCTTCTTCACTTTCTGTCATTCACCCTGCTCAGTTTAGATCACATCATCATCATGCCCCAGGCCAGGAACCCCCCTTTTCTATCTCCTTTTGTGTGTTGTATTCTCCCATTCAACTGTAAGTCCTTAAAGGCAAGAGCTGTCTTTTTATTTGTATCTCCATTGCCCAGGGTAGAGTAGGTGCTTAACAAATGGTTTATTGTCTTATCTAGTATTGTAAATGGAAACTGACATTCAAAGAGGTCAAGGGACTCAACTAGGGTCACATGGCTGTGAAATGTCAAAGAGAGGATTTGAACCTGGGTCTTCCTGATTCCAAGTATAGTGCTTGACACTCTCTGCTACTCTGGGCATGAATTTTGTAAACTGTAGCCAAATTAATGTTTGCCAAGAGCCTCCAAAGTCAATCCCAAATGCTAAATGCCTGGGTTAGTTCATGTTGGAAGGACTTAAAGGAAAAGCAATATTAAGACCTGTATTAATGGAATGCTTTATACTTTCAACAGGTTGTCACCTGGTAGATTGTAGAAAGATTCACCCAGTGGTGACCAAAGTGGGACTGACCATATGCTCCTTAACCACCTCCCTAAATCTGTCCTCTTTGATCCCTGCTTCCCCTATTAATCATCTGGGTCAGGGGGAGATAGTGAATGTCAGAGTTGCCACAGTTAACAGGATAGCCCCAAGCCCTCTCCTCTTAAGATCTTAAGAGATCCAACCCCCCCATTTCCCAGATGAGGAAGCTGATGCCCAGGGAGAGGAATGATTTTGCACAATATAGTAAACAACAGAATTAGGGGATTTGAACCCAGATCCTTGGCTCCAAATCTAGCCCCTTTCTACTGCACCATGCTGCCTCTAAGATGTTGGTAATGATGGCAATTCTCGTTCACAGCCCTTGCTGATCTCAGTCTCCATCATCTCTCCCTGTGAGGTGAGACAGAGATGCCATAGAAGCAATAAAAGAGACAAAGAAAAACAGAATTATAAATTATGGCCTTCCTGGCCCTCTCCCCATTCCCCACAGGCAAATAAGAAATCAACTGCTGAAGATTTAATAATCTTAACACCCTTAGCATGCAGTTCATCTGAAGAGAATAGTGTCTCAGCAGAGTTCTATGAGATAAATCATTATTTGGTCCACATCTATTTCACCCTTAGGTCTTCACAGAACCTGCCTATGACATAGACTGCCATCTATCACCACTGTTGCCATTGTCACCATGTAAACTCCTTGAGAGCAGGGAACAAACTGTTTATTTTTGGACCTTTAGCACTAAGTATAGTGTCTGGCACATAGTAAGGGCTTAATAAATGCTTTATCTATCCATGTTTCTATCTATCCAACCATCTACCCATCTATTATCCACCCAACTATCTCTCTATTCATATAGCTAGCTATTAATCTATCCACCCAACCACCCTTCTATCCATCTATCTACCCTTCCAACTATCTCTCTACCATATCACCTTCCAGCCATAGCTACCTAGCTCTTAAGCTATGCATCCATCCACTCGTCTATAATTATAATCATCACCAGTCATCACCATCACTGCTGTTATCTTCACCTCTATTGTCATCAACATTGTTACCTTCATCACCATCACCATTATCATCATGAAATTTTTCACCATTGTTGTCTTCACCATTGCTATCCTCGTCGCCATCATCAGCTTTGCTGTTGTATCTTCACTGTTCATGTCATCTATTCATCATCATAGTTCTCACCATTGTTGTGATCTTCATCATTTGCTATCCTCATGGCCATCGTCAGCATTGCTGTTGTGTCTTCTTCACTTTCTCCATCATCATCACAGCTATCACCATCATCATCATCCTCATCATTAAATCTATCACCATGTAGCCGTGGTTTTTGAGAGACTAGCTAAGCTGGACATCAAAGAAATAGTAACCATTTATCATGTATGTTTGAGAGAAGATTCTGAGTCCAGCACAGGTTGGACTAGATAGCCTCAGCATCCCTTTCAGCTCTGATATTCTGGGATGCTGTGAGATCCAGGAGAACAGAGAGCTGTGGATAAATTTTTATCTCTGCTGCATGATATCTAAAGATGAATTTTATTCTATGGCATACATGGCTCAGAAATTCAGAAATCATCCAATATTACATTTTTTTCTGATTTACATGTAGCAATGTATATTATTTTCTCCAATCAAATATCCAATCCAATCTAATCAATAAGCATTTCAGTACATTAGAATATAGTACATAACAGTCATGGTGTTTGGTGCTGGGGATATAAAGCCAAATGATGAAGATAACAACAATGGTGAGAACTATGATGATGAATAGATGACATGAACAGTGAAGATACAACAGCAAAGCTGATGATGGCGACGAGGATAGCAATGGTGAAGACAACAATGGTGAAAACTTTCATGATGATAATGGTGATGGTGATGAAGGTAACAAAGTACCTGCCCTTATGGAGCTTACATTCTACTCATATAGAAAAGGGGAATTTGTGTGTGTGTGTGTGTGTGTATTGTGTGTGCATGCATGTATATGTATGTATATGTATACATATATGTGGGTATTGTGTACCTGTGTATATACACACATAATTTTAAGGGAGGAGGAAAAGAACATTAACTCTATTGCATATGTCTATATAAATACTATTATTATTATTGCACATATAAACAAATGCACACACAGATATCAACATATTATATGTGAAATGCACATGTATAATATGGGGATAGACCTGTGATTTCATTGGGATAGGGAAGTCCCACATGAGAAAACTCCATCTCCCAATGCAAGTCACCACCCCATAATCTTAGAGATCTGTCTGGGGCATTATTAGAAAGTGAAATGACATGCCCATGGTAATCCAAGCTTGAAAGGCAGTTCTCTATCCACTATGCCACACTGCCTCAATGCAGATATATTTTATATAATGACATCTGTTTATACATGTCGCTAAGGTGAATTGGAGCACTTTCCATGGAGTCAGGCATGTGTGGAACCCTGGGGATACACAGACAAAACAAACAATAAAACAAATTGTCCCTGCCTTCTAGAAGCTTGTGTCCTAACAGGACCAGCCAAGAGGATCAGGAAAGGTATCCTGTAAGAAGCATCATCTGAGGTGCAGCTAGAAGAGGGAGAGGGATTGATTCTAGCTGGGGCCACTCACTTGGCACTCACCATTCATGACCTTATTGTGGGAGTGCACCTTGCATGGATCTGCATGTTGTTGGCCCCAGCTAAAATGGAAGGTCCTTGAAGGCAGCTGCTGTGCCTTCCATATCCTTTTTATCCCTCTTGTTCATTGAAGTGCTGAATGGTAGTGTTCCCGTGGAAGAATTTCAGCTTTAGGTGGTATTTCATCTAATACCTTTGAGCAACAATGACAATGACAGTGATGAGGATGATGATGGTGATGATGGTGATGATGGTGATGATGATGGTGGTGATGGTGATGGCAGTGATGGCGGTGATGGTGGTGGTGATGGTGATGATGATGGTGATGGTGATGGTGGTGGTGATGGTGGTGGTGATGGTGATGGTGATGATGATGATGATGGTGGTGGTGGTGGTGGTGATGGTGATCATGATGATGATGATGGTGATGATGATGGTGATGATGGTGGTGATGGTGATGATGGTGGTGATGGTGATGCTGATGGTGATGATGATGGTGGTGGTGATGATGATGATGATGATGGTGATGATGATGGTGGTGATGGTGATGGTGATGATGATGGTGATGATGGTGGTGATGGTGATGATGATGGTGGTGGTGATGATGGTGATGATGATGGTGATGATGGTGATGATGATGATGATGATGATGATGATGATGATGATGATGATAGTCATGATGATAATGGCTAATGTTATTTCATTTCTCTTGGAGAGACCACAGGTCTTGGCATCATGGGACCTGAGCTAGAATCTTGCCTCTAACACTTACTGGCTGTGGAGCTTTTGCCAATGTCCCTTCCTCTCTCTGAGTCTCGATTTCCTATCTTTAGAATAGCAATAAGGATACTTGTGGTCCCAATCTTCACAAGGTCTTTGAGTACAAAATGTTTGGTCCAATTAAATTCTGCAGAAAGGGAAATCAGGATTGTTGTTTCAGCTTGATGTTGTGAGGTGAATAAGGGCTGGGCTTCAGGAAGCCTGAGCTTCAGTCCTGGCTCTGGCATGACCTAGCTGAATGACCTTTACTTTGGTCAAGGCACTTCCCCTCTTCTTTCTTTACCAATGAAATGAAAAGATGGGATTTGATGATCTCTAAATTGAATTCATCCTGAAATTGGTTATCTGAGGATGTAAAGTCCTTCTCAGGTCCATTCTTCTACAACTATGATTTCAGAGCTGGCAGGTAGACCCTTAACACAGAAATCTACTTCTCCTTTTTTTTGGAGGGGGGAAGACAAGGCAATCAGGGTTAAGTGACTTGCCCAAGGTCACACAGCTAGTAAGTGTGTCAAGTGTTTGAGGCTGGATTTGAACTCAGGTCCTCCTGACTCCAGGGCCAGTGCTCTATTCACTGTGCCACCTAGCCACCCCAGAAATCTACCTCTCCATACAGCTTCCATTTATGCACACTTCTACTTTCCCCCTTCCACCCAACAAAACGTTAATGGCACACTCTTTCCTCTATGATCAAATACACACTGGAATTTAAAGTCCATCAAAATCAATCCCAGGCCAACTTTTCAGACTCCATATACATTATTCCCCTTCACACACTCTTCAATCCAGCCGCACTGATCTATTTGCTACTTCCACCTACAACATTCAACCCCCCACTTCCATGCCTTTGCTCAGGCAGTCCCCTCATGCCTAGAATTCTCTCCCTCCTTATCTCTGCCCCTCAAAAAGCCCACCTATCATCAGAAATCTACTCCAACACCTCTTCCTACATGAAGCCTTTCCTGAAAGGCAGATGGGGGGGCCAGCTAGACTGCTGTGCCTGAAGTCAAGAAAAGCAGAGTTAAGTCCTGCCTCAGATACTTAGTAGCTGCATGACCCTGGAAAAGTCACTTAACATCTCTTGGGACTGTTTCCTCATCTACAAAATGGGAATTATAATAATATTAATAACAACACCTACCTCATAGGAAGTCTAGTGAGGACAAAATGAAATAACATGTATATGTCCATGTGTGTCATATAGATGTATGTGTCATACATGTATGTGTATATCATACATGTATATAGTACTTTGTTAACCTTAAAACACATATTATTATTCTAATTCCTTCTCTCTCCATATATATATATATGTAAAACCTTAAGGTTTGCAAAATACTTCACATTTTCCATCTCATTTGGTTCTCATAGTTGTTATCCCATTTTGAGGATGAGAAAATGGAGTCTGGGAGAGGCTAAGTGAATTTCCTAGGGTCAGCTAGTAAGAGATTCCTACCAGATCTTCTGGCCTCTGCCCTCTTTGATACCTCATGCTGTCTCAGGAGCAGCTGACCCTCAGGAATGCATATTTAATGCTGGAAATTGAGGCATTATGACAGGCAGTGAGGAGAGATCATTTTTGGCAGAGGAGACTTTCCAGGCGTCCTTCAAGTCAAATCACTTAGTCCTATCACTAGGTCAAGCTCCAACCCTGCAGCCTGAGGGCTTAGATGCCCTCAATCTTATATATATTTAGGATATGCTCTGATTCTACCTCTACTTGTATATGTTGCCTCCCTTTATAAGTAAGGTCCCTGAGGGCAGGCAGGGACTCTTACTTTTTGTCTTTGAGTTCCATGCTCCTGGCATAGCCACTAATTAACAAAGCTTGTTGATTGATGGATGGATTTCTCCAGAGCTTGCCTCCTTCACCCTGTTTTGTTTTGTTTTGTAATTCTCTGACCTGAGGCTCAAAGTCTGCCAGCACCCCCTGGATGCACCCCCTGGTGAAAAGTTTAGGGGCGTGGTAGTGAAGATCTCACCCCCAAATACCAAGAAATGGGGCTGCATAGGAGTCTTTGCCTGGAATGAATGCACTCTCTCCTCCTCTCCTTCTTCCTCTGTCAGCTCTGTTTGGTTTCCATGAAACACGGCAGGCTCGTGGCACGTCACCAACCAACAAGTGTGTTTCTGATAATACCGAGCTCCCAGGGCCCCTGAATAATGGGGCTGTAACAGACATCATGAAAAAAAAAAAAATAGCAGGCGTGGGGTGGCTCAGGGAGGGAGGGAGCAGAATTCTGTTTCTAGCTCTGTTAATTTTTTATGCTGTTGGAGAAGAGCCGGCCGGGCTGGTTGGGGAAAAGGAAATTTATATTCATGTCAGCTCCATCAGGTCCAGGGATCCCAGGCCTGCCCAAATCGCTTTTCTTTCATTCCAGGGACAGAAGAGATTTTTGCTATTGAAAAGAGATGGCTAAAAGCTATATTCAGAGCAGAGGAGGGAGTGGGTGCCATATTTGCCGTTGGAAGGGGCCTCAGAAGCCATCGAGACCAAACCTCTCACTTTAGGGAGAAAGCACTTGAGGTACAATGGCTTGAGATCATAGGACAATAAGGCACATTTAGTCCAACACCCTCCTTTTACAAAGGGGGAAACTGAGGCCTAGAGAGGTTATGGGACTTGCCCAGCTACCAGAGCCAGCATTCATCGCCATGTTCTGTGACTCTTCTTATGGATGTGCTTCAGAGTCTCTACCCCAACCGGCAGGACAGAAGCTCCATCCTCCCCCAGGCTTTTACTCATTGAAGTTATGGGAGGAGCCATGCTGGGCCCAACCTGTGTCCAGCTCATGGGACACCTAAACCCTCAGTCTGGAGGGTTAGAACCCCCAAGGTTGACCCAGTGATAGGACTAAGTGATGTGATTTGAAGGACGCCTGGAAAGTCTCCTCTACCCAAAATGATCTCTCCTCACTGCCTGTCATGATGCCTCAAATTCCACCATTAAATATGCATTCCTGAGGGTCAGCCATTCCTGAGACAGCATGAGGTAGCAAAGAGGGCAGAGGCCAGAAGATCTGGTAGGAATCTCTTACTAGCTGACCCTAGGAAATTCACTTAGCCTCTCCCAGCCTCCGTTTCCTCATCCTTAAAATGGGATAATAACATGAATTATCCCAGCTAAACTATAAGGACCAAATGAGATGAAAAATGTGAAGTACTCTGTGATGTTACAGAAATCTTAGTTATTATTCTTATAATCATCAAAGATTTTAAAGGGCCCCTAATTCAAGTGTGGATACCCCTTAGAGAGACCCCTTACAATCCCCAACAAATAACTAAGAATGGGGACAGAGGGAAGGTAGGAGAGATTGTGCAGGGCAAGAATGTTGGGAAAGGGCCCCAGGCACAAAATAAATCCATCCCTGCCCTCAAGGAGGTTCAATTTTCCTGGGGAGAAACAAAAAGTACAGCGATAAGAAAAGCCCATGGGGATGGATGTAAAGTATTCTCCGGAGGAAAAAGGAATCACAGATTTAGAACTGGAGGGTCCTTAAAAATCAGAAGTCCACCCTCTTCATTTAAATATGAGTCTATGAGAAGTTAGGTGACTGGCCCAGGGACACACAGTGAGTTTCTGTGACAGGTTTCCGATTCGGGTCTTCCTGACTTCATAGCTACCCCACCAATACACACTGGCCTTGCCTCAGAAAGTTGTTTGGGGCACAGAGAGATGATGTGGCTTTCCTGTAGTTCCTCAGTCAGTATCTGTCAAAGGAAGAATGTGAACCCAGGCATTCTGACTTTGGCCAATCCTTTAGTCTCCACATGTAGTCTTCCTAAAGCACCATGTAACTCTCCCACTCCATGAACTCCAGTGACTCCCTATTGCTCTCAGGGTCCTCAGTTAAATCTCCACTTGGCATTCAAAGCACTTCCATTCCTGAGCCCCTCCTACTTTTCTAGTCTTCTCACTCCTTACTCCTCTCCATACCCTACTATACTGTGACTCTGGCCCCCTTTTGATTCCTTAAACAAGACACAGAGTCACCTAGCTGCCCCATTTATCAACAAAACATCAATTCTGGAGGGTCTTTTATCCTAGATCTGAAACTCCCACCTGGGAAATGAAGAAGTGGATCCAATGGCCTCTGAAGTCCTTTCCAGCTATTGACCTGTCATCCTATAATTTCTCATCACCTCCCTGGGACTTTCAAGTAAGAAAGGAGACTAGTGACAGCTTCCCTTCCAAGACTAGGAGAGGCAGAAACCTGTGATCTCAAGGCACTGTAAGGTGCCCAACCATCACATCGCTAGATTCCCACTGGCTACTCCCCTTGACCAGGGCAAGGCTCGGGACACCTTAGTTGTTGATGGGCCTTGAAAGCACTTTTTCCTCCAGGTTCAGGTCTCTGACCCAAAAGATTGGGAGTCTCTGCCCATGCCCTAGTTCTAGATTGTCTAGTGAGACACAGGTTCAGAGACGCTTTGTAATTATGCCCTGTTGACTAGGAAATGGGATTCCTGTTCCCTTCCTCCGTCTCAAGCTGGTTCGACATTTATAACTACATTAGAGAAGAAAACCCTTTTTTGCTGCTTCCTTCAATTGCTGATTATACCACCTGTTGCCTACCCTGGGGCCCTTCCTGGGAAGACAGGATGGAGCTGGGCCTCCTGGGTACCTCCTCAAGTCCCCAAAAGCAATAGAGATTGATACTTGACCTCATAACTTGAAGCCCAATAGAGATGGCAGAACTGGGATGCAGGAAGCATCCCTCTGAATCTATATTGATGGCTGGCTGGGCATGAACAGGTGGGGGGAAGGTGTTCTCCTGTCTATAAAATGGAGTTAGTCAAGGCCTGCCAGCTAGTCCTGTGTGGTCAAGTGTGAAGGATCATGGAAAGCTACCCCTGGACCTCCTCCAAAGACATCAGCCCCAAATGGTGGCTATTTCCCACTGAGAGCTCTTTGTATTAAGCCTTCCCATGTCTGGGGGTAACATGTAAACTGATTCAGTTCAATTCAAAAAGACATTGGCAAAGGGTCTACTATGTGCAGGGAACCCAGCCCAGCACTGGGAATGGAAAGATAGATATAATTAGGTAAAAGCATTGGGGAGGTGTAGCCTGAAGAAGAGGAAACTGGGAGGAGGGAGGGCTTCATTTTTGTAGGCATCCCCAAGCACCTTGCGTGGTGCCTGTACATAGTCCATGCTCAATAAATCCTTGCTGATTGACTGATTGATTACCCTAGGGGGAAACAGGTCTCAAACCCTAGGCTCTTAATTCCAGGACCAGCATTCTTTTCGCTACAATTATTTTCTCGGTTTAATAGATGGGGAAACTGATGCTCAGAAAAGTTAAGGTCCTTGCCCAGGGTCACGCATTTTCATCTGTGTGTGTGCCTGGCACCTAGTAAAGGCTTAATAAATGCTTGTGGATTTATTGATTGGTAAATCTGGAGTTCCAGTCAACAGGCATTTATTAAGCCCCTACTATGTGCCAGGCTCTGTGCTAAGGGCTAAGTTAGACCGAAACCCAAATCTTCTAGCTCCCGGACCTGGACACATTACAATTAGGACAAATGGCACTCAAGCCTGAACTTTCATCAAATTCTAGTAGCAATACTATGGGGCATTTCGGTGACCATTATCCCAGTCTCCAGGAAATACTTAACCTGGACCACCTGGTATAAAGCTGGTTAGCTTATCCTCCCTTTGCCAAGACTTCTCTCTCCAAATCCCCTTCCGTGTTCTCCAGAATAATAACGCCAGGGCCCCTCCTTCTGTGACCAATTACAGTCTCTCACAGCCCACATCCTCCAAACACAGGACAGTTGGTATAACCTACACCTACCCCCGTGTCAGATTTGTGCGTTTTTATTAAAAAGAAAAATAGAAATGAACCATAAACCACAGCCCAGTTTCTTCAGCAACAACTGCAATTTGGCCCAGGGGAACAAGAGTGTGTGGATTGTCAAGTGAAGCCCCAGCCCCTTAGCTTCAGGCTTTTGGCTCAATCTTCGAAGCCCTTGAGCAGGATTTTTGCAACCCCAGCTCTCAAAAGGCAGGGAAGGTGCAGGGAAGCCTTGCTGAAACTCATCTGTAGCCCACACATGGGCTCCTCCCAGGTGAACGGAATAACAATAAAGGGACACACACCTACATGTGTATACTGTTTGATATACATACATATGTGTATATACATATATGTATATAAATTTTATTTTTATATATTATATATATGCCTACTAGAATGTAATTTTTTTGAGGATAAAGATGGCTTTCTTCTTGTCTTTCTTTCCCAGTGAAGTGCTCAAAAAACTGCTTAATAGAAATGTTTGTTGGGTTGACTATAACTTTGTAACTTTCTATATAAGTTGCAAACACTTTAGAAATTTACTTCAACCCGGTAGAGGAGGTAAGGCTGTTATTAGCTCTCCCATTTCACAGAGAGGAAGACTGAGGTTCAGAGAGGTTATATAATTTATTTAGAAGCTGATTTCACCCAAGACTCAAAGTCAAGCCCTCTGAGGCCAGGTCTCACCCTCACATATCACATGGCAATTGCCCTCACACACAAGAGTCAAATTAGCCTAATCTGGGTCCAATTCTCACCAGGGGCAACATCTTCTCCTAATCTGATGGACTGAGAGCATCTCCCCAGTGCCGTCCTGTTGTTCATAAAGAGACATGGGAGAGCAGTTTCCCCACCAGGGATCTTTGCTCTGGGAGGAAACACAAAGATGCCACTCCCCAAGCTCAGAACCAAATGCGCAGGTTCCAAGGAAGACAGACTGCTTCGTGCACCTGAACCAGAAGATTCCCAACACCTTGGTCGAAAAGCTCTTAGGTAGTGTGGTCCTGCAAGCATTCCCATCAAGGAGGTCAACAGTGGTTGGAGGCAAGCAGCTAGGTCAGACCACTAGCTTTCAATTATATTCACTTTTTATCTTTATAAGTTTGACAAGGAGGAGAAAGTCACCAACTGATAATAACCTTTTTTCAGCTGCATAATCCCCATTATTTCTCCCCTAGCTCCTTGTCCTCCCATCCCTTCCTGAACTTTCATACTTTCCATGTCTTCACAATTTCTTCCATTGTCCTCTTGGTGGTGAGGATAGGGGTAGAGGGACTGAAGAAGGACGTGTCAGTGATACATCATTGATAATACAAAGGAAAGGGACAGATGAACAATGTCATCTCACCCTTCCTGAATACCTGCCGAAAAAGTAGATAGAATAACCCAGTTCAGCACAGGGAAGAACTTGAATAGAGTAGGGGAACTAAAAAGTTAGATTTGACTCCATTCCATTCAATAAGCATTTATTAACCACCTACTGTATGTCAGACCCTATGCTCAGAGCTGGGGATGCAAAGTCAAACTAAAGTAATTTCTGTTCTCCAGGAGTCGTCCTTCTACTGAATTCCTCAAGGGACAATAGGATTAAACCATTGTCATAGGATCATAAATGTCATCAGTATTGGTACAGTGGAAAGAAAGCTGGATCTGAAATTAGAAGCCTTGGGTTTAAATCTCTGCTCTGCCACCTTTTGACCTATGTAGGCATTAGCCTTCACAGATCATCATTTACCTCCTCCAGAAAATAAGGTCATTATTAAGATTACGTGACTTCTGAGGTCCCTGCCATCGCTAAATTTTAGAATATCATAGCTGGTCAAAGCTAGCTCAGGAATTCCCACAGCCTCCAGAAAATTCTTCAATGTCTTTGCTACCCCCTTCAACATTCTCCCCCCCCCCCAAAAAAAGAGCATGCCATAAGGTGAGGACAATGCACAATTTCTGGACAATAGCGCCTGAAGCTTTCTGAGTCAGTGAAGCCAACTGGTCAGAATTCCATCTGAAAGAGAGGAAAGGATTCCGACCAGAAACACCTTCCCATTCCCAGCCCCAAATGAATTAGAAATTAAGTGCTTTCTCAGAACTGATGTCCTCAGCCCAACACAAGTCTTATGGTTCTCCAAAGGAAAAAAATCTGTTTGAACATATTGGATGGAGTTCTCCCCATATAAAAATAAAAACAAAGTGAAGCAGCTTCCCTTACCCATCTGATTTGGAGTGATTTGGCATTTTTATAAATTAATTTTTCCAGGCAATTAAATTAGCTGGTAATTTAATATTACCCTCGTATTTCATTACACAGAACACATGCTTGGGTGACATAAACAGCCACATTTTAATTTATTATTTTTAGCAAATTTCATCCTGCTAGAAGTCAACTAGATTGACTGTGCCCAAGATCAGAATTCTTCCTACTGTCAGATCAGTCTAGGGAGGGGTTCCGTGAGTTTCTGAAACTATCAACATGAGGGAACAGGAGAGGTGATAGTATTTTAAATATTTGGGAAGCCTAAATTTGAGACCTGCCTCTGATACTTACTAGCTATAAGTGAGCTCATCAATTACAAGCATGCTGAACCTGTTTCCTCATCTGTGAAATGGGACTAATAATTATTATAGTGCCCAGAGCTATAACCAGGAAGTTTTGTACCTGGGGCAAGGGGACAGACTAGTAGGGGACCTCATCTACACTGCAGGAGTATCGCCCAGGACTCTGGGAGGTTTCCAGGCTGCTGAAGCACTAACTTCTGGGAATTCAAAGAGTAAGGTAGGCGATTGGGTGTGGCCCAAGGGAAAAAGAAGTGAATCCTAGGAGGCTAAAGGGTTTCCACAATACTATATAGGAGGCAAAGGGAAAGGTGTCCCTCAGATAACCATCCCATACATTGTGCTGATAGCACCATCTGAATTTCAGCACCCTGGGACAAAGCCCAGATCAACTAGCCCTAGTTATGGCCTTAACATTATTAACTTCATGTGGTGATTGTGAAGCTCATTCCTTGCAAAGTATGAATAAAATGTGTGTTATTATCTCCTCCAGGTAGAAACTATTCAACACTTGTGAAGATAGAAGAAGAGTTTCCACCTTCTCCCCCAGAAAAAAAAAAAGGATAGAAAAGTATAGGATTTAGATCTTGATGAGTGAATGAATGAATGAATGAGGGACCTGAGAGACTATCTGGTCAAATCCTTTCATTAAAAAAAAAAGGGAACTGAGCCTCATCCAGGGGAAGTGACTTGCCCAAGTTCAAACAGCCAGCACTTCTCACCCCACTCCTTTCTGACCTTGGCTCTACAATGTCAGTGAAGCCCAAAGGACTGAAGTGGGAAGAGTTACCAGACTTAAGCCAGCAACTTCCTAAAGCTCAATTGGCATTTCTGGGGTGCCTGTCTCTAAAGAGAACTCCAAATATTCTCCAAGCCATTCAGTTCAATTCTCTATGCTAGAGGTGCAAAGAGGGGCTGTTTGAAATCAGAAGAAAGATTTCAGTTCAATGATGGGAGAATATGCTTCACCTGCTCCCATTGTAAGAAAGGGAGGGAGGACTTTGTTCATCTCTCCAAGCACACTCATATCCATCCCTCCATCCCCACATCCCCACACAGAGGTCCATTCTTCTGCCCCACAGAGCTGGGAAGGGAGAATGAGGAGAAAGATTTCATTTTGCTGCATACCTCCCTTCCTGTTAAAAAAAAAAGGAAAGAAAAGAAAAAGCCAGGAGCATAGAAGAAAGGATGAGCCAGAGATTCAGAGCAGCTCACAATACAAAAATGAAAAGAAAAGCTCAGAACCCAGGAGTCTAGCCTCCCAAGTCAGCTTCTCCCAAGCACATCTTTCCTCTCTGTTCAAATAGAGGAGAGGAGTTGCATGTGCAATTTCACTGGTGCACCACTGGATCTCCCAGCTGAGGAAACTGTCTATGGATGCATAGAAGCAGATCTTGGGCAGCTTGTAGGCTTAGAGCACCTTGTTCAGGGTCATACATCCTGGAAGGCTCAAAGGGGGTACTTGCTTGGAGGCTAGGTCTCTAACCACAGCACCATATTGTCACTGCTGAAGTAAACAGTGTGGTGCATTGAATAGAAGACTAGATGGAAGACTGGTCTCAGATCCCACCTCCAACACTTACTGCCTGTGTGGCAATGAGCAAAGTGATTTACCTCCATGAGTAAGCAAGTTCTAAGAAAGATCCTCTAAGTTAGAGGTGGGCTGTTGGGAAAGGAAGTTCCTGTATCTATGATAGAATCACAAGTTCATGATGTCTTAAGGTGATGTAAGAATGCCATCCAACTATTGCAGACTGCAAGAGCCTCTCATTGGGATGATTCCTGCCCAGACAAAACTCCCAGGGTAAGAGATTCCACTATCTGAGAGGCAAATCTCATTGGACTCAGTCTGATCTTTGTGGTCATTGAAGTTCCAGTGAAGACATATTTCAACAAGTCTTGGTCTCCTAGAATCTCCATTTGGATATCACTGGCCTCCCAAGACTTCCCAAAGAGAGGCAGAAGGGTATACTAGGGGAGGAAAACCATTGCCTTTGCACTCAAAGGATCTAGGCTCAAATCCCAGTTCAGTGACTTACCATCTCTGCAACCCTGGGCTAGTGCTCTGCACATACAACCCAAAAGCATTTCCCATGCTTTTACACTGACTGCTCCCCATACTTAGTGTGCACTCCAGCCTCACCTCCACCTCCTGGAATCTCTACTCTTCAGGACTCAGTTCAAGTTTCAATTCCTTTTCTGGTCTACCCTGCCCCTCCCCCTGGCTGTTACTGAACCCCCTCCTAAAATTACCTTATATTCACTTTGCATATGTGTCATAGCTGTGCCTTTTTGCTCATGTTATCTCTTTGAAAGCAAAGACTATTTGCCTTTTTATCCCCTGTGCTTGAAGATACTAAATGCTTAGTAAACACATTGTTGATGGAGTTCAGCTCTCTGAGTCTCGGTTTCCTCATCTGTAAAAAGGAGGTATTAATCCCCATAGAACCAACCTCACTCAACTGGTAAGTACTTTGTAAATTGTAAATCACTCTGGGCATGTGCACCATGCTCTATGCATCTTGGAAATAGTCCTTAGACTTCTGATGAAGTATGGGGCAGTCCTGGATCACCAAAGGCTCCTGGGCATCTCTGCCCTTGCTCCCCCAAGCCAGCTCTGACAGCTCTATGCCAAAAGCCTCTATGGCTACATCAAGCCGCTTCCCAATGGTCCCATCTCTTCTGTTCCAAGAAGCAATCTTCAGTAGTAACACATCAGGTTGCATATTAAACAGATGGGATGCAGATTTGAGACCTCTTAAAGGTTGGGGGGTGGGGATTTTTCCCCTGTTTTTAATAGGTTGCTGTCAAGGTATGTTAACATCTCTTTATTTAAACAAGCTCCTTAGCCTCGGTGCTTCAAGTGGGGACTTGGAGGGAAAAAAAACATAGAAGAAATAATCTATCACTCTGGTGACATAATGCTAAGAACATATGTTAGCTCAAACTAGCTAGATTCAAGTCACATTAAGGGGATGTGTGGGAGAGAGAAAAGATGGTAAGACCATCTCAAAATAGTTTACGCGGAGGAAGAGTGCTACCAGGCTCACTCAACCTGGAAGGTTTTCCTCAGACCAGTCTCTCTGGGCTCCAGAAGGTCCTGAAGGGCCAAGCCTTGTCATAGTATTATAAGTTTAGAGCTAAGGCTTAAAATCTATTCCCTTCATTGTCTTTGGAAGTAAACTGAGACCAAGAAAGGTTAAGCAACCTATCCGAAATCACACATCTCATCAATGTCTGAGGCAGGATTGGAACTGAGGTCTTCTTGACTCCAAACCCCACTACCAGGGCAGGGAAGGTGAGGGGCCATAGGTTTGGGGCTCATCTATTATGATTGTGGCCAGGTGCTGGACTGGCTAAATCACCAGTGGAGGGTATGACCTATTCCATGGCATCCAATTCAATTCAGCAAACATTCATTAGGCATGTACTGCATGCAAGGCACTACTCTAGGCACTGGAGACATAAAGACAAAACCTGAAATAGTCCCAGTCCTCAAGGTGCTTACATTCTACTAAAACATACATGTAATAATAAGAACTGGTGTTTATATAGTAATTCATGGTGTGTAAAGCTCTTTACATGTGTTATCTCATTTGATCCTATCCTTCGAGATAGGTGGTGTTATTATCCCCATTTCAGAGATGAGGAAACTGAGGCTGAAAGTGGTTAAGTGACTTGTCCAGGGTTGCAGAGCTAGGAAGTGTCTGAGGCAGGATGTGAACTCAGATCTTCATCTACCATGTTGTCCAACTGTCCTAAATGAAGTCTGACAAAGGGGGCTCCCAATGGAATGCTAACCTCTAACTTATTCCTGGAAGCTGTCCATCCATGTCTTCACACTCCCCAAGACCATCTCCCCTTTAGGTTTGTGAGACTCCAAGCTCCTTGAAGGCAGCCACACTATCTGACACTTCTTCCAGTCTCCTTCGGCACCCAGACCAGTGCCTTGTCCAGGGCAGATTCTCAGTAAACCCTGTTTCAATTAGACTCGTCCCAGGAGGCACTCACTCCCATGTTCACTGTTTGCCTCCAACCACACTGGCCAGGCTTCAATCACCCCCACTCACGCTCTTTTCTTTTTTACTGCTCCTGCCTGGGTTTGGTTAACACAGATAGAGATTCGAGTTGTAAAATGCACATTTTTCTCCCCTGATGTGCACTGAAGTCTGTGGTTTCCATTACAAATTTGGAGCATTTGGGTCCAAGCAATTCTACAGATGTTAAGGAAGGGGGAATGGCACCTATTTTTTATTCCTAGAAAACCAGGAAAGGGGAAGAGGTATAAACTAAATAGCAAGGAAAGAACCCTGTAAGGGAACAGGTGGAGAGATGTTAATGGCCAGGAAGGGGAGGGAGGGGAGGGTGGCGAGAATTCTAATACTCTCTCTCCTATCATTTCTCACCTAATTTTTATTTTTAATAGCTAACATTTGAACAGTATTCTTTCCTCTGATGGCACACGACCAAGGCTGAATCTAGTCCAGGCTATTATGTCAGATGTATTGATACAGAAAACATGACATTTAAGATGGATCCCAAAGGAGAGGCTGCATGTTCATTTCAAGATTACACAGAAGTTGGGATGTGGATATTCACATGGTTGAAATACCCACTAGCACAGAACCCCACCACATAACCGCCTATTGGGATCAGCCACATTTAGGGTTACTCCCTAAGCCCTACCCCAAAGAGAAAGCCAACCCATGGCAGTCACAAAGGCCTGTCCTTCACTGAAAGGTTGGCAGATCAAATGGAGTTTTAAAATGCTGAAATTCTTCCAAAGGGAGATGAGCTGGAGAATTTTAAATATTGCTTTATTTCCTTCCCTCCTAAAACTCTTCTCTAGTGCCTCACTGTGACACAGAGGTGACCCAGGGGTCCTGGAAGTGTGCCGTAAGAGTCTAAGCATTGGTAGACCCCGTGAATGGGAAGAGCTTCACAGAACCTCAGAGGTAGAAAAGACCTCTTGTTCATCTTGGTGACAGGGCTTCCTCTATGGGTCTAGGGAGGAGCTGGATTCCTCTTGTCCCAAGGTGCCACTAGCTAAGTTCAGGCAGACTCATCACCTGCTTGGAAGCAGGGCAATGAATTTGGGGGCACAATGTAAGTTCCTTTAGGGCAGGCAGCATTTTGGGTCCCTGCAACCTGGCATGGTGGACACTTACTAGCTGTTCATCCAATTGAACTTTCAGCCACAGGCAGCAACTCTCCAAAACCATGGGCTAAGTTCTTAAGGCATGGCCCTCTACACTAGAGGAGGGACTTCCCAAATCAAAGAAATCATAGCTCTTTGGAGTATTGAAGTAACAAAACTTTACTTGCTCTCCAGGAAGGGCACACCCCACCTTCATTTCCACTTCAATTACATGGTGCATTTACTAAGTCATGATATGAGCCAGGCACTGGAAATACCAAGGCAACAACGCAACAGTCCTTGCCCTCTATGAGCTCACATTCTATTGGGAGGGTGGGGGATAAGGAAGGCTCACACACATCTACCTGTTCCTTCTTGTTCTGCCCTCTAGGGCCAAGCAGATCAAGTCTAGACCATCTTCCCTGTCCTTCTAATACCTGATGTCCTCTCAAGACACTAAGTCTTCTCTTTTCCAGGTTAAATATACCAGGCCCTTCACCAGCTTAGTCACCCCTTTAAGAAATCTACAGAAACAAATCCAAAGGATTTCTGCCTGGTCTCCTCATAGTGGAACCTACACAGGAAAACAGTCCAAGGGAGTAATTGTGCTTCCAACCCCACAGGGTTGTTGGGAGGAAAGTGGCCAAGGAGAGTTAAATCCTCTGGCTGATTTGGACATCATAATCCCTCACATTCACACAGTGTTTCATATACTTAGTTCAGTTGATATTCACAGAGATCCCTGTTCTGTCCCATTTCATAGAAGGTAAACCAAGGCACAGAAAAGTGAAAGGATTTGCCAGAGCCACATAATTAATAGGGAGGACTTGAACTCAGGTCTCATGACTCCCAATGGGGTTCTTTCTACCTCATCACACTGGTGAATTATGATGTGAGGATCCTCCTGACTCCAGAGCTCTATTCAGTGCTCCACCTAGCCTCCGCATTATGATGTGATGGTGAGAAGAGTCAGAGACTCCTCCTCACTGGATGGTTGGTTGGGGATTATGATGCTATGGGGATGACAGGGGACAAGGAAGACATGGGTGCCCAATTGTAGGTTGTGGGCACAGCTGTGGGGGACAGCAGGTGGGAGCAGCTCTGTAGGGGCATGTGGGGATTCTGGGAGTACTCCAAGAGCTGATGCATATGGAGGAGTGGTCTGGGAGCCACCTCTGGGGGCTAAGCAGTATGACAAGAGAATCAACAGTTAGGGCAAGAGAGCATTTAGAGGGCAGGTCATAGATCACAGGACAATAGATTCAGAATGATGAGGGGCCTTAAAAGTTGTCTCACCCTGCCCTTCCATTTTACAATTGAGGAAACTGAGGCACATGGAGGAGAAATGGTGCTTTAGGGAATAGAAGGAGGTAGAATGTGAACCCAAGGCCTTTGACTCCAAATCCATTGCTATTCCCCACTGTGTATTCTCCTGAAGCTAGGTGACACCATAGGGGAAAGAGCACTGGGCCTGGAATCATGAAGACTTTCCCTGAGTTCAAGTCTGGTCTCATTCACTTACTAGCAGTGTGACCCTGGGCAAGTCACTTCATTCTGTTTGCTTCAGTTTCCTTATCTGTAAAATGAGCTGGAGAAGGAAATGGCAAAACCACTCCAGTATTTTTGCCAAGAAAACCCCCAATGGGGTCATCAAGAGTCTGTCCCAACTGAACAGCAACAAATTCTCATGAAATTAAAGAATGAGAACGTGGGAGTGGGATGCCTAAGCAGTCATGTGTGTTCAGGGAGTGAGGAGGAAAAGACAGAGGGGGAGGAGAGAGAGAGAGAGAGAGAGAGAGAGAGAGAGAGAGAGAGAGAGAGAGAGAGAGAGAGAGAGAGAGAGAGACGGTAGTTAAGCAGTTGGGATTGGTTTGAGGGAGAGTCAATAGACAAGGGAGATTCCATGAGCCCTCAAAGTCATGAAGCTTCTCTGAGACCTATATCCCATGCACAGGACTTCTGACTGGTTTCCTAGCACCCCGACCCCAAGGTATATACCAGTATGGAGTGAGTACTCCATAAAGGGTACACCGCCCCCTCCCCCTGTCATAAGTATCTGAGCTTACAAGTTTGGAAGGAAATTGCCACAGAGATGCTGGGACTTCATCCTCATGACTTTTTCCATCCAGCATCTCAAGAAGAGTAGAAATATGAAAGGCTGGAAAGACCACTGAAGGAGGAATTTGGGAACCCAGGGCCAATCTTGGGGATACCATTTCCTAGCCTACTGACAATCTTCCCAGTACTGTTTATCCAAATTGTCCATATCTGGGCTCATCCTGGTTCAGAATTTGGAAGTGAGAAGGAGGTGGGACCCCTCTGAAACCTGGGACACTGGAACCCCTAACATTGTTAAGACTTTTTCTCACCCACTATCTGTGGGGCAACACTGAACTGCCCTGCACAATGTCTCTGTCTCCAGTGATGTCACCGCCCATCCCTAATCATAGTGCAAACAATCAACACGACCAAGAACCAAGTCCCCAACCACCTATAACCCACCTGGCTTCCACTCACCCAGCACCTCCGAATGCCCCAAGCAGAAACAGCCCGTCTGCCCAGAGCAGGAAAAGGTAAAAATAAATAAACTTTGCCTTAATCTCTCTGGTAGATTGGAACAATCTGAACCAACCAGACCTGTAATTTCATCCAGACACGCGGGGAGAATAATTCTGAGAGAACACGAAGCAGAAATGCACTTCCACTCACTCTGAGCCCCTCTTCCCTTCCCCTCCCTGCCCCCTCTCTCTACATCTGGGCTTTATTCAATGAACACATCTGCATTCTTTCTCCCTCTCTCTCTCTCTCTCTCTCTCTCTCTCTCTCCTTGGCCCGAAATTCAATCCAACCTTATCACTGACACCTCTGCAGTTTCAGATTCCAACTTTGTGCCAAATCCCTATTTCCTGCTGCTTAATTTCCATTCATTTAGTCTTGTTTTTGCTTCTTCTGCCGTTCGCAGCATGGACCAGCTCCAGCCCAGCTTCTTCTAATTTTTTAAGGAAGGCTCCCCATTGAGTGCTATTGGAATCCGAGCCCCTGCTCCACGCCAGTGGCTGGCCCTTGTTTATACTACCTAACAACAGTTGCCAATGTGACTGCCTTTTCCCCTTTCTTTGTTTCCCTCTTGGAGTGTGTATCCTAAGGCCCAAGAGAACCCTCTCCACATATGGTGACCCATTAGGTCTACTCTTGTTATTCCTTCTGGAGAATCTGAAGTAGCCTCTATTCTTTTTCTTTCCTTTTTTTTAACAGAAAAGAAAATAGAGTGAGTGCAAGGGAGAGGGGGAGGCAGAAATCCCTGTTTACCCTGATTATATTGCCATTTTCAGTCTTAGCTTAGGAGGATCGGCAATGGGAGCAAGCATTTGGAGGCTTGACCAGTCCAAGCTTTGGTGAAAGAGCCAGACTGTCTGTCACCTTCTCCCTGAGGACCTTCCTGAACCCCCTCCCACCCACAGGGATAAGTGCTCTTTAAAGCACCGGAGATGCACTTGGCATTCATTCACTGGTGTCTTTGCTCAGATTGCATTTATTCAGACTTTGATCTTGATCAGGGTGCAGCTGTCCCCTAAAATAAAAAATCTTGCATTTATTTTTATTGTGTAGGGATAGGGAATAGGGACCAAACCTGTGATTTTACTGGCCTAGGGAACTCCCAGGTGAGCAAACCCCCTCCACTAATGCAGGTCAGCACCTCCTCTGCTACTTGGAGTTGCCTGGAGCACAGAGAAGCTAAGGTGATTTGTCCAGAGCAACACAATGAGCATGTTATTAGAGGTAGGAGGTGAACCCAGGGCCTCCCAGTACAGCACCGAGGTACCTCTGAGACCATTTTGGCTTCCCCCTTTTGCCAAAGGTCTGTCCAACTGCCATCACTGGCTCCTCCTCCCCGAAGTGACTATGGGGCCTCCCTCTAGGATTGCCTCCTAGCACCTCTGCTGGGCTTCAGCCTCTACCACACAGTGTTTATATAGTCATAGCAATAGCTGTATCTGTATCCATATCAATATCGATATATTCATATAACAGACACACATATATGTGTTGTGCATGTGTATGTATATGTACATGTATTGCACTGAGTATATGCATAGACATGTACATATTGTGTATCTATGTGTGAGAGCATGGGTGTGCATGTATTTATTGTGCATTACATGGGCATATGTATATGTATGTTCTGTGTCTGTGTACATATGTCTGTGTGTGCATGTGTTGTATTGCATGCATATGTGTATGCTGTGTATTGTGTTATATATGTATATATGCATGTGTATATGCATGTATATGTGTATGTGAATATGCTGTGTGTATGTGTGCGCAAGCAAAGACAGAGACAGAGAGAAGAAAGAGAAAGAGAGAGAAAGGAGAGAGAGAGAGAGAGAGAGAGAGAGAGAGAGAGAGAGAGAGAGAGAGAGAGAGACTTTAGAGAGAGAGGGTGGGGCAGCATTATACACCAAGATTGGCTTAAGGGCTCAGAGAGGCGGTGGATGAGGGAGGTTCCTTTGCAGGTGAACACTAAGACCAGAAGCTTCCAAGGCATCAAGGTTCTTCCCTGAGAACTTCTCTCTAAGAACCATACCACCACATAGCATTTGTGACTGGCTTCATAGCACTCCCAACCTAAAATATGTGCCAGTATGGAGCAGTGATGAAGGGTATTCCCACCTTCCCAATTCAATATAATCTTTACATATAAACATATGCATATGTATATATTATATATTTCAGTCATGTTTAGTCATGTTTGACTCTTAGTGACCCTATTTGGGGTTTTCTTGGCAGAGATACTGGAGTGATTTTCCATTTCTTTCTCCAGATCATTTTACAGATGAGGAAACTGAGGCAAACAGGGTAAAGTGACTTGTCCAGGGTCATACAACTATTGAGTATCTGAGGGCAGACTTGAACTCGGGAGAGGAGTCTTCCTACCTCCAGGCTGGGCACTCTATCCTCTGTGTTGTCTGCCCCAATATAGTTAGTATATACATTTACATATAAAGAACCATCTACATGTATATGTACACATGTGTGTTATATGTTGACTACATAAATATTCCTATGTATGTATAGTTTGTCTCTACACCCACAAAAGGTAAGATCCTTGAGGGCAGGGCTCTTCTTTGTCATTGTATTCCTGATAGCCTGCACAACTCTTCAACCTTAATAAAGACTGAGTGGCTTAAACTGAATGGCACTCCCCCTTCAGCCATGCCAGGTTATTCACCTACTCTCCATATGTGACTCTCTCGCTCTGGCCTCTGAGGTTGGCACAGGCTCTCTCTCTGTCTCTCTCTCTCTCTGTCTCTCTCTGTCTCTCTGTCTCTCTCTGTCTCTGTCTCTGTCTCTCTCTCTGTCTCTCTCTCACTCTCTCTCTCTCTGTCTCTCTCTCTCCCTCCCTCCCCCCGTCACTTCGCAGCCCCTCAGAATCCCTAGATCTCTTTCCCACCTGCTCCAAAAGGCCTTTCCTGATTCTTCCCACCTGCTGGTTTCTAACCTCCACAATTCCCAAAAATCATGCCCTCACTTTGTAAATCATATCTGTGGCAATGTCCCGAAGGAAGCTGAGAAAGGCCCCCAAACCCTGGGCTGGATCCTGGTTGGACTTTTGAGAGCACTTAGGAAGAGTGACGGGAGATAGGAGAGCTCAGATGGGCATGAGTGGAGGGAACGTTCATCTTGAAGAGAGCAAGGCCCCTGGGCTATGTTTGTGCATGGTGTGCCCCTACCCCCACCCCAAAAGAAAGCACATTTGTTGGTAAGGATGAAAACTGTTTGGTTTGGGTCCCCACACTCAGCTCAGTGCCTGCAGCTAGCCAGGCCCCGGATTTGAATTAAAATGTTGACCAAGGGAATTGACCTTCTGGAAAGAGACCCATCCAAATCAGGAGCTAAGAAAAACAATGATGAAGACCCATATGTACAAAAATATTTATAGCAGCTCTTTTCGTGGTTGCAAAGAATTGGAAATTAAAGGGGTGCCCATCAATTGGGGAATGGCTAAGCAAGTTGTGATATATGAATGTAATGGAATATTATTGTGCTATAAGAAACGAGGAGGAGACGGTCTTCATATTTACCTGGAGAGGCTTATACAAACTGATGCTGAGCAAGAAGAGCAGAATCAGAAGAAATTTGTATACAATCACAGACACAACATATGTGTGATGACCAACTATGACAGACTGGACTCTTTTCAGCAATGCAGTGATATAAGTCAATCTCGAAAGACTCATGAAGGAGACAGATGCCACATCCAGAGAAATAACTAGAAAGGACTGAGCTTGAATCCTGATGGAAGCAAACTAAATGATCTTTTCTTTTCATTGTTTGTTTTTATTCCTCCTTTACCATTTTTCATCCCACTCAGTACAATACGCCTTTGTAATTGGACTAATGTCTAATATGAAAGTATTTGCAGATCCTATACTGGACTATATGCTGTTGTGGGGGGTGGGGGCAGGGAGGGAAAGGAAATTTGAAAATCAAGGAACTATGGAATTGAATCTTGTTAACTAAAACTAAACTAACAAATTAATAAAAAATTTTAAAAAAAGAATGATGCCTCATATTCCTAAGTGGGGCAGTGCATAGAGTTCTGGCCTTAGGGTCAGGAAGACCTGAGTTCAAATCTTGCCTCAAATACTTACTAGCTATGTGATCCTGAGCAAGTCAGTTAACCTGTGTCAGCTTCATTTTCCTCAACTATATAATAGAGATCATAAGAGCACATACATCCCACAGTTATGGGAAGGACCAAATGAGACACTATTTGTAAAATACTTAGCAAATCTTAAAGCATTTTACAAATGCTAGCTATTGATAATAAGTAACAATAAAATCATTACATAAAAATATCTAATACACATAATAAGTAATATATAATTAATAACTTCTGTATCTTTAAGTTTTACAACACATGCTTACCTCTACAACCCAGCCATGGAGAAAGCATAGGTATTTTTATCCCCATTTGACAGATGAGAATACTGAGGTGCAGAGATGGGAGGTCACTTGACCAGGGTCACCAATATAGGCAAGGGAGTATTGGAGGCTGGAAACAAGCTTAGACCTCCTGCCTCTGCCCCTGTGCCCTGTCCTCTGTACTTCCCCACCCCTCACTGCCCTATTTCTATGGCTCTTTCCATTCCCTACAGGACCTTCTCCTAACACCCCCGAGAGATAGACTGTACAAGTGTTATCTCCATTTTGTGAGGTAGAGTTGGGAGGAGGAATCAGGGCCCCAAGAAGTAAATGAACCATCTAAGGTCATGAGCTTGGGCACCAAAGGCAGGACTTGAGCCAGGGTCTAAAGCTGTCATTGTCTCCATGTCCCAGACCAGAAAGCTGAGGCTCCAAGAGATGGGCCGACCCATTGACAGTCACACAATTCAGAAGGAGAAACAGAACTCAGACCAGGTCATCTGACTCCTCATCCTGGGCTGTTTCTGCTTAGTGGGAAAGACCACTGGTTGCGTATTACCCCCACAACCTTCCTTGGGGCTTTTGGTGAGTTCGTAAAAACCCCAAACAATCCAGGATTGATTTTTTGGCTTCCTTGAGAAATACCTCAGAGAGCAGTAAATTTTTTTTAATTTAAAAAATGTATTTTTATAAGCAAATGAATTGTGGTGTGAAAAGATAAACCACATTTCCCCCAAAGTCACACATTTCCACAGTGAGATAGGCTCTGGCCCATTATTTCTCTCTGAGCCTGGAGGTCTCCTTCCACAGCCCCAGCCTGGTTTCTCAACCTTCCCTTCCCCACCTACTTCGAGTCCTTGTCCTGCTCCTTTTCCCAAGACCGTAGCTGCCATAGGCCCAGGATGCTTACATCTGGCACTGAAGGGAAAGAACTCCAAGGCCAGAATACCTCAGAACCAGAGACGCAGACAGAGATTGCTTTGCTACTCATTGGGGGAGTCTCCATTTCCTCGTCTGTAAAATGGGATAATAAAACCTATAGTATCTAATTCCTATGGTTCTGAGATACAACTGCATGTGTATCTCACTTTGCAAAGTTTAAAGCACTACAATCAATATCAGTTACGATGAGGATGGTGATTGTTCTTGTTAGGCTTTCTCACTATCTGGTGTCTGTCCCTCCAGGCCTCTGCCCTTCAACTTCCACAAGTAGGCTCAGCCTCCACAAGGGACATCCAGGTTCTTGGAGCCCACATTCCCTCATTGAGGCTGAGAAGGCTTGGAATCTAAGAGGAAATTTCAATCCCACAAAGGATGAAATGTTCTCTGACACGTTCTCCCTTTTCTTGTCCAATAGAGGGGGAATGTTACCTCACTGGCCAGCAAAGTGAGCATAGCTCCTTTCAAGGTTTTATGGCACATATGTGTTGTATGCCTCAGAAAAAAATATTATTTCATTGGTTTTTGTTCCCATTTTAAGAGCAAAGTCATTCTTCTAACAGGTCTGTGATGGGTTATTCATTCCACCCAGACAGAGCCAAGAGAAGCCCAAGGAATCAGAATTCCCACTTAAGTCACTCCAAGGAATCCAAAGCACCTACAATTTGTTTTAAACTGTTTAAAATTTTTCATCTAACCAACCCTCAGGCCACAACAAGGAATGGGTAATATGTTTCCCATTTTCCAGAGAGTAAAACTGAGAGCTTAGTGTCTTGCCTAAAGTTAAGTCAATGATCAGTTAAGGACTTAGAATCATGAACAGAGCAGGGAAATTAGCCATCACCTAGTCCAAACCTCTTGTTTTAGAGAGGAGGAAACAGATCCAGAAAAATGAAGAGATGGACCCAGTGAGCCCCAGATAGAAAGCAGTCAAGTCATGCCTCAAACCCAGGAGCTCTGACTCCAAATCCCACTGCACAACATTGTCTCCCCAACCCTCATGATTTAGCTCCTTGCCCACTTCTCTTTGAAAGGGTGAATGAAAGAAAGAACAAATGAAAAAAACTTTAAGTGCCTACTTTGTTCCCTGTTCTAGGTGCTAAGGACAAAAATACAAATGAGGCCATGCTTGCCCTCGGGAAACTAGTAAGCATCTAAAGCTAGATTTGAACTCAGAGCCTCCTGACTCCAAGGACCGTTCTAGTAACCTATTCACTGTGCCATCTTGCTGCCCTAGAGACCAACCTAAATGCCGGTTATTTGTAAAGCAATGTGTCGGTGTGTCTAGAGGGCTGGCCTGGAAGCCAGAGAGATCTGCCTCTGTCATATGCTAGGTGGGTGACCCTGAGCATATTCAACCTCTCAGTGCCCCCAGGCACCTCCCTCTGAGCCTGGAAGTCACAGGGGAGGTGCTGGCCTGCTCTGGAGGCAAGATTTTTCTTACCCTCGGAGTTTCTAATACCAGTGAAATCACAGGTTCAGCCGACATTCCTACTGGTGAAGCATTATGCAAATTAGAGCTATTATATTTATCATTGATTCAAAGAAATACCACGGCACAGAGAGCAGACTTTCCATTCAAGCAAATAAATGATGTAAAGGATTAGCATTTCTTTTCCATATAATAAATAAATGGTAGGTTGTTAGTCAAGGAAACACTGGAGCTCTTTTGTTCTATGCTCTTCAACTCTGTTTCCTCCTCTTCGTCCAATTAGTTTTCCCCTGGAAACAAACAGTTCACCCTAATTTATTTCAGCATCCATTCATGAGGCAGCTGCCATATGCCAGGCACTGGGGGGGCGGGGCGCGGCGGGGAAGCAGCCGTTGCCCTCAAGGAGCTCACGTTCTACTCCAACAATATCCCATCATGATCCAGCCTCTACAGAAGCTGAAAGCGCTTCATACATCAAATGGGTGATTGGTTGGGAGAAAACTTGAATAGAAACTCACAGAACCCCCAAATCTAAACTAAAAGAGGTCTCTGAGTACATCAAAATCATATGATGATCCTAGATGAGTGGGAACTTTTTCTACAACATCTCAAAAAGTGGTCCTCCAGCCCCAACCTCTAAGGATGAGGTCCATTACTTCCAGAGGTGGTTCCATCCCTCTCCCTCAGAACACTGGGAGATGGCTCACATATCCCCACCTAAGTGTTGTCTTCTCCAGGATAAACATCCCCAGTTCCTTCCACCAACCCTAGTTCAGCATGGTCTCTAGCCCTTTCACCATTTTGGACTACCTCCCTTAGAAGAGATGAGCCTCAGTTTACCATCCTAAAATGGACCACTGTGCCACAGATGAAGTAAGTAGCACAGGAAACTGCAGAAAGATAGATTCGCTTTGCTCTGTTTGCCCTCAGAGGCAGGACTTAGAAGCAACAGATAGAAACTGACACAAGTTAGACATCTCTCCAAACAATGACAACTCTTCCTCAAAATGGGATGGGCTGCCTCTGGACACAGTGGATTCGCCCTTCCTGGAGGTCTCTATGCAGAGGCTGGTGGACCACTTGTGTGGGTCTTAGATAGAAGATTATCAGTAGGGGATGGGTGGATTCAGTGGCCAATTCTAAGCTTCTGTGATTCAATAACTATCCCTCCCTCATTCTGGATTCTTGCCTTTTACGAATGCAGCTGTTTGTTAGTTGAGTATATTAAATAGACACCCTGGCCAAGAGGTGGGGCCTTTCCTTTCAGATGTCCTTTCCTCCTTCATAAGAGCATCATTCCACGGCCTCCCTAGAGATGTGACCTGTTGGGTTGGTCTGGAGTCCTCCTTCCCAGTGGACAAATCACATGAGCAAGAGATTCTTTGGGAAGCCAGCATGCAATCTGAAATTAATTATGCTCACTTAAGGGTGGCAGGGACTGCCTCCCCACCTCCTCAAATTTCTCAACCTTGGACCGTTTAAGGTCTCACAGGGTAGTTTCTGCTAAACTTACAGGCACACACACATGCATATATACATTGTCTCTCTAGATGTATATATGTACTCATACACAGATCTAGCAAAAATGTAGCCAAGGCTTAATTGGATATGTGGCATGAATATATGAGAAAAGGAGTTCACAGCTCAGAGGTGGGAGGAAAAGGAGAAAGAGAAGAGAGGGAGAGAGGAGAGAGAGAGAGAGAGAGAGAGAGAGAGAGAGAGAGAGAGAGAGAGAGAGAGAGAGAGAAACTCAAGTTGAATAAGCAAGCAAATTAGAATAAGCAAAACTAATAAAACTCCAATTTCCCGAGTGGATGTAAAATGCATTTTTAAAATTAGTCTCTAGGGGAGGTCTCACATAATGGACAAAGTGGATACTTCTCATCACGTTCTTTCCCTTAAATTTCAAAAGGGCTGTTTAGCAGCCCCTGTGTTCAGAAGAATGAGTCTAAGAGCTATACAACCAGAAGGAGAAAGGTGGGGAGAGGGGTTCAAAGATGAAGCCAAAGCACTGACAAGAATGCACCCTCAGAAGGCAGATGGGTTTCCCCAAGTTCAAAGTCCAAAGCTGGCCATTCGATTGCAGATCATGTTAACCCGCAGTGGACTGGCCTCGGTAAATTCTTCATCTCACCTATGCTGACTATATTGCCACTTCTCCTACCACAGAACTGATAGAGGCTCAGAATATTAACTCATTTTAATCTCCACCTAAGTGAAAGATAATCTGGAACTAAACAGAATTTTTTGAAAACATTCACATAATGTATTTCCATTTCCAATACCAATAACGTTGAAATTATCTGCTTTTTGCATTATATGCAACACTTCTCTTCAAAATTGTGACACACTCTGATGGATAGAATGCTGTGTTTAGAATAGGAAGGCCTAGGTTTAACTATCATCTCTGAGGCTGATGAGGTGCAGGATTCTGGGCATCACCCAGTCTTTGTGTGCCTCAGTTAACTTCCTGGCACTTACCAATTAAGTTCTAGAGGTCTGTGATCTGCCTTCATAGCTGGAATGTGAGACAGTAGACTGTCAGATTGGAGTGAGAGGACTTGAGTTCAAATTCTGGCTTTGGCATTATCTGTGTGACTTTGGATAAATTGCATCCTCTCTCTGGACCTCTATTTCCTTCTCTATAAAATGAAGGGTTTGAATTTCATGACTGCTGAAGTCCCCTCCAGCTTTAAATATACAATGCTATGATGTATTTGACTAGCTGACCCCTAAGGTCACACCTCAGTCACTACCTGAGTTACTTTTGGTAAGTTTAACCATGTAACCTCCCTGGGTCTCAGTGTCCTCCTTTGTAAAAGAACAGGTGACTTCTAAGGACCCTTCAAGCTCTAAATATATAATCTTAAGGTGTACTAACCTATGGAGAGTCTCATAATAAAAATCACAGAGTCTATGCAATTTTCAAGTGTTCTCTCTCTTACTAAGATAACTAAGAGTCAGTTATGCTGCCTGGATTACCTTAAACCTCAACAAACAGGGTCAGAAAAGAAAACATAAGGGAGTGCAGATCCTATCAAAGCCCTCTTTCCTTAAGGCTTAACAAAAAGCCCATTGCTGGGAATAGCTATGTGATAGACACACCTGCCTGATTTCCCCTGGACCTCAGTGGCAGCAAGATGGAAGTGGAATAATAAACAAAACCCTAAGTAATTTCATTTCTATCCAAAAGCCAGAAGCACTGGTCCTGCTCTGTATAGGATGGTTCTCAAGAGAATGTGGATGCTATTGGATCGGCTTCCAAAAATCATCCTTACTTATCTAAGCCTGGCCTCTGAGCCTAAGGAGATCCATCCATCATGCACAGCCCCACACATGTGCTTTCTTGCCTACACGCAGGCTGAACAAGATCAGGGTAAAAAAATGAAGAAAAATAAAAGAACGAAATCTTGCAAGAGTGTGACACCAACATGTTTTTGCTTGGTTAACAAGCCTCCCTCTCCTCCAGCAGCCAAAAATGTTAAGTGCCTCTTAAACAAAGGCAGCCCAAAGAAGACTAATGATGTCAGACCCGGGCCAGGGTGCGGCAGTGTGAACACAAAATCTACGGGGCCCAAGTTAAAAATGATTTACACACAGTTTGATCCGAATCAGATGGAAGATGGTGTCTCACTGGAGGCTGGCCAGTGGCTATCAATCCAAATCCCCTACAACAAGTTATGTCATTAGCCAGAATCAATACATTATGGAGACAATTTTCTCGTTTGTTTCTTGGCTCAGCGAATATCTGAGGTTGAGTTTCATCACCGCCTTGCTAGGCGTTTGCCTTACGATGCTCCTGACACAATCCACATCTTGACTCCCTTACCCAACTGGGGAAATCAAAATGTTTTAGTGAGACAGGAGACAAATTTCAGAAAGGAATTTGATCTGGATGTGGGAACCACAGAAGGACGTACAACGGTTCCAAGTCATCTGTCGGCAGGTTTACTTTGCAGTCACCCAGTCCATTTCTGGTGTTTATCTTGCTTTTGGAGGACATGGCTTGGGACTTCCAGAGTGTAAGGGTCAAGAAAGAGCTATGTGGAGGGAAGCAGCTGAATTCCCTGACTCCTCTGGGAGAAGACACCTAATCCCTTTGGTTTACCCAAGAAGTAGGGAGAAGGATTATCTGATAAGGCCATGGCTTCTGGCCTCTGGCCCATGTTAGTACATATCCTACCCAACCACCCCCACTTCCACTAGAGCCACTGGTTCATCTCTCAGCTAACAAGGGCCCAAAGGTGGGGATGCATTGCTCCAGTTCTCGATCCCCACTAAGAAGGGTTTTTATCACTTTCCACTCCATAAACTAGCAAAGATGCCTCCCAAAAAGAGGAAAATAGTCACTACTGAAGGGACTCTAGGAAGAAAGGCACCTAATACACTGTTGTAAATTGCACATTAGTCCAACCATTCTGGCAAATTATCTTGGCCTTAGTTTCCTCATTTGTAAAATGAAGGGGCCACCTAAATGCATGAGACCCCATGGTTCTACTACCTATGTGACCTCAAGATAAGTCACCCTCTCTGGGGAAAAAAACAAAACAGTTTTCTCCTCTGTTAAATTGAGGTGTTGGCCATAGAGGCAGCCAGGTGGTATAGGGGATGGCTTGCTGAGTCTGGAGGCAGGAAAACCTGAGTTCAAATCCATCCCCTGATATTCACTAAACAAGTCACTTCACTTCTGTCTCCTTCCATTACTCAACTGTGAAATGGATACTGGCCAGTGTTGTTGTAATGATAAAATGAGCTCCTGTTTGCAAAGTGCCTGGCACCTAACAGTCACTGGGCTTCCTTCCTAGATGGCCTCTGAGGTCCTTTGTCATTCCAAATCTATGCCTCCCTCTGTGGCCTCAGACAAGTCTTTTCATCTCTTTGGGCCTCAGCTTCCTCATCTGTGAAATCAGGAGGTTATACCAAATGGCCTCTGAGATCTTTCAAAATCGATGATTTCTAAGATTCTACAATGTGTGTGACCTTAGGTAAGTCACTTAATTTCTCTCATTTCCTCGACTGTAAAATAATGGGTCAGACCCAAAGGTCACCGGGGTCCCTTCAGGCTCTAGACAGATGATTCTAATAAGCAATTAAATGCCAACCATATTTGCTATAATCTTCCTTACAACTATCTTTTTGATTGCCCTCAGAGCTGGACTGAGGGTTTCTTTCTGAACCCTTCCTGAATGGCACAAAAGGGGACATGAGGGAGAAACCCAGAATAACAGAGAACAGAGAGGGTGGGCCTCTCCTCACATCCCAACTCTAAGCCCCAGATCTGGGCGAGAAGCAGGAAAGGCTCTCTGTTCACCAGCACCATGACTCCAGTGGGCTCTTTTTTCCAGCCCACTAGTATTTCGTAAACACCATTTGTTGTCATGTGGTTAAATTAAAACTGAGGATATCAAACGTCAAACAGCGTGTTAATGTCAAGCATGCTTGAATAAATAGTAAGAGTTCAGCTGAATGAAATATGGGGATTGCTAGCTAATTAAGCAAGAAGCAGGTGTGAAAAAAATCTAATTTAAGCAATTTTTTATAATTAATAATGTTTACTTGTAGTACCCTTCTAATAGGGCTCTAGCTTGGCCTCTGGTGGATTGCTAGGAGTTTACTCCAGTATTTTTAAATCATAATTGAACAGGGGGAGTGTTCAGAGGGGTATCAGGTTTCCTTCCTGATGAGGGAGCCTTGCCTTGCCTATATCCAGTTTTCTTGACAGCACTTTGTATCAATAGGATCAATTAGGGAACCAGCCGTGCAATTAAAACATACACCGCTACCAACCTTCCTCTGCAGCAACCACTTGCCAAGCTGGAGATGTAAATCACTTTGGACCCAGGGAGCTACTTTGGGATCCTGTGTGGTCTCCAAAATACTGCTTATCCCAGAGTTTTGATCAGAAGTAACAAAGAGGAAAATCATTGTTTGCTTTAAGGAAGAACTTCCCAATGGTTCAAGCTCCCCCAAGGTGCAGTGGTCTACCTTGGGAAGGAGTGGATTCCCCCTTTCTGGAGCTCTCAGATCCAGGTCTGGCTACCACTTCTGGAGTAAACTGTAAAAAAGATTACTTTTTAGGAACAGATTGGACTAGAATCCATGGTTCTCCAATGTTTTTGCATGTCACAGATCCCATTGGCAAAATGGCAAAGCCTATGATTCCTTTTTTTTTTTTTTATAAGCAATTGGGGTTAAGTAACTTGCTCAAGGTTACACGGCTAGTCATTATTTATGTGTGGGTGCTCATTTTCTGAGGCCGGATTTGATCTCAGGTCATCCCAACTCCGAGGCCGGTGCTCTTACTCACTGCGCCACCTAGCCGCCCCTTTAGGGTAATTGGGGTTAAGTAACTTGCCCAAGGTTACACGGCTAGGTTTTTTTTGTTTGTGTGGATTAAGTGTCTGAGGCCAGCTCTGAACTCAGGTCCTTCTGATTCCAGGGCCGGCGCTCTATTCACTGCGCCACCTAGCCGCCCCCTATGATTCCTTTTTTAAAATAATGATTGATTTAAAAAAAAACACCTCACAATTGAAGGAGCTGCTAAAGTTTAGTTAGAGGTTAGAAAACATAAAATTGTGGTTATTTTTCCCCATTCCAAGTCCATAAACCCCCTGAAATTTATCCATGGAACCAAAGTTCAGATTCTCTTGACTAAATGTCCTCTGAGGTCACTTCCTGTTCTGAAACTCTGACACAATCAATCTGTGATTATGTCCTTCTGTTGTGAGCTCCCGGGTGAGTTCCCACATTTCAACACAAGCAGAAACCGAAAATTAAGATGGTCTTTGAACTGACTTGATAACTTGCACACAACCAATCAATAAGCCTGCATTTACATTTACTGGTGATTTTCTTTCCAAGGAACCAAATGGAAAGAGTGGAAGAAAAAACGGCCACAGATGTAAAAACAGACCTGGAATATTTCATTGACATGACATATCTACTGCATTTAATTAAAAGAAGAATGTATGGGAACAATGTATCCCTCTCAATCCGGGTCGAGGGAACAAAATAGGACTGGATTAGATAGGACAACTGCAATCCCCAGAGACATTCCCGTATTTAATGGGAGCTGCACATGTTTGATATGCAGGGAAGTAAGTGGGTGTCCTGGACACAATCCACTATTCATCATAATACCACAGCCTTGCTCATTCCCAGTGAGGAGGCTTTAAACCATGAAACCATATGTAGAATATTAAAAATCATTTAACGTTCAAATGCACATTAGGAAAGCATGCACTCTGGACACAGCTCCAGTCCTAAAGAGCACTGAGAAATCTCTGGTTCGATTGTTAATGGTTATAAGGGAGGTAAACTGGGTTGTGGACACACACCTCTCCAGAGTCATACCTAGGGTGAGGTGATGGGGGTTTTACCCAGGGGCATCCAAATTTAGAGGGGCACTGATCACTTTTCCAGGCTTTTAGAGATATAAAAACAATTGCGCATAGAACCTAGTTAGCAAGAATAATTAGGTGAGAAAGGAAACTGCCAAATAGTGTCTCTCTCTCTCCTCCAGCAATCACAACTTATATGAGTACCTTCTCGACCTTGTCTTGCCCTGATTTGGTCCACTCACCCAACCTGTGGATCACTTTACTGGCAGCATCCTGGTGGCATGCCTCATCTTCCCTGTGGCC
The DNA here is from genome assembly GCA_011680675.1 of Gymnobelideus leadbeateri. NCBI lineage: Eukaryota > Metazoa > Chordata > Mammalia > Diprotodontia > Petauridae > Gymnobelideus > Gymnobelideus leadbeateri. The sequence goes on along the minus strand of WOXC01007632.1, from coordinate 61,252 downwards.
CCCACCCAAATTGAATTGAGAGAGCATTCTGTGTCCCTCTCCAAGGGTACAAGTGCTGGTAGTCACAGCCCTGCCTCTCCTCAGTTCCCTACTCCCTCCTACATGTCTGAGCACACACACACAAAAGGGCCCCTGGAAGAAACATGGACTCTTGCAGACACTCCCTTAGCCTTCGTCCATGAGGCTCACACCACCGTCCCCCCAACAGCTTTGTGTATGTTCAGGATGTTTTATACTCAATGTTCTCTGGACACCTAATAGAACAAAACCTCTTGGAGGGTAGGGACTGCTTTTATTTTTCTCTCTGAATCTCCATTAAACCGTAGTTGAATTACATTTCTACACTCATCCCCACCCCCAGCCCAGCCCATCATCCTGTATCATTACTAATGTCTCTGTAGAATTCCACTTCCCTGACAGATAGGGCCCTGATACCAACAGCATCAAGTGCCTTCACTTCTCATTAAAGACCAGAGGCTCCGGCTCCTCTCCCCCTGCCCACCCTTTGGGGTTAGTCTCCTCTCTTTTTTTTGTTGTTGTTGTTGTTGTTGTTGCTGTTCACATTGAATTGTTTCTCAGACAGAGTCAATATCTGGACAATATTTTCCTGGTCTTTTCATTGCCGCTGAATTAATCACAGCTCGGCCCGAACCACATGGAATTTTATTTCCCATAAGAACCATGTTTACTTTGGTTTACTTGGTTGGAACTCACTGTGCTTATTCAGTCTATAAAGATTTGGTGTAACATATTTTGTTAAACTACATTCAAAGCATTTGCTGACAGATCTTGTCTTATCCAGCTTTCCTTCTATGCAGATGCTTCGAGGTTTTGATCTGAGCTATCTCACCAACTAGGCCAACCCTACCAGCTCCAGCTCCTGGCTCCCAGCTCCGACAGTCGGAGGAAAGCTGCTGGAGATGGGGAGTTCTCTTGGCTTTCTTCGTTGCCAAAAATAAGGCATGCTGGTTGCCTAGCTGAAAGAACGGGGAAGACAGAAGGTAACCAACCCGTGGCTGTGCTCAGGGAGACGTACTGATCATCAACAATTTACACTGAGATTCAGGACGCCAAAGGAAGAACCCAACAGCTCTCTCTCCCCAAGGCTCTGATGGACACCATTCCAACCCTGAGAAGTCATCTCATCCATTCTCCTCCTGTTACAAGGAAGGAAACTGAGGCTCAGAGAAGTCAAGGGATTTGCCAGCGTACTTGTGTGTCCTCAACACCCTGACCTCCCTGTTCTGGACTCTTTCTAGATTCGTAGCTAAACCATGTCACTAGTATAGTAAGTAATAATAATAAAGCTCCTATTATGTTCCAGGCACTATGCTAACTACTTTTTGATCCTTACAAATTTGGGAGGTAGGTTCTATCATTATCCCCACTTTAGAGCGGAGAAAACTGAGGCAAGTGACTTGCCCAAGGTCACACAGCTAGTACGTGTACAAGCCTGGATTTGAATTCAGGTCTTCTTGACTCCCTGATGTGCCCCTTAGCAGCCACTCTGTCTAGAAATCTCCTTTGTTTTCATAGATCCCATCTTGTCCCTTGTGTAGGTGCATGCCATAAGACCCCCAATAGAATATAAGCCCCTCAAGGGCAGATACTATCACCTTCTGTTATGGCCTCCCCAGAAGTGCTTAATAAATGTGGAATGGATAGTCAGTGCTAGTAATCGGGATGTCTATTCACCATACTCTATCCCACTGGGCCTGTTTCTCCTCCCCTGTGCTCTGAGCCATCCCTGGCTCCATGGAACTTAGAAGAAGCCAGGGTCAAGATCAGGGTCAAGATCAGGTGCTAGTCTAAGCTGTCCAGTCACCCTTTCTCACCGGCACTGAGTGGGACCCTTCCCTGCACTGATGTGTCCATAAGCTAAAGCTCCACTGGAGAGTGGGATGGGGGGAAAGACGTATCCAGACCCGCCCTGATAATCAAGAAGCAAAGGCAGGCAGACCAGGGTTTGGGCAGCACTGGGCCTCCCTTTCACAGTGCACACACTCTGTAAGCTACAGGGTGGAGCCTGCAACTGGGTGGGGGCCGGCAAGGGAAAATATGATTTTTATTTATTAAGTCATTTCTTGGGAGAGAGGGAGGCAAGGGCCTGGGAATCTGCAGCTGAGCCTTGGAAGAGGGAAGGAACAGCAGGACCAGGCTTTTGCTTTTTCTTTTCTTTCTTTTTTTTTTCTAATAAAGAGCATGCTTTTCTACTCCCCGCAGGATGGCTATTTTATATCACACGACTACATATTTAGAGGTGAAGGACCTCAGAAGCCAAGTCCAACCCCCTGATTTTATAGACCAGGAAGCCAAGCCCAGAGAGGACCATAGAATCTTAACCCTAGAGCTGGCTGGAGCCTGAAGCCAATACCTTCATTTTACAAAGGAGAAAACCAAGGATGGGAAAGATAAAGAGATGCTAAGTACAGAATCTGAACCCAGGGCATCTGAATCCAAACCTAGCAATTTTAGTTGCAATCAGCCAACAAGTGTTTGTTAATCATCTACTATGTCCCAGGTGCTGGGTTAGAAACTGGGGGTCTCTCCCAACCATCCCCCTCCCAGGAAAGCAGAGAAAGGGAACAGCGGAGCCCCATCAAGCTGTTAAGCCCCTCTACTCCCATCAGAACTGGAACTCAAGCTTTAGAGAGACCGGAGGGATATCAAAGCACCTATTGGGACTTGCTAAGACAACCTTATGAGGCCTTCTCTTCAAAGACAGCTTCAAAATGACAAGAAATTCCAAGATCAAAAATTCCTCCCAAAACTGGAATCAGAAACTGTAGTGATTGGTCCATCAACTTCAAAATTTCCCTAAACCCCATACCAACCAGAATTAATTTCCCCTAAGTATCCCCCTGGCAGGTGCCTGGGAAATCAGGAATTTTCTGAAGGGATGGGAGATTAGCTCTGTTTCATAGCAAAATGGGTCATTACAATTTAGTCAATATTCAGCCTCCTTGAGGCCTGTATGGAAATGAATTTACTAAGTCACCTGATTTCACTAATTCCCTAACCAGTATTATCATGCCATCCTTCTGGGGCAAACTTGAAATGTCTCCATTTCTCCCCCATTGCCCAAGTGTCCAAAGTAGGAAAGCAATGTGGCCTCCTAGCTGGCCTGTTGAAATCAAGGTAAGAAAGACTTCCATTCAAATCCTGACTCTTTCCCCTACCATCGGTGGAAGCTTTACTGGTCAAGGCCTCAGTTTGCTAATTTTTACTAAGAGGAAATCAGATTTAATAGCGTCATGCCTAGGGGAGATGACAAGGATGTTTTTCCCCAGGGTGTTGGATTTAGAGGGCATTGACAGCACATGAAGTCCTTTAGCATGGCAGAAGCAACAGAGCTTAGCACCTAGTTAGCAAGAATAATTAGTTAAAATGGGAAGTTACCAGATGGCGGGCTGGGGTGAGCTCCTTGCCCTGCTCCCCACCACCTGCTCAACTGAGGGCATACAGCCCCACATGCCGCAAGCACAAAAACTCCTGGTGCTAGCTCTGGGATTCAATGAACCTTAAGATAATCTAGCTATAATTTCAGGGTTTGGATCCCCAGGCCTGTGCTCTTTCCTCTAGGTCATTTCTCCATCTAGGGCACATCTAGAGGCTTCTTCTGAGGTGCCCACAGAATGGCCTCCGCCCCTTGTCCTTCCACTCTGCTCTTGCATGAGTCCTGCTTGGGTCCTCATCTGCTGCTGCCTTCTGGGGGCCAGCCGCCATCTCTGAACCAACGCAGCCCTGAAGCAGGTGCAGGCATATTTTAAGCAACAGCAAATAACTTTAATTGAGCTCTCCTTAGACATATGAACCTAGAGAGGGATTTTTTTTCCTCTCCTAATAAAAAAAAAGACCCACAACAGACCAGATGGGTTCATAATAGGTTCTCTGTCCCTACCCAACGTCCCCTCCCCCTCTCTACAATCTCCCCCAATAAATCTTTTTTAGATGTAAAGAAAACTGCTCAGTTGAAAGATGGGACAGTATTTGGTTTCACGCTGTCTGCATACACGGGCTCCCTTTGTAGCCTTGGATGTGGTGCAGAAGGACACAGAAAACAGAAAGTGAGGGTGTGCCACCTGAGACAGTTTTGGCATAGACATAGCCTTGGCCACCCAGCAGCATGGATTCCAAGATTGAGGGCAGAGCTCTGAGTCCTGGCTCTGACACCACTATCTGGGTGAACTCAGACAAATCATTGACATTTTCTATAAAAATGAAGGAACTGGATTATATGAGCTCATCTCCCTTCTAATTCTAAGCCTTATGAATCTAATTGGTTCTGGGAATACAGGATATTAAGGGGAACCATGTTACAGAGGAACGGATCATAGGATCATAGGTTTAAAACTTGAAGGAGCTTTAGAAGCCACCAAGTCCAAAGCCCTCATTTTTCAGAGGAGGAAACTGAGGCACAGAGAGGTTAAAAATGTCCTGCCTATAGTCACATAGCACATAGTGTCCAAGGTTGTCCTGACTTCCAATCCAGTATTCTGTCCATCAGACCATGCTGTCAGAATCAAGACATAGATGGGTGGTGCCCTGAAGGACGTTCAGGGGCTGTGGTTTATGGTTCACTCAGAGTTTCCCATTACTGAGCGTTTCCCATGTGGCTTGCTGGGCATGGCTGAAGATCCCTTCCCTTGCTTATTCGAAGAAGGCATCAAATGTCATGTCCACAATCCCCTAGCTGAAATCAGCCATGTTCTTAGCCTGAAACTCAAGAGACTCAAATTCAGACCCTAATTTGTGTGACTGGGAACAAATCATTCTTCTCTGGAACTTTGTAAACTGAATTGCTTGGAGTTCTATCTCACCTATGGCCCTATATACAAAATGGCACAATGTTGGTCCGACAGGGCCGACAGTTCATCTGAAAAAGACCAGGAGGGAGAGTGGACCACAGGGAGGATCCATAGGGGTCCTCACTGAGCAAAGAAAGCTGGAAGTGACCTGGAGGCCATCTAATCTACTCCTTTTGTTTTCCAGATGATAAAAATAAGGCCCAGGTGAGAGTAAGTGATTTGCCCAAGTTGGTAGGATTTGAACCTGGGTCCTCTGAGTCTATGGAAATGGCCAAGAGGCAGATTCAGACTTGATGTCAAAGGTGAGAAATCTTCCTACCAGGAAGAACTGCCCCAAAGTGAAAGGAGCTGCTTTGGGAGGTCATGAGCTCCTTCTCACTGGAGGTGGCCAAGCAAAGACTGGGCATTTCACAGGTGAAATTTCTTTTTAAGCCCATGGTTCTCTGATTCTAACTTGGAGATTCTATTAATTCTGGGACTCATACTGTCTCACCTGAGCTAAAACTTCCCTCCAGGTGTAGAAACTGGCTAATTCAAAGCAGAATGACTTGAATTCAACCAAGAGGCAGCTTAAAACCTTTGGGGATCCTATCTAGGAAAGGCCATGAAATGAACTGTGCACTCCAGAGAAAGAGGGAGCCAGCATCAGGCAGGCCAGACGAGAGGGTTCATGAGTTACTTTACAGATGTATGATGTGTTCCACTGCCCCATATGAAAATGCCAACATGGGGGGATAAGAGAAATGCACTTGAGAACACACACATATACACACACACAGAGAAATACACATACACACATACACACACACACACACACAATGAATGAATTCCAGACAAGTCAAGGAGAAAAAAGAAAGAAAGGCTTCAAGATCTTGCCTGAGGCAAGATAGATGCAGTCCACTCAGGATTCTGATTTATGGCTGCTGAATTATGTGGTAGGAGAGCCCAGAAGGAGTAGTTTACTACAGGAATTACTGCAGGTAAATGTTGGTTGGTATTTTAAATCACTCACTAATATTGATAGGCTAATGCCTGTCACTCTTACTTAAAGTTCACCAAAAAAAAAAAAAAAATCCAACCCCACATCTTCAACTTGTTACCAGCTCTGTGGGTCCATGTTAGCTGCATCTTTTTTTTTTCCTGTAACCAAACCTGCTATATTATTGATGATTTTCAAAGTCACTGGTCACAGCCCACATCTGGATTTTAAATAGGTAGAAAACATTCACACACCAGCACCAAGGCAGGCCTGGTCTTCTTAGGCCCGTAGGAAATATATTGGCTATTCCTAGTGCCTCCAAGAGACCAGCCAATGTTAGAAGAAGCAAATGGTACCAGAAGGGCTAAGGGCATTCCTCCTTCCCTGGTGATGGCCCAGCAACTACAAGCAGAGAGTTGCTTTTTTTCCAAGAGGAAAAGTCACTGAGTCTGTTGGTGGCAGAGTCAAAACTCCTTCATGCATTTATTCATTAAAGCACCAGCTTTACTATGTACCTACTATGTGGCAAGTAGGCATCAGCAATACAAAATATAAAAAGGAAGATGGTGTATGACCTCCAGAACCTTAGAGCATCTTGGAGAAAAGTCAGAGAGTCAACAAGCAAAGCAATGATAAGGTTGGGGTTCTCCTCATCAGGGAGTCAGGACAGGCTCCATGTAGATGACAGCACTTGGACTGAATTGAAGGGAGCCAGTGATTCTAAGAGGGAGAAGTGAGGAGGGACACCTTGTTCAAACACGGAGACAGAATGGCAAAGATGACTCATTGAACCCCAGGCTGGAGCCCTGCATTGTAAATGCAGATGTTTTGAATTCTATTTTTTTATCAAGTTTCTAAAGCACATTATTTACCCAAGGGGCCCCCCATGGGGACCTAGGGCATAGCACATAATTAGGCAGCCTGTGAAGTGTTTTGTTATTTACCTGAGAGATCCAGGCGGCTCCTCTGATACCAAATGGTCTCCCAGGTAAATATGAACTTAAGCAGATTTTTAAAAAAAATAGTAAGCCAACATTAAAATATGTATTTAGGGAGTCTTTAAATGCTGATTTCATCCTTTTAGTTAAGAGTTTTTTCTATCTCCCCCTCCCTCTAGCCTCCTAAGTGGAATATTATTTATGCAAATTTAGTTCCTTTGGAATGATTCTAATCCACACCATATTTACAGACAGAGCAGGCTCCCCACCCCACCCCCATACTTGGCTGGTGGAATAATAGGAGCACAGACAGAGGTAGAGTTTTGACTCTTTTCAATAAGTGACTTGGTTGGGGGGGGGGGGGGGCAGGGCAGCATAATTCCGTTTATGTAGTCTGTAAAGCCCTCTTTCCTTCCCAAAGCCTCCAAGCTATATTTCTGATCAAACATGGATAAAAGCATGAAATATCTACCCTCTAATCTGTCAGTTGAATAAGAAACTATGCCACCCCCCAAAACCACCACCACTCATCGGAGATGGGCTCAACTGTTGTTCTGTTTGGGGCCCAAAGAAGGCTTGATGTTTAACATGATGGGCATTGGAGCTCTGGCCAGCCTCTAACAATACCAGTGGTTTTGGATGAGAACTTGACCCTTAAGAATTCTAGCCCAGGAAAAATACTGAGCATGAGTTGAGTAAAGATACCCAACTAGCTCCAGTCACTACTGGACCCTTGTTATGGATCAGAACACAGTCAAAAATGAACCTGGGGGGCAGCTAGATGGCTCAGTGAGTAGAGCACTGGCCCTGGAGTCAAAAGGACCTGAGTTCAGATCCGCCTCAGACACTTAACACACACACAAACAAAAACCTAGCCATGTGACCTTGGACAAGTTACTTAACCCCAATTGCCCTCCGAAAAGCAAAAAAAAAAAAAAAAATGAACCTGGGCTTCATAAATACCAAAATAGAATTCCCCTGGAAGAGGAAGTTAACTCCCAGTTAGCTGCAAAAGGCCACCATTTTGTGAACTAGAAACAAGGTGGGTAGGTGCCCACCAGTCAAGGGATGGTTAAGCAACCACAGTATGTAGACTGTGACTGTGTAGTGAGAAAGAAAGAATATGAGGAACTCAGAGAAAAAGGAAAAGTGTTGTATGAATTGATACATGATTTAAGCAGAACCCGGAAAATAATCTATACGAGTACAATGAAGTGACTAGAAGGGAACCAGACTGAATTACTGGTCCTGGGAGGACCTGGGTCCATGGGGAAGGGAAGGGTGGTTTATGGGGGCTGAATGTTACATACACTTGACTAATTCCATCACTGTTTTTTTTCGGGGGGAGGGTGGCTAAATTCTTTTCTTTGTTATAAGGGAATGTTCAATTATCTAAAATGAATGCAACACAAAAAGAAAAGGCATATATAAAACTTTTTTAAAGAAAAGGAATCATGTATTTGCCACTGAACCAAATGACTGTAAAACAGTATTTGGAGTTATGCTTCTTGGAAAATATGGTTTCCAGTACACACAGAGAGCCAGCCTAGGACTGGAGGTGTTAACACAATGATGCAACCTTGGTGGGGGAAAGGGAAGGGAAGGGAAAGGAGAGGAGAAGAGAGAAGAAGGAAGGTATAGTTTTCCAAGAACTGCATTTTTCTGACATCTTGTGCATATTGAGGCCCGTGGAGACTTCCCATTTTCCACACTCAGCACTTTGGGGGTCAGCAGGGTCAAGGCACCAGTATTCCCAACAGATTTCTGATAGTTCATCCAGAACAGCCCAGCTACTGACTGCTCCTCCCCTCTCGTTAGGAAGCTGACATTGATTTAAAGAATAAGCATTGCCTTGTTTCTTTTTTAGTTATTTACTTAGTTATCTGGTTATTACTATAAGCCAAAAGCAAATGGAACCATTGGACTGATTGTGGCCCAGTAATCGATCCATGTTCAAATCTGTACAGCCTATTGAAAGGTGGGGGGAAAGGGGAGTAAGAGGAGGCAGAGCTCCCCTTCTCTTCATTTCTCAGAAATATCCAATGTTTAGCTTGTTCACAAGAGATCAAGAACACAATTGCCAAGCATATTGTCTGCTTGGACCTGGGAGCCTCTACTGGAAAATACAACAACAGGGGCATCACAATTGACAGTGGTCAATGACACATGAAATTACCAGGGTATTTGCAGGTGGGAGCTTTGTTCTTGGGAAAGCTGTCCCCAAACCAAGAACTAAAGGAACACAAGGTTGTGCAGGCAGATGAATTTGGCAGTAGCCAAGCCCTTTCTCCCCCTGTCTCTGTGGCTTCAAGACCAGGATGGAATCCAGAAGCACTTTCACTGGATCTGGTAGTGAGCCAGTGGAGTGGACCAAGATATGTACCAAGATAGTGATCATATTGTGTCATTTGCAAGGATTTTAATTAATTTAATTAAAGACATCGATCATGTGTTCATTTATTATTTCCCCAATTAACCCACTCTGTCATAAATACTTTTATGGAAACAAGATCTATGCAAGCCTTCTCCCATAATTCATGTGCTCAGACCACAGAATTGCAGTTTTGAAAGTTGGCAGGGACCTCAGGTAGAACTCATGCCCAGAAGGAATCTCCACTCTAACACACCCAACATCCAAGTGGTCAGCTCCACTGAGACCTCCAAGGAGGGTGGACCCACTAGGCTCCTGACAAACAACTTCAGGTCCCTTTCAACTCTAAACAGAAGATATTATTTTTCATTTTAAAGGTGGGGAAGGGTTTTTTCTTCTCTCTCCAATACATTAAAACATTTTTCCTGAGTGGTTAGAAGTTGGTGTTGTTCAAAGTATAACAGAGGAACATAGGCTCCTACATTTTTGGAATGGGAATAATAACCATAGGCTTCAACAAAGAGGTTAAGTGACTTGCCTGAGGTCACACTGCTAGTATCTGAAGCCAGATTTGAACCCATGCCTTCCTGAGTTCAGACCCGGTACTCTATCCACAGCACTTCCAGCTTCCTCCAAGAAGCCTTCCCTGATTTCCCACAACTGGTAGTGTTCCCTAACTCTGGAAATTACCTTGGATGTGCATCGATTGTCTTCATCTCTACATGTTCTATAATAGTGTAGGAAAATTTAAGCTTTGTGGAAGGAGGAAGTGTTGGGTGGCTGTTTTTTTCCCCCAGCACCTAGAATAGTACCTGTAACATCGGTCATGCTTAGTAAATGTTTATTGGAGGAATACATTCACAAGGCAAGCATTTAATATTGCAAATAGTTTGATCCAATTAAAAAAGGACTTATTAGAAAGAAAACTGGCAGACTGGAGGATTGCGTTTAAACAGAACCCACAGGGGAGTTCAAGGCATCACCAGTACAGCCATCAGTGAAATGTAGAAAATGGCAACCCAGAAGGGGAGAGGCTGGGGTTAGAATGCTGCCTGCCCCAGATGGGGCTCGCCCCATCTGCCATCTCGAGCTGGAAGGAGCTTGGAAAGTCTTCAAGGCCAATGCTTACCATTTTGCTTTGTATGTATGCATTTGCTTACTGTCTCCTCTATTAAACTATAAGCTCCTTGAGGGCAAGGACAATCTTTTTCAACGTTTTTTGTATCTCCAGAGGTCACCACAGTGCCTGGCACATAGTAGGCATTTAATACACATTTACTGAATTCAATTGAATTGAAACACCTCAAGGACAGTAAGTAATTCGTCCAAGGTCACACAGAGCTGGGATTCGAACCCAAGCCTTCTGGCTCCAAGTCCAGTTGCCTTTCCAGTGCACAGGAATAAAGCCAGCTCCTGATTTTGCCAGATTATTTCTCTTCTTGCAGTGAGTCATTCTTACCAGGCTCTTACTTTTCAGGCTTCTGGACCCAAACAGTAAAATAAAGATGACGAAATTCCCTCCAATGAAAATCAAATCTGCTACCTCATGCTTTTTTTTTATAATAGAGAATTAAAATATCTTCATTTCTCCAATATGATGTGGTTCATTATTAAATTATTATTGAATCAAGTTCCGGGAAAAAAAAAAAAGAGCGGCAGCTTTTTCCTATGGTCTTCTAGGCAGTTGGAGGGAGCCCAGCGACATTTCCTTGTTTTTGCTAACTTGGTCAGTGGGATAAGGATGGCTTTCAAATACCAGTCAAGAGCTAAACTACAGTATCTCAACACCCCCTGTCATTTTGTAGCTATCCTCACCCCTCCCCACCCCGCACCAGGGTCCAAATTCCAGCCCTCTGCCTTTGGAAACACTCACAATGTTCTGGGCAAAACTGTAGGAAAATTACATGATATAGGGTCAGCTGCCAAAATACAAGGTCTTTGCAATTGAAGGCCAGCAATGCTAGGGCACTGGCTTTGTGAACCTGATACATTTTCCAGGGTTTGGAATGTCCATATCCCATGTATTCTAAGAAGGTGGGGGGGGGGGGGGAAGAAAGGAAGGAAAGAAAGAAAGGAGGAAGGAAGGAAAAAAAGAAGGAAGGAAGGAAAGAAAGAAAGGAGGGAGGGAGAAAGGAAGGAAGGAAGGAAGGAAGGAAGGAAGGAAGGAAGGAAGGAAGGAAGGAAGGAAGGAAGGAAGGAAGGAAGGAGAGGGGGAAAGGGGGAGGGGGGAGAGAAGAAAAGAGAAGAGAAAAATAGAAAATTAACTTCCCTTACTTTGCCTAGCTTCTTCCTGAAAGCCAAAAAGCCTTTTAGACCTTTGGAGGATGGAAATATGTGCACGTGATGTTATATGTTAAAAATAATGATTATTGTTATTATAATTATTACTACTATTACTGTATTTTTTATCTATGTGGCCCTCTCCCTATAAATATGGATTTGAAAGCCTCTAAGTGGTTTGCCAAACCCCATCAGCTAATAAAGGGTTTAAACTTTGCCACTCTGGGGTTAATGTGGAAGGCTTGTCAACATCAGATTGTTTAGACATTAGGAGGAACGAGCTGTGTGCCTCCCTTTAAACCCCTCGTTCACTGGGAAGGCAGCATCCAGTGGATTTACCCGACTCTAAGTGATTCCAGATGAGCTGCGGCGACGAGCAGCAGTCTCAGGGCACTTATTCATTCCACATTAAAATCTCATGTTCCCCAGGCTGAGCTGTTATCTGACGGAGATCTGATTAGGGATTACGGAAAAGAGGCACTTCCAGACCTGGAGCCCCAATAGATTAGGCAACCCTGGTAACTGACTAGCAATCCTCTTCTAGCATGGGTGGGAAGGAGCAAGCAAGGAAAGATGGCGGCTGCACATCCCTAGGATGGGATGGGATGTAGGGTCCCAGGAACAAAGGTAACCTATGAGCCACACTCAAAGTAAATAGACATCTCAGATCTGGATGAGTAGAATTTGAAGTATCCCAGATTTTGACCTGGAAAGAACCTCAAAGGTCACTCCCTTCATTTTCCAGATGCAGAAACTGAGTCCTAAAAGGGTGAAATGACTTATATATCATAGAAGTGCACCGAGAAGGCACCTTAGCAGTCACCTAGTTCAACCTCCTTGTTTTACAGATGAACAAAGGCCCAGAGAGGGGAAGAATTTAGAATCAACAGATCATAGATTAAATCACTGGGTCAATAAGCATTTGTGGTCAGGCTCCATGCTAAAGGCTGAGGATTCCAAGCACTTTTACAACCTTGTTTTCAAAGAGCTCACATTCTAATAGGGGCAGACAGCATATAAATAACAAGGGACATTCCAGATACATGCAGAGTCGATGGAAGACAACCTCAGAAGGGAGCAACGGTGGCAAGAGAAAAGTCTCCTGGAATATTGGAGCTGGAGCTTACAGAAACCCAGGGAAAGGACGAGGCAGAGGTGAGGACACTGAGCTTTCCTGGAATGGAGACAGCCAGAGAAAGTGTACCAAGTGGGGAGAGGACACATCATAGGGGAGGAATAATAAGCCAGGAGGCTGGTGTAACTGGAGCCTGGTCAGAAAGGGCATGTAGCCCAACCCTCTCATCTCATGGGTTAGGTACCCAGAGAGCAGCTGTGACTCACCCCAAGTCACACAAGCAGTGAGTTGACAGAGTCGATATTTGAACCAGGTGCTACCTCCCAATCGAGCCCTTTTCCACTGGACATACCATCAAACCTCAGAGAAGCTTACCCCACCTCTGATCTACCAGAGGAGGTTTCAGAAGCAAGGATTAGGTCTGTTTCACTTGGTTGTGTGCCCAACACACTAGGACTGAGGCTTAGACACACTTAGCAAACGTTTCATGATTGGTTGGTTGATTGATTGATTGACGGACCAGGTCTACCTGGTCCACCAACCCATCAATTCTGCCTTGAGCCTCCAGCTGTGGCTTTCAGAAGGGAGCTGAAATGGCAAGAGGATAAAGAGGAAGAAAGGGGAACACAAAAGAAAATGAGGAGGAAACATCTTTGTAGTTCACCTAATGAAGATCTGCCTTTCTTTCCTGTCGAGCAAAAGAAAGAAATTCCTTCCTGACCCCTGGGAAGACCAATGTTTCTTCGGAATGAGAGATCTGAGCACCCTCCTCCCTTCTCAGAGAAGAGCCAGTGTTACTGATGGGCACCTTCCTTGGGGCTCCCTAGAAGACCTAGGTCTCCTGGCAATAGACTGATGTTTATTTGGAGCTTAGAGGTAGAGATGGGGGAGAACTGGGGGGGGGGGGGCGGGGGGAGACGGAAGAACAGGAAGAGAATGTGAAACTTTCAATGTCAGCACAAGAGAAAGAACAGAGAAACTCGACTTTATTTATTTTTCCCAATGACCCATCCTTTCAGTTCTGGCTTTTTTAACTGTCACTTTTTTTAAATGACCCTTTGTCACTTTGAAGAGGTTGGTGAAGTACCATGAACCCCCCAGCTGATAGACTGTGGTCACAGGCTGCTGGGCAGCTTGGTTTCAGCCCCAGAGTCCATCAGAAGCACCTGTCACCGAACTCTTGTCACCCGAGAAGGCCTAGCGGAACATCTCAAATGCATCGACGAATGCCATTGTCTGGCCCACCTCCCATCGGGGCTCCCCGAGGGAAAAAGTAGAGGACAGCTCCAAGCAGGGATTCCAGGTGAAGGCAAGAGAAGAGGAGGAGGACAAAACCTAGTCCACAAGGGCCCATGGGGAGGGCAGAAGGTCCAGGGAGACCAGGCCAGCCAGCACCATGGCAGTCAAAGAGAATACAGTTGGGGTGTTGGGCAGCCTTTTTTTTTCTTAATGACTACTCCACACTAGTCTCCCTCCCCCATACAATCACAGGAATAGCTCAGGCCACACCAAGAATCCTGAGAGCAGTCAAGATGATCCAGGTTGCTGGAAATCACTCTACAATGCCACAGGCAGATATTGGAGAGGATGGGACTGGCCATGAAGTTCAGTCATTAGGAGCTGGTAGAGGAATCCAGGCCATAAGGTGGAGGGAGCAGCCCCTTGGACCTTGGGGATCTAAGTGCCAATCCCCTTACCTGACCCCTTACCTAACTTCACCTGTGGCCCCAAAGGCAGGGCAAGCCATTTGTGGTAACTCACCACCTCCAATAATGACATTATATAAATCAAAGAAAATTTAGAGGGATTGGCCTCCCTTTACACATGGGAGGAGGGGAAGCATGTTCTCTGCAATCATTAAAGTTTATTAGAAGCAACCCAGATGTGGATCTGCCAGATGCAGCTGGTGTATTCTAGGTGGCAAACTTCTCTATGCAAGCATGCATATGGGTGTGGGTGTCTAGAATAATAAAAATAACAAAAATAATAATAACTCATATTTACAATGTATTTTCATGTTTCACCCAACATGTTAGTCTATACTGCATCCATGTGCACACACAGTTTGTATAGATGTGTGTGTTATATATACATGCATGTACATGAGAGACAGACAGAGACAGAAACAGAGAGAGGAGGAGGGAAAGGGGGGAGAGAAAAGAAAAGAAAAGATGGGTGATAGAAAAAGAGGAGAAGGAGGAGAGAGGAGGAGATGAAGAAAGAGAGAAGGAGGGAAAGGGGGAGAGAAAAGACAGGTGATAGAAAAAGAGGAGAAAGAGAAGGAAACAGGGAGAAAGATGAGAGAGATAGATAGAGAGACAGAGGTAGTGGATAGAAAGTTGGTCTCAGTGTCAGGAGGGCCTGAGTTTGTATCCTGCCTTAGACTTATAATGGCTGAGCCACCTTGGGCAAGTCATTGCCACTCATGGTACCCCAGGCACGTCCCTAAGGCTTGCAGGTACAGGCAAGTGGACAATCTGTACTGGTGTGCAGTTTCTACAACTAGGGCTCTCCATGTTATTGAAATAATGGATCTATAAAGGGGAAGGGATTCATAATTAAAGGATCATAGAGTTAGCCAGTTAACAAGTGTTTACTATGTGCCAGGAGGGGCATAGTGGATAGTGTGGATAGAGTGCCAGGTTTGGAGTCAGGAAGACTAATCTTCCTTAGTTCAAATTTTGCCTCAGACACTTACTAGCTTTGTGACCTTGCACAAGTCACTTAACCCTGTTTGCCTCAGTTTCCTCACATGCAAAATGAGCTGGAGAAGGCAATGGCAAACCCTTCCAGTGTCTTAGCCAAGAAAACCCCAAATGTGGTTATGAAGAGTCAGACCGGACTGAAAAAACAACACTTGTCAGGCACTATGCACTGGGGACACAAAGAAAGGCAAATCCTGCCTTCAGGATGTTCACAGTCTAACAGGGGAGAGAACACGTCCAGAGCAGAAGAGATTTGAGTTGACTCCCAGCTCCTCCATTTTCCATCTAGGGGAGCCTAGGCAAGCCAATGTGGTAGGGATGAATTAGAGAGTGTCAAAGGTCCTGACCAGCTGGGCTCAGGCCCCAGCTCCAACACCTACTAGCCATCCAATCAAGGCACTGAACCTTCTCCGGGCCTCGGTTTCCTCACCTGTAAACTGGGAACAATGATGTTTTTCTGAAAGCTGATCTGAAGAAAAGTAGAAAAAGTGGCACAAATCTACGGGCGGCTCCAACTAACAGGCTGGGTCCTTATGGGACCACAAATTGCCAGCTGGGAGGAGAGAATGAATCCATTGTTTGAGCAGAAATGGAAGCCGTAACAGATTCAGATGATGGTCAGTCAGTAAGTCAGTCAACAAACATCTGCGTGGTTACCATGCACCAAGTCCCACGCTAAATTCTGGGGATAGAAAGAAAGGCGACAATAAGAACCATAACAAACAGCCATAATGACCGGCAGCAGTCCTCACCTTTAAGATACTTCATAGTGTTCCATGAATCTATTCCTTATCTTTGTTCATCATTGAAGGATCCAAGTAAACAAAAGACCACATAGCCCAGGAGGAAAAGAGGGAGACCTCAGCGGGGGTCACCCTCTGACCTTCCCCTAACTGTGACCCAAGGGCACCTTATTGCCCCTGCTGGGAGAGGTATTCAAAAACCTATTCCCTGCACATCACCATTGCAGGGGGAGTCAGGAGGAAATGAAGGGGGCAAGCTGCCAGAAGTGGGCCCTGCTTGCCTGGAGTAGACAACTATACCCTTGCCAGCTGCAGCTCCCCCCCCAACCCACCCACCCCCTGCCTGTGAGTCATTATGTCACCACTAGGCCCGTGCACCAGGCTCTGGCTGAGGCATGCTGGGTAATACTTTTAAAAGTCCATTTCCCCGAGCAAGGGAGAAGCAGGTGGAAATCAGAACCCCTGAAGGGCAGATACTATGAAAGCCCCCAAAGGCAATTCTCCAGTAAACGAGCAACAGCAAAGCTGGCATTTATCCCAAACTTTTAAATTGACCTTCTCTCCATAGCTGGGACTTAATGCCTCCAAAACCAAGCTAATTCCAAAAGTCACCTTCTCAACTTCTCAGTACAAGGTGTGTGTGTGTGTGTGTGTGTGTGTGTGTGTGTGTGTGTGTGTGTGTGTGTGTGTGTGTCCATGTTTAACAAACGGGAGCTCAGGTACAGCCTTCCCTTGCAAACCTTCTGACGTCCTCAGCTGCTGAAATTAAATCTGAATGGTTCGTCTCTTTTTATTATATGATGGGCCATATGCCACCAAAATGAAAACCCAACTGAAATCCCAGTCCAGATAAAGGGCGTGAAAAACTGTTCCGGCCACAAAGTACAGACAATGTTTAAATTGTATTCAACAAGAATACCCAGCCCCCTCCCATTTCAAACAACAATCCCACCCCCCCACCCCCCCACCCCCGCCAAAAAAAAAAAAAAAACTTCAGGAAGGAAACTGTGGTTAAATCATCCCATAGTTTGGCCAAAAAAAGGGGAAAGGAATTAAAAAAGGCGCTTGGTTCTGAGCAGGACTCACATGCTAATAAAAAGCCGGATTGTATTGCTTTGCACTAGAGCTGTCAAATTCTCAGCAATGAAATACAGATCCTGACTTTCCCAGTCCCCGGAGTCCCACCCCCACAGACCACCAGAAAGGAACAAGGCGGAGGCTGCACAGACTGCCCAGCCTTCTTGTTTACACCCCGCTTCCTCGGTTGCCTTTTTCTGGCCTAAGTGTAGCTTGGGCTTAATCAAGTTTCCCCAATCCTCAGACTATAGCTGACTAAAGGGCTGGGCTCCTCCCAAGGACCCACTGTCCAGGTTTGGGGCTGCCGAGGTTGGTTTGGCTCTGAGGCTGGGAGGGGGGTGCTTTCTCTATTTGGTTTTTGGGAGGTTTATTGTTGTTGTTTTGTTGTATGTGTGGGTGGGTGGTTTTTTTTACAAACATCTACTAACTTAATCTTGGGGCATTGAAGCAACTGTCTGTGTGTTTTTAAATAAAAACAAACACTTTTTTTAGAGGGTATGGAAGAGAGGAAGCAAGGAAGGAAGGAAGGAAGGAAGGAAGGAAGGAGAAAGAAAAAGAAAGAAAGAGAGAGAAAGAATGAGGGAAAAACAGAACTACAGAAAGCAAAAGAGAAAAAGAACTGAAAAATGAAAAAGAGAAAAAATTGCACTAGAAAGAAAGGAAGGAAAGAAGGAAGGAAGAAAGAAAATATTACCATTTCACAAGTTCCCCCTGTGGCCTCAAAAGCCCCTCCTCCTCCATCAAAAATTCATAAAGGGGATCAGCATTCTTAACTGAATGGATCCCAGTGGCACCATAGACCTTGTTGGATAGAGAGGCAATAAATATCGAATTATACACCTCATGGGCAGAGAGGGCTGAAGACTGGGCCTCAGACCCTGCACATGGTCCCTGGGGGAGCTGGCTCCAGACTCAAGGTCCAGCACAACAAGGAAATGGGTCAAGTGTGTCAATTTCTAGACCACTGACCTCTGACCCATCTTGACCCTGGGAGTCCACCTTCTAAACATCAGCTGCATCACATACCACATGAAAATGGCCCAATACCTTGAAGGGGGGGTGGGGGAAGAGGGGATGAGGTGATGTGGGGGCAAGAAGAGAAATGGGAGCTGGCCCACCTGGTTAAAATTGGGGGAAGGAAGCTTCTGAGGCCACGTCACTCCACTATTCACCCCAGAACAGAGCTGATCAAATAGAAGACCAGACCAGGAAAGAGCCAAGAGCTCTAGTGTACACAGTCTGGCTGCTCTGGCCACAGAGAGATTTCATGAGAGACACCTTGGGTGTGAGACCCAGAATCAGGAGATCTAGGTTGAATCCACTGTGTGATGACAAACAAGTCATTTTAAGCTCTCTAATCCCCAAACAGTAAAACAAGGGTAATGGTCCCTGCCCTACCCATCCTCCAGCGTCGCTGTTAGGAACCCTTGGCAAACCTGAACGAACCATGAGAAAGAGCACAACTTGGAACTTGGAAGACCAAGGTCCCTGCTTCTGGGACTTATGGACCTGGGCAGGTCATCTCCCATCTGAGAACATCAATTTCCTCATTCCAGTACCCAATTCACAGGGTTGGCATGAGGCTCCAATGTCCAATGGGATATTGAAAGTGCTTTGTAAGCCCTAAAGTGCTAGTTACTGTTTTGCTTGACTACTGTAAGCTCATATCATCTCTACTTCTTTGCATAGACTACCCTCTCCCCATTCCATTTCCCTACCCATTGCCCAAATCCTGCACATCCTTCAACACAGTTTCTTGAGGATGGGAACCATTTTGTTTTTGTCTCTATTTACCCAGGGCCCAGCCAACTGGAAGTGCTTGATTAAAGATACTCGAGTTAATAATATTGCTAACAACAGCAAACACTTAGGGAACTTTAAGATTTGCACAGCACTTTGCCTGATATGTTGTTGATCTTTACAACCCCTCTGGGAAGTAGGGGCTGGGGGTACCCTCATTTTACAGGTCAGGTGAGGTGACTTGTTTTTTAAAAATATACTTGGTAATATTCACACGTGGGTGAGGCAGAAGAATTCCAATCTGCTTTTTTAAATTAAAAAATTGATACGATTAAAGTTTAAAGGCTGATCTGTACGTGTATATGTGTACATGTACATACATTTCCTGGTTTCAGACATCTGATCTTGGGTGGGGAAACCAGACATTCCCTAATATTTCCTTCCTCTTTTCCCTGCCCTACAGGAGATTCTTTCCACGTGCCCAAAAGACTGGACTTTGTAGAGAACCATCTGAGAGACTTGACCTATCTCTTCGGTTGACTGAGGGACTCCTGGTCCAATTGGCCAGTAACCCCAGGCACTCATTCATTTTTTCTCCTCTCCCCAGCCTGTAGCACTGACTTCAGAATCAGGAGATCTAGGTTGAATCCACTGTGTGATGACAAACAAGTCATTTTAAGTTCTCTAATCCCCAATTTTTCTTTGAACTCATATCACCAGATCATAAGAGAATGGCCAGTTGACTTTCCTAAAATCATTAACCTCAAGCTGTAATCAACCCATATATAACATTTAGGAAGCACTGACTATGAACCAGGCTCTGAGCGAAGGATCCAAAGTCAAAACAGTCCCTGCCCTCAAGAAACTTACCTTCTACCAGAGGAGGCAACATCTACATACGTAAGTCTATACAAGGGACATACAGAATAGTGGCTAGGTGACCTTTGAGGGGAAGCCACTGGGACACCAGGAAAGGCTTCCTGCAGAAAGAGGGGGTGAGGTGAGCCTTGAGGGAAGCCAGGGATTCCAAGAAGGGGAGCAAAGGCCCAGACATCTATCCTAACCCCCTCATTTTACATAGGAGCATGCAGCCGGTGAGCTTTGTCAGTCAGTAAATATGCCTTTATTAAACACTTACTGAGCGCTGCAGCGGCTAGGTGGCAGAGTAGATAGAATGCCAGCATTGGAGTTAGGAAAACTCCTCTTCTTGAGTTCAAATCCAGCCTCAGACACTAACTGTGTGACCCTGGGAAAGTCACTTAACCTTGTTTGCCTCAGTTTTCTCATCTGTAAAATGAGCTGGAGAAGGAAATGGCAAAGCACTCTAGTATCTTTGCCAAGAAAACACCAAACAGGGTCACAGACAGTTAGACACAACTGAAATGACTCTACAACAAAAACAGACCAGGCACTGGGGACCCAAAAGCAAAGGTCCCTGCCCTGGAGAAGTTCACGTTTTAATGGGAAAGAGGATATGAAAATAACTAGGTACAGTGACTTGCTCAAGGTTACAGAGTCTGTAGTAGCAAAGCACTCAGTGACTTGTTCACAACTTTAATTCACAAGGACCTCAGTAAATGACAACTTGGGGGGCCATGTCTGAGCTGATCCATGCTTGAATATGTGCCTGGCAAAATGCACATCCAGCCTCTGCTTAAGACCCCAGTAAGGGGCTTTCCCCACCATCACCACTCCCCAAGCTCTCCTTATTAAGAATTGCTTTCATGGGGGGGGCTAGGTGGCGCAGTGAGTAGAGCGCTGGCCCTGGAGTCAGAAGGACCTGAGTTCGGATCCGCCCTCAGACAACCCACACAAACAAAAACCTAGCCCTGTAACCTTGGGCAAGTTACTTAACCCCAATTGCCCTAAAGGGGTGGCTAGTTGGCGCAGTGAGTAAGAGCGACCTGAGATCAAATCCGGCCTCAGAAAATGAGCACCCACACACAAATAATGACTAGCTGTGTAACCTTGAGCAAGTTACTTAACCCCAATTGCTTAAAAAAAAAAAAAAAAGAATTGCTTTCATTATTAGGAAGGCTTTTGTTTTGTTTTTCCTTCTACTAAACCTAAATCTGTGTCTTTTTAGGGAGTCCTGAATGCTGGAATTCTCTCTACCAACAGAGGACACTGATATGTGCTCCAGAGTGTAGCCTGAGGTTAAGTGACTTTGCCAAGGTCACATGTGCCATGTCAGAGATTTAAACCCATTAGACCTTATTTAAACAATCCATCAAGACATCCTGACCCACGTCCAGAATCTACTGGCCATTCCAGTCTGCCTGATAGTCTGCAACATTTCAAGTTCTCCAAAGTGATTTACATATAGTATCTATTTAAGCTGATAAATTTTTATCATGTGTTTATTTTATGAAAAGTATTGAGCTTTTGATGCAAGGTATAATGGGAGAGGAGAATGAGACTATTGTTTATAAATGCTGTTGGAAGCTAAGAATTGTCAGTGATCTTGAGTGCACCTATTGAAAGGGGGCTGAATTTATCGTTGAAGTTGGGGTTCACATCCTATCACGTGCTACCTCCAGGACCTCAAGTAAGTCGTTTCTTCCTTTTCTCTGGTCCTGTCCTTATTTCTAAAATTAGGGGTTCAGACTGGACGACTGCTGACACCTTTTCTAGCTCTAAATCCATGATGCTGTGATTTGGACAATAACTGAACAAGATGGGAAGCTATTGGTGCTCTCTCTCTTCAAATTACCATGGATGTACTTACCTTTGCCCTGGCCCTGTAAATTCCTGGAGGACAAGAAGCTTTCCATTTTTGTCTTTGTTCCCCTGTGCCTAGCGCAAGGCCTGACACAGAGCAAGAGCTTAAGAAGTAAATGTTTAATAAATGCTTGTTAGAATCCATCAGATTGTGAATGGGATCTGCCCCAATAGGGAAAATACACACACTAAGAGGCATCTAGATCCAGCTACCCCAAAGCAAACAAAAACAAAGAATTAGCATCTACTAATAAAGCTTCTTTGAAATCAGAATAGAAAGATTATTTCCAATTTGGTGTTAGTATTTTTTACAAGATAGTTCATGAAAGCACCCTGTGTTTGAGCTCTCTCTGTCTCTCTCTCTCTGTCTCTCTCTCTCTCTCTCTCTCTCTCTCTCTCTCTCTCTCTCTCTCTGTCTCTCTCTCTGTCTCTCCCTCTCTCTGTCTCTCTGTCTCTCTCTCTGTCTGTCCCTGTCTGTCTCTGTCTGTCTCTGTCTGTCTCTGTCTCTGTCTCTCCTTTGATACAAACAAGGTTCAAGGCCATGGTGGAAAGGCAGGATGAGAAGAGAAACCAGATTCCAGGCTCTTCTCAAGCTCCCTTTGTCTCAGGCACCATCTTTCTTTCTGTCTTTAAATACCCTGGCTTGTAAGTGGCTGCAATGCTCATGAATTATGAAAGCACTCTGGGTATTCCCATTGCTAGGCATGCATCAACCAAGCCTACAAGCTAGAGAGAAGATGATGGGTTTTATCTTGGGTGCCAATTGAAATTTAGAAAACAAAACAACACCCCCCCCAAAAAAAACAGTCTTGCTCATGATTTTTCCCTTCCTAAAGTCAAATACTCTTCTAATACTCATGGTTCTATTAGCTCATGGATTCAGATGTCCTCTCCGATGAGGAAGATCTCAGCCCATTTCTCCTTTGTACTCATCATTCATATCCTCTTGGAGGTTCAAAACAGGGAATCTTCCTCACAGGCTCAAAGCTTTGCTCCATTTTCTTGATATCATACTTTTATTTTGCTTAGTATCACACATTATTTTTCATAAAAACATTTTTGAAAGATTTGGAAGTGTTTAAGACCATTCGAAATAATGAAATTAAATGACAATAATTTAAATAACATTTGAAAAGGCAACCCCAGGTCCTTAGAATCCTTGGAACAAGAAAATGGTACCCAGGGTAGGAAAGGGTTAAAAGAAAATCTATGTGCTTGTTCATGGAGACATGTGTGGGTGTAAAATAGTGACTGAGTAAAAGAATTTTGGGATTTGTATCTGGAGTGGAAATAAGTTTTCCAAATGCAGTGTAAAGGGAGGGGAGGAGGGGCTCCTAAAGAATAGCTCAACTCCCTGCTTTAACCATGAGCAAATTTGGCTAAATGAATGGGAATGTCAGATTTACACCATTGCATTAACCAGATAATTGAAAGAGTATGCAAAGCGCCTCACAAATCCAGGTTGGCCAACGGTTTACAAGGAAACCAACAACATTTACTAGGCAGGCAGTAGGGGGGCGTTGGCTGGTGGAATTGAGGGAACTCATTAGGAGTGGGTACTCCTAATGAAACTCCTTTTCCCAAGCCAGTAAATTTGCCTGTACCCTTCAATGTCCACATACTGGCAATAGTCCAGATTTCCCAATTCTGACTAAGAGAATATGTATTTTTTAATGGATGGATATCTTCAAAAGTTGCAAAGCTCAGCTCTGCAGCTGTCCCTCCTGGGTGTTCTCAGGGATCTCACCCCTTTTGCTTTTTTTTCATCTACCCACTCAAGAAACATCTCAGCCATGCCCCTGCACCTTTGCCCAAGTCAGTGGTCTGCTAAGAGTGAGTCAGTCCATCTGATTCAATTCACCAAACAGTGATCAAGGGTCTACTGTGTGCCAGGCATTGTATTAGGGGCACAAAGATAAAATAAAACAGTCCCTGTTTTCAGAGAACTAATATTATATTGAGGGAAAACAAATCACCACATATAAACAGTTTGGTGTGGGGGAGGCCAACAACTGGGAGGCATTGAGGAAAGGTGGCCTCTGAGTTGAGCTAGGGGTCCCAAGATGTGAAGGTGAGGAGGTGGCAGTGCTGGGCTCCTGGGGCACAGGAAAACTGAGCTGTTTTAGGGGGAGAAAGGGAGAAGCTGAAACAGACAAAATCAAAGCACAGCCTGGATTTTGGGTGGATCATTAAAAGTGATTTGGGGATTTGACTAATGAGCCCCATCTGGGGACCTTTGAGTTTCTATATTCCTCGGCAATGCCCCCAAAATTAGTTTTACAAACCTTACAATGGCCTCCATAACTGGTCACACCCTCTCCTTCTGCCAACTCAAGTCACTTGTGTCCTCTAAACTGGGCTGGATTTGAGTTACAATCTTCTCAGGGGCTTAGTATAAACTGATGGGGCCTCCACAGCTCCTTCTCATCTGATATACACATAAAATCCCAGACAGCCCCAGGTGCGAGTATCAGAAGAGACCCCAGTAGTGAACTTGGGGGAGGGGGAAAGATGAGATTAACGATGCCAATAAGCCAGCTAACCAGCCTCCTAAATAGGACAGCCTTCTACTGACCCGAAAGCTAGACTGGTCCTTGAATATGGCAGCCCATCTTCCAATAATCATTCCCTTTGGTTTCCCTGGCTTCCTTCAAGATGCCCGACTTCTGCAGGAGGCCTTTCCTGGTCACTGCAGCTGCTTTCAGATTTCCCTCCATATGTTCTCTGCGTAGCTTATATGGACCCAGTTATTTACATGTTTAAATGAGCAGCTAGGTGGTTCACAGTCACGAAGACTTCTCTTCATGAGTCTGAATCTGCCTCAGACATTTCCTAGCTGTGTGACCCTGGGCAAGTCACTTAACCCTGTCTGCCTCAGTTTCTTCATCTGTAAAATGAACTAGAGAAGGAAATGACAAACTCATCCAGTATCTTTGCCAAGAAAACTCCCAAAAAGGGGTCATGAAGAGTCAGATATGACTCAACAACAATAAAAAATTTACGTGTTGTCTGTCTCCCCCATCAGAAGAGCTCCTTGGGCTGGTATCCCTAGCTTAGCACAGTGTCGGCACACAGAAAGCCATTAATACAGAAAAGTCTGTTGATTCACTGAGACCTGGATTCTCTCTTGCTACAAGCATAGTTCACTGGACATCATGAAATGTATGACTTTGGGGCATCATTGAATCATGAAATGTTTAGGCAAGAAGGAACCTTAAAGGTCACTGAGGTCACCTCTTCTAGGAGCAAATTGTTTTCTCCCAGTAAAATGCAAGCTCCTGAGGGCAGGGACCGGCTCATTTTTCTTCTGCATCCTCAGTGCCTAGTACTAGGCCTGACACATTTTAAGGGTGTGATAAATGAACTAATATTATTAGATTAGTGGGTTTTTTTCAATATTTATTTCAATATTAGTGTTTTCTCAATGAACAAAAATTTGTTTTTTCTCCCACACACTTCCCCTCCTCCACTTAAAAAAATAAAGAAAGAAAAAGAAAACCCTTGTAATAAATACGCTTAATCAAGGAAAATAAATCCCAATATCGGATATACTGGAAAAAACATCTGTCTCAGTGGACACTTGGAGTCAATCACCTATGGGTCAAGAGATGGGAGGTAGAATCTCAATAATAACAATCAAATCTTGGTTACAACAGTCCACATTTCTATATTGGGAAGGCAGAGTTCCAAAAGCCCCTGCCACAAAGACTGCATAGCAAAGAGGACAATTGAGTCCTGGGTTCTTGAAGGAAAGTTCCCTTACTCCTTTCTCTGAGTCTAACACAGCGTCTCTAGAGCCAGCCAAGTGACGGAGCTCCAGACTGATTCTCCCCAAGATTTGATTTCTCCTTAAAGGTATAGAAAGAGTATCTATAGAAATATCTATAGGTACTATCTATAAATATCTACATAGTATCTATATATTGGAGCAATAATTACAATAACTTGAAAGTTCTCTAAACACTTTTTTAACCTCTATGGTAGCTCTGTGAAGCAGGTGCTGTTGTTACCCCATACACACCTTATACAGATGAGGAAACTGAGGTTCATAGAGCTTACATCACTTGTCCAAGAACACCCAGCTATGAAATATCAGCAGGAAGGCTGGATTCAGTCCATCCACCCCATTCGTTACTCCACAATTCCCCCCCTTACAGAAGAAGAAACTAAAGTTCAGATGGAGAAGTGACTTCTCTAAGGTCACATAGCTATAAAGTGACCACCCTAGGATTTGACCCCAGATTCCCTAACTCCAATTGTACCATGCACAGTAGAATACAGAAAGCCGACAAACTTCAGGGATGTCTCAGATCGCTCAATTCACAAATGTTTCCATTTCCCAGGAATGGTGCAAAGTTAATTAAATTCTTTCCAAATCTAGGTGAATTCCAAACACACCCCAGCTCACCCCTGAGCCATCCTGCACTGTCCATCCTCATCACACCCACTGACATTCCCAGGCATCAGATAGCAAGGTCTCCAGAGCTCGGAGAGGTGGGTGGCCAAGAACACTGACCCACCAGAGAGACGGCCACAGGGCATTCACTGCTCTCCTGACAGAGGCCAGATCAGATTCCTGCCCACAGAACAGAGGCATCCACCTACATCACAGGATCATCAAGGCAGAATTGGAAAGGATCTCAGAAGTCACTCCATCCAATCCCTCACTTGGCAGATGAGAAAACTGAGGCCCAGAGAAGAAAAGTGACCTGTACAGGGTTACACTGGCAGTAAGTAGTAGAGCCGGGACTAGAACCCAGGCCTTCTGCCCCTAAGTCTGATACTCTTTCAATTACTCTTCTGTCTCATGCTTGGATTGCCACATTTCACGCCCCAGTGTACCTTCTGTCAGTGGCCCCAGAAGCCCTCCCCAAAACTTACTCTTTCTTTGGAGCATGCCTGTCCCACCCACACACACACAAGCCTCTCCCCATTCCAGTCCATCCTCCCCACTGCTGCCAAGGTTATTTTCCCTAAATGCAGAGCTGACCATGTGACTTCCCTACTCAAGCAACTCAAGTGACTTCTTCCAAAATATGAATTCCTCTGTCCAGCTTTTAAAGGCTGACCTAACCTAGCCCCAGCCCACCTTTCTGGACTTAATGGACATTGCTCCCCATCCTGCACCCTTCTAAAGAGGCTTTTCTCTGTTCATCATATCTGCCCCTCCATCCAGTCCCAGATCCATGCCATAGCATATCCGCCCATCCCTGGAATGCACTCCCTTCATCTCTCCATCCTTCTACCTCAAAGGGCTCCATTATTTCTTTAAGATGTAACTCAGGCAACAAGCTCTGCCAGAAGCCTTTCCTGCTTCCCCTGAAATGCTAGTAGCCTCCTTTCCAAACTGCCTTGTATTTAACTGCTTTATATGTGTATATATCTCTTATATTTATACTTCATATATTTTTATATCCACTTGTTTTGTCCACCATTAGACTGTGAGCCCTTTGTCAGTAGGGATTATTTCATTCTTTGTATTTATATCCCCAGTACCTGGCACATAGTAAGCACTTAATAAATATTTGTTGATTGATAGATTATTTAAACATATCGTATATTTGCACATGGTCAAAAATTGGTTACTGAAGTTATTTCTCTGGGAAGGAAGAGGAAGAGGAGGAGGAGGAGGAGGAGGAGGAGGAGGAGGAGGAGAAGAAGAAGAAGAAGAAGAAGAAGAAGAAGAAGAAGAAGAAGAAGAAGAAGAAGAAGAAGAAGAAGAAGAAGAAGAAGAAGAAGGAAGGAGGAAGAGGAAGAAGAAGAGGAGGAGGAAGAAGAAAAAAGAAGAAGGAGGAGGTGGAAGAAGAAATGAGGAGTAAAAGGAGAAGACAAAGGAGAAAGAGAAAATCATTTTACCCATCTGAACACAAATTAAATATAAAAGAATAGCACCAAGGCAGCACTTTGTCCCAGGCCTGTTTCTATCAGAACTTCATTGTGCTAACCCATGTGCTAACCCATGTGGGACTCATAAAAAATGACGGGAACAGGAGCTGGATTTGTGGTTTTATTCACTAAAAATGCCTCCCAAATGGATGCTGGCTGGTAACTACTCTGTAACCTAAAGCGCTCAAGTCACCTCGAACTTCGAGGATCAGTGGCTTTACCAGGGTCACACAGGCAACATTTGTCAGAAGTGGAACTGGAACCCAGATCTTCCCAGCTCCAAGGTCAACTCTTCAACATTGATACCACCATCATCATCACCATCATCATCATCATCACCCACACCTCTCCAGGACCTTAAGGCTTGCAAAATGCTTTATTCCCATTACCTCATTAGATCCTGGGGGCAGTATTTGTGAATGCAATGCCTATAGGAGCATATGTGAGGAGACCATCTTCTTGGCTACCCTTTCAAAGAAACCATTAAAAACATCAACTTCAATGGACATTTGTTAAGGACTTTCATGGGCAGAGCACTGTGCTCTAGTCTGGGAGAGGCAGCCTGACCTGTCCCCCAGAGAAGTGGAGAAGCTGAGCTCAAAGCCCACCTCAGACAGTACCAGCTCCACGACCATGGCAAAGCTACTCAGCCTCCCTGAGGGTCAGTTTCCTCATGGATAAAATGGGAATATGGATACATGCTATGTCTCTGTCACAGGGCTCCTGTGAGGAACTGGTGAGGTGACCTCTGGAAAGCCGTGGAGTATATCTCCCCTGAGGGTAGGGACCCCCTTTCACTTTTGTCTTTGTACCTTTTTTTTCTTTTTTGTATCTGTATCTTTTGTGTCTTTGTATCTTCTGCATCTAGAAAAGTTCTGAGTACAGGACTGGAACTCAGTAAATGCTTACTGAATGAAAAGGAAAGCATTTTATTAACCTTAAAGCTACTCCCAAACATCAGTTATCAGCCTAAGCCAATCAGTGATGTCTCAGAGCTCAGACTCAACACAGCAGTTAATGCAAAGACAAAATGACATGTGATAAGTGCCTAAGAAACAACTCCAATTGTCATGTTGCAGCCTTAGTCCAGTTCATTTTCTGTCCATGCCTGGGTCTCTAAACCGAGAATAAAAGGTGGCAAGAGAGGAAGTTCCCACCAGCACCATGATCCCATCACCATCACCAACACTACCATTCCATCGTCATCACCACCAGCACCAGCAGCACCACTGGAATTGCCTCCATCTTATCCATATAAAGCGGACGCAAGCCAGGTTTGATTAGACACAGCCTCACAACTCAGAGTTTACCAAACCCAGCCAAACAGCATCAAGCTTCAGCATAAACTTTTGCTAACTAGCTCCCATAGTTCCCATATGCTCAGAGATGCTGTTGGAGCCAACTCGGTACCTTATAATTATAAACACCCGTCTTTCAGTTCTTCTGTGTATTCTTCCCAGGCAGAACGGAAATATGTCACTTAAATTAGCACGCAGCATAAGGAGTGGGTGCCAAACTTGGGTTAGCACAAACAGGGTAAATAAAGCAGCACCGAATTAAAATGGTAAAATAAACTTCTTTCTGCTCCAGTGGAAACTGCTAAGTCCTAGCTGAATGTCAGCTAATGGGGCCGGGAAAAAGGATATCCCTCAAAGTGTAGCTCTTGGCTCAGGAAGGAGGTTTTCTCATCCAAGGATCTCTAAGCGATTTCTTGCAAGACCCTAGCAGTGCTTGGGGAAGGGGGATGCTATTTATTTTGCAAACTGTTCTATCTTCTTAATCCAGGATTCCATTGCAGTGCAACGCTATGGAGGTTTATATTTTTATCCCTATGTAACAGATGAAGGGGGGGGGCATTTTTTGGAGGAATAAATGAAAGCATGCAGAATGAGATGACTTGGCAAAGGTTACACCAAAAGAAGGAAGAGAGAGAAGGAAAGGAGAGAGGCAAAGAGGGGAAAAAGGAAAGAAGGAAAGAAAAAGGGAAGGAGGAAAGAAGGGAAGGAGGGAAGGGAGGGAGGGAGGAAGGGAGGGAGGGAGGGAGAGAGGGAGGAGAGGAGGAGGGAGAGAGAGGAGGAAGGGAGGGAGGGAGGAAGGAAGGAAGGGGGGAGAGAGGGAGGAAGGAAGGGAGGGAGGGAAGGAGGAAGGGAGGGAGGGAGGGAGGAAGGGAAGGAAGGAAGGAAGGAAGGAAGGAAGGAAGGAAGGAAGGAAGGAAGGAAGGAAGGAAGGAAGGAAGGAAGGATGGATGGGAGGGAGGGAGAGAGGATAGGAGGAAGGAGGGAGGAAGGAAGGAAGGAAGGGAAGGGGAGAGGGAAGGAGAGACTTGTGTAGATGAAAAATGATTATAAGAAAGATGCATGGGATAGAAGAAAGCTAGTATAGGGGAAGAACAAAAAAGGTATGCCAAATATGACCTGAATAAACCACTCTCCTCCCCTGCAACTCTAAGATACTGTGTCTGGTCTAGTTAGAAAAAATACCAGACGTGGAGTCAGGAGAGATTTGCTTGCAGATACCACCCCTGACATTTATTCACTGTTTTACCCTGGGCAAGTCATTCCACTCTTTGCTTCTCTATCAAACCTAATCCCTGTAGCACCTGATTCCATAGAAATTTTAGTTATTATCATCTGAGCTTCAGTTTCCCTGTATGTAAAAGGAAAGGGTCAGATGAGAAAATCTCCAGAACTCTTCTAAGTCTGAATACCTTGGCCCCTTGGGTTCAGAGGTTTTTCCAAACCTCATAGATCAACCAAAGAACTATCATCCACATCTTAATTATTTTGACAATCCCACTTTAGGGAAGTGATGGGATGAGGGGCTTTGGGGGAGGACAGTTATTGTTGAGAATCTGGATGAGCAGGGGCTCTTGAAAACCAAACCAACACACTTCATAACCTCAGTGACAGTGTAAAAGCCTTCTGTGGGACGAGGTCCTGGCCATTGACCATCTCAATAAACCATGAGTCACCTGACTTTTAGTAGAACAAATCATTGAACTAAGGACCCCTGGAAAGATCATGTCAACTAGAAACTCAAGACCTGATTTCTGACCCCAGTTCTGTCATGGCTAGCCAGTGACATGGCCACTAAAATTCACTGTGTGGTTTTGGATCTATCATCTCATTCTTTTGGGCCTCAGTTTCCTCAACTATAAATGAAAAGGCAAGACCTGGTAGTGGATAGAGTAATTGAGTCAGGAAGATCTGGGCTCTGCTTCTACCTTAGATGTTGATAAGAAGTGAGACCTTGGGCAAGTCCTTCAACTACCCTGTGCCTCAGTTTCTCCATCAATAAAATGCAGGGGTTGGGCTGGATGGACTCTAAGACTTTATGTTCTGATAACTCGATTCCTCCTGATTTTCTAGATCTACACTTAGCACAGTACATTTATTTCTAGGTCAGTCCACACTAGACAATGTAGTACATAGGAAAAAACCCATGGACCTGAGTTCAAATCCAGTCTCTGCCACTAGTTGGTTATGTGACTTTGAGCAAGTCTGGGCCTCTCAGCTTCTTCCCTAGTAAAATCAGGGGATTAGACTAAAAGAACCACTAAGGTTCCTACCCCACATCTCTGATCCACTGACCCAAGTGCAAAAGTATGAATGAAGGTGAAGAGGGAAATACCAGGGAGGACAAAAAATTAGTAACTTGAGTTCGGTAAGTAAATTTTTACAAACCTAAAATAGAAATAATGTATAATATATAAAGCACTATTATTACCATTATAAATGTCTTTGAGCACTTTCTCTGTGAATTAATCTTAAGCCAGAGGAAGCTCATGTGAAACTTAGCACATGAAGAAATCAAATAAAGGCCTAACTACGGCACTACCACCACCCCCATTCAAATACCAGTGGCTTCCTATGACTTCTTAAGAACATAAACTCTCACTTGGACATTTAAAGCTCTCCACAACCTGGCAACTTCCTGAATTTCCAGTTTTCTGATATATTCCTCCCTTCCATGCACTCTAAAGCCCAGGCATACAGTCCCTTTCCCTGTTTGATGCACACAAAGCCCTATCTACCACCTCTCTGTCTTTGCATTGTCTGTGCCCCATGCCAGGCACTCCCACCACACCTCTCTCGGGATCCCTGATTTAGGTGCCACTTTCTGCAAGAAGTCTTCCATGATCCCAACCCTTCCTCCTAGCTGCCTTTGTCACCTATCTCCCAAAACTAGCTGGTACATAATATATGCATCTACTACTTATCCAGGTACAAGTGGTCTCCTCATTAGACAATAAGCTCCTGGAAATCATGAGCTGTTTCTCTGGTGTCTTAGTGGGCCCAGTGCTGAGCACAGCACCTCCAATATAGTAAGTGGTTATTGATAACAATACAATACATAGATCACAGGAGCTAGAATGAGTGTGATAGAGGTGAGCAGCTTGGTGAAAGGAAAAATCAGGGGACACTGGAAGAAGGAAGACACCTATTGTGTGCAAGGCCCTTTACAAATATATGATTTAATCTTCACAACAACCCTGGGAGGAAAGAGCTGTTATTATCCCCATTTTACAATTGGGGAAACTAAAGAAGACAGAGTTAAGTGACTTTCCCAGGGTCACACAGCTAATGAGAGTACGAGACTGGATTTGAACTCAAATCTTCCTGACTTCAGGCCCAGCACTCTATCTACTTCACTCCCTAGCTGCCTTCATCTAGGAAGGTTTCATGGAAGCCTTGAGACTGGACACTTCAGATATGGATAATTCTGATTGCATTTATTTAATACTTTGAAATTATGAAACTTTTTTTAGAATGTGCTCCTTTGAATTTCATCTTAACTCCTGAGGCAGGTACCAATTGTCCTGTTTTATAGACATAACAAAAGGGCAGCAAGGTAGCACACAAATAGAGTGCTGGGCCTGGAGTCAGGAAGATCTAAGTTCAAATCCAACCTCATCCTCTTACTAGGTGTGTGACCCTGGGCAAGTCACTGAATTCTGCTTGCCTCAGTTTCCTGATCTGTAAAATGAGCTGGAGAAGGAAATGGCAAACCACTCTAATATCTTTGCCAAGAAAACCCCAAATGGGATCACAGAGAGTCAGACCTGACTGAATAGCAAAAGTGGACATAACAAAGGCTTAGAGAGAGGGCAGTGACTTTCCCATAATAACACAGCCCTTCAGAACCAGGGTTTAAAATTAATGCCTTCAGCTGAAAAAATGGGAAGCCTCAAAAGTAGGACAACAAGGAGAGGAGAGGGCCTGGAGATCGTGGCATATGAACATTGGCTGAAGGAATGGGTGATGTTAAGCCTGGACAAGAGAAGACTGGGGGAGTTGTCCTCAATATTTGAAGGGTTTATCAACCCCATGTGGAAGATGCATTTGACCCAGAAGGCAGATACAGAGGTATCAAAAGAGAAATTTAGGCTAGATATAGGGAGGGGAGCCCTTCCCAACAATTAGAGCTATCCTAAAATGGCTGCCTCCAAAAGTAGTGGATTTGGGGTGGAGGAGGGGTCTTCAAACAAAAGCTAGATGATCATTTCTCAGGAAAGCTGGAAAGAAAACAGACTAGCTGACTCCTGGCATCTTACAAATCTGATGTGCTGTGTATGATTCTATGCACTTGACTCTACTGTTCTTTCCACAGAACACCCTGAAGGGGTAGAAGCTCCTTGAAGGGAATCACTGATGAGGAGCCCTGAATTCCCCAGTGATATCACCCTGGGCATCTAGCCATCCATCCATCCATCCATCCATCCATCCTGGGCATGTCGCTCATTTTGCCAATACTAGTCTTGGGAAGGGATAACTCAGCATCATCTTGTTATTCTCCCATTTACTTTTTCGAGGTTGTGTTTCTGAGCATCATTAGACGTCATTTTACAGCTCCCTAGTTGTGCCCGTCTGCAGCAGTCCAAGATTTACAACCTATGTTAAACTCAGATAATGGTGCTTAATTTGTTATTGGCTGTGTAAAGGTTAACAAAGAAATAACTCAAATTATCATCTCAGGGATAACACATTACAAGGGGGCAATTAAGTGCAGTACCTGGCATTACACAAAAGATTGATATCTTGTTACAGAGAGAAGGGGGGTGGGAAGAGGGAGGGAGGGAGGGAAGGAGCACAGAGGAGTTCAGGTTTCACCCAACAGGAAATGCACTCTTCCCCACCATCTCTCTTTGAATAAACAAATAATGTGAATCCCTCTCATCAGGACCACTGAAGAACTACCGGGAAACTAAAAGGGCCAAGTCTCAGTTCACTTCTTGAGAGACACAAAAAGGAACGTGGCATCCTGGGGAAGAGGCAGGGTGATGTTACCAGAGTCAAAGACTAGGATCCTTCTCAGCTGGAAACAAAATATTGTGGGAAGTGAAGGAAGGAGGGGAGAAAAGGGAAGAGAAAGATGATGAAGAAAGGGAATATATTAAAGATGAAGAAAGGAGGGAAATGAAGGAAGGAAGGAAGGAGGGAAGGAAGGAAGGAAGGAAGGAAGGAAGGAAGGAAGGAAGGAAGGAAGGAAGGAAGGAAGAAAAAGAGAGAGAAAAAAGGTTCCAAATCATACAAGGATACTACCTCTGAAATGGAAAATGACAAACAATATCTAAGCAATCTTTTTTTTTGCTCTTTACATTTTTTTTCTCACAACCAACACCTTTCCATGGTGATCTGTTCTGTATTCCCCAGATTTTTTTTTACACCAAAAAAAAAAAGTGCTGGCTTCTTTCCTGCCCACGTCAAATGAAGTTTCATCTTCCTACCTTTTCCTCCCATACTCTATTAACAAAGACAGCAAATTGGGGATTCTGTAAGATTCTAAATAAATCCTTTATTTATTCCACTCAAATATTGTGCCCATACTTTCAAAAAATTACTTATTTTAGTTTTGACTCTCCCTCCTCAATTTTATTGCCTCTCTAGCTAAGATTTTAATTTCTTCTTTTGTTCCCCTTACTCTTCCAGCTTTTTTCACTAATGCCTGCTCCCTCTATCACACATTATCTGTTCTCCCTCTCTCCTACACACACGCACACACACACACACACACACACACACACACACACACACACATTCTTTTCCTCTTCTGTCTCCCTCCCATTTTCCCATGTCTGTGTCCCCATTCATCCTGTTCATGGTACCTCCTCTCCCATGTTCTCTTCCCTCTGGATATACTCTGTTGTCCCACCAGCTGATTGTTCTCTGCCTGTTCTCTCCTCCATTTCTAGTTTTCAGCAACCCTCTATCCCTTAGTCCTTGTGCCCTTTTCTCCAGCCTTCCTATTTCCATCCTCCAGTCCTAGTCACCTAGAATCTGATTGGACCATGACTTGCAGCCAACTGGGAATCTCTGCTCTGATATAGATGTTCTCCCAATTCATTCCAAGCCCTGCATCCTAACAACTGTTACCCCAAAGTACTCATAAACAATGGGATGGCCATTGGCAGAAAATTGCCAAGCAGTGAGAAACTCATAAAAATACTATGAAAATTGTAGAAATCAAAATTTTATTGCTCCAGTAAATTTCTAGAGGTCTGGAGCCTGCTAAATGATGGTCAACTGAGAGGCCAGCCCCCAGAGTCCTTATTCCCATGTCAGTGCTACCATCCGAGACTTAGAAGCACCCCAGTGGAGAGCCAGAAAAAAACAGTCTTTGAAGTCTCCATACTCATAGTATAAAAGAGACAAGAACAATGCATCTGCCCTATTGCTGGTTTAAAAAAAAACTGCAAACTCTTCTCTGTTTATGCCAATGAATAAACTCCTCGGGTTTTTCCCTCGAGTCCACAGATTGTCCCTTGGCTACAGGTCATGAGTGATTTGAAATAAAAGAAATTTACTTTATTGGGATTTCACAAGTGTGTTGACCTAAATAAGTCTTTTATTCAATTCAACTCTACTCAATAAAAAAAATTGGTATATGCCATTGTGTTAGGTACTGGGAGAATTGCAAAGTTAAACATGGTCCCTGTCCTCATGGAGTTTATGGTCTACTAGGGAGTTATAACTCATAAAAACAATTTTAATAACCATAATTGAACCAGGGGTCATAAAATCTTCATCCAAATCCTGGTTTCATCATTTACTAGTTATGTGACCAAGAACAATACTTCCCCTCTCTCTGAGCCTCAGTTTCCTCATATGTAAAATGTGAGTAAAGATCCTTTCACTACCATCCTTATAGTGCTAGTGTGATGCTCAAATATGGCAAGATGTGTAAAGAGCTTGGTTGAGCACCTTCCAGTAGATACAGGTTCCATGAGGGTAGGAACTGTCTCATGTTTGTGTTTGTACCCGAAACACCTAGCACAGTACTTGGCACATAAAATATACATAATTAATGCTCACTGATTGGTTAATATACAAATTTAAGGTAAAATAATAATTATATTCCACACTAGGGAATCAAGAGCAATCAATATTTTCATATTTTGGAACAATGTAACCAAGAGAGTAATTTGTTAGTTAAACAAACTAGCATTCAGCTTTTGAAATTGAAATATCAACAAAAGAATCACATGAATTTGTTCATTGTTCTCCCTTCTGTATATTAGCCAGGGACTGGTCATTAACCAGGAAGATCTATAAAGGATAAAGAACAAGGACCAATGAGTATGGGCAACTGAAAGGTTAATCGTTCATAAAACAGAGAATAGTCATTCTGGAGAAGCAACAAATTCTACTGGAGACTAAAGTAATGATTCCCAAATTGGAATCTGTGATAGTAAAACAGGCAGGTGCACCAATTCAAGACCAACAGTACCATAGGGAAAGCCCCCAATGGTCCCTATGGCCTTCACCCATAATGCATTGTTTCTAGCTGAGCACACCTGGCTGTCTCTTGCCAAGGCTAATTCCAGGAATCCTGGTCTCTACCTTGACCCAGGGGTCTTATGACAAGTTCTGCAAAATGGTACATGGATGGATGACTTTAAAGGGATTGGAAGATTCATTAATTTGGAATTACGTGCTAAATACACTGTTTCTCCCATTTACATGCACCAGCAATCTTGCTGGAGAATGCAGTCCAAGGAGAACACACACACACACACACACACACACAGAAGTCTGTGTCAACCACAATCCACGTAGTAATCTTGTCTGCAGTGGCCAAAACCTGGAAACAAAGCAAGTGCCTGAAAAGTGAGGGGTGGCTGAACCAATTGTAGCACACAGATAGGATGGGAGATTATTGTGCTGAAACCAACAGTTGTGAGGAAGGTAAAGAAGCATGGGAAGACTGAGATGAACTGATTCAGAGCCAAGAGGAGGATCTGCAGCACAGTAAATGAAGACAACACTAGAAGCCAGCCAAACTCAGATAAACCAAAATGACCTGTCTTGGTCTCCAGGGAACAGAGAATGAAACACATTTCCCAAATTCACAAGGGGGGGGGAGGTCTATGGGAGCACAATGTTACATATGCTGTCTACTGTAGTGATTGTGTTCGTCTGATTTACTTCACTGATTTCCTATTTTACAAAGAAAGGTTAAAGAAGGAGGTTGACTGGATCTCCCGCCATCTCATCTTCACCCCCTTAATGGCAGTCTCTACTCCAGGCTTCCATTCCCTTGACTGAGGACCCTTACCCATCCTGATAGTGCTAGGCACAGTTAAGATCTCAAAAAGAGACTAAAGTCAGTGGAACTGAACAGAATTGATTCTTCACAAATCTAGAATAATAAATAAATTCTCCTTTCTGAAGGTTGCTAGCCAGAAAGACTCCATTTCCATGACAGTCATTGCACTACTCACTTTTTAAAAAAAAATTTACAAAGTACTGTCCTTATAATAACATTGAAGGTAGGTAACACAGGCATTACACTCCCATTTCACAGATGGGAAAACCAAGGATTGGAAAGATGAAATCAGAGTCAAGCTTTGGGCCTCCATCTTCTAGGGCTTCTCCTGCTGTTTCATCACAGGTTGACCTCTGATTCTGACCACTGACCAGAGCCGCAGCTCCAGAGCCCTTGTGGAGGGCAGAGTGGCCACTGTCTCCCTGGGTATCCCCCTTCTACTTTGTTAGGAAGTTTTCCCTTCTACCTGCCAGGAATGGGCAAGAATGATGACTGCATAGGCTCAAAGGATTCTGGGTGAGGAGCTAGAAGAGAGAGTCCAACCCATCATTTCACACACCGGGCAACAAGGGTCAAGTGGTTGGGTCACGCAGGAAGTAAATGAAAGTCACTTCCATGGGCACAGCAGCAGCAACTTTGCTGTGCCAAACTCTGCTGGGAGCTTGGGGGGTGGGGAAGGAGACAGAAACAAAACAATGGCTAAGCCGGGATTCCAACCCAGGCTCTCTGCCTCTAGGGTGCATGGAAGGAGCACCAGATTTGGAATCAGAAAACGTGGGTTCACATGTTATTGTTGTTACAGGCTACTCCCGTGACTTCCCCAACTCTGGGCCTCAGTTTCCTCATCTAGAAAATGGGGATAATAAGAGCACCTTCCTCAAAGAGCTGTTGAGGAGAACAGGTGAGAAAATACATACAAGACCCATGGCCAGTTTTGAAGCTATAGAAACTCAAGCTCTAGCTGTTGTTCTTGCTCTTGTCATTGTCTTCATTCTTATCACCCTGGGACGAGGGAGGGCCCTCTCCCTACAGAGGGACAGATGCATCTCCTCCTCTCAATCATGGACTGGAGTCTCCTTGCTCAGTCCAGGGTAAGAGCAGGACCAGGAGTTGGGGGAGGGGCAGCCAAGGGGACGTTTGGATGCTTTGTTTGCATCCAGCCTCTCGGATACAGATGTTAAAGGTGTGTGTGTGTGTGTGTGTGTGTGTGTGTGTGTGTGTGCGCTTGTGTGCAGACACACACATATATTATTGATGAAGCACTCTGTCTTGGTCACAGTGCTCCTGCCAGGCTCCCAGCAAGCCCACTGAGAGGCAGCCAACCTCCTTCCCCCACGACTTCTGGAGGCTGGCCATGTGCGGTGCATTAGGCAAGGTGTAGGAATCCTGATGGGGGGAGCACCCTGACAGGGCCCCCAGAGAAGGCCTCAGGGCCCCATCAGATGCTTCCCTTAGTCCTGCCTCTCCCCACAGGGCCTGCTTCCAAACATCTCTGAGGGCCCATTAAAAGGCCTGGACTCCAGGTGTAATCAATATTGTAAACACCCTCCCCCCTTCTCTCCCCACCCCCCTCCCCCGCCATGATGGCTTCTTTTCTTTGCCAGCTTTGGAGACATAGATGAAGAATAAATCATGAGGGTAATAATGGGCCCTAGTCTCCCCCGGGGTGCCGGGACCCCTGCAGTCTTGGGTGTGGATTCAATTATAGGAATATCTAGAAGTAAATCCAAATCCATCCCATGCCTCACCCCCACTGGGGATCTCAAGAAGAAGAGGCCACATTGCCTGGCACTTGAAGGTCTGTGATGTATTTTACCTAGTTACACACACACACACACACACACACACGCATACACACACATACATATGCATACACATACATATACCTGCATGCACACACACACACACACACACACACACACACACACACTCTGACATTAATCAGTATCTGAGCTCCTGGAGGACAGAGATGAGTTTTGCTTTTCTTTCCATCCCCAGTGCTTAGCACAGAGTCTTACATACAGAAGGTGTTTATTAAGTGCCTGAATGAGTGACTGACTACCTAATCATTTCATCACATCCTCGAGCAGTTTAGTGTGCTGGGTAGTATAATTCTTTATCAGAGTCATAATCAGGGTGGGGCCAACAGAGTTGTGCCCTACGGTGCCAAAATTTAGAAAACACTCACAACACTTCGATTTAATCCAACAAGCATTTATCAAGCACCACTCCATGGCATGGTAGATAGAGGGCTGCCTTACAGTCAGGAAGACCTGTGTTCAAGATCTGCCAACACACACTGGCTGGAGGACCTTAACAAGCTCGTTCAAAATAACAATTGGTTAAAATAGCAGTGCTAGTCGTTACCCCTCCCATAAGCTCTCCCTGGACTGATTGACTCCCCATCCATCCTGTCCTTCAATAATAATAGCTAGCAAGCATTTTATACACGTGATCTCACTTGATTTTCACACCTCTGTGAGACGTGTTCTAATTATCCCCATTACAGACAGAGAAGCTAAGGTTGAGAGGGGGCTTGTCCAGGGTCACATAGCCAGTAAGTATCTGAGGTAAGTTTCACACCCAGGGCTTCGTAACTCTGTTTCCTAGCAGCTAAGTTCAGCCACCTTTTGATCAGTGTTTAAGGGAAGGGTTTTCTGCCCTGTGCCCTGGTGCAAAAGAAAATCAGAGCTCTGATCATTATCCCCCTTTTCCAGAATGTAACCCCAGCTTCCAAGCCCATTGGTGGAGATAGATGCCCTGAGTGGGGTGCAGAGATGGGCCTGGGGTTACATGGATAAGGAACAGGATTGACTAAGGAACTTCCACTGGAGACTTCAGTGGGATGACTTAAACCCTGGCTCTTTGGGCAGCTCCAGAATTTCAGGCTCTCCTGGTAAGAAAAGGATCAACCTCCCTGTGCAGTCTCTAGAAACAGCAAAGGAGTGTGCTACTGAAATGCATCCGCCTCACCTCTTATCTCCCATCCTTATCCCCTCCCCCACAAAAACTAAATCTACTTAGCCTGGGATCATGATTCTGGAGCCTGAAGGAAGTTTAGAGGTCATCTAGTCCAGCATCCTCATTCTATATATGGGGAAACTGAGGCTCAGAAGGGAAGGGGCCTGCCCAGGTGATGGGGCCCATCTCAGGTGATGACCAAGGTCAACACTCTTTCCACATCTGAACCTGGATACAAATGACCGCCCATCAGTACTTCCTTGTACCAGATCGACATATGGAAGATGGAGTAGAACATTAGCTTCTTGAGGGCAGGTACTGTTGCTGGTCTCTGTATCTGCCCTGTGCTGCTTCTCTGTCCTGACCCCAGATGCCCTCTCCCATCCCCCCGGCTCCCAAAGCAGAAGGCCAGCCATCCAGCTCAGCCAAAGAAGGCATCTTTCTGATGAGAATCAGGAACAAGGCAATTTCTCTAATAACTCTTTGAATCCAGGATGGGTCCCTACCCTGGTCTGAATGAACTCCAGTAGGCTGACCTCTGGGGTCACAGCACAAAGCTCAGTTTTGTTGCTTCCCAGTTCAGGGCAGGCCTTGGGGGTTTGTGGTGACAGAAGACTTTAGTCTCTGGGTGTCACTTAATTGTGGAATTAGTATGTGGGCCCACATGCCCAGAGGCCCAAGGACAAAGGTGGCATTTTTCAGTTAACCTGACAAATAGGGCCTTCACGAAGATTCAGTTGTTCCAAAAAACCTTTTCTGTTGGCTATCTGTGGGAGACAGTGCTAAGGAGACTGGAGAAGCAGAGAGGTCCAAAGTTGTTTGCATTTGGGCATAATTAGTATGTGCTTGCAGGGGACTGGAAAGAGAGGAAACCCCCTCAGCTATCTGATTGCTTGATACCCTTTGCCCAATTTTTGTGCATAAGTTTCTTTATTCTGCCTTTAACTACATAGAATGCCTAGAAGGCCTCCAGATTTCAATTACCCAGAAAGGCCAGCACACAATGAACTCCCCCTGCCTCTGTATTTTACAGAGTATAAAAACATTTCACAACCTGCACATAACATCAAAATGGCCATGGCAAAATCATTAGGGAAAAAAGAGCTAGCTAGGAATCTCATCATAATGAATGATAATAGGCTGGTGTTATTAGCAATCATTATAATAATCAATATAAATATAAATTCATGGCATTAATAATTGAATTAGTAAATATTGGTAATCAAAACTCCTTAAAATATGTAAATGAGAAAGGGATGACCAATAGTATATGGTCATGATAGTAAGAATGGAGAGTTCTATAACCGCTTTCAGGTTGGTGTAGCACATTCTCTATATCACCTCCTTGGATCCCCACAATAGAGCTGTGAGAAAGATGTTAAGGTTTTCCTCATTTTTAGATCAGGAAAAGAGGTTCCCAGAACTTAAATTATTTGCTCATGGCCCTATATAGCTAGCTAGTGTCTAAGGTAGGATTTGAACACCGGTCTTCATGACTTGAATTTTCTCCACCAAGCTATGCTACACCAAATTATGCAAGACAAGCACTAATTCTGGATTTACAGGCAATATAACCTAGAGGAAGATGAGTTTGAATCTGATCCACCTCTTATAATCAAGTCGCTTACCTTGTCCTAGCCTCTATTGCCTCTAGATTGGACTAGATTGGTTTGGGGAGTCCTTCTGGTTCTGAATGTGTGATCCTACAAATCTCAGCCCTCCCACTTACTAGCCAGTGACCGGGACAAATCATCTCATTTCTCTGAACTATAGCTTATTGTTCTCCGAAGTGAGGGAGTTGGATTTCATTCACCTCTAAATCCTCTAAGATGATGTCACCCAAAAGCTCTCTGCCAACCTGAAGGGCCACATAAATAACAGCCATCACTATTCTCCTCTTTGTCTCCTTGGACTGCTCTCTGAACAGCTCCTCAAATGTGTGCCCCATGGACTTCACTGGGCCAGAATCACCACTGCCCAAAGGCA
Organism: Gymnobelideus leadbeateri; assembly: GCA_011680675.1. Lineage (NCBI taxonomy): Eukaryota > Metazoa > Chordata > Mammalia > Diprotodontia > Petauridae > Gymnobelideus > Gymnobelideus leadbeateri. The sequence continues at coordinate 19,436 of WOXC01007632.1, read as the reverse complement.
GATACAGACAAGGCTCTCTCCGATCTCTGTTATCACCTTTTCTCAAAAGCCTCTGAATGCCAAGACACAGACAGAAGCAAGAAATTCAAAGAGAAAATTGGAAACTCGGTGGCAAGATTCCTGTAATCTCTGCTGCCGAGTGGCATGTTGCCAAGCTCTCTGCCCTACCTTCCTGGGAGCCTGGGACTATGAAACAGGGCCCAAGCCTCTTAAGCCCATCTCAAATTATGAAGTGACTCTTCAAAGGATCAGAACAATTGCTTTTTCTCCTTAAGGTCATAGGGCTGGGGACCAACTGTAAATGTATTTCTACACAGCTCTCAATGATAGCCATACTTTGATGTAGTCACAACCTTTTCCATCAAAGACAGCTACTTTCACTAGATTGGCATTCCTCCTCAATGGGAGAACAGCTGGAAGTTTCCAGCCCTTTGAGGACAGACTCAGTTTTCCTCTTCTGCTTTGTCATTGGAGGAACAAATCCCTTCAGAAAGCCAAAATGAGCAAGGAAATGAACTCGGAGACTTACCAGGGATATCCAATAATTTTGATAACGCTATTGTTCTTATTGGCTCCTTTGGGAAATCATAAGTTTGGAACTGGAAAGAGCCTCAGAGGTCAAAAGAGGTCCAGTGTTTCCTTTTACAGAGGAGGAAACTGAGGCACAGAGCAGCTAAACCACTTGAGATCCTAGGCATAGAGCTGCACGAGACCTTAGAAGTCACAGGATTATAAGATCAAAGAGGCTGTGCGACTTGCTTGTGGATTGGAAGCGAGGTCTTACTCAAGCAGCTGCCACCTTGTTTAGAAGAAGAGATGTAGGCATGGAGTGACTTGGGATCATAAGATCAAAGGTCTAGAGCCAAGAGCCCCTGAAAGGCTCTGAGATCATAGCACCCCCAGAGCTCCTGGAGTGCAGTCCCCTCATCTCTACCCACGAGGGGGCACAGAGCAGTAAGAGTAACTTGCCCAAAGTCACCTTAACTGTTTCTTTGGGCAAATCCCTTCATCTTGCTGGGGCTCAGCTCCCTCACCTATAAAATGAAGGAGGAGGCAGTTGAATGGAGGTCCTTTTCAGCTCTGATAATGATGACATAGGACTATCAAAATGAGAGAGAAACAGGGGCAGCTAGGTGGCGCAGTGAGTAAGAGTGCTGGCCTCGGAGTTGGGATGACCCGAGATCAAATCCGGCCTCAGAAAATGAGCACCCACGCATAAATAATGACTAGCCGTGTAACCTTGAGCAAGTTACTTAACTCCAATTGCTTTAAAAAAAATGAGAGAGAAACAAAGGCATTTGCCATCTGAAAGCTCCCTAAGGGCAGGGAATGAGGCTTTAGTTAAATTCTGTATCTCAATTAAAAAATATCTAAGCAACAACTCTAACATGTGAACAATAGGCCTAAGCTATGTGATTATAGCTGAGGAAATCCATAGCTTGCTTTCTGAGGTGAGGGACTATGGGTGGGAAGTGTTGTATATACCATCAGAGGACATCACTGCATCAGCTGGTTCTAGTTTTCTTTATAACAAGAGAGGATATCTAGAGATGACTGGTGCAAAAACAAAAAGGGGGTCAATAATACATGATGATGATGGTGATGCATTTTGTATCTCCCTAACACCTCACAGGGAATCACACAGTGGGTCCTTTAAAATTGCCTGTTGAAGTTATAAAAGTAGCACTTAACAATGAAAGATCTGAAAGGGGGTCTTAGAGACTACTTAGTCCAATGCCCTCTTTTACAAATAAGGAAATATGGGCCTAGGCAAGATCAAGTGACTCAACCTCTAAAATCAACGTCTTTGCACAACACAGCTCTACTCAAATTCAATGTATAAGGCATTCCCCACTCAGCTTAGTTAAGGCAGCACTTCAGATCAATATAATGGGACAATGAGCCCATTACACAGTTGAAGAAATTGAGGCTCAGACAGGTTGTTCTATTTTTCCATAGCCACACAGCTAGGGTCAGAGGCAGGATCGGAACTCCAGATCCGGCACTCAATTCACTCCCTTCACAGCTAGGTGGCTCAGCAGATAGAACCACTGGTCTGGAATCAGGAAGATCTGAGTTAAAATCTGGCTTGTGACCTCTGTCTGCCTCAGCTTCCTCAACTGTAAAACAGGAATGATAGTATTTGTAAAGTACCTACTAGGGCTTACTAAGTGCTTATTTCTTGCCTTCCTTCCTTCCTAGTAAGTGGCAAAGTCAAGATTCCTCACCTGACTCCACAGGCCAGAGCTCTTTCCCTCACACTGCCCTTTCATCAAAGGAAAACCATGTCTCCCTCCCCTACCTGCCCCCCTCCAAGAAGAGGAAAGCAACCTCTTCAGTCCCAACTTGATCTTAGAGCTCTGTCCCCCACCCCAAGTACTGTTGTTCAAAGTCTCAAATTTCCCTGAAATATCTTTTAATGATTGTTTTTCTTTTTTCTTTTCTTTCTTCCTTCCTTTCTTTTTTTCCCCCGTAAAGGAAGATGTGACTACATAGTTTCCAAGTGAAATCGTTCAAATTGTCCTACTTTCGGTCTGTGCACAGAGGCTAGCGTCGGAATTCGCTTGGGAGACTTTGTCCCCAATTCCAATGCAATCATCACCACTGACAGGGCCTGAGACATCTTGGAGGCCAGTATCCATGGTCGAGGAGTATGTGAGTACGTGCCTGGTGTGTGTGTGTGTGTGTGTGTGTGTGTGTGTGTGTGTGTGTGTGTGCGCGCGCGCGTGTGTGTGTGTGTGTGTGTGTGCAGGTTGTGTGAGTGTGTACTGTTGGGGTAGTATCTGGGGGGATGATGTGTGTTTTTTGTGTAACATGTGTGTGGTGTTCGAGTATGCAGTGAGAGGGACTAGGGGAAGATGGAAATGGGACTGTATGCTGTAAATTATGTGTGTGATGCATGGGTGGGTATGGTGTGCTTCAGGGAGTATGAATTGTGCACGTGTCGTGGTGTGTGGTGTTCACGTATGTTTTGTGTGCACACAGATTCTTCCATGAGCTTGTACATCCTACACTACGTCAATAGTTCAGTCGACCTTTTCTCAGTGTACAATCACCCTGTTTCTCAGCCTTCACACTGGAAGGTCAGATCCCTCAACACAGGATCCTTCTGGACTCTGTAGAATTTGCAGAAAAATTCCCCAGAGGACACTGTCTGAACTGCATTTCTCACTCCTTCCTTCTGGTTCTAACCAGAAAGATCCTATTTATAAAGTGCTTAGCACAGCACCTGGTATAAGGTAGACACTTCTCCCTTCCCTGTGCTTTTCCCTCCCTTCCTCTTACCTTCTACAAGAAGACTCTCCCGATCCCCCATCCCTCCCCCAAACATGACTCTCATCTTCTCCATAATATTCATTCATTAATTCACTCATTCATTTATTCAACAACAAGTAAACTGTATACCACAAGGCAGTCTCTGACCAAAAAGAAAAAAAATCCCGGCCTTCAAGGAGATGACATGCTTGGATGGGTGGGAGGGGAAAGAGGGTTACAAATTATTTGCCTTGCCTCTGTTTTGTATCATGTATCTATTTATTCTCTGTTCCATCAACACCTCGCCATCTCCCTTGCCACCCAGAAGAATAGATGTTCCTTAAAGGAAGAGATTAAATGTTTTTTGTCACTATCCCCAAAACCTTGCACAGTGCCTCATATACCATAGGTACTTAATAAATGCATCATGACATGCTAATTGAACGAATGTCTTGTACTTGCCCAATATGAAATATCCTCTCTAGAGTAGCCTTTTCCCATATCCCACTGGCTTCAGAGGCCAGTCATCCTCCTAGTTCCACTCACCAACAAGACCTCTAGTAAGTCACTTTCCTACTCTAGGCAGAGTAGTCTCTCCTGCAGTAAAGGCGAGAGGAAGACAGGGAGATTTGGAATAGATGACCTGGGAGGCCCCTTCTTGGGGTGGGGGGCGGTGAATTGGACACCACAAGGAGGTGTGGACTTATGGTATCTGTATCCCCTAACATTTATGACTCAGATCCAGATCAAAATCCAACTTGTACATAACTTTGTAGATGTCTTAGAGCTCCTTAATTATGTAAGCCCTTCTTCACAGCTTCATTTAGAAAAGACAGTCAAGCAGAATTTCCCAGCTCTCCGTGCTTGTGATATTTCATACCGCATGTTGTGGTGGGGGTGGGGGCGAAACATTTTTGATTGCTTATGCATTCTGAAGGGTTTCCTGCCTCTCCAGCCCCCAGAAGCCCCAGGAGATTTCTCAGGACACATGGAAAATTTCAAGGGAGGGGGCATTTTGTAGCTATCCCCTGATCAAAATGAGAGAGAAAAAAAAGGGAAGAGAGAGGGGGAAGCTTGAACTTTTCTTTAAGGAAGAAAGAATTATTTTGCTCTCTCCCTTTCTTCAGGTTATTCAACAATGGTTGAAAAGATCTTGGCCAAACTTTTTTGTTGTTGTTCCTTCCCCCGGAAAGGAAAGAGAGAGTAACCTTTGTGCTGGGCCAAGTCTGAGTACATTCAGTGAATTCTGTGCAACAGAACACAGGGGAGTTTTTAAGAAAAATCTATGTAAAAGCTGAATACTCAACTTACCAGACATGGATCGCCTCACACATCATAATAACAAATGATAACTGGAGAAATAATAAAGCTTACATGTCTCAAGCATCAGCCATTCTGCAACTTGATTTATTCCCTAGAAATTGAGGAATCAAAATGCAGCCGCCTCAAAACAGTGGCTTTAGCAAAGCACTCGGCAGCAGATCACCACTGACTTTCCAATTCTGGCAGCTGGCCTCCTCACTATGTCTTTCCTAGAGAAAGGAATCCACCTCCATCCCTAACCCCTACAACTGCAGGCCTTTCTGGACCTTGACTGGGGACTTGGTTGCCTTATCCCAGCTAAGCAACAGTGCAAAGTTCCTCCCTCAAAGAGAGAGAAGCTGAGGCACAGGTTAAGAATAAAAGGGCTTTTTAAAAAGAGGCGTCACCATTACCGCCTCCACAACTGCTCAAGGAGCTTTATGAGGAAGGGGGGCTGTAGGGAAGAAAGGAGCAGACAGTTCTGAAGGAAAGAAGGCTGCCTGACAATGTTACTCATCAGTTTCATTTCTTGTCTATTACCCATGAACACACTCACACACACACACATATGCATGCACGTGTGCATGCACACACCCAAATACAAAAAGTGTGAGACCCAATAGAATATGCTACAGGCTATCTAAATCAATAAAGCAATTATTAAGGGCCTACTGTATACAAGGGGCAGTGTTAGGGGATAGATACCGTAAATGAGATAATTGTTTCTTCAAAGGAAATTATATTCTAACAGAGGACAACAAGGTCACAAGAAATTCTGAAGAGAAGGGGAAAGACTTGGCCTTCAAAGAGGTAACCCTAGAAACCAAGGCAGAAGGAAGGAGAAAAGAATGTTCAATGCTGGCCTAGAAAGGAGGTCAGGAGACTTTGGGATTTCAGATCACCTTACCAGGGAAATATGCTGTTTGTCAAAGAAAGAAAAAAAAATGGTACAATGAAAAGGCCATGGGATTTAGGGTCAGAGGAGAAGCATTCAAATACTAGCTCTGCCATTACTAGCTGTGTGGCCTTGGGCTTAACTTCTCTGGACTTCCCTTTCCTCATCTTCAAAATGTGGCCATTAGACTAGATGGCTTCTGAAGGCCCTCCCCTGCTCACACCTAAGATCCTAGGATTCTGGGAAATAGAATGAGGAAGAGAGGCTGAGTTAAAGGCTTGCCTTGTAACTGGACCATTGTAGGAAATAAGGGGGAAATGTTAATGCTAGCATTATCTTGCTGCAACTCTCCCTCCCTCTGTCTCTCCCTCCCTCTCTTCCTCTCTCTCTTCCTCTCTCCCTCTCTCTCTCTCTCTCTCTCTCTCTCTCTCTCTCTCTCTCTCTCTCTCTGTCTCTGTCTCTGTCTCTCTGTCTCTGTCTCTCTGCCTCTCCCTCTCTGTCTCTCTGTCTCTCTCTTCCTCTCCTTCTCTCTCTTCCTCTCTCTCTCTCTCTCTCTCTCTCTCTCTCTCTCTCTCTCTCTGTCTCTCTCTCCACACACACACACACACACACACACACACACACACACACACACACACACATATAAACTTTGTGACTCCATTGCAAAGTGTCTGCTGTTATTGGTCTAATGAGTTAACTCTGAAATACGAGCTAAAGACAGCTCCCTAGCGGCTGCTGACTGCTCCACCAGCAAAAGGAAACTCCTTTCAGGGGCCCATCAGGGCAAACCAGCGCTGACAGCTTGGAGCTACACAACACACAGATTTATTTCACAGACAGCCACAGACAGGAATTTAGCACCCTGGGCTGGCCTCCTGCTTAGCGGAGAAGGTGTTAAAACGCAGCCATGCGGAGCTCTCCCTTGAACAAGACCCAGTAGCGACTAATCAAGCGGTCACCCGTTCCCAGCAGAAAATGCCCACCCACCCGTGGCTGTGCAGCTGAGAGGGAAGTGGGGTGGGCAGGGCCCAGCATCCTGCCAGCTGCCGCTATGCCCATACCACTGCTCTACACTACAACCGGGGGTCACCACTACCTCCAAGGTGTCCAAATATTGTGCATGGCCTTTCCACTCCCCAATTAGTTGATTTATAAACAACAGCAAATGTTATTTGTTTATTGCTGACATCTTGGAATGCTTCTCCTTGATTTAAGGGTGGGCTGTTAGAGGAAAGAGCTCTACGGTTAGAGAACACAGTTCTTCCTACATGCCCATGGGTGTCCATTCTGCCTAGACAAGGGCTTGGTTTTTAAGTTACCCAAGGAGATATGTGTATATATGTGAATACACAAATACATACACAAATGAAGGCATTTACCTGTACATGCTAGACACACTTGTCTCTGCAAACATATTGTTAGCTAGATAAAGACATATGTTTTTAAGGTGAACATCAGATCAGTATCAAGCCCAATGAAAACAATGCTAGGATTCAATCCAGTTCAAATGAGTGCTATACTAGGCAACACCTGAAATTAGTCAATCTTGAAGAGTAGGGACTATTTAGATCCTTAGTGCCTGGAACATTGCTTGTTGATTGGTTGACTAGAATTTGCATTGGTGGAAGGAGGGCCCACAATAAGGAAATTAAGTATTTTTAGAAGTATCCTGTATTTACTTAGCTGCAAATGTTGTATCCTACCCACCTCAGAAGAATGTAATCTCCTTGAGGGCAGGGATGGTTTTGTCTATACACAAGGCCTCTAACAGAAAAAGTAGGCACTTAATAAATGCTTGTCTAATCCAAATAAATTAAACAGGTCCCAGAGTACTTCTTCATCATCAGGGAGTGAAAAAAGGGTGCAGACTATTGTACAATCTGTCATATCTGGTCACTGTCTTGAATGATTTTGTTTTTCTTGGTTATGGGTAAGTGTTCTGAGAGGTAACACAGCAGCCTGGATGGAATATTGGAATTGGGAAGCAGTAGGAGCTGAATTCAAGTCCTTATACTAACCCCCATTGGCTACATAATTATAGGCAAGTCACAAGCCATCAGCATGCCTGGCAATCCTCTAGTCCCGTGGCTTTTTTCCCCTTCTTGTATCACAAATCCCATTGGTGCTCAGTCTGGTGAAGCCTACAGAGCCCTTCTCAGGCTGTTTTAAATGCATAAAATAAAATATGCAGAATTATGAAGGAAGATAATTAGATTGAAATCAAATTATCAAAATAGTTTTGTTTTTAAGTTTATGAACGTCAGGTTAAGAATACCTTCTAAAGCCTATAGATGAGTTGCTACTCTGCATCTACAGATAGAATTCCCACACCAGGAACTCTCCATATGGATGAAATCACATGTCCAGCCCAAAATATGTAAGTCTTCACTCTGACATGTATGGGCTCTATGACAGTGGGTCAGTCTCAGTGCCCTGAAAGCAACTCTCTAAGGCTAAAGAAGGAATGATTGACTTTCATCCTTAAAGGAAATTTCAGCACTGAGAGTTCTCTACATAAATGGAATCAGACTCATAGCCATCCACCCCCAAAAAGAGGGGTAGAAGAAGGAAAAAGAAGGATGGAGGAAAGAAAAGAGGGGTGGGGATGGAAAAAGGGTAGAGAGAGGAAAAAGAGAGGCAGAGGGGAGAAAAAGAAGGAGAGAAGGCATTATTGGGCCAGTCACTGTAGCATTTAAAAACAGCATCAATAAATCATGTTTTTAAAAAGTAAACAAGCATCACAGACATTTCTAAAAAGCAGCATTTCATCTCCAAATTTGTTATTAGGCTTAATAGCCCTCTGTGTGGCTCCATTGTAAATAACCCGATTATAAACTTGAGTTCAACAGCTGATCAGCCGACTCTTTATATATGGGGGCAAACTGGTTTGATTAATGCAACTGCTAAGGACAGATTCTCTTGCCTGGTAACTTGGGTTTGTTTCCAAGGAAATTGGATCTAGTTGGTAATGCTGTTTCTATTGATTATTTTGTTAATCTCTCTCTCCCTCATGGTGGGGGAAGGGGGATGAGGGGGGAGGGGAGCTATTTTTAGGTGATGTTTAGGGATCAACCCTCTAGGAAAGAAAGAAAGAAAGAAAGAAAGAAAGAAAGAAAGAAAGAAAGAAAGAAAGAAAGAAAGAAAGAAAGAAAGAAAGAAAGAAAGAAAGAAAGAGAGGGAGGGAGGGAGGACGGAAGGAAGGAAGGAAGGAAGGAAGGAAGGAAGGAAGGAAGGAAGGAAGGAGAAAGAAAGAGGAAGGAAGAAAGAGGAAAGAAGGAAGAAAAGAGGGAGATAGAATCAGGGAAAGAGAGATAAGAAAGAGAAAGAAAGACAGAGCGAAGGGAAAGGAAAGGAAAGGAAAGGAAAGGAAAGGAAAGGAAAGGAAAGGAAAGGAAAGGAAAGGAAAGGAAAGGAAAGGAAAGGAAAGGAAAGGAAAGGAAATCAGTCTCCTGCATTTACCTGATCTGATGCAGCCTCTAGGTCACTCATTTGAAACCATTTGAAATCTCCTGGTTACTGGGCTATAAATGCCACCTTTGCTTCTGTTTATTATTCCTAATAAACATATCACTTCAGAGTACTTCTCATTATCCCCATCTGGCCTCCTAAAGTTGGCCAATCAATAAATAATAGATGACAATAATAACAGATGAGTACATGACCCTTCAGCTGAAGTCCCAAACACTTAGACTGGTGGCCACTAAGAACAGTCACCACACATCTCCCCAGAAGAGCTGGGCTCTTTCTTTAAAGCATTTCCTAAACTGAGAGTAGAGAAGCAAATACTGCCAGTGCCTTAGCCCAAAAGGCCCTCGGGCAGGAGCCCCTGTCATAACAGTTTATTTTTTCAGAATCCCATCCTGGGTCCACTGAAATCACCCGGCAGCCCTCTCCTTAGGAGGGGATGACAGCATCACAGACTTAGAGTTGGAAGGTATTTGGCCAACAATTCAGCATTCGGAAGGAAGCAATAATATTCATTTGGCCTGCTCTTAAGCTCAAGACACAGCCTAGCATGGCGTATGAGCACTGTGCCAGCTAAGCCCTCTCCAACTCAGCCTCCATACTCCCAAGAATGGAGAAAGAAGCCAGTCATCAAATGACCAAAGAGCTATTCTCCCAACCTACAGGAAGTAATCTCACCAAGAGGAGCCTCTGACAATACCAGCCTAGAAAAGAAAAAATAATGACTGGTATTTCTATCCCAGCATAGTGCCTGGCACAAAGGAATCACCTAGTAAATTCTTGTTGATTGGTTTAAGGTTTTCAGAGCATTCTACTTGCATTCTCTCATTTGATCAAAGAGACATCACCCTTTCAGAAAGCTGGATTTGGGCTTCTCAGATACCAGGGCAGAAAAAACAACTTTTTTTTAATATAGTAACTGCCTTGTTTATCTTTCTAATTCTCCCCCTTCTTTACAAGTGTTTCATTTCCCTGGAGGCTCTGGGTCATAGACTTTTATTAAACGAACTCATTTCTATTTTGGTCCTTGGAGTTGGAAGTATTTTTGGTGGGAGCAGGGGTTGGGGATGGAGAGAGGGAAATGGGTTGGTTTGGAGGGAGGGGTTCCTTTCACTTAATGTATATTAAAGATTATTTGTTGAATTAAATTGAATTCGAATATTAGTAGAGTAAATCATATAAATGAAAAGAACATTCAAAGGGAAAGCAATCGAAGCCATTGAATGACCGACTGGTCTTGATTCTAAAGAACAGATGCTAAATCCTAGGTCCTAGCAATGGACCTAGGCAAGCACCTCATGGGGGTCAGAGGCAAAAACAAAGTTTCATTATGTACTAAAATAGCCATAGAAATAATAATAATGATAGCTAATGTTATTTTGTTAATCTAAGGTTTGCTAAGTGCTTTGCCCATATCTCATTACAATAATCCTGGGAGGTAGGTCCTATTATTATCCATATATTACATGTGGAAAAAAAAACTTAGACAAATAGAAGTTATGTGACTTGCCCAGTGTCATACAGCTAGTAAGTGAGCAAGGGAGATTCGAACTCACATCTTCCAGACTCTGGGTCCAGTGCTCTATCCACTAGATTATCTAGCTGCCTCACAAAACTGTGACAGTAAAGAAATGGAAATGAAGCAGGTGCCATAGAGCTGAAGCCAGATGAAAAAAAATTGTGAAAAAAATTAAGTATGAGGAAATATTATTATGCCATTAAAAATAATGAAAACAAGAAATTCTCAGACACTCGGGAAGATCCAAATATGTGGGGGGAGAGGTAAATCGAGGTAGGGATTTCCAAAGAAAGGGGAGGGAAAAAACTTGTCTAGAAAAAAAAGCTCACCAAGAGCAGAAACTTGTTAAGGAAGAGCCCCATTAATGCCCACATAGCTCTTCCCATGCAGGCTCCCTCTCCATGAGTCCCTCCTGCTCTCTTGCTCACCCTAAATAATTTCTGACGCTAGCTCAGGATCCCTCCCTGTTCTCTCCTCCCCAGAGTGTATAGAAAGTATATTAAACAGGCCCTTCGCTATAGTCCAGGAGTGTTTGCATTCCAAGACAAAATTAACTCAGAGAAAGATGAAGTGTGAGATTTCAGGGAGGCTGAGATGCCCAGATAATAGCATTAAGCTCTCTGGGCTGATGGATCCAGTTACACCTCTCTTGCTGGATGATATGTGTGCTTGTGTCCTGGGAAAGGCCCCTAGATTTCCCACTGGGGGGAACACCAGAAAGGATTTGGGAACTCACTGTAAAGACCCCACAGAGGAAAGGCAGCACATCTAACTGGAGCTTCCATTTTACAGATAAAGTAACTGAGGCCCAGAGAGTTGTTGAAGTAATTTGTCCAAGCTCACAGAGCTAGTAGATATCAGGGCCCAGGCCACAGAAACAGGCAATCAGTCAATCAATAAATATTTATTAAGCCAGGCACTGGGAATACAAGAGACAAAAGGCAGTCCTTGCCCTCTAGGAGCTCACAATCTAATGGGGGAGACAGCGCACAAACACATATAATTCAAAGCCAGCTGTAATATACAGAATAAATAGGAATTAACAGACAGAAGGCACTGGGATTAAGAGGGGCTGAGTGAGGCTTCCTAGAGATGGTGGGAAGGCAGGTTCTCTGACATCAAAGGATCACAAAATTAGAGATATAGGACTAGAAGGTAGCCCAGAACAATTCCCTCATTTGACAACTGAGGAAACCGAGGCCAGGGCAGTTTAAGTGGTTTGCCGTAGGGCACACGAAGTAATCAGCATCAGAGGCAAGAGAATCTTCACTGTTTCAATATTTCTCCACTAAGCAAATCAACCCCACAAGGAAAAAGTCCTGTCTGTATGCTTAGCAAACCCTTGGGATTCCAAAGTCAGTTAAAAAGTACCATGATTAATAACAATAACCATAATTATGATAATGGCTAACATTTACATAGCACTTTTTAAATAACAATTGTTGGCAGTGTCGAGGTGTCTTAAGGTGACACATTATCTCATTTGATAACTAACACTTCTGGGATGTCTCTAGGCCTTATTATCTTGGCCAACAGTGAAACTCTTAGGCAGGGTTCTGATCCAGTGAGATAATGTAAAATAAAACCATTTTCAAGCCTTAAAACACTATTAATGTAAGCTATTATTATTAATATTCTTTAGGGAGATATTTTCAGAGACTAAAAAGTGAATGTCTCCAATTCCCTGCCTCTGGTGCCCTTATAGCCCCACAGAGAGAAGCAATGAGGCTGAGGAGAAAGGCTGGCCTCCAACTGGGAGCCTAAAGACCCAGATTCAAGAGTTATCTGCACCATGTATAGCCTGGACAAGAGAGGCCCTTTTACTTCTCTGAGACCCCCATTTCCTCATATGTGAGATAAAGAAGGTGGACTCAGACACTTCAGAGGTTTCTTCCAGCCCTGAATCCTACTCCCCCTAAATTGGTTGCTATTTCCTTAGCATGTGATTAGCAGAGAAAGTGGTTTTATGGGAAAGCAGTCCTCCCCACACCCCCATACTCACCTTGGAGTCAAACGTTGGTGTGTGTGTGTGTGTGAGAGAGAGAGAGAGAGAGAGAGAGAGAGAGAGAGAGAGAGAGAGAAAGAGAAAGAGAGAGAGAGAGAGAGAGAGAGAGAGAGAGAGAGAGAGGAAGAAGGAGGAGGAGGAAGAGGAGGAGGAGGAAGAAGAAGGAAGAGGAGGAGGAAGAGGAGGAGGAGGAGAACAGAGGATGGAGGGATCGAGGGAGAAAGAGAAAATCCAAAGTATCTGACTACACCACTCCCTGACTGTGTGACTTTGGAGAAGTCACTTCCCCTTGAGGGGACTTCCTGTCTCATCTGTCCTCAGAGGAGGCTAGCCTTAATGCTCTCTACGGTCCTTCCCATCTCTCTCCATGATTCTCCTCCTCATGGCTCCCTCTCTCCACCCTCCTTTTCCTCCTCTCTTCTGCTATTCCTCCTTCTCCTCACTCCTCTCTGCCCCTTTCCCCAAGGACCCTAAGGCAGTAACCAGCAACAGAACAGAACTTCACATTTCACCTGCCACCATTGGGCCAGATAGGCAGCCACCAAGCAAGGTCTGCTCTTTCTCTAATTCTCCAACAGGCCACAACCAAAGTGGCCAAATACTCACTAGTTTTCAAAAATCAAAACCAACCATAACAAGATGCTTCCATCTCATTATGGGTAGTGGATCCCAGGTAGAAGAAAATCTTGTCCAGATGAGGTCCGACAATGTAAAATGCACTCCCTCGGGAATCCAGGATTACTACATCAATCATGGTGTTGTTTCTTTGCGGATTGTATCAGGTTTAGCTTCCAGATATTGCCATGTCATCCTACCGACCCAGCAGCCTCCTTTCCATAAGCAGAACCAGTCAGGTCTCATTACAACAAGCACCAAGGCCACCTTGATCTTGGTATTACCAAGATAGAGCTGAGCCGCCTCTGATTTCCAGCAAAGTTCAATCATCCAAGTCCCAGACCTCCAGCGACAAAAAAATTCACTGGTCTCTTGGCGTTGGTTGAAATGGGATTTGACCTATACTAGGGGAAATTCACGGCACAAGGGAATATGCTTTCAAATGCCTTATTTATTGTGGCTTAGCTTATTTTCTAAAGTACATTCTGCTTACGGGCAGCAGCTTCCCTCTAGCCTATGTTGGAGATTTCTAGTACACCATTTCAGCATTAATCTAAGAGCCTAAAACTTGTTCAATTCAATTCAATGCTTACTTATTAAGCTCCTGTTATGTACCTTTAAAAATGAAAACGAATAGTCCCTTCTCTTAAAGAGCTTATCTTTCACGTATGTATTTATTTTGTGCATTTTAAGTATATATTCATATATGTATATATCTGCCTCGATAAAAGGCAATTTCTTGTTCTTTCATTGTTCCCCAGGCTCCTGGCACAGAGTAGGCACTTAATGTTTGTTGATGGATTGATTCTACTGGATAAAGATAGATATGAGCCACTGGAATTAGGAAGGAAAGCTATCACCTGTCTGTACATTTGTGGCTTTTCATCAGTCTCTGAGCCTCAGTTTCCTCATCTGTTAAACTGGGATAATAATAGCAGCTTCCTCATGGAGCTAAGAGACTCTGAGGATATAATGTGAGAAAGGCTCTTTCCAAACATCGAAGTGCCATAGAAATGTAAGCTATTGTTCTTATTCCTCATTTCACAAAATAAATCTGTTTGTCAAAAGAGCAGGATGCTCTTGTCCCTGCCCCCTCATGCCTCCAAACAAAGAAGAAAAAAATTCATTGTGTTGGGTCCCTGTGTGTTTGTAACACTTCAGAATTCTTTAAAAAAAAAAAAAGTTGGATTGGGGAGTCTCCGACTCCATTAGTGTTCTTCCTGCCCCTGGTGGGCACCCAGAGCAATCGTGGTGAGAATCCTTCCCTCTGCCCCCTCTGGAGAAAGCGCCTGCAGCATAAATACCTCCTGCACTGTATTTATAATCCTCTGTAAATTCGCCCAAAAGTCATGAACTACATAATACTAATTCTTATAGGTTGACATATTTCCCTGATCTTTCACGAGCCACATGGGGAAACAGTTTTCTCCTGATCTGAATGAAGAAGAAAAACAGTGATCCTAATCAGCCATTTACCCTTACCGACTTCCCTAAACAAATCTGGGAAAGAGCTTAAAGGCTTGGGAATAACCATGACCCCGCTTGATGCACTGTAATAACCCTACCTAATTATACTGATATAAAAACTAATTGGAAAGATAGCAAATGTCAGGGTAAGATGCAAATCGGAGGGTGTTAATTGCTGAACAGGTGCTAGAATAGAATTAAATGAGCATTCTGATTAAAAGAGTGGAGAAAACAAATGTGGACCGACCCCCGATACCAACTTGGCCATGTGACTTAGCAGCCCATTCTACCAAGGAAAGGTCATGCTGACGTGACCTCCGGAGGGAGCGATGAGTGGGCTGGAAACAATAGTGACCACAGAGGAGGAAACAATCTCACAGCCTCCACACGACTCCCAAACCGAACTACCCATTGGAGGACTGGGAAGAACCCATCCTCCTGAGTTCATATCTGGCCTCGGATACTTGCTAGTTGTGTGACCCTGGGCAAATCATTCAACCCTGTTTACCTCAGTTTCTTCATCTGTAAAGGGAGCTGGAGAAGGAAATTCGCAAACTGCTCCAGTATCTTCACCAAGAAAGCCCCAAGGGTCACAGAGAGCCAGACACAGCTGAAACACCTCTGAGCTACACTCCCTGAGATGGACTGGAAACCTCACCCTGATCTCTGCTTCTACCTTTAACTGGGGGAGCACAGGTAAGTCCATGCCCATGGCCCTCGGGTTCTTGTCAAATGCCCCTGAGACCACATAGTCCAATACCCATAGACCTGAGTTATGGAGACAACCTCTTTGAAAAGGGTCAACTTCATTCCCCAAGCCAGCCCCATTTCCCTTAATGTCATAGTTCCCTGAGCTTGGGAAGTCCTCTTCTTCCTCTCATTTCTCATGTTTTAGCACTGTTCTTTTCACATTGTATTATTTCCAAAGAGTGTGACTCCCCCCTCCCCCAACTGAACCGCCCCTTATAATAAAGAAAAGCAGTCAAGAAAAAAATCATCAACCATTTCCTTATCTATAAACTGAAGGGGGCTGAACTGGTGAATACCAAGGTCCCTTCTACTTTTAAATATACACAGCATATGCAAAATTCTACCCTGCAGTCTTCTTCCTCCTTATTGAGAGGAGGGAGATCAGAAATACTGGCCCTACAAACTGGAAGAAGCTCTAGTCCATCGTCTTTATTTTACAGATGAGGAAACTGAGGTCCCAAAAGACGAAGTAACTTGGCTAACTTCAGGGAGGGGGGGAGAGACAGAGGTAGGTTTTGAACTGGGGTCCTCCATCTCCAGGGCCAGCATTCTTTCCAGTGTATGCTTTCCAGGGCCAAGATCGGTTTTGCACTTCTGCATTTGGTTCCCTGTTTGCCATCTTTTCATTTAAATGATGGTAGTTATGGCGTCTGCTGTCCTTTGGGTCCTGCTTCTTTCCAAACCTCTCCATTCTTCCTCCCTTCCCTTCCCCCCTTTGAGGCCAAGCCCAAACCCCTCAGTAAGTAAGGGCTCGGGCCTTCCCTGAACTGAATTCCCAGTGCAGCTCAGCAGGCAATTATATCTAATGAGCCAACAATAGACAATGGGGTGGGTGGCTCTGTTATCCGAGCAAGTCAGGGTTCTCTTTCCCCAGCAGACTATAAGCCATTTGAGGGCCGGGAGCAGGTTTCAGCTTTTCCAGTGTGCAAGATTATAAACTTTAAAGAGCTCTAGAAAAGGAGTGTGTTATTGTAAATGTTGTTATTGTTATCAGCCTCCTGGTATCCCCCGGTGCCCTGCACAGAGCTGCTCATCAATGACAAAATATTTATTGAGTGATTGATTCAAAGACTGGGATTGGTTAGCCCTCGTGTGGAATGCCAAAAAAGCGGGGGAAGGGAAAGGGAAATGAAGGTAGTATCTGATCCTTATATTCCCCTAATAGCCATACCATCTACAAAGATTCCCCCCCTCAAATAAAGCTTTTTACAGTAAGCAAACCAACAAATAGAGGTCTCTCTGTATCCCTAAGAAACGATGAGATCTGCTCCCTACTTTCTAAGTCCTTTTTGGTTAAGGTTAAGCTTTTCAAGGCCCTTGGCCAATTTTATGTAAGCCTCTTAAAGTCCACGGGGAAGGAGAAGTGAACTAGGTACATTCTACGAGGGTTGGTTACCTTGCCTGCCCCCTGAGCCTTCCTGGTCTCACCATTGAACTCCACTGTCCTCCTCCACAAAGGGAAGATGAAGACATGGCCTATATGGTGAGGCCTAACAACCTTCAGATCCAAACTCAATACCTCCTACAGAGTGTCTGCTGTCAGAGATCAGTAAAATTCAGCAAGCAATTATTAAAGGCCTGCTGTATGCCAGGTCCTAGAGAGACAAAGCTAAAAACAAAATAGTCACTGCCTATGGTACCAGAAATGAGAAGCTGAAGAGTCCTCACTGACCACCTAGTCCAGTTCCCTTATTTTACACATAAGGAAACAGAGGCCCAAGCAACTGCCTGAGATCACAAAGACAGTGAATATCAGAGAAGGAAATTGAAACTCAAACCCTCTGACTCTTCATTGTATCATTCTTAGCAAACAAAAGGTATTTAATCACTGACCTGAGTCCCTAGGATTTAGAACCAGATGAGAGCCTTAGAGATCATTGGGTTCAACCTCATTTTACAGATTAGGAAACTGAGGTTCAGAATCACCCAAAATCCTACAGTTAGTAAACAACAGAACTTCCTCACTACACACACACACACACACACACACCCCATACATATACACATACATGTACATGATACCCAGAATACACACACACCATACATACACACACATATATATACATGATCCCCACATACACTCACCACACACTCATACACACAGACTTGGCACTACCCCCTCCCAGGCCCACTGCTTCAGAAGGAGCAAGCCCAGCCTGCTAAAATGACTCCCCCTCAGAGTCATAAACATAATCTGCAGGAGAATGATTCCATTTCCAGGGAGGATGCTGCCATTTAAGGGTATTTTCTTCTCACCATTTTCATTTCTTTGGAATTTATGGTGATAGAAACACAGGCCTGCTCTTTTGAGTGACTGAAGGCAGCCCAGTCCCTGCTCTATGCTACTAATATTTCACTCCATCCTGTCCCAGGGTAAAGCAACAATTCATTATCTGGGCTCATTCCACCTTGGGGCCTCCCATACCCACTGACTGCCAATCATACGCCATTCTGTGACTTTAGCAGTGGGGATGAGGAGCAGCAGGGGATCAGGACCAGCAAAGTTAATTTCTGTAACTCAGACCTCTGTCTAGTGAGGTAAGGAAGGTCAGAGCATAGAACCGATCAACCCAACTAGCTTCCCCTATGGCTGAGTTCCTTCAACTGGCATGGCCTCTTCTAATACCCAGCAAGAGGAGAGGGAGAGGGAGAGAGAGGGGAGGGAGGGAGGAGAGAGAGAGAGAGAGAGAGAGAGAGAGAGAGAGAGAGAGAGAGAGAGAGAGTTCACAATGGACAGTCTCTGACCCAGAGACATCATTTCAAAGCCTAATAAACGTGCTTATAAAAAGAAAATGAGGTACTGGCCAGCAGGGGTACAGCACTACCTTCTGTATTTATTCATTTATCAGAACAATGGAAAGTGGCATCCAAAAAAAGTCAAAGAAAGAACACAATCCTGACCTAGCAATAAAAAAAGGAATCACCTTTAGGCTTTCTCCACTTTGGAACTTATGAGCAAAATTAAACTTTGTCTTCCACATAACAGCAATCAGGGAACTTGCCAGAAAAACAGTTGACATCCCTTTAGATTGTTTGGCAGGTTTTAGACAAGATGTTGGGTTGGTTTGTAACTCAGTACAGTAAACTAAAGGGTTAAAAAAAAGTGACAGTGATGGGGTGGTTGGGGTCTTGGTTTTGTTTTGTTTGGGCTCTTTTTTAAGGCACAGAAGTCAGAGAGAAAATGAGAGAACCAGATGTACTAAAGGAATGATGGGAAATGCTTAAGAGAAAAGATCTCTCCCACCCCAAGTAAATGCTTCCCCAAGGATTTTGGGAGGTTTACTGTCAGTATCTGATGCTGACACAACATCGTACATCTTTGTTGCTTTGTTTAAAAAAATTGTGAAAAGAAAAAAGAGAGAAAGAATATAAGAACAAAAAAAAAAGAAAATGAAAGAATAAAAGGAAGGAAGGAGAAAGGAAGGGAGGGAGGAAAGGAAATAAAAAAGAAAAGAGAAGGGGAAAGAAAGGGAGGCAGGAAGGAGGGAAGGAAGAAGAAAAAGGAGAGAGGAAGGAAGAAAAAGAATAGGAAAGAGAAAGAAGAAAGGAAAGAAAAATGAAAGAAAAAGAGAGCAAGAAAAGGAAATAAAGAAGCAAAAAGGGAAGGGAAAGAAAGGGAAGGAAGAGAGGAAGGGAGAGGAGAAGAAATAAAAAGAAAAGGAGGGAAAAGGAGAGTAAAAGGCCATTTCAAGCTGGTCTCAAAGCTATGTGTCTCCTTAGGCTTCTCATGCATTAACCCTGCCTGAGGATCTGGGAAAAGGCTTGGAGGGTATTATTACAGCTACAGATTGGGGTGGAAACAGGCCTGCCTCTTAGTTGGCTTCCTTGGAAATGACACAGTCCAAGCGGGGTGGGGACAAGGACGGTGTAGGATCCAAAAGCCGGATCACTCTTGTTCAGAGAACCAGCAGGCCAGGACGTGGGAGGCCATTCCTCCTCGAACATGGTCCTCCTGGGATGCTGCCCAGGTTCCAGAACCAAACTGGAGATGGGTGCTGACAGGCTGGCTGGTATTCCAAGCTGTGTCCCTTTCCATGATCAAATCAGAAGGCAGGCTGGCCTGGGTCCTGCGGAATGACCCAGCTGGATGTTGAGGCCACAGCCCCCTCCTCCAAGGAAAAGCTGCTGGTGCCAAGACATGGTGAGGACTGGTCGGAGGACAC